>CAWTZC010000746.1:32860000-33460000 GCA_963919715.1 Microtus obscurus
ATAGAGATCAGCATTATTCTGGCAATGAAAGGCTTTTACTGTCTCTGTGTAATGAGCTGACTGTTCAGCGTGTTGGAATATTTAGGTTTATGGGACTGTCTTCCACATGAATCAGGGAAACCCATTCAAGCTCAAGGCTCTGGTGGACAAGTGGCCTGATTTTAACACAGTGATTGTCCGTCCTCAGGAGCAGGTGAGTTACATCAAAAAGATTATACTCCATGGTTAAGTGAAGTGACTTGCCGATATCTCGGTGGGGACCTCCAATTGCCTATATCTCGGTGGAACTTCCAATTGCCACGCACCTTGCCCCCTCGCCCTCGTGTCTGCGCTCTGTGTGCACTAGAACCCAGTTCGCGAGCTTCCGGAAAGGGGCTGGAGGTTGAGAATACAGATGCAGAGACCGACCGGCACGCAGACCTTTAAACACTGATACCAAAGCCCCTTTTATTAACACCATGTAGGCTGAAATACACTGCAGTCAATGGCCAACAGGTGATAATCCCATCCTCTGATCCTCTAACTAGGCACAGCTTCGAGCAACTTCACTTAGAAGGTTCTAGCAGGGTAGAGAAGCTGAAATCCAGGACTCAATTAGTCCCAACAGTGACTCACTGTCATTGGAAGCTGGCTTAGCATGTACAAACCAGCAGTTATGGTCCATCAAATCACCACATGGCATGTCAGTGGATGAGAAAAAAATTGGACAGAATCTATTACTCTTCTTTGACAAAACTTCTTAACAGTCTATGTGTAGGAGGAAAGGACCTTAGTACAAAATAGAACTGTCTTTTGATCCTGTAAATCTCTCTTCTGCGTACAATATAGAAATATTATAAAATCAGTATAGCAAGTATCTACACTGCCATATTTATAGCAGAATTATTTGTAAATAACCCTAGAACCCACAGACAGATTAATGGGAAAGTGATATCTGTACAAAATTAAATATTATTAACAGAAAAAGAATGGTATCTTATTGTCTTCTAAAATACAGATTAACCTGGAAGACATTATGGTAAGTGAAATTGGCAATCACAGAAAAACAATATAACCACATTTACATGTGAATTAAAATATTTTTCTATGTATCTAAAAATTTTCTAAATATCTGAACAAAACTGAACCCCATGTAGCTGATAGTGGTGAGCAAGGAGCTACATGCCTAAGGCATCAAACAAGTGGATCTGTAGGTTAAAAAGTCCAAAGACCTAATGTGCAGCATGAAGTTTTATGCTATTTATTGCTAAATTAGTTAAGCTCTTGCTACTCTTTCCAAAGAAAGAATAGTAATTATGTGAGACAACAGATCTGCTAATTGGCTTCAGGATATTGAATGTTATTATTATTATTATTGACGAGGATGGTGATGAGGATGTGTTTCATAATATCCCATGTACCTTCTTACATACACAGGAACATTTCTTTTTTAAAAAGCTCACCAAACAACATACACTATAAACTAAATTTTAATTTACTTAAAATATAAAAATGAATACTTTTTGGTTTTCAAATACATTGATAAAATAGATTGTCAGTTGTAGTTTTGTCTAGCTGCAGAGACATTTCTGTGCAGTATTTTCCGGTTAGCCTGCCCTGGTTGAGTATTCAGTACTTCCCTTTATCTTCAAAAAATTCCAGCTGTCATTTGTTTACTTTGAGAAGAGCTTTTTGAACAACTTACATGATAATTTTGCCAGAAATACACATTTTTTTGAAGAATGGTGTTTTGTGCTTTACAGTTTAAAGACATCATGTTTTATTCTTGTATGACTTTATCATGCATATATAAAAATTCAAATACAAATTCATTTTGCCAATTTCAATACTGTTGTGATATATATATATATGAGAGATGGTTCGCTATGCAAGTTTAAGGACCTGGATTCAGATCTGTAGCATCCCCATAAAGCTTTATATAGAGCAATGCTTGTGTGTAATCACAGCATTTTACAGAGAGGTGGGGCTTGAGAGCCAGGAGAATTCCTGGAAGTTTGCTAAACAGGTGGACTCGCCCTGATGTCAGCAAACAAGGTGAAGGTGAGGCCTGGCCCTCAAAGATGACCTCTGACCTCCATGCACATCTCACATCCCTGTGCAAACACTCTGTACACAGAGAGAAAGAAAAGGCACATTCGTTTTGAGGCTGTTTGGAACAAGACTTATTTTTATAAGGCCTTTGACAGTATCACTTTTCTTCTTTTTCTGACTATTACTAAGTTAGGAAAGAATGCTTCATTAACCATCTTTAATTGAGTTTAAATTGAAATGGTACCTATACATAAAATTTAATAATGTTTAATAAAAAAATTTTATAAATAGAGTGAAGTTTTGGTCTTGGTTTCATGATGTTAATAATTAAGAAATGCTGCTGACATTTGAAGAAAACATCTTTGCTTGGGGTTGGTAAATAAGTTTGAGGAGTGTTTGTGTGTGTGTGTGCGGGGGGGTTGAGACATGGTTTCTCAATAGCTGTGGAGCCTATCCTGGAACTTGCTCTGTAGACCAGGTTGACCTCGAACTCACAGACATCCACCTGCCTCTGCCTCCCAAATGCTGGTGTTATAGGAGTGTGTCCCTGCTTCCCAGCAATAAATGAGTTTGAAAATTCTTAGCAAGGATGGAAAAGGAGTTCCTGAACCTCCAACCCTGACAGAAGCCAGTGGCAGCTGAGGGAAGGAGAGCCACTTCTTTTGGGTCAGTGGCCACTGGCAGGATGCCTGTGTTCTGGTGGGTCGCCTCAAATCCATATACATCTGGACAGTACTAACTGGACTCAATGATTACTTTTAAAGCAATAAATAAAATTGGAGAGGCTGTATATTGGGAAGGGTCTTGAGGAATTGGAGGGAGTGGGAAGGATATGACTAAATGTGTTGTATATATAATATATATATATGAAATATATAATAAATTTAAAAAATAATAGGAAAAAGAATAATGAAATTCTGAAAAATATTGAACTTACATAGATAGTATAATCAATTGTATTGATTCTATGTTGCCCAACCCACTAGGAGATGACAGATGACTTTGATCCCCATGTCAACACTTACCAAATCTATTCTAAGGATCCTAAGAACTGTTTGGAGTGCCTTGGCACACCAGAGGCCATCAACTGGAAACAACATCTGCAGGTTCAAAGTAAGAGGACAGGAGTTGCATGCTGGCTGCTGGGACCTCCTGCATGAATATCTGTAGGATCACTCTCCACTCTGGGCACCTCATCCTGCAACCTTTTTTTCTTTCTGCAAACTTCAGAATTTAAACCTAATGCATATTTCTTGGTCTGGCTTCCACTACCTCTATGGTGGAACCAGTTTCTAATGTTACAGACTATGGTGTTAATAGAAGAAGCAGCAAATGTGTAGCTTCTGGTGAACCTCATGTGTTTTGAAGACATATTTAGAAGCCCTCAGGACACTAGATGGGAGACAGAACTTTACCTCTGACCTTCTCTTCCCAGAACAAGCAGGACAGCTTACTGTGACATGGAGCTCTTGCTAGATCATTCAGGTTTATGTCTAGTGTGGTTACAAATGTGCCCTCTGGAGTTAAAACCACAGAAAACTTCCCGGCTCTGCCTCCAAGTTGTGATTCGTGAGCAAATGACTTTTTCATTATTCAGTGTCCTCATGTATGAAGATTCTGATACTGAAAGATCCTAAAACTTGAATCAATGAGAGGATCGAATGAGGTATAAGCTTAATGCCCGGGCATGTAACATGCTTGAACAAGATTGACTATTATTTAAATATGCTTCTGTTCATAGAGACAGTAAGGATTTTTACTGTTCTGCTGGACATGAAAGAAAACATTTCCAGGGAACAACTTAGGGATGGAAACATAGGAGTCATACTCGAGGCAACGTTTTCTCACTAAATCTTGTGTACATCTTTGGACTGCTTTTTTGACCTAGACGGACAGTTATGTATTCCCTGTTTCACTCCCTTCTAGGTTCACAATCCAGCCTGAATGAAGCAATAATGGGCATTACAGCTGCTAAGCTGGTCAAAGTCAAGAGAACACAATGTATTCTTTACATGATGCCCCAGACAGCAAAGAAACTGGTTCCTTTCCTGAAGGAGGACACAGAGAATTTACAGCATCAATCTGGCAGACCCCGGGCCATGTGAGTTGGTTTGAAGATAATTCTGTTCCACTCTGATCTCTCACTACCACAGCCCATTTCTAAGATAATTGTTTTAAAAACGTAACAGGAACCGTGTGATGTATCTCCTCAAATGCCACAAACAGTTTTTTTTAATTGTTTTCATGGCTTTTTTTTTAAACCTGTGCATGTATATGTGTGTTGATGTGTTTGTACATACAGGTGACAAAGGAGAACCTCAGATGATGTTTCGGTTGAGAACCATACGTTTTCTGGTTTTGCTTGTTTGCTTTTCGAGACAGGATTTGACTGAGGAGGACAGGTTGTGTGGCCAGCCCGGTCCAGGAATCCATCTGTCTCCTGCTCCCCAGAGCTATGGTTGCAGACTTGTACTTTTCTACCCAGTTTTAAACAAACATGGGATATGGGGATCAGACTGTCCTTCCAATATGCACATATTTCCTCTCTCTTGCTTTTTTGCTGTGTTTTTCATAGTCTCGTTTTTATTTCCATTGACAATGCTTTTCAGAACACCCCATCAAAAGCCACTTATAATTGTTATGACAACTATTTTTATTTCTGTTATTGTACTTTAATTCGCTGAAATCAGATTATTTTAAAAATATCTACTTGTGTATTGCTAGAAGCCTGCCACAATATTTAGACTTTCACAGGGTAAGAATATTGAGTGAGTGAGATGTCTCAGTGGGCAAAGTCACTTGTTGAAAAGCTAATGACCTGAATTAGATCCCTGGGACCCACATGATGCAAGGAGAGAACCTACTCTCACAGGTTGTCCTCTGACCTCCACATGTGTGACCCAACAATATGAAAAAAATGCAAAAACAGTAAGAATTCTTTTGTGTTGTTTAGTGTGAGACAGAACAGTAGCCGACATATAGAAAGTTCTGATTTTGGAAATGAAAATATAATCGCATCTTTTCCCTCTTTTCATCCTGTGCCTCCCCTTGTCCTTCTCAAATTTATGAACTCTTTTCTTTAACTGTTATTTTTACAATGTGTGTACAGGCACACACACACACACACACAACATATTCAGTCTGTTTAGCATTACTTGTATGTATATGATTTCATGGCTGACCAATAGATTGGATAACCAATTAGGAGGTTCATCCTAGGGGAAGACTATTTCTCTTGCTCTCAGCATTTGTTAGTTTCCTGTAGTTCTTAGAGATACAGCCTGGTGAGGTATTTTTACCCATCCATGTTAGCATCTCAATTTATGTTGGTTCATAATAAATATATGTTTAATCAGTGCACCTCACAGAGAAAATATTTTCCAGTTAAGAACGCTTAAACAAATTATGATTTTTCCCTCCATTGATTTCCAGGGTAGCACAGAGCAGCACTAAAACCTGATGGGAACTTGATGTCCAGATGCTCAGTCCCATGGCCATCTGTTTCAGATGCCGGAAGAATTTTGCTCACACTGTAAAGGGCATTAGGAGCCAGAGAGCAGCTCCTCATCCAGAGTAGCACTGGGTCAGCTACTCAGGGGACAGTCAGGACAGGAGACCTATTTTTAGAGTTCACAACAGGAAATAGTCTCTGATGGCAGAGTGGCTTGCTCACCATGAGGGTGATGAAGGGCACGGTTGTCACCCGAGTCTGTATCCTCTGCTTATGCATCCTGAGAAGAGTTTTTATCTCATTGTAGGTGTCTTCACACTTTAGTAGACATAGGAGGAGCCGTCTATATGCCATGCTGTTGACCATTTGAACTTCTACTTTGCCTTGCATCAATATGGCAGCCAAGGACTCTGAGATATCAGTGTTGAAGAATTCATGATATGAGGGCTGGGAAGAAAGCTTAGTCTATATAGTGTCTCTCATGCAAGCCTGAAGATTTGAGTTATGATCCCTAGAATGTTCATAAGAACCCAGATGTGACAGTGTGCCTGTTACCCTGGTGCTGATGTAGTAGAGTCAAGAAGATAGTGGGGGATCACTGGACAATGATGATCTCCAGGTTAAGTGAGTGAGACTGAGCAAGACTGAGAAAATACACACACACACACACACACACACACACACACAGTTACATGATTCTAAAGTTTTACATTGCTGCTTTCTAGCATGTGCTTTTGAGTACTTATTCTTTATTTGTCCATATTTCTTATCTATATGATGTCATTTGCTCTATTTCCTGTGGGAAGGTGGGTCACAGCAATGTCGAGAACAGTACTAAGTTCTTAGCGAAGAGTTAATTGTTTTGTTGCACAGTCCTGAATATTTGTAAGAAGAAACCTCCTATAACACTAATTGCTGTCTTCTGATAGAATGGCTATTAACTCGTCCCTTCTAAAGAGAATAGCAGGGGAACGGAGGGGGGTTAAGTTAAGTTAGTTGCCTACCTAACTGCCACGGCTGGCCTGATGCCTACCATCACACGATTGGCCAGACACCGCCCAGCTTCTGCCTACCATCACTGCAATGCTCACACCTCACAGGAGACTTTTATGAGGAGGGATAAATATTTCTCTGTGCATGAAATTCAGGGCTGCTCTTTTTCATTTTTCTTCAACAGCAACCACGAGATGTTTAAACTCTCATCCCTGGATGTCACCCATGCTGCCTTGGTGGATAAATTCTGGCATTTTGGTGGCAATGAGAGGAGCCAGAGATTCATTGAGCGCTGTATCCAGACCTTTCCTAGCTCATGTCTCCTGGGACCTGAAGGGACCCCTGTCTCCTGGGCTCTGATGGACCAAACTGGAGAAATGCGAATGGCAGGAACTGTGCCTGATTACCGGGCACAAGGTCTCATCTCCCACATCATTCATACGCAGACTCTGGTTATGGATGAACGTGGCTACCCTGTGTATAATCACATGGACAGAGCCAACAAACTCATGCAGAAAATGAGCCATACTCTGCAGCATGTCTCTATGCCCTGTGACTGGAATCAGTGGAATTGTGTCCCTCTGTAACTCCGGTGCTGAACATGTGGCTGTGTTGGATAAGCAACAATAAAGCTGGAGGGGAGAATGGTGCACATAGAGGAAATACAAACTGCAATAAACAATAAAGGAGTGGGCACTGGGCTCTGGGGAAGCAGTGTGAACGGGCAACAGTTTGCCACAGTTCCCGCTCTTACATTGCCTTTCAGATCCAGCAGATGAAGCATGGGCAGACCTCTCCACTGAGCCACTGGCTTTGTTCAGTTTTTTACTCTCTGAATGTCAGTGACACTTCTCTTCAGCAGCACATGACTATCCTCTTGTGGACTGTTGTCGCGATCTCTCCTGTCAGGATATGGTGCTGACTTGTGGATAGCTCACACTTTTCTCTCACACTCTTTCCTTTACTTAGGAGCTAGAGTGCTCTTCATCAATAGGTGCTTTGGACTGATCACTTCACTGATAGACCTGTGTTTTCTGTTCAATAACCATGATAAATATTTCATAAGTGAATATATGATAGTACATGGTATGGTATCTGAAAGACAAATTTTTTAGCAAGTGCCAAATACTCTTTATTTGCTATTACACACAGAGCACAGTATGTGCCTTTCAGTGGTAAAAGGAAGCATCCTTTGACTTAGGAAATTCTTATTAAAACATCATTGAGTCAAGAATAGACAGCTTCTTCCTGACATCTGGCCCTTGCCTGTAACAGGCCAGTGAGTACAAACTGAAACACAGGCGAGCCTTCTCGTTTCTGAGATGATGACAGAATTTCCCCAGTGTTTAAACATAGTCATATGCCCAGCTATATAAATTTCAGTATAAAACTATTCAGTAAGTTTGAGGTGACACCCCCATTTTTGTGGACAATAGATCTTTAATAATTTAGTCCAATTTTACTTTGAGAAAGGGAAAGCAATGATAGCGTTTATGCAACTGGAATTGTCATTTTTATAAAAGATCATATTCACTTTTCTATAAGTCAGTTTCACTCAAATCAGGACTGTCCAACAAAATATTGTTAGACATTCATGATCTGAATTTTGGTTATGAATTAAATTACGGTACACATTAAAAGTCATGAGATGAGACATTTGTTTTGTAATAAATAAGACAGTGTAGTTACTCCTTAGTAGCCTTTTAAAGATAAGCTATTAGGTCTTCCCTCTCTCCCTTCTTCTTAATTCCAGCGAAGATCATTTTTGTTCCAGGAATGTACTTTTTGAGATTATCCAAACACTCTATCAGGGCATCTCCTTCCCAGGTGATGTCTTTGTTCTTGTTGGTATCTGTGTACGAGAATCCAGCCACCCGATCCATCTTCCTCCCAAACAGACTGCTGAGATTTGGTCTAGTCTTATGCTTGCCTCCCTTTTCTACAGTGTGGCACTGGGCACACTTATGAACAAAACTCTTCTTGCCTTTCTCAACGTCACCCATTTTTAATTCACTCCCAGTTGATCAACACCAGAAACACTGCGACCCATAGATGGGCATCCGACTGCACCTATGTACTAGTGTTGGTGGAACTGCATTTGTTCTTGGAAGACTAATTTTTTTAAAAAAATTATTGTGTCTTTTAAATATGTACAACATGAGGTTTTAGAAAAAATAGACAACAACGTTTTTTATAGTGAATCAATTTCACAAGTCCATCACCTCACATATAGTTACTATATTTTGATTTGACATTAAGAGCATCTACAATCCCATTTAGTCTGAATCTCATATAAAGTTCATTGCTATTTTGATATTTATGTTATAAGTTGATCTCCACATTTTCTTATCAACATGAGGGAAATTTTGTAATCCTCTGATACACATACTATCTTTCTCACCTCATGCCTAACCTCTGTGACTAACATTTTCTTCTCTATTTCTGTGTTTTTAAAATTGTTTTAAGTTCCATATATAAGTGAATTCACGTGTTAGTTTTTCTCTGCCTAGTTTATCTTAGCTGGTATATCACCCAAGTTCATTCACTTTATAGAAAATGGTAAGAACTTGTTCTTGTCAAGCATAATATTATTACATTGTGATATATATTTTTCATGCCATAGTTTCTTTATCCATTTGTCCATCAACAAACATTTAGGTTATTTCCATATCTTGACAACTTATGAATTTCCCCACAATGAGTTTGTCTTCATGAAGCAAAAATAGGGTTGTCTTCATTGTATATATACCCCCCAAAAGTATTTATGGATAACATGATAGTTCTGTTTTTAAATTTCTTTTAAAATATTCATATATTTTTTCATAATGGGTGTACCAATCAACAGTCCTACCAGCCATACAGAATAGTTCCCTCTTCTCCGTACCCATGTCAACAAGGGTGTTTATTCTTTGAGAACTCCATTTTTATATACAATATAAATTGATCATATATGCCCCCATTGCCTCCAACTGCCTTTATTCCCACTTTAACACATCTCCCTCCCAAGCATCAAAGGAGTTAAGAGACTTGTCCTTGGGAAGAGGAGAGTGGGCACATTCCTTGTCTTTTTACTGGCTGTATGTTTAAGTAATTGAATTAAAAAAGACAGAAGAGGAGAGGTCTGCTTCTGTAGCTGGGGTAAAGGAGGACCCCTTTCCTCTGTTGTAGTCAGCCTTTGTGATTTATGCAATCCATGTGTTTACCCTGTTAATGGCATCAAAACAGTTCAACAGAGTTATGCTATGGATAACTCAAGTCAAGGTTAATCACAATGGCTTCAAACACCAAGTGATGCGAATGAGAATTAATGTGCCAAGGAAATACAAAATCTTGTTGGAAGAGGGGGCTGCTTGTTGGTTCCTGGCCGCCTCTAGCTTAGCCCCAAAATAATCACACAGAAACTGTGTTATTTAAATCACTGCTTGGACCATTAGCTCTAGCTTCTTATTGGCTAACTCTTATATATTAATTTAACCCATCTCCATTAACCTGTGCATCACCACAAGGTCGTGGCCTACCAGCAGAGTTTCAGCACATCTGTCTCTGGTGGTGGCTCCATGGCTTTTAGCTGACTCAACCCTTCTTTCTCCCAGCATTCAGTTCTGTCTCCCCAGCCTACTTAAACTCTGCCATGCTATAGGTTCAAAGCAGTTTCTTTACTCACTAATGTATTCAAGCATAAAGAGGGGAATCCCACATCAGAATCCTAAAATGAGACAGAGAAAAATACATGCAGACTTGCTCAGTGTCAGTACATTGATTAAAGGAACACACAAGCTCTTTTGACTCTCTGTGTAGGTAATAGCTACTTGTTTCTCTTGTTCTCCAGTTTGAGCATCTCTTCTTTCCTTAGCAGAACTCATAACTAGCTGGGAAAATGGTATTGATTCCAAGAACCCAGAGACTGTCAAACTTCCTCCCTTAGTTGTCTAAGTTGGGACTTAGAATAACTTCCCAATGAACCTTCTCTGTCCTTAGAAAGGTGGATCAAATGTTAATAAGTGCTGTCAGTTTAGAATGGAAATCCTCTGCCACCAGGAAAATGAAAATCAAAATTGCATCAAGATTCCTTCTCACTCCAGTCAAAATGTCTAGCCTTAAGAACTCAGACAGAAAATGCTGACAGCAGTGAAGCAGAGAAGGAACCCATAGACATTGCTGGTGGCAATGCAAACTAGTTCAGCCACTGTAGAACTCAATGGGATGTTGTAGGAAGAAATTAAAAGCACCAGGTGTTTCATCCATACTAAGGCCATAACCAGAGAGTCAAAGCTTACTACAGAGATGTCCGGATGCCTGTGATTCATTACTTCTTTATAATAGCCAAGGTATGAATCAGGTAGGCAGCCATTAGTGGATGACGGATGGAAGAAATGTGTTATACACATACACACACAGCAGAGCGTTGTTTAGTGACAAAGAAGAATGAAATTGCATTACAGGAAAATGTACGAAACTGAATGGGATCATTAGGGGAACAGGCAGGCTCACATAGATAAGCATCACATATTTTCTGTCATGTGAATGACAGAGTAAAAAGAGAGGTATTCTAAGAGATTTAGAAGAGAAAAGAGAATAAAGTGAGAGGAGATAAGAAAGGGTTTAGGGGAGGGAGATACAGCATATCATTTACTACTATGGAAAGTCAAAATATATCCTATACATTATGACAATAGCATAATGCAGCCCTTTCATGGAATTTATAAAATAATAAAAGATCTCTGTACTGAATATTTTTCTATCTTCACCTCACCACAGTAGCCACCAGTTTCTGTTTCCATAAAAGTGAGATTAAGAGTTCTCTTCAATGACTTTCTGTCTAGACTGTTTCTTTGTGGGGAAAGTGGTGGAGATAGATGCCACAGAAGTCTTCTATGTCGCTCATTCTCAACTATAAGTCTGCAGTCATAGATACCACTGCAGCAGAAGCTTCCTTGACATTCACAAAAAGTGGCAGCAGGGATCATGAACTTACACATGGGTTTCTGGAAATAGCACAGGTACTATAGACATCTACATGGCCTCCAGCATCCATCACCATGGACCACAAACCTCAGCATGGTGTCTGGCAGCAGTTAAGATCACAGACATTACTACAATTCTTGGCTATAGTCTGGACCACTGGCACCATTATGGTTTTTGACCACAGAACAGGCCATGGACATTGACGTGGCCTCCAGTGGCAACACAGGCCACAGACATCAGCATGACTTCAGGCAGCAGCAGAGACCATGGACATAAATATGGCCTCCTGAGGGAGCACAGACCAAGAACACAAAATGGTCTCCAGCAGCAGAAAAAGACTATGATGAAAGGGATTTGTATTGCTCTACCACTGCAGGAAAGTCATTTTCTTTTATGTTATACATTTTAAAAAAAGATATGATATTAAGCTCTATAAATCAAACTTCCTGCCTTGTGCTGTTGGTGATATTTGATGGTAAGAATGGGGAGGAAGAGGATATTGCTTACCTAACTGTCCCTTCCCACTCTGCTGACCTATTATACCTTTGTTTGGCATACTAATGGTGAGTGGGGAAAAGAACAAGGTAATGTTTACAAGAGAGAAGTTAAGAGAGCAAATGTCAGCCTCATCTTGCAGAGCCAGTTCCTACAGCCTGAGACCAGTGAACGAGGGAAGGATTGGATTTCACTAGAGCTAACAACAAGAACATTTTGTAAATGTGCCAAGTGCAAGGTTCACATTTCCAGCCCCAGCTCAGTTAATTTTTGCAAGAGGCACATCAACGTTTACTCACTCTTCAGATTCCCACTGAGCCTGCTGCCTCGGAAGGGTCTTTCACCTCCCAGAAGCCCATTTTTACAAATACTTCTTGTACAGACAGCTTTCCAGGTGAGGACGTGTCTCAGAGAAGTAGATCTGTGGGATGAAAGGGTCTGGAAGCCAAATGAACAACATAAGAACTGAAGGTCATAAAATGTTTTTGTGGGACACATAAGTGATGAGTGGGTTTTAACTGTTCATTAAAATTATCTATCTATCTATCTATCTATCTATCTATCTATCTATCTATCTATCTATCTATCTTCTTCTTCCTCCTCCTCCTCATCATCATCATCTCTTGCTCTATCTATTAATTTATATTGGGAGCATGTGTACCACAGCCCTTTTATGAAGGACAATGGATAACTCTGAAGAGCTGATTTTCTCTTTTCATCTTTATGTGGGTTTTGGAGATCAAACTCTGGTCACCAAGATTGTGTTGTGTTCCTCTGCCTGCTGACTCACCTCCCTAGCCCATGGTATCAGCCGTGCTCACAGAGCATCCAAACAAACAAAATTCTCCATACCTATTGACATAATGGACTATGTTAATTGTTTCACTCTGGCAGCATACACACATACATGGCACCCAAAAATTTAACATAAAGCTATGCACTGTGTGTATGTTCTACAAAATCATATGGTATACCTTAAATATATAAAGCAACATGGTTTGTAAAAGGACATTATTACTTTTTAACATTTTCCTCCTCTCAATTAAATGATATCAAAATAATCATACTGAGTGACTCTCAGAATATGTACCAAAAATACCTAAGGAAAAAATAGTAATGTCACTTGATGAAACATATAGCATGCATGAATTCTGTAAAAGGTAGTTTGTCAAGTATAATGAAAACTCCTTAGATATTTCTTCTATGCAGTAATGAGGAAGTGGGTGAACATGGAATCTACTGTGTGGAGGTACTGCACTGCTGTTCTCAATCTTTCCAGTTGTATTACAGAGTACTTGGGTTTCTCTGTCCACTACTGGTAAGAGGGTAGCAAGAATACACCCCACAGTGATATCACTTAATCAGATAGCAAGAAAAATGTATTCTCAAGATTGCATCTGAAGACTAGTTTTGAATTTACCTAACGCTTTCTTTTAAACTCATCCTTTGCATGTTACTTAGAAGCTATTTTGTGCCCTATATATTCTGATTGTACTTTTAATAGTAATATTATGTCCACATTCCACAATCCTATACATATATTCACTGTATATCATGCCTGTAGGTATGGTGTTAATGTTTGAAAGTCACCATATTTGCTAGATTGGATTTTACATTTTCTTTCCCTAGTCATTAACATTGAAGTTCTATTTAGCACATACTTGTGTTTGTATAGCTTTAAAAAATTATGTTCTGTTTTTTTAAACTGCTTTCATCAGATTATTTTCTCTTCCTGGCATGGCAGGGTCAGCAACTCCAGAGTTCAATTAGAAGTTTCTCGGTGCTACTCAAGAATTTGCTTAGAGAGGGAACTATGCAAGAAAGGCAAAAACAACAACAGGCTAAAAATAGCAGCTGGAATGTGACTTGGCTTTAAAGTTTTGTCATTTATATCTAAAAATTTCAAAGTATTTTACAATGAAACATTTTCATCAAGATATGCAATATTAACTCACATGAGGAGAAAGAAAAGGAGGAGAAACATTATCAAGAAAATAAATAGCACAGTTGAATATTGTTTATATGACCAACTCTCTGCCAAAACACGTTGAATGTTAGTCAATCTAATTTTAGCCCCACAAACATTCTATGAGCCCAATGTTGCTATCATCCCATCTACCTTTTAAGAAAACAAAGCACAGAGGCTAAGCAACTTCCTGAGTAATACCATTACTGGAGATGCCATGAGATACAACATCACACTGGAAACTCTAAAGAATAAAATGCACTTGTTCATGTAATTTGAATCCAATGGTGAGATGAGAAATTGAGAAGGTAAGAGAGAGACTCCTGTGTTCCTCCTGCAAGTCCGGTGCTTCCTTAGGGCTGGTGAGGATGTTAATGAATGGAAGATTTGGCCAATCATACAGACCTGGCTATGTCATTAATGAATGTCCGTTTATTATTTCTCCAGGCTAAAGTGTCCTCATGGCTGTCACACTACAAGGTGCACAAATGCTGCAGACGCTGGAGAGATCACTGAGGAAGTATCTTCCTGAATCCTTAAAGGTGATCTCAGAAAATGTGAAGGTCAACAAGGAGAAAGTGGAAGTGAAAAAGAGTCTGACATTTATGCTTCACTGTTTGTGTGTGCACACACATGTGGCATGTGTGAATTTGTTTGGTATGATTGATCGTGTGTAGTGTGTACACACATGAATAGAATACGTGTATGCATGAAGAGCTCAAGGTTGATGTTCAGTGTCTTCCTTGATCACTTTTCACCTTATATGTTAAGACAGGGTTTCTTCGTGAACCTGGAGCTGACCAGTTCCATTAGTATAGATAGTCAGGTAGTTCAGGAAATTCCCCTGACTATTCCTTCCAAGAACTGGGATTACAAGCAGGATGTCAGCACTACTAGGTACTGTGTGGGGTACTGGCGATGAGAACTTTGAACTGGAGTTTATATGTGGAGTTTATTGTGTGGTAAGTGCTTTATCCATTGAGCCATCTTCCCAAATCCTATACAATATTATTTTGAGCCAATACATATTTCATATTTTTCCAATTTAATTTACATAACTTTTTTCAATATATTGCCACTATGTCTGTGTTATTAGTTAAGAATATGGAGATATAGTCAGGTGAGGTAGTGCATACCTTTAATCTCTGCACTTGGAAGCCAATAGGCAGGTGGTTCTCTGTGAGTTCGAGGCTATCCTATCTACATATGCATTCCGGGCCAGCCAGGGTTACATAATGTGAGACTCAACCATCATAAGAAGACTGTGGTGATATAAAGAAGTAATTTAAACATTATGGTAAGCAAGACTTCTCGAGAGACAGGTGCTTGCCTGCAAGCCTGACAGCCTGGGTCTGATCTCCAGATCCCACTCAGTGACAGAAAAGAACTAAGTCCTAAAAGTTACCATCTGACCTCCACACACACGCTGTGACTCATGGATGCCCCACAAATAAAATACATAAATAAAATGCAAGAATATGTGGGGTATCTATTTCTTCATATCTCAAAGGCATTGAGTTGTAGTGCAGTCATGTGCACACATGGACTTTGCCCTCTGCTGACTGATAAGTTTTTCTATTGCTTCTTTTCAAGAATCATTCCTGAGCAGCACTTGAGATTCCCTGGGGTTTTCCTTCACATTTAGTTGAGGGTACTAATGTTTAATTTGTTCCTTCCAGAAGAATGCTTGCCATGTGAAAATTAAACCATCTTGAGTTGAAAGTTAGAAACGGGTCTGTTGCTCTGAACTTAATGCATATCAGAATATTTTGAACTTGGTTTCCATTTTTTCTCCACAAACCCAGTGCAACTGAGTAGAGACCTTAGAGTTGAGTAAACTATGTCAATAGATATAAATGTTTACATGTGAGCTGTATAAAAGCAGCTCTAATGGTGGATTCAGATGCTTGATATTTTTATCAAATGAGGTAAGGTCCACTCCAGTGGAGCTTAAGTATAATTATGTTTGTGTGTGCTGCATATGTGTGTTTGTGTGTATGCCTTATGTGTGTATATATGTATGCAAGTGTTTATGTTTTCTGTGTGATCTGTGTGTGCTTGTGGTGGTGTATGTATGGACGTATGTATGGATGTATTTATGTGGAGTTTCCCTGTCCTGACCGCTTGGTAACAAATAAACACACTGAGGCTTACATTAATTATAAATGCTTAACCTATAGTTCAGTTTTATTACTAACTATCTCTTCAACTTAACTCATTTCTATTCATCTTTGTGCTGCACTGAGGCTTGTAACTTTTTCTCTATCTCATTTTATGTGTCCAATTCCTTCTGCATCCACTGGTGACTCCTCTGACTCCACCCTTCCCCTTCCCAGAATTCTCCTAGTCTGGCTCTCTTGTTCAATCTATGCCTCCTCAGGTATTGGTCAATCATCTTTTTATTAGCCAATGAGAGTAATACATATTCATTGTGTACAAAGATTACTCTATAACATATATGTGAATATGCATGTATTTGTATATGTATTTCTGTGTGTATGTGTGTTTGTGTGAGTAGTTGTATGTGTGTAAAATAGTTCATGTGTATTTCACCTGTTTGTATATTTCTGTGTGTGTTTGTGCTCATCTTTGTCTGTGAGTAGATGAATGTTTGTGCTTGTGTGATTGCTTGTGTGTGTCTTAGAGAAAAAATAGTTCCAGATTTCTGTCACTTTATAAGGTATTTTGTACAAAATTATTTAAGACAAAATGAGTAGATTTGGTTCTTACTTTCTCTTATATTTTTGGTTGTGAGCCTAGCCTTTAACAGCTGAGCCATCTCTCCAGCCCTCAGTTATTACTTTTTCTAGCAGATTTTCTACTCCCTTTTATAAAGAAGAAAAATCAAACTGAGGGCGGAAATCAACAAAATAGAAACACAGAAAACAGTCCAAAAAATCAATGAAACAAAAAGTTGGTTATTGGAGAAAATCAACAAGATCGACAAACCCCTATCCAAACTAATTAAACAACAAAGAGAGAACACGCAAATAAGATCAGAAATGAAAAGGGGGACATAACCACTGACACAGAGGAAATTCAGAGAATCATTAGATCTTACTACAAAAGCCTGTATGCCACAAAACTGGAAAATGCAAAAGAAATGGATATTTTTTAGATAAATACCTTTTACCAAAGCTAAACCAAGACCAGGTGAACGATCTAAATAGACCGGTTAGTCACGAAGAACTAGAAGCTGTTATCAAAAATCTCCCCTCCAAAAAAAGCCCAGGACCAGATGGTTTCAATGCGGAATTCTATCAGAACTTCCAAGAAGACCTAATACCTATACTCCTTAATGTATTTCACAATATAGAAACAAAAAAGTCATTGCCAAATTCCTTTTATGAAGCTACAGTTACCCTGATACCAAAACCACACAAAGACCCAACCAAGAAAGAGAATTACAGGCCTATCTCACTCATGAATATTGACACAAAAATTCTCAATAAAATACTGGCAAACCGAATTCAAGAACACATTAGAAAAATTATCCATTATGATCAAGTGGGCTTCATCCCAGAGATGCAGGGCTGGTTCAACATATGCAAATCTATTAACGTAATCCACCATATAAATAAACTGAAAGAAAAAAACCATATGATCATTTCATTAGATGCTGAAAAAGCATTCGACAAAATTCAACACCCCTTTATGATAAAGGTCTTGGAGAGACTAGGGATACAAGGGTCATACCTAAATATAATAAAAGCTATTTACAGCAAGCCGACAGCTAACATTAAATTAAACGGAGAAAAACTCAAAGCCATCCCACTAAACTCAGGAACAAGACAAGGATGTCCACTCTCTCCATACCTCTTCAATATAGTGCTTGAAATTCTAGCAATGGCAATAAGACAACATAAGGGGATCAAGGGGATTTGAATTGGAAAGGAAGAAGTTAAGCTTTCGTTATTTGCAGATGATATGATAGTATACATAAGCGACCCCAAAAACTCTACCAAAGAACTCCTACAGCTGATAAACACCTTTAGTAATGTGGCAGGATAGAAGATCAACTCCAAAAAATCTGTTGCCTTCCTATACACTAAGGATAAAGAAACAGAGAGGGAAATCAGAGAAGCATCACCTTTCACGATTCTCTAGCTTTTAAAAGGGAAAACTTAACTCTTTAGTCATACACTAACGCACACATTTTCTCCCAAGAGAAGTCTGGAATATCCATAAAGAAAAGGGTAGTGAATGAGATTGTTTGTCCTAGATTCTTCCTTGGCTCTTTGTTATCACCAACTGTCACAATTTCATAGGAATGTCTCTGTCCAGACCACACAAGGTGCTTTTTGATGCATCTTAATAAACTAACCATCTCACTTCCTTTCAGGTTTATGGGACTGTCTTTCACATGAACCATGGAAACCCATTCAACCTAAAAGCTGTAGTTGACAAGTGGCCTGATTTTAACACAGTGGTTGTCCGTCCTCAGGAACAGGTAAGGAACCAGACATGAACAAATATGCTTATATGATTATTCATGTAGAATCTAAAAAAATCTTATCCCAGATTACATGCTTTAAGAGGCCACTTCTTTGTTCCCAGTTACCCAGACCACAAAATATTCACACAGAAACTATATGATTTAAATCACTGCCTGGCCAATCACTTAAGCATATTGATAGCTAGCTCTTATATCTTTGGTTAACCCATTTTTATTATTTTATATTTTATTATGAGGAAGTAGGCCTACCAGCAAGGTTCCAGCTGGCAGCTCTCATCTTTCCCCTCTGCCGGCTCCATGGCATCTCGCTGACTCCTCCTTCTTCCTCCCAGCATTCAGTTTAGTTCCCCCCATCTGTCTCTATTCTGCCCTGCCAAGCCCAAGACAGCTGCTTTATTAACAAATGGTAACCACAGCATAGAAAGGGAAATCCCACATCACCTCACCTTTTCTGTCTAAATAAAAAGGAAAGTTTTAGTTTTAACATAGTAAAATTACATATGTCAAACAAGAATTACATATACAATATTTATATTTACTTTATCTTTTATCATAACTAAGGAAAACTGTAACTATCTATTCTTCAACTCCATCAAAGACTCCAGAAGTTTATAAAATTACCTAAGTTAACAGGAAGTGCATTGTAAGCAACTTCCAAAACTAGAATTTAAAGAGACATCTCACTGCCCAGACAGTCACCCTAAGTTCTTCTGTACCACTGGGGCATCCATCTTCAGCCTATAGGCCCATAGTATCTGGCAGACTTTTCCATGAAGCAGGAAATTTCAAAGACAGTTTTGCCTATATTGGCAGTTTGTCAGTCACTTTCTTCTGTATCCTGTCTCACACTTAACTAAGTTCAGGAGTCATTTTTCTGTGGGTCTTGCATGTCCAGTTCATACAGCATAGCATTAAGCAGTCCAGGTAACAGCAGTTTTTTGCCCAAATGGCTAACCAACACCATAAGGAGCCTCTTCGGTACCCATCATTCTCTCGATGTAGATTGGTGCTGCCAGGAGAAGATGTGTCTCATTGTCATGAAAAGTCATATTCTCTAGTCTTTGGAAGGTTTGAAGAATACCTATCTGAAATATATTTCTATATACCTAGAAACCTAACTAACATGATTACAAGCTTGACTATTATAGATGGCTATCTATTAACCAATATTTCTTAATTATACATTACATTTTTAAATGAACTGCACAAACACAATTTCTTAATCAAAAACAGAAATAAATATATAACAAAATTGACCTTAAATTTTCGTTGATAGATCCATACCAAAGCAAAGTATTCATTTCTATATCATATCCCCCTTTAAATGTAGAGAAACATTTATAAAGATTATTTGGGGAAAATGGGTATAGTTCTCTCCAAACTGCTTCCTGCTTTTTGTTGAGTAAAATAATTTTTGGGTGTGTTCATGGCAACCTTTTGGGGAGTCTTTTTTTATATTTATTTTTTTATTATGTATACAATATTCTGTCTATGTGTATGCCTGCAGACCAGAAGAGGGCACTAGACCTCATTACAGATGGTTGTGAGCCACCATGTGGTTGCTGGGAATTGAACTCAGGACCTTTGGAAGAGCAGGCACTGCTCTTAACCACTGAACCATCTCTCCAGCCCCATGGGGAGTCTTAATTCATCAAACCACATTAGTCTGGAAGGATTCACAGGTTCTCATCCTCTGAGGAAACAAAAGAAGAACCTCTTTTCCAAAGCAACAAATCCTTTGACCCAAATTCTGAAGTCATGATACCTTTAAAATATACATGTTGGTTTAGCTTAGCAGCCCATACAATGAAATGTCTCTCTGTGATTAGCTCCTTCACAGTAAAAAAATTAAACACAATAATATACATAATCTAGACTCTCTATGTATATTCCCATCTCTACATGGCTTATTCTTCTTACTCCATTACTTTTAATACAAGTTTAATATTTATTTTATTATCTTTACTTCTTTAATCTATGACTGCCTGAACATTGCATTTACTGTCTCTTTACGATTTTTTTCTCTCCCAAGCCTACATACATTTTTTAACATACTGTGTCTTTTATACATACAACTCTTTTATGTCTGAATCTGTCCTATAGTGTATCTGAAATCCTTTTCTGTCCAGGAATGCATCTTAAAATGCTTAACAGCCTTACTAGGACTAAGGCTACATTGCTCTTTGGCTCTGCCCAATCCAACATGGTGGGACAGAGGTCTGTTTAGTGTGAGCCATGCTCACAATCCCATTTTCAGGTACACAGTGGGTCTATGTTGCCATTAAGAATGTTGTAGCACTAAACTCACAAACCCCATTTAAATGCTCACTAGCCAGACCTCCCAAAAGAGTCAGAGCTGCCTGTGCTGGAGAACCAGGAACTGCTGTTTTTTAAAGAAGCTGCACAGTTCTGTATTGCATCTCTCTAAAAGCAGCTACAAGCCCATCTAGAAAAAAAAATTGTGGCTACCAAGAAATTGTGCTAAATTCTGTTCTTTTGTGTCTAGAATTCCTTTTCAAGCTCTCTCAGGTTTTAAGTGGATTTAGTTGACCACATTGGGGTAACATTCTGTTGTAGGAAGCTGCTTGTTCGTTCCCGGCTACCCAGACCACAAAATAATCACACGGAAACTACATGATTTAAATCACTGCTTGGCCAATCACTTAAACATATTTAAGCATATTGTTAGCTAGCTCTTATATATTTGGTTAACCCATTTCTATTATTTTATATTTTACCATTTGTCTTGGGACCTACCAGCAAGGTTCTAGCTGGCAGCTCTCATCTTTCCCCTCTGACTGCTCCATGGCATCTTGCTGACTCCTCCTTCTTTCTCCCAGCACTGCAGTCATAAACAATAAGCAATAAGTATTATCTCTCCTTTTTCCATGATAACAGGACATGGCAGATGACCACGATTTCTACACCAATACTTACCAAATCTTCTCTAAAGATCCCCAGAACTGTCAGAAATTTTTGGACTCCCCAGAAGTAATCAACTGGAAACAACATTTGCAGATTCAAAGTAAGAACAATGAGAAATGAACTCAATCCCTTCGGTCTCTTATCCCACAAGATCTCCATGCTCTCCCTGCCAAGTTCTATGTCCTCAGTCAGATGTCCACAATTTGTGACCTCAAAGTATAAGTCTGTAACATGAGGGCTGGGCTCATTGGGGTTTCTGTCCCACCCAGTCCCCCAGCCATTTAGTCCCAGAGAAAATCATACAGAGGTCTCGAGAAGATTATAAACTGATTGGCCCATTAGCTCAGGCTTCATATTAGCTCATATAATGTATATTAACCCATTATTCTTATCTATGTTAGCCACATGGCTCAGTACCTTTTTCAGCAGGGTAGGTCACATCCTGCTTCTTTGGTGGTCTGGGCAGGAATGGGAGGAATGGACTTCCTCCTTCTAAGAATTCTCCTGTTCTCATCACCTCACCTCTACTTCTTGTCTGGTTGGCCCATTTATACTTTCTGCCTGGCCAATCATCGTTTATTCAAAATATAATTGACAGAATACAGACAATTCTCCCACACCACTTCCCTCTCTTTTTTTTTAAACAAAGGAAAATATCCATAGTCCATTTTTGGGGAATGTGGGTATAGTTTTTCAGGCTACTTTCAGCTAGTTGAGGGCACTGATAATCTTATGGGGACCTAAAGAAAATTTAAAATTATGATCAAGTCCTGACTGGAGAATCCTGTGAGGCTTGATCATCTCAGGCAGCATCTTGAATCTGTTCTGGATGTAGAACTCACACATCTGGGCCATCTGTTCCTACCGGAGATTTTTCAGGTGGTCTTCCTTGATCAAACCTGAGTTTTCTAACTCAGAATGAATCCACAGCCTCTCATTTCCTGTGGAAACAAAAGCAAACTCTCTTCTCCAAAGTAGCATATCTTTTGACTTCAATTTTGAAGTCAAGGTATTTTCAAAATACCTATCTTGTGTTAGTTCAGCAGTATTTATAAGCAAATATCTTTTAGCAGCTGTTGCTCCTTCCTCAGCATTTAAACAATTCAAAAAGAGAAAAAGAACATAGAATATCAAGATACTTTGTGTATTTTTTATCTTTACATGGCTTTATTTTACTCTATTTCTTTTATTTTTACTTTTACTGTTTGAGACAGGTTCTCTGTTTATCTTTGTCCTGGAATAACTCTGTAGACCAGGCTGTCCTTGAACTCACAGAGATCTTGCCTGTGTCTGACTCCCTAGTGCTGGGATTAAAGGTGTCTGACACCACACCTTGAATTCACAAAGGTCTGTCTGCCTTTGCCTCCCAAACTTTGGAATTAAAGGCTTGTGCTACCACACCTTGAACTCACAGAGATCTGTCTGCCTCTGCCTCCCAGGCATTGAGATTAAAAGTGTGTACCACCACACCCAACTACTCTCCTTTTTTATTTTAAAGACTTTAACCTTTAGCCTGTATATATTTTTAACACAGTATAAACCATTTAGAGGTTTTTTTCATCTTTGACTCTCTTTACTGTATATCTCTTTTTTTGACCACACAAGTCTTTAATTTACCAAGCAATATGGGTAGGATGAAGGCCGTGGCTTTGACGGCTGAATCCACCCCATTTACTTAGCTTTATGTGATTCCAGCCTCATGGCGGAGTTACCGGCTGTAGCCATGTTTATTGCCACAACTGTATGGAGTTTCAAGGTCCCTGCAAGCTGCAGCAGTGCACTCAGAAAACACACTCAAATGCTCCGTAGTCAGATCATCTGCCTGAAAGAGTCAGAGTTTGCCCTGGCAGGATGGCCCAGAATGCCAGCATTTTAAAACAGCACAGCTTTTTTCATGGCTCCTTTTACTGCGGGGCAGGTCACATCCTGATTCTTCTGTGGTCTGGGCAGGAATGGGAGGAATGGGCTTCTTCCTTCCCAGAATTCTCCTGTTCTCATCACCCCACCTCTACTTCCTGTCTGGTCGACCCACCTATACTTCCTGCCTGGCCAATCAGCATTTATTCAAAATATGATTGACACAATTCTCCCATACCATAAGTAAAATAAATCCTTCTACCCCCAGTTGAGTTTCATTATAGTGTTCTTAACAGCCACAGTATGAAACTAGAACAGGAGGATAGGTCAGCTAACATTTGATGTAATAGAAAACTCATAATGAAGAGAATCAACAATTTAGTTTGGGCTTTGCAGGCAGCACATTACTCTTCTCTACTAGATTTGTTCATGTATCATATGGTGATTGGAGAACTCAATACATGTTGCTTCACCATAGGCTCATTCACATTGTGTAGATGGTGGTTCTGACTGTCAGTCAATGCCAACTACTGGTTGTGACGATGGTATAATGTGTCTCTGGCCAGCTACCCTACACTAGTTTCCATTCAGTTGGTTTCAAGGTAACTAGGATCAATCAATCAATCAATCAACAAAGTCTCAAGGTCTAACAGTGTTAAGCCTCTTTTTGTATAAGTTTATATTCCTATTGATCAGATGAGGTATGGAAGTGAACTACTCCAGGGAACAGATGCAGTGAATTAAATTCCAGATCCTTGCTTCAATAATCTACTATATTGGGTACATGACTCAGAAGAAGCTGGCTACCATACTTTATAGCTCATTCTCTTTGATGTTCAAAACTACACAATTATATACCTTAAAAAACTTAGTTCCAGTCTTGGTTCATTCACAAACTGACTATGAATTAATTCATTCCTTGTCATGTCATCATTTTTGTAAAACAGGGAACATTTTGCCCACCATGTCTATATGGCCATTCACACAGCAGCATCAACATGAGCATAATCAAATTCTATCTTAAATCTCACACTTTCTACCCCATTGGAGAGGCCCCACCCAGAATGTATCTAGCCATTTCCTCTCTTCTTAGAAGTTCACAATGTTTTCTTATAAACCCATTTAGGTTCCCAGTCTCTCCTGAATGAGGCGATACAAAATATTGCAAACATTCAGTCTTTCCAAGTCAACCGCTCAGAAAACATCCTCTTTGTAACAGCAGAGACAATCAAGAAACTGTTTCCTGACCTGCTGGATCCAAAGAATTTATCTCCAGGTAGTGGCAAGCCCAAGGCCATGTAAGTTTGATCAGAGCTGCTACATGTCTTTCATATCTTTCCTCTACAGCCCCACTGCCTGACACTGCTTTTACTCTGGTCCTTGCTGTCCACACTCTTGTAGACGACCCCACCCATGTTCATGCAAGCAAGTCTAATTATATTCAGTTGGTTACACTACACACACAAAGAAAATGAAAGAAGAACTTATTGGGCAGAGCTTCAATAGAGTGAGGACAGTAGAATGAAGGTAGTTAAGAGTGCTTAAAACTAATATATGTGACATATATTCATGGGATTATTAAATAACAAACTTTTAAAAAGTTTGAATTATAATATTGCCAGCAAGATAATTCATCAAGTAAGGACTTTGATGGCCAAGGCTGACTAACTGAGCTACTGAACTCAATACCTGGGACCAACATGGTCAAAGGAGATAACCATCTCTGCAGATTCTTCTCTAATCCCCAGTCCATGTACATCTATACCCTCTTATTCATCCCCACACAAAAATCATTAAATAGGTTAAGAAGGGAAATTAAAAATGATCAGAATAAGCTACAAAAATATACATTTGACCAGGTTCCTCTTTTTTTGTATTATTGTAAAAGTAAAGTCCTCTGTTCACTGTTTGACATTTATTATTCTTGCTCATTTTCTCCTACCACACTGGCCTTCCTGTCCTTCCAGCATGAGTCCATCTATATTCCAGGACTTTGAATTTGCTGCTTCCAATGCTCTGCCCCTAAAGATAATAGACGTAGGAATAGACTATACCCTTATACTAACAGGCTTTGCTTTCTTCTTGGACCCTCTATAGCAATCAAGATATGTTCAAACTTTCATCCTTGGATATCACCCATGCTGCCTTGGTGAATAAATTCTGGCTTTTTGGTGGCAATGAGCGGAGCCATAGATTCATTGAACGCTGTATAAAGAAGTTTCCAAGTTGCTGTGTCCTGGGGCCTGAGGGGACCCCTGCATCCTGGACCCTAATGGACCAAACTGGAGAGATGCGAATGGGAGGCACCATGCCTGAGTATCGAGACCAAGGTCTTGTCTCTTTTGTTGTCTATTCACAAGACCAGATTATGAAGAAACGTGGCTTTCCTGTTTATTCTCACACAGACAAAAGCAATATTGCCATGCAAAAAATGAGTTACAAACTGCAACATCTCCCCATGCCCAGTGCCTGGAACCAATGGAAGTGTGTGCCTATGTGAAGTTGGCTTTGAACACAAGATGGTGTTGGGGGGCGGGGGCTGGGAATGTAATTGGATGACAGACAAAGAATAAAGGTGACCAAAAAGAGAGAATAAATGGAAACCAGATGCAAAGGAGTGGTGCTGTCTGTACTCTGGGGAAGCAGTGTGAATGGCTGACAGATATGCCATAGTTCATGTTCATCAGATTGCTCTTAGACTCCCTTAAGTTCGTTATCTGAAGAAGGTCTATGTCCTTCAGTATTGAATTCTTCTAATTTAGTCACACTTCCTGGATCTATATGACACTCCCTTATCAACTACACAAAGCTCCAAATGGTTCCTCTTGGAAGCCCGAGTACACAACTTGGAGACTTCTGCAAACCTTGCTCGTGATAATGAGATAAGGTTTTCTGGCTTCTGTGCCTTATTCCTCTCTGTCTATGACTTTTCCTTCAGTGATCAGCAAGTGTGTTCTCATCAGGTCTTAAGAAAGTAGCCACTCCTTTGCTGGCTGCTTTATATATATTAAATACATTATACACGAACCATACAGTTTATCAGATTAAACAAAATACACATAAAATAGCAAAGGAAGATAACAAGGAAAAGCCTAACTTTGATTTTCCAGTTCCATCTTAGCCCCAAGAAAATAAAGCAATGTGGCTTTCAAAAACTTGACTTCCCAATCTACTGCAATCCTGTGAGAATAAATAGAATATGTGGTTGGTTGCACAAGTTTTATGCTAAACGATATCACTTTTATTGCACTGTAGCTACTTAATTACAAATCCTTTCCCTTCATTCACATCAATTTCCTTGGTATTTCTTTATAATTCTAAACAAGCTCCTGCTTCAGGGCTTTTGTACTTCCTGTCCTTCTTTGTGGAATACTCCCTGCCTCCACTTAGCTCTCTGGGATGTCACCTTTTCTCTGTCCCAACTGAAACATCTTATAAAATAGTCACTCTCCATGTGTAACAAACACCTCTCTCAGTAGTCTGCATCCTTTTTAGAACAATTCCTAGACTGCATACTGGCTCCCTCTGTTAAATAGGGTAACCATTGATGTAGAGTGTGTCATGTGTTATATACTTGTATACTTCTAGAGGTACTCAAAACGTACCACCAATTTTCCAGTTTGCTGAGATATTTTGATCTAAATTTTCACTCAGCACAACGATGTCAGTTTGCTAGAATTAAATTGGGAAACTACTTCATATTTATTTATTATACACTTGACTTAAATCATTGTAAAAGTCTGCATTGGATACAAGTTGACAATATGTATCAGTAAAAAGTATAGCAAACATTAAATATTCTAATATACTGCAGAATGTTCATGCATTTAATTTTGATTATTATGGAGCTTAGTAATACATGCATTCTGTTCACAACAATGTACAGATGTTCAATACTATTGAATAGTACACATCAACATACAGGTATTCAATACTATTGAATAGTACATTTAAAAGGGTATTTAATAATTATTTTACCATAAACTCATTCGCATGTGTGCACACCATCCCCCAACAAATAATTTCTGTTTCTTTCCAACCTAAGTTCAACTCGATGAAAAATCAGAGACTCCTAGAGTCTTTTATGTATATAAACCTATCATGTGTGAGCAAAGAGTCTTTGACTTCTTTCTTTCTTGTGTGTACCCCATTTAATTCAATCATTTGTTTCATTATTCCAGCTAAGACTTCAAGTATTTTATGCAGGAGAAGAGGAGACAAACTTGTCTTCTTTCTGATTTAGTGAAAATTCTTTGAAGTTTTATCTGTTTAGGATGATGTTTGATGTGGGTTTTCCATATGTTGTCTTTATTATATTGAACTGTGTCCTGGGTATCCCTATACTCTCAACTATGTTTTTCAGAAGTGGTAAATCATTTCAAATTCAGTTTTGCATCTCACGAGTTGGTCATGTGGTCTCTGACCTTTATAAATGTGCTAGATTACATTAAATACTTTAGGTTTGCTGAACCGTTCTTGCATCTCCTGGATGAAACCAACTTTTTCATGGTGGATAATCATTTTTATGTGTTCTTAAATACTGTTTTAAAGTATTTTATTGGCAATTTTACGTCTACAAACAACAAAGATAGTACCTATAATTTCCTTATAATGGCTATTATTTTGCTTTTGCTTTCTGAGCAATACTGACTTTATGAAAGGAACATGGGACTGTTCATTTGCTTGTTTTACAGAATAATTTGAGGAGAACTGGTAAGTTCTTCTTTGGAAGAGTGCTGGAATTCTACATTGACTCCATCTTACCCTGCAATTTTCTTACTTGGAACTTTTTTTCTTGTGCATCACTACATATTATTGGACCATTATGTTATGAAGGTCAAGCTCATCTTGGTTTACCATTAGTAGGTCATGTGTACTAAGAAATCCCTCCGTGTTTTAGAGTTTAGTGGAAGATTGCAGACTTTTAAAAAGTATGTCTCCCTGAATTTCCTCTAAATCTCTTGTCATATAACTCTGCACAACTCTAATTTTCTTAATTGCAATTATCTATCTTCTTATTTTCATCAATCCAACTAAAGGTTTGTCAATATTTTACATAACCAGCTCTTAGTTCTTATTGGTTCTTTATCTTGTTTTGTTATTGGTATTCCAAACTTTCAAAGGACTGTCTTTTCCCTCATTTTTTTCTTTTATTTATTTTAATTTTATGTTTGCTTGTGTTTTTCCTGCATGCATGTCTGTGTGAGGGTATCGGATCCCAAGGAACAGGAGTTTCAGACAGTTGTGAACTGCCATGTGGGTGCTGGCAATTGAACCCAGGCCCTCTAGAAGAGTATCCAATGTTCTGAACCACTGAGCTACCCTCATTTTTTTTTAAATCAGGCTTTCCTTTTCGTTTTTTTTTTAATAAATGGAAACTCTTGCCACAGTTAGCTTTCTGCTGTTCCCTCATCATTCTCAAAGATAAATCCTCTCCATAATATATAATGTGCAATATTTATAAACTTTGAGATTGTCTATGTAATCATAGATACACCGTTTGTGCTGAGAATGAAATTGGGCCATAATTAATCAGTGAGAAAGGGTACATACATATTCCATGATGCTTTCATGTAGGGGTCAACTGACTTTTGTAGAAAATCTAAGATGTGTAATGAGACAGTATGTAATTCCTTGCAAAAAAAAAACTGCACAAAAGAAAAATCAAGGCCTCAATATGAAACCTGAAGCACTAAAACTGTCATTAAAAAACATAAACAGTGCCCTTCAAAATAGGTGTGCAAAAGGATTTTCTAAACAGGACTCTTGTCCTTAGGAATTAAGACCAAGAATTGACAACTGAAACTTCATAAAACTAAAAGGACCCTATATAGATGAGCAAACAAGGAACAGGGTAAAAAGGAAAGCAGCAGAATGGGAGGCAATACTCATTAGCTACATAGCTGACAGAGGATTGACACCTGGGATACAGAAATAAATCAGAAAACAAAGGATTAGGTGGCAGAAGCCAAGCTGTTTCCCCTGGAAATGGTGCATAAATGTTTTACATATGGAGGTCCTTAAGGCGTAGCCCATTGGAGAACCCCATCCACCCAGAAGGACCTGTGGAAGTGATGCTGCCGACACCAGCGCTGGTCCCAGGGAGCTCATGGGCTTCAGGCTTTTCTAACTTTTGCTTTGCTTACTCTTTTTTTATCTTTTTTATTTATTTATTTATTAAAGATTTCTGTCTCTTCCCCACCGCCGCCTCCCCTTCCTCCCTTCCCCCCAGTCAAATCCCCCTTCCTCATTCGCCCAAAGAGCAATCAGGGTTCCCTGCCATGTGGAAAGTCCAAGGACCACCCACCTCTATCCAGGTCTAGTAAGGTGAGCATCCAAACTGCCTAGGCTCCCACAAAGCCAATAGGTGTAGTAGGATCAAGAACCCATTGCCATTGTTCTTGAGGTCTCAGTAGTCCTCATTAGTCCTCATTGTCCACTATGTTCATAGCAGCATTGTTTGTAATAGCCAGAACCTGGAAACAACCTAGATGCCCTTCAATTGAATAATGGATGAAGAAACTATGGAATATATACATATTAGAGTACTACTCAGCAGTAAAAAACAAGGACTTCTTGAAGTTTGCAGGCAAATGGATGGAAATTGAAAACACTATCCTGAGTGAGGTAAGCCAGACCCAAAAAGAGGAACATGGGATGTACTCACTCATATTTGGTTTCTAGACATAAACAAAGCACATTGAGCCTCTAATACGGGTTCTTAGAGAAGCCAAATAAGAAGGAGAACCCAAAGAAAAACATATAGGCATCCTCCTGAATATTAACCTTCATCAGGCGATGAAAGGAGACAGAGACAGAGACCCACATTGGAGCACCGGACTGAAATCTCAAGGTCCAAGTCAGGAGCGGAAGGAGAGAGAGCACGAGCAGGGAGCTCAGGACCGCGAGGGGTGCACCCACACACTGAGACAGTGGGGATGTTCTGTCGGGAACTCACCAAGGCCAGCTGGCCTGGGTCTGAAAAAGCCTGGCTTAAAACCGGTCTTGCTTTGCTTACTCTTATGGTAATTCTTAGTTTCGCTTTGCTAGTTGTGATTGTGACTGAGTTTACCGGGGTAATTCTCTACAAAGAAATCAAGGCTCTCTGCAGTCATTCACAGACACCGGTTTCTCCAGCCTGTTCTTGCCATCATTCTGAGTAAGCAGAAGGAACTCACTAACGTTAATGGTTGCTTATTTAACTACCCTAAAAAAGAGAAAACTATATTCCAAAGAGCTTAAGAACTTGGTTTTTAAGAAACCGTTTCTTAAAAGATGACACTGAAAACCTATGGTGTGACATAAGGTAAAGATAAATGGTACAAAAGGTCAGCTATCTCTCTGGTGCCAGGATACGAATGTTTAGATATATTTTCAGTTAAAGCTCCCAGTTCCCTTGGAAGTAAAACTACGCATAGAAACTTCCAGGAAGAATAGAAATTTGGTCCCAACTGTTTAAAATTTAGGCAATCATTACCATTTTGAAAATTTATAAAGAATAGGATTATAACTGTTGTCCACATAAAACTGATATACAGATTATCTAGAAATTGATTTACACCTGAAAATAATATCCGAGGTATGGCGTCATACACTCAACTGATTACAAAAATACAAAAATATCACACTGGTTTTTTGTAAACATATGCTTGCTGCCGGCTAGGGCACAGTGTGAATGAGATGTCCCTGGCTAGACATAATCATTTGGCTTGCAATATAAAAATTAATGATTTGGGGTAAAGGTCAATAACCAAAGGAGTGAGACAAGGAAAAGAAACTAAAATGGGTAAATATTAATGATTCTTGGAAAATGATTAAAGAGAAATGTATTGCAACTGCGTATGCTTGAATGCTTTAGAACTTGAATAAATAAAAACGACTTGAGTTTTAAAACAAGAAAGAAAAATCATCCCATGTTCATCCTTTCTATTTCCATCCATTTGCATGCAAAATTCGCGAAGTCATTGTTTTTTACCGCTGAGTAGTATTCTAATGTATATATATTTCATACTTTCTTCATCCATTCTTCCATTGAAGGGCATCTAGGTTGTTTCCAGGTTCTGGCTATTACAAATAATGCTGCAATGAACATAGTTGAACAAATGTCCTTGTCAGATGTACTCACTCATAATTGGTTTCTAGAGATAAATAAAGAAACTTCATCTGGCGATGGATGGAGATAGAGACAGAGACCCACACTGGAGCACTGGACTGAGCTCCCAAAGTCCCAATGAGGAGCAGAAGGAGGGAGAATATGAGAAAAGAAGTCAGGACCACAAGGGGTGCGCCCACCCGTGGAGACAGTGGGGCTGATTCTTTGGGAGCTCACCAAGGCCAGCTGGACTCTGACTGAAAAAGCGTGGGATAAAACCGGACTCTCTGAATTTGGCTGACAATGAGGGCTGCTGAGAAGCCAAGGACCATGGCACCGGGTTTTGATCCTACTTCATGTTCTGGCTTTGTGGGAGCCTATCCAGTTTGGATGTTCACCTTCCTAGACCAGGATCGAGGGGGGAGGACTTTGGACTTTCCACAGGGAACCCTGACTGCTCTTCAGGCTGGAGAGGGAGGGGGAGGAGTGGGGGAAGGGGAGGATGAGAGGGAGGAGTGGGAGGGAAATGGGAGGCGGGGAGGAGGCAGAAATTTCTTTTTTTTTCCAATAAAAAAAAAAAGAAAGAAAGAAAGAAAGAAAGAAAGAAAGAAAGAAAGAAAGAAAGAAAGAAAGAAAGAAAGAAAAATCAGAGACGCACAGGTGGGGCGCCCTCTAGAGGCGAGTTAGAGAAGAGTTTGCTTTGCCTCTCCCTTAGGTGGTTAACAGCATTCCTAGCTTGTCACTTAGTATGCAGAACTTAGCTCTACCTCTCTGGTCCCATTGCTTTCCCCTCTTTGTGTCTCTCTAACCTCCCTCTGCCTCTCTTTTTAATTTGCTATGAAATCCACAAAATATAAAACTCATTGTTTTCAAAGTAACTGCCATTCACTGCATACACTGTAATGTCCAGCTATCATATCTGCACAGTCTAAAACACTTGGACCAGCAAATCAGCAGCACTTGTTTCCTTCTGGGAATCGCTAATCTGCTCATCTCTATAAATTTACCTACCCCGTGTATGGAAAGGATAGTAAAGCCTGCCACCTTTTATTCTGGCTACTTTGACTTAAATCTTATTTTAGAACACCTCTTGGTCTTTTGCGTAAGATCAAGCATAGCTCCATCTTGAGGTTTCCCCAGCAGTGCAGTACGCATTAGCATTTACCTGCCTTTTTGAGGTGGTGAATAAACATGAACATTGTACAGAAATTCATTTTGAATTCTTGCAAATCGTTGAGCATATAATTAGGAGTGGCAGGTCTATATGATGCCTTAATTTTTCTTAGTGTGTAACTTCCACGTTGTTTCCCACCTATACCATAATATCTGTGCTTTGGATTTGAAGGAGTGTATTTAATATAAAGCAAAGGAGTCAGCAGGTGTGTCTGGCCAGTAAAGAGGGTCCCAGCAAGAGTCTTCTGTGTAGACTTCCTGCTTCCCATTCCCACCACAGGCGTCTTTGAAACATCAGGTGTAGTCGAGTCCTTTCTGTCCGGGAATATTTTACCTCTAGCTGCAGTAATGTCTAATCCAGAAAGATACTCTCTTCCAGTTCTCAAGGACGTTCTTTTTCAGGTTTTAATATTTTCTTTTCCTTGTTACTGACCTGTAGAGGTTCTTAACATATTTTGAATATTAAATCTTTACCAGATAAGTGACTCGCAAATATTTTCTCTTCTTCTGTAGTTTTATGAGTACTTTCTGGATAGTTTTCCACATTAGTTAATCTCTCAGGTTGTGATGAAACACCTGGCATACTAAAGCATGAAGGGTTTGTTTTGGCTCGTGGGTTGATGGTTTAGTCTGCTGTCAGTTGCAGGGGTGCGGAGAGAAGGAGCAGCTGTGGGCTGTGGTGGCAGCTTGCTCACTCTGGGGCAGATGAGGAAGCAGAAAGGAGAACTCAAGACCTGTGAAGAATTGTGTTGGAAATTTGATGGGGACTACATTCAATCTATACACTGCTTTTGGCAGCATGGTCGTCTTTCTTACTATATTAATCCCATAGATCTCTTTTGATTTACTGGTCTGAGACAACTTATTCCTTGTGTTTTCTTGGGTGTGGTTAACTTCTTCAGGTTGAAGTTTTTATTTTGGCACCCCTACTGTAGAGCTGAACTTTTTAGAAAGATACTGCTTAAATTTGGTTTTACCTTGAAATGTCTTTCTTTCTCCATCTACTGTGTTGAATAGTTTTTCTGGGTATAGCAGTCTGAGCTGACACCTGTGGTCTCTTATAGTTTGTAGAACACCTGTCCAGGCCTTTTTGGCGTTTAGAGTCTCCACTGAAAATCAGGTGTTATTCTTTTTTTAAGTGTACAAACACATTGTGCCTTATTTTCCCAGTATAATAGAGTGCCGCTCCCATGGTAGATGATTCTACTTGATCTCTAGAAGCTGTGGAATAAGGAATTCTAGAAAAATTCTGTAGGATTTTAGGTTTTAAGAACAACTCTAGGTAGAGCATGGTTGCTCATGCCTTTAATCCGACCACGTGGGAAAGACAGACAGGTGGATTTCTGTGAGTTTGAGTTCAACCTGGTCTACATTTCAGGACAGCCAGGACTACACAGAGAGAGTTTGTTTCAAAAATGAAAACAAAGTAAAACAAAACAGGAACCACTCAGTTATTTTTTCCTTTTATTAAAAATAGCTTCTTGTCCAACTTGGATACGATGGGTTTTTGTCTTAGCTAGGGTTTCAATGAAACTCTGCAATGAAACACCTGGCCAACAAAGCAAGTTGAGGAGGTAAGGGTTTATTTGGCTTACACTTCTGCATTGCTGTTCATCACTGAAGGAAGTCAGGACAGGAACTCAAAGCAGGTGAGCATCCAGGAGGTAGGAGTTTATGCAAAGGCTGTGGTGGGGAGTAGCTTCCTGCCTTGCTCCACATAGCTTGCTCAGCCCACCTTCTTATAGAACCCAGGATCAGTAACCCAGGGATGGCACTACCCACTATGTAATCCCCCACAGATAATGAGAAAATGCCTTACAGTTGGATGTCATCTAGTTTGTGTCATGCTGACACACAAAACCGGTCAGTAGCTTTGTTTTATTTTATATTTTATTTTGTTATTCTTGGTTATTAATTCTTAGAAGCCTCTTCTTTTTACACTGAAAGACAGAAAGAGAGTGAATACAGATTGGAGGAGAAGTGAGGAAGAACTGGGTGGGAGTAGAAGGAAGGGAAACTGTAATCAGGATATTTTGTATGAGAAATGAATCTATTTTTAATAAAAGTGGGAAAAAGAAATGTCAGGTGCTGTCTGTCATTTAGAAAAAAAACACTAATGGAATACTTATTATATGCATGACATCATATTTTGTCATGTATATGGAATTTTAAATAAAAAATAAATGATGATGACAATATAAAAAGAAGTCAGGTGTTATTCTCTAATAGGTCTGTTTTTATATGGCATTTAGTCTTTCTCCTTCATCACATTTAATAGTCTTTCTTTCTTTTGTATATGTAGCGCTTTGGTTATTATGTGCTGTAGGGAATTTCTTTTCTGCTCAGTTTGGGTTTTCTTTTTTAATTCTGTTTCAACTTTTATGTCTTGAGCAATTTTCATTTCATTCCACTGTTTGTGTCTTAATATATTTCATTAAAGGGTTTATTCATATTCTCTTTAAGGTCCTTGAACATAATTCATAATAGGTACTTTGAAGTCCTTGTTTTATACTTCATCCATATTGTATTTCTCATGGTTCACTGTAGTGGGGCTGCTAGGGTCTAGTGGAAACATATTGTCCTAACTGTTATTGACTGAACTTTTATGCCGACTTTTAGACATTTAAGATGTCTAAATGTTTGGGACAATTGCAATTCTCAGTGTTGTCACCGACCTTACCTTTTTGGGTGGATTTTATGGTCGTTAGTTTCTGTAGCCTTCTCTGGATCCTAGGACCTTGTGATGGCAGTGGGTTTTTTGGTAGGTGTGCTTCTGATTCCTCAGCACGTGTGACCATTGAGGGTCTTGGGTAGAACTTCTTTCTGTGTTGGAAGCTGACATGAAAGAATGGGGATGAGATAGCAGGGTGTGGGGCTGAGAGGGTGGGAGGAAGGAAAGTTGAGTCTGTCACAAGGATCTGTGGAGTCCACAGGGAATGGAAGAGAGGGAAGACAGGCCCCTGCAGGTGGTCTGCTACAGGGCAGGGGATGAGACTGGGGGATTGGACTTGGAGAACAGAAAAAGAGAGTGAAAGTTGCCTACCCTGGCTAATGTGGCCAGCAGATTTCCAAGGAGAGAAGTTAGACACAGAGGAAAGAACTTAGAGAAGGACTACATTACCCTAGGAAAGGGAAGCTGAATATATAATTATAGATTGATGGTGGAGGACTGGAACTGAAGAACCAAACAGGGAAGGAAACTAAGAGGGAAGTGAAGGAGAGAATACGGGGTGGGACAGCTAAAACTAAGGGCTATCTTAGGGCTCATATGGAAACCTAATACAATAGAAGCATCCTAAAATATATGTATATATGAAGGTGAACTAAATGAAATCATCAAATAACAGAGAAGACAAAGCATCAAGTGGACATCTCTCACCACCAAATAAGGCTAACAATTCCAGGAACGGGTTACATCTAATCAAGTTGTTGGCCAAAGGAGCCCCATGGGAACTCCCTAACAACTCAGGCTGCCAATTGGTTGCTCTCCACAAATTGATGGTAAGACCATATTGCTTAAGACACTTACATAACTCAGTAAACATGGAAAAATCAAACAGTTGCCAACCCAGAGCCTTCATTCCTACTGACTAGCAGTGTTCATTGTGCTGAAGGTACTTGGTATGCTGTTAACAGAGACTACATTTTCATTTCCCAGGGGCACCGACCCAAATAACCACACAGAAACTATATTAATTACAACATTGTTTGACTGGTGGCTCAGGCAAATTTCTAGCTAGCTCTTATATTTTAAATTAATGAATTTCTATTAATCTGTGAATCTCCATGAGGCTGTGGCTTACCAGTAAGGTTCTGGCATCTTTCTCTTTTGGCAGCTACATGGTGTCTCTCTCACTCCTCCTCCTCCTTCTTTCCTCCTCTATGTCTACTTGAATTTTCAGTCTTGCTATATTCTGCCCTGCTATAAGCCAAAGCAGATTCTTTATTAATAAATGGCAATAAAACATATTCATAGCACACAGAGGGGAATCCCATATCAGCATGCAACCCAAGTAGAAAAATAAATACCAACCCAGCTACAAAATCTTTGATCTACAATGGTAATCTGCATGCATGTTGTACTAGTACAGTAGTGACACAAAGCTTGTGGGACGAACCAATTAATGGTAATAAATACAGAGACCCACATCTGTACTTTGTGCCAAGAGTGAGAGACTTTGGAACGTCCTAAATGGCATATCTCCATCATTTCCCTTCCCTTAGGCCTCATAAAGCTTGTGAAAGAGGAGGGGGAGGGAAATGTGAGGCTGGGAGGAGGTGGAAACTTTTTTTTCAATAAAAAATAAATTAAAAAAAAACTACAGAGAAACCCTGTCTTGAAAAAATTCAAAAGAAATAATAATAAAATAAAATGTTCTTGGTCTCCTGTTTGGAGGTAAAGCAGAAAAAAAAAAAGATAGTGCACTTCTCAAGCCTCATCAGAGAGCCTTCTTTTTGCAGTAGATGGTAATTAATATAGAGACTTACAACTGTTAATATGCAAAGAATAAGAAACTGTAGAGTGCCTAAGTCTAAATGAAGCTTTTATATCACAGTCTTTTCCCCCAAGGGTCAGGAAACATTGCTCAAGTTGGGTCAGAAGACTGTAAGAGCCAGATGTAGTTGATGGCTGTAAGCGAAACAGTATTTGCTGGACATACCAGCACCATTGCATAGAGACTGACAGCAGCTCTGACTACATGCACAAGAAGTGCACAAGATTAAGCCAGCCAGAATGCCAGCCCTAATGGGAGAGGAGCTGAGGGGCAGTTGGTAGCTGATGCTTGCTGATGGAGAGAGGAATGTCAGTCATCCTCAGGGACATGGTGCCCTTGAGAAGCTATTCAAGCTCCACTAGGTAGCCCTCCACCCATGCATGTATAGGCAGGAGTAAGTAGACTCAGTAAGTTCAAAGAAAAACCATGAAGTTGAGAGAGAAAATTGATGGAGGGAAAAGAGAGGAATCAGAGACAGCAAGTGGGATGGATTTGATAAAAACAGGATGTATGAAATTCTCAAGCAGCAAAAAAAAAGAGTATAAAGGTAATGTTATTTAAAAATAGCTCTAGTTTAATTTATCCCTTTTTGTCTTTTGATGTAGTTTTTGACTGTTTGCTCTGGATAGATGCTTCTGGAACAATTTTGAGCCAAATAGATAAAAACAATAACACTTGTGTTGTTGGAAAACTTATATAACATGTTTTCTTACTTTCCTTTTTACTTATTTTAGATATGCCAAAGTGGGTAATTCATTAATTTTTCCAAATAGAGCTAGAGAGATGGATCAGTGGCTAACAGCACATTCTCCACTTACTGAGGACCCAAGGTCTCTCTTGATTATAACATTAGCTATGCAATTTAATCATTGCTTTTGTATTTGTGTAATTCACATCTGTTACTAGTTATCTACCCAACTTAATCATAAAAGAAAACATTGAAATAACTTATATTTATCATACATTAATAAGATTATTCTTGGTTCCTTTTTTCTACATTATATTAATTTGTTTTATTACAACATTGACTTTTACATATTGAAGTACCTATATATTTCTAATAATAAAATATTAATGGTTTCTTAAGTCTTAGTTACTGTCTTATTGCTCTGAAGAGACACTATGACCAAGGCAGTTCTCATAAAAGAAAGCATTTACTTGAAGATTTATAGTTTTAGAGGGTCTCTAATCATCATGGTAGGACACAGACAGGCACTGCACTAGAGCAGTAGGTGAGAGTATTATATCCTGACCTGTAGGCAACAGGAAGAGAGAGAGAGAGAGAGAGAGAGAGAGAGAGAGAGACAGAGAGAGAGAGAGAGAGAGAGAGAGAGAGAGAGAGAGAGACTGGATATGGCTTGGGTTTTTGAAACCTCAAAACCCAGTCTTCATGACATACCTCTTACATGAAAGCCACACCATCTAATTCTTTCTAAACAGTTTCACTACTTGGTGACTAAGCATTAAAATATAGGAGCCACCTCGGAATCATATGCCAGCTGCAAAATTATAATGCAGTATAGCATCTAGAGTTTACCAAACAATGACAGGGAACAGTCCTTGCTTTCCTCAGGACCTTCAGCCTGCTGAGACGGCGTGTCGTTTCCCATTGCAGACTGAGTGCCTGTGAGCACAGCAGGAAGGAGGAACAGGGCAGCCTTCTCATCTTGTTGGACTGACACTCTGGCCAAGTGGAGCTTTCATGGAGGGGCATGTGGACCACTTCCAACACCTCATCTAGATGTCTGTAATGGCATAGGCTCAACTACTTCAGACACTGGTTTTTGGTCATATTTGAGGACTATACATTTTAAAAATCAGGTAAGGAACAAAACAGAAAAAATGAAGAGGGAACTATATTGAATCATTTTCTTCTTTCTTACTTGATGTTCTCTGAAGCAGGGAATTGGTCACACATTTCTCTTTAATTGCATTGGGAAGCAACATTTCTGAGGTTGATTTATCGCAGCATGTAATTAATGTAGTCCCAGCCTAGTAAAAGCATTAAAACAAGGTAAAAATAAAAAAAAAATATAGGAGCCAATGTGAACCATTATCATTCAAACTACTAGAGAAACTAAGTTTAAAAACTGATGAATTTCTTTTATTTTTTGTATTTCTAAATGTTTCTTGAGTTCTTTATATATTTTGGAGATCAGACCTTTGTCAGTTGCGGGGTTGGTGAAGATTTTCTCCCAGTCAGTGGGTTGCCTTAGCGACAGTGTCCTTTGCTTTGCAGAAGCTTCTCAGTCTCAGGAGGTCCCATTTATTCAATGAGGCCCTTACAGTCTGTGCTGCCGGGGTTTTACATAGGAAGTTGTCTCCTGTGCCCACGTGTTGTAGAATACTTCCCACTTTCTCTTCTATCAGGTTCAGTGTGTTCGGACTGATAATGAAGTCTTTAATCCACTTGGACATGAGTTTTGTGCATGGTGATAGATATGGATCTATTTTCATTCTTCTACAGATTGACATCCAGTTTTGCCAGCACAATTTGCTGAACATGCTCTCTTTTTTCCATTGTATACTTTTAGCACCTTTATCGAAAATCAGGTGCTCATAGGTTTGTGGGTTAAAGTCAGGGTCTTCTATTGGATTCCATTGGTCAACTTCTCTGTTTTTATGCCAATACCAAGCTGTTTTCAATACTGTAGCTCTGTAATAGAGCTTGAAGTCAGGGATGGTAATGCCTCCAGACGTTCCTTTATTGTATAAGATTGTTTTGGCTATCCTGGGTTTTTTGTTTTTCCATATAAAGTTGATTATTGTCTTCTCCAGATCTGTGAAGAATTTTGATGGGATTTTGATGGGGATTGCATTGAATCTATAGATTGCTTTTGCCATTTTTACTATGTTGACCCTCCCAATCCAAGAGCAAGGGAGATCTTTCCATTTTCTGGTGTCCTCTTCTATTTCTTTCTTCAAAGACTTAAAGTTCTTGTCAAATAGATCTTTCACTTCCTTGGTCAGGGTTACCCCAAGATACTTTATGCTCTTTGTGGCTATTGTGAAAGATGATGCTTCTCTGATTTCCCTCTCTGTTTCTTTATCCTTAGTGTATAGGAAGGCAACTGATTTTTTGGAGTTGATCTTGTATCCTGCCACATTACTAAAGGTGTTTATCAGCTGTAGGAGTTCTTTGGTAGAGTTTTGGGGTCGCTTATGTATACTATCATATCATCTGCAAATAACGAAAGCTTAACTTCTTCCTTTCCAATACGAATCCCCTTGATCCCCTTATGTTGTCTTATTGCTATTGCTAGAATTTCAAGCACTATATTGAAGAGGTATGGAGAGAGTGGACATCCTTGTCTTGTTCCTGAGTTTAGTGGGATGGCTTTGAGTTTTTCTCCGTTTAATTTAATGTTAGCTGTCGGCTTGCTGTAAATAGCTTTTATTATATTTAGGTATGACCCTTGTATCCCTAATCTCTCCAAAACCTTTATCATAAAGGGGTGTTGAATTTTGTCAAATGCTTTTTCAGCATCTAATGAAATGATCATATTTTTTTTCTTTCAGTTTATTTATATGGTGGATTATGTTGATAGATTTGCATATGTTGAACTAGCCCTGCATCTCTGGGATGAAGCCTACTTGATCATAATGGATAATTTTTCTAATGTGTTCTTGAATTCGGTTTGCCAGTATTTTATTGAGAATTTTTGCGTCAATATTCATGAGTGAGATAGGCCTGTAATTCTCTTTCTTGGTTGGGTCTTTGTGCGGTTTTGGTATGTATATTAAATAGAGATATTATCTAATTTTACTCGCCTGACATTTTTGATTAGAGTTAGTATCAGGAAATGCTGGCTTCACAGGATGAGTGTTGTATGATTTCTTAGTAGTGCCTATGTTCATAAGGAAAAGCTTTAGGGATAGCGATCCCCACCAGAGCAGGACCTGGTACAGGGGAGTAACCGCTTAGTGAGTGAGCCAGAGCCAGGGACTGCTGAGGATCCAGATGTAAATCTGAAACCTTCAAAGGAGTAGACCTAAGCCAGGACCCCTGTGGGTATGGGCGTGAGTCTAGGACCTCCAAGGAACTATGCCTGAACCAGGACCTCTGCCGGTCTGGGAATGAATCTGGGACCTCTGAGAAAGTAGGCAGGAACCAGAGATTTCCATGGGGCCAGGTGTGAGTCTGGGACCTCAAAGGGAGTAGGCCTGACCTAGGACATCTGCAGTTCTGGTCACACCCAAGCCTGGGAACTCTGAGGCAATAGACCAGAGCCAGAGACATTTGCAGGACCAACTCCAAGCCAGGGATTTCTGCAGGAGGGGGTTCAGAAAAGGGTTTACAGAAACAGGTCCAAGCTGGGAAACTAGGCCAAAAAGGGCCTGATACAGCAAACTCCAAGGTAGCAGAGCAAAGCCCAGGAGCGCTGAGTTATCTCCAGGAACACAGAGTAACCAACTGGGTAACTAGAACTGTGGCACAGACTGTACCATGAGGAACAATCATCTGAGCTTTGGAGTCACTGGCACCTAGACAATTAAGCAACAGAATCTCAGACAGCCCAAATCACACCTATTAGAGGAAAAGATGAGTAGAAAAGGTAAGATTACACACAACACCACAAAGAGCAACACAACACCATTAACACCTAAAGACTCTACAAGAGCAAGACCTGAACAAAAAAAATAGATGAAGCAGAAGAAAATGACCTAAAAATAACTTCAAGAGAATATTGGAGACTCTTAAAGAGGAAATGAGAAATTCACTCAAAGAAATGGAAGAAAAAAAATAGAAAATTGGAAGACATCAGCAAATTCCTTAAAGAAAACTACAAAAAAAGAAAAAGAAATCAAACATATGAAAGAAAATATTCAAGACTTGAAGACTGAAATTGAGACAATAAAGAAAACACAAACTGAGGTAATTACAGAAACAGGAATCATGAGAAAATGATCATGAACCACAAAGGCAAGCATGAGCAGGAGAATACAAGAGATGGAAGAATCTCAAGTGCTGAAGATACAATAGAGGAAATGGACTCATCAGTTAAAGAAAACATTAAACCAAACAAAAACTTAACACAAAATATCCAGGAAATATGGGACACCATGAAAAGGCCAAATCTAAGAATAATAGGTATAGAAGAAGGAGAAGTTCAACTCAAAAGCACAGAAAATATACTTAACAAAATCATGGAAGAAAACTTTCCCAACCTAAAGAAAGATATGCCTATGAAGATACAAGAAGCTTACAGAACATCAAATAGTCATCTTGCCACATAATAATCAAGACACTAAACATACAGAGCAAAGAAAGAATATTAAGAGCAGCAAAAAAAAAAGGGCTAAGTAACATATAAAGGTAGACCTATCAGAATTACACCTGACTTCTCATTGGAGACAATGCAAGCCAGAAGGTTGTGGTCAAGCATTATACAAACATTAAGAGAATGCCAGCCTAGACTATTATACCCAGCAAAACGTTTGATCACCATAGAAGGACAAAACAAGATATCCCGTGACAAAACCAGATTTAACCGATACTTAGCCACAAACCCAGCCCCACACAAAATAGTCAAAGGAAACTCCAATACTAATTCCAGAAAACCCACAAACACATAGAAATTAAACAATGCTCACCTTAATCATCAATGGGTCAAGGAAGAAATAAAGGGAGAAATTAAAGACTTTCTAAAATTCAATGAAAATGACCACACAACATACTCAAATTTATAGGACACAATGAAAGTAGTGTTAAGAGGACAGTTCTAGCACTTAATGCCTACATAAGGAAGCTGGAAAAATCCCATACTAGTGAATTGACAGAACATTTGAAAACTTGGAGGGAAATGGGAGACGGTGGTGGAGAAGAGACAGAAATCTTTAATAAATAAATAAAAAAAAAACAAGCTCACCTAAGAAAACTAGATGGCAGAAAATAATCAAATTGAGAGCTGAAATCAACAAAATAGAAACAAAACAATACAAAGAATCAATGAGACAGAGTTGGTTCCTCAAGAAAATCAACAAAATAGACAAACCTTTATTCAAACTAACCAAAAGGCAGAGAGAGAATGTCCAAATTAACAAAATCAGAAATGAAAAGGTAGATATAACAACAGACACAGAGGAAATACAGAGAATCATCAGGTCATATTTTGAAAAACTGTACTCAACAAAATTGAGTACAACAAAACTTAAAGGAAATGGACAACTTTCTGGATAAATATCACTTGCCAAAATTAAATCAAAACCAGATAAGCAAATTAAACAGACCTATAATGGCTGAAGAAATAGAAACAATCATCAAAATCTCTCAACCAAAAAAAGCCCAGGAACAAATGGTTTCAGCTCAGAATTCTACATGACTTTCAAAGAAGAAATAATACCAATACTCCTCAAATTATTCCACACAATAAAAACAGAAAGACCATTATCAAACTCTTTTTATGAGGCTACAAATACCTTGATACCCAAACCAAAGAAAGACATTACCAAGAAAACGAATTACAGACCAATTCCACTCATGAATATCAATGTAAAAATACTAAATAAAATACTGGCAAATTGAATCCAAGAACACACCAGAACCATCATCCACCATGATCAATTTAGCTTCATTCCAGAAATGCAGGGATGGTTCAACATATGAAAATTTGTCAACGTTATCCACCATAACAACAAACTGAAAAATAAAAACCACATGATCATCTCATTAGATGCTTAAAACATTTTCTACAAAATACAACATCCCTTCATGATAAAGGTTTTAGAGAGAGCAGGGATACAAGGAACATACCTAAACATAATAAAGGCAATATACAGCAAGCCAACAGCCAACATCAATCTAAATGGAGAGAAACTCCCAGTGATTTGACTGAAATCAGAAACAAGACAGGGTTGTCCACTCTCTCCATATCTATTCAATATAATTCTTGAGGTCCTAGCTAGAGCAATAAGACACCAAAAGGAGATCATGGGAATAAAAATCGGAAAAGAAGTCAAACTCTCACTGTTTGCCAATGGTATAAAAGTTTGCATATTTAATCCCAAAAATTTTACCAAGGAACTTCTACCACTTATAAACACTTTCAGTAATGTAGCAGAATACAAGATTTAACTCAAATAAATCAGCTCTCCTGTACACAGATGATATAAGGGCTGGGAAAGAAATCAGAGAAACAACACCCTTTACAATAGCCACAAATAGCATAAAAATTTCAGAGTAACTCTAAACAAACAAGTGGAAGACTTTTATGACAAGGACTTCAAATCTTTGAAAAAAGAAATTGAAGAAGACACCTGAAAGTGGAAGAAAATTCTCTTGGGTAGGCAGAATTAACATAGTAAAAATAACAATCTTACCAATAGCAATCTACAGATCAATACAACGCCCCTCTAAATCCCTGCAAAATTCTTCACAGACCTCGAAAGAACAGTACTCAACTTCATATGGAAAAGCAAAAAACCCAGGATAGCCAAAACAATCCTGTACAATAAAAGAACTTCTGGAGGCATCACAGTCCCTTGACTTCAAACTCTGCTACAGAGCTACAGTACTGAAAACAGCCTGGTACTGACATAAAAACAGACAGGAGAACCAATGGAACAGAATAGAAAGCCTGGATATTAATCAACACTCCTTCAAACACCTGATTTTTGACAAAAAAGCAAAAAATATAAAATGGAAAAAAGAAAGCATATTTAACAAATGGTGCTGGCATAACTGGATATCAACATGTAGAAGAATGAAAATAGATCCATATCTATCACCATGCACAAAACTCAAGTCCAAATGGTTCAAAGACCTCAGCATAAAGCCAGCCACACTGAACCTCACAGAAGAGAAAGTGGGAAGTATTGGCACAGGAGACCACTTCCTAAATATAACCTCAGAAGCACAGACACTGAGAGAAACAGTTAATAAATGGGACCTCCTGAAACTGAAAAGCTTCTGTAAAGCAAAAAACATGGTCAACAAGACAAAACGACAGCCTACAGAATGGGAAACGATCTTCACTAACCCAACATCAAACAGAGGTCTGATCTCCAAAATATACAAAGAATGCAAGAAATTGGTCATCAAAAGAACACATAATCCGGCCGGGCGGTGGTGGCGCACGCCTTTAATCCCAGCACTCGGGAGGCAGAGGCAGGTGGATCTCTGGGAGTTCGAGGCCAGCCTGGTCTACAAGAGCTAGTTCCGGGATGAGCACCAAAGCTACAGAGAAACCCTGTCTCAAAAAACCAAAAAAAAAAAAAAAAAAAAAAGAACACATAATCCAATAAAAAAAAATGGAACACAGACCTAAACAGAGAACTCTCAACAGAGGAATTTTAAATGGCTGAAAGACACTTAAGGGAATATTTAATATCCTTAGTCATCAGAAAAATACAAATCAAAACAACTCTGAGATTACATCTTACACCTGTAAGAATAGTCAAGATTAAAAACACTGATGACAACTTATGCTGGAGAGGTTGTGGGGAAAAGGGAACACTTCTGCCTTGCTGTTGGGAATACAAACTGGCACAGCCCTTTTGGATGTCAGTGTGGCAATTTCTCAGAAAATTAGGAAACAACATTTCAGTAATACCACTTTTGGTTATATATCCAAAGGATGCTCAATTGTGCCACAAAAACATTTGCTCAGCTTTGTTCATAGCAACTTTGTTTGTCATAGTCAGAACCTGGAAACAACCTAAATACCCCTCAACCAAGGAATTGATAAGGAAAATGTGGTATATTTACAGAATGGCATATTATAGAGCAGAAAAAAATAATGACATCTTGAATTTGCAGGCAAATGGATGGAGCTAGAAAACATTATTTTGAGTGAGGTAACACAGACACAGAAAGACAATTATCACATGTACTCACTCATAAGTGGTTTTTAAACATAAAGCAAGAAAATCAGCCTACAAATCACAATCTGAGACAATTTAGACAACAATGAGGACACTAAGAGACTTACATAGATCTAATCTACATGGGAAATAGAAAAAGACAAGATCTCCTGAGTAAATTGGGAGCATGGGGACCTTGGGGGAGGGTAGAAGGGGAGAGGAGAGAGGCAGGGAGGGGAGCAGAGAAAAATGTAGAGCTCAATAAAAAAGGAAAAAAGAAAATAAGTAAGTATTATATTTTAAAAAAAAAGCTTCAGTAAAATGTAAAGTCAGGCTAGATTCATTTGCAATCGGCAAACAAAGAAAGCAGATAAGAAAGGTAGTGCATGTCTATATTTCCAGCACCCAAAAGGCTAAAGATGGTCTGGGCTATGAAGAGACTATCACACACACACACACACACACACACACACACACCACAATAAAAACAATACAAAGTTTCCTTAATTGATGTATGGGAGGAACAATGCATAACGTTTATATCATGAAATATAACTTTATTACAAAAACTATTCTTCCATTAGTAAGGCAAAATACAAATAGACCACAAATATAATATCCTAATTGAAAGGACTAGAACCAATGATTCCATATCCTAGGGTCTATTTACAACCATTACTACAAAGATTAAATTTTGTGGACAAAAAGAGTTTAGTGTTTTTCATGGCAAGCAGTTAGAAGATCATGACAACTGTGAAAATACGAAGGAAGGATAATAATGGTAGGATAACATCAATATGTCTTTAACAAAACTGCATACTATACATACTAAAATGTTCATTTATTATTGGTAATAAATTATACATTATTAAAAAGAAGAAATAGTGGGTTATATAAATATATACAGAGATACACTTAAATCCTCTACTTGGTCTCAGCTGGGAGTGTTTCTTTCTTAGGAAGGTGAAATGAGGCCCTACAGATGTTTTAATGGGGACCATCCCCAGGGAGTTCAATGAACCAATAAAGCCCAACTAGTTTACATGCATTAGTTTAGAAGATCACACTGCACATTGACCACCTTTGGTCATCATTCAGTGATCTGAATGTTGGTATTCACATATACGCACTGGCTGTCATCTGACCCAGAGATTTCCTAGGAATGTTCAACAATGGTTGAGAAAAACATCCAAGATAAAACCTGTTCTGAACAACCTGGGAGAAATAACCAGTTAGCAAGCTCTTCTGTGTGCCTTCCTCCACTTGCACTCTACAGACACAACTCTATGGATTATATGGGAGAAGCAATGTTAGAATCTTTCTTTTACAAATAAAGAGCAAGTAAGAGAGCTCTCTCAGGACACAGGGAATGCATGCTAATCTCATGGCTGGGGAGTTTGAGTGTCTTTTCTCTGTTTTTTTGTTGCTTTAGAAAGTTCAGCACCTTTTGATTGTTCCCTGCCAGAGAGCCCCTCTGATGATACCATGCATCACTCCATGGAAGGACTTCTCATTGCAAACACAATGTTCAGAACTGACTGTTTAAGGAGCAAGGTAAGCTTCTATATCACCACCCACTTTTAGTGAAAAGTTCAGCTCACACAAAAGTAGTATTAGCAGGACCACTGTGAGTCATTTGAGTCCAGAGTTCAAGGGCCTGAACCCTTTTCTAAGATACAGAGTTAGATCTGTCTTACAAACATTGAAATTTTGTCACTGGGGAGCTGAATGGTGCTTATGAAATATCAGTGTCCTGCTTTCTAATAATTCTAGAGAAACAGTAGAGATGAGGTGCTACTGGCTGGTCAGGTAATAATTTGATTTTATTTGCTATTTGCTGATCTCTCACTAGAACTTAAAAATATATAAATTAAAATGATGTGTCTTTAGACTAAAGAAAGGACTCTAACTTAAGAGAAAAAGAGCTAATATTCATTTTAGTGAATCCCACCCATATCCCATAACCTCCTGTAGAAACCCATAATATTTTGATATTACTTGTTATGTATTTATTTATCATTGGAGACTTATTTTTGGATATTTGTTTATTTATATGGGTAGTTTGCCTGTGTGTATGTCTGTACACCACATATTTCTAGTGCTGGTCAAGACCAGAGAAAGTCATGGACCCAACTAGAACTGAAGTTACAGATGACTATGAACTGGCATGCATGTGATAGGATTTGCCCTTAGGTTATTTCTAAGAGTGCTCAGTGATCTTAAACGCTGACTCATCTCTCTAGTACCAACTTTGTTTTTGAGATTAGAAGAGTAAGATAAAATGATTAATTTTTAATCTTAAAAGGATTATAAATGAGTAAACAAAAGACCTGACCTTCATTTTAAGGGACCAGTATAGGTCCAAACTAGACCCCTTGAGTGTGGGTGACAGTTGTGTGGCTGGGCAGACTGAGGCGCCACTGGTAGTGGCAGCAGCATTTATTCCTACTGCTTGTACTGGCTTTTTAGAACCTATTCTCTTTGGATGGATACCTTGCTCAGCCTAGAAATAGTAAGGAGGTCCTTGGACTTTCCCCAAAAGCAAATGTGCCTTACCCTCTCTGAGGAGTAGATGGGGTGGTTGGGTCAGGGGGTAAATAAAGGTATGGGAGGAGGGGAAGGAGTGGGAATTGGGATTGGTATGTAAAATAAAATAAAGATAGTATGTTTTCTTCTTATAAAATAAATAAAAGATAAAGCCCCAGGAAGGAAGAATGTAGAATAAACATAATAGTTTGGGAGACCTGGGGGTGGCCTGGCCCTACAGATAGTACAGGGCACCAGGCTGTTAAGTACATACATTCCCAGCTTCCTGGGTGGAAAATGGATATATATGTACTCCATTGAGCAGACAACCTTGTGTTTTTAACATCCCTGTTTTCCTCAGTGCTTATCTGAGACCACAAGGACTTCATGCCCTCTACAAAGAAGAAAAGGAGACTGAGTCATAAAGATTAGGGCCTTCAACCCTTGAGGTGTCATGCCACATGAAAGCTGTACATGTGTTGTCCCCACTGAGATTCTCACCAGCCCAGAGAACTATGATGTGTTCTTTATAATGTGTCAAACTGTAAGGCAAATTGCTTTGTAAAGTCAGATACATTAAATATCCCTATTTTCCCCGGTTAACTCAGAAAAAAATATACAACGACGCTTGTATGTTACCAAGTTACACACAAACCAATTCCATATTATATGTTGTAGCGTCTAATATATTCAGAAGTGATTGTTCTTTTTAAATCTTGCATGCAGTTCTCAAGAGCGAGGCTTGTCAGGTGAGTTGCTGAAATGGGAAGGAAAAGAACAATAAGAAGCTGTTGTTGGTAGAGGACAGATACATCTCTAAGAACTTGATATTCTAAAAATGAGATTTTAGAGTATTGTATTTACATTAGCAAAGATTCGAACAAAAGCTTCAAACATAGATTTTTCTCTTACACAATTCATGAACTTAAATATAGCTCACGATCTATGAACTTTCAACTTTTGATGATGTATGTGCTTCAATCAAGTCATGGCAACCCTAAGCAATAGAATGAATGTACTCAAGCTGAAATACATATATAAGAGATATGCAAACATATCCACAGGGTAGTTCATGGCACATTCACAAATTGAGTATGCCAAAGCTTGAGGATTGGAAAAGATCATATAATTGATATATTACTTTCACAAACATCACATTGGACAATCCATTAAATTTTCAAGGTGGTGCTGGAAAAATGAACCCCTGCAGAGGACTTGAGTGCTGTCACCAGCACCCACATCAAGTGGTTCATAACCACCTAGAACTCCAGCTCTAGAGGAACTGAAGAGTCTGAATTCCACAAGCACTTGCACACACATGCAAATACACCACACAGAGACATACAAATACACATATAAAAATAAGTATTGGGTACTATTAAATTTCAAAATATTTGTTCACAAATATGTAAGACTTAAATATCAGGGTGGTGAACTTTGACAATGCTTCATTAAACTGTTTAAATTCTTCTAGATGCTGACATAAAGTATTCAATCGTTGATGGCTATGATGAAGCACACCTTTAATCACAGAACATAGGAAGCAGAAGGATGATGATTTCTAGGAGTCTGAGGTCAGCTGGAACTTCATGAGTTCCAGGCCATCCACAAGTCCATAGTGAGACCATTTCTAATATTGTGATTTCTCTTGTTACCATGTTTATGACATATGTGTTTAGGTGCATGCATGCTGTGGCACTTACGCGATTGACAGAGGATAATTTTCGTGTGTTACTATCCCCTCCCTTTCACTGGGGAATCTGAGGATTGTACTCAAGTTGTCTGTCTTAAGAAATGCACGTTTATCCAGTGCACTATCTTACTGGCCCTAGACATTAAGAATCTTTGGAATCCATGTGTTTTTAAATAATGAAATAATTCCTGGAAGTGGTACAAACACATTTTAATATATGTCAATCTCTCTTCATTGTCTTTACTATAGGGCATTTCCTGATTCCCAAAGAAGACTGATGAAGAACAGGACAGAGGCAACAGAGTTCATTCTCCTAGGACTAACCAATGCCCCAGAACTGCAGATCCCATTGTTTATCATAATCTGTCTTATCTATTTCATCAATGTGGTTGGAAACTTAGGGATGATTGTGCTGATTCTTTGGGACTCTCGACTTCACACTCCCATGTACTGATTCCTTGCCAACCTGTCCCTGGTGGACATCTTTTACTCCTCAGCTGTCACTCCAACTGTTGTTGCTGGACTTCTTATAGGAAAGAAAATTGTTTCCTACAATGCTTGTGTTGCTCAGATGTTCATATTTGCAGCCTTTGTCACCACAGAAGATTTCCTTTTGGCTGCAATGGCCTTTGATCGCTATGCCGCAGTGTGCAAACCCCTGCACTACACCACCACAATGACTCCAACTATGTGTGCATGTCTGACTGTAGCCTGCTATGCTGGTGGTTTCCTGAATTCCTCCATCCACACTGGAGACACATTCAGGCTCTCCTTCTGTGGGTCCAATGTGGTCCATCACTTTTTCTGTGATGTTCCAGCAGTCATGGTTCTCTCCTGCTCTGATAGACGTGTCAGCGAAATGGTGCTTGTTTATGGGGCAAGCTTTGTTATCTGTTCTGCACTCCTCCTGATCTTAGTATCCTACACATTCATCTTCATCACCATCTTCAAGATGCGCTCAGCTGCAGGATACCAGAAAGCTATGTCCACCTGTGTTTCTCACTTTACTGCTGTCTCCATTTTCTATGGGACGCTTATTTTCATGTACTTACAGCCCAGCTCCAGCCACTCCATGGACACTGACAAAACTGTGTCTGTGTTCTACACCATGGTCATTCCCATGCTAAACCCTGTAGTCTACAGCCTGAGGAACAAAGAGGTGAAAAGTGCATTCAAGAAAGTTGTAGAGAAGACAAAATATCTCCTAGGCTTTTGAGCGTAGTGTTTAATGGTGTGCTGTAATGCAGCTTCAGGGCTCTCAGGTCTTCTCCAGATACCTAGTGACATTTCCAGTCTACCCTGATGTTAAGTAGAATGCCCTTCTCCTTTCAAATGTTCGTAACTTAGAAAAGGGAAGCAATGATGTAAATGCAATACCTGTTTTAGCATGGCTAAAGGGAATTTTAATATATGTGGGCTATATTTTTCTAAACATTCATAGATCATAGTGTTCATTTATCATTTTATATGCCACTGCTGACATAACTGTAAAACAAGAGGCAAAGAAAAGCACATGAGAAGTGTCTGCTTGTTACCCACGTAGCCCACTTGGGCACACACATATACGTGTAGAAACATAACTATAGTAGAATGGTGTCCTGCAAGTGTTCTCTTTCACATGTGTGTTCATCCATGCTCTGCGTGCATATGCATTTAATGTTCACATGTGTATGAGTGCATGTGTGTTCAATTTTGTGTGTGTGTGTGTGTGTGTGTGTGTGTGTGTGTGTAGAGACTTACAGTTGACACTGGGAGTCTTCATCAATGGCTGTCTGTCTACTTTATTGACCGAGACTCTTTCAATTAAACCAAGATCTCTTCCATCAACTAGTCTAGATAGCTAGTTTCCTCTGGTAATTCCCTGTTTCCACCTTACAAGTGCTGCAATTATAGATGTCCCTCACTCCCTCTTAGCATTTATGTGGGTTCGGAGAATCTAAACTCTGGTCTTCGTGTTAGCATGACATTTGTTTTATTAGTCACTTCCCTGTTTCACTGTTTGCTTCCAACAAACAACTTAAATAAGTTATTGTGAGAAGAGAATACCGTTTTCTGGTTGTTTCTGTTTAATTGAGGTATGACTCTAAGTGCTGTTAGTGATGTAAAAATATACTACTATTCTTTGTATATTTTATTGAGAGATAAAGTATCTTAAATGAACTAATATTTCTGTGTGTCTAGGACATTTTACAGAAGCTTAATTTTACATTATACATTTCAAAGGGAAAAAATATGTAGAATATAATGAAAGTGGACTGAAAACAAAGGCATTGTTAATTTATTGTCCATGACTATCCACATTTTCACTGCTTTAAAAGTGCCCTGGTGCATTCACGTTTCCCATGATTCCCCTCTGCAAGGTCTTCCTAATAAAGTTGTACCATCTCTTGTCATCCATACAATCTGTCCCCTCACTCCACTCACACTGATCTCCTTAATGTTCTTCTCAACTACAAGAATGTCTCCACCTCAGGATGCTTGAATTTGTTGCTTCTTGGATGGAAGTTTCCTTGACTACATTCAGGTCTCTCTGTAAAGAGACTGAGAGTCTGACTCCTTCATAAGACAATCACTTTCCTTCCCATGGGCACTGCCCCTCCACTCTGCCTTGTTTTCACAGTGCTCATCAGCACCTCAGCTGCAATCTAAATCTAAACAAGAGGATTAGTTTGATCTGTTTTAATGGCACACTATTTCATGGCACCCGAATGGAATTTTGACCTATTATAGATACTCCATACATATTTGCTAAATGAATTAATAAATTAAAGCAGTTGAGTCCAGTTGTATCATGAAATGTTCAAACCACTGATGAAGCGTGATAACCACACTATAAAGCCTAGTAAACAGATCTTATTATATTTAGACATGTAGGGGCACAGACTATTTTCAGAGTATTTCAAACATTTTCATCATCTTTATTCTCACACTACAATTGCAGGCTCCATTTGTGGGCTACTTGAATTATTTTCTAAAACTCCCATTTCAAGTGAATCATGTCTCTTTTTTTGACTATTAAAAGGGGAATCATAGATGATTTCTGTCTGCCCCTTGCAGACAAAACAAAAAACAAAAAACCCAGTAATTTCCCCTTCAGCATTGTTGTGCTGCAGTCACATGGTCTTTATAGGGAAAGAGTTTATGAACTGAATACATGCAAAGGTCTCTAGTTTAGTGTGCATATTTATATGTGTACACACAAAGCTATACTTATTTTTGTATCTCACAATCCCGATGATGTTAAGCTAAAAAACAAACATGTTAATATCTGGCTCTAATCCAGCAGCGCACTGAATTCATCTGTTCCCATTTGTAACGTCCTCTTCTGGTTGCTTAGAAATATGAGAGTTGTGATCGCCTGTTCATGGATTTATTTCTTCATCTTCACTAAACAAATAAAGAAATTCCATAATTGTTTATTGGCATATTAATGAGAAAGAAATTATGGAATAAAATGCCACATTGGATAGGAACTAGAGGACTTTTGCTGTCAGTGGAACAATTCCCTTTTTGTATTATTTCCCATGCTAAGATGGGGGGGGATGTTCTCGAATCTTGACATGACAATTTCATTTTGTCAGTATCATATAGTTGTTTCAATTTAGTTTTTCTGACTGTTGTTCTGGCCAGACCTTCTGATACACTTCTGCAAAGCTAGTGAAAATGAAATATCTTCTTTGAGCTTGATATTACATGAGCAGTTTCTGTACTTTCCCTCTTGAGTGTCACATATGTTATGAATATCATGTTTAGCCCTAGCTATATTTATCATGAAAGAAAACTTTGACAAGTGTTTAGTCAGTTTAGCAAAACATTTGCTTTTATTTTCTCTTTATTATAATATTTATTTTATTATGTGGTTGACTTTCATGTAGGGAAGTACCTTTTCATTCCTGGAATGACGTAGTAATAATAATAGTTTGTAACATGCTTGAACGTGTGTCTGTGTGTGTGCGCGTGTGCATGTGTGTGTATTCAAGAGAGATTTTGTCTATAATTTTCTTTCTTTGATGTTTTGTCCAGCATTGGTTTCAAGAAATGTTGACTTCACAGAATAGGCTACAAAGTATTTCCTATTGCCTGTGATCATAAAAAAAAAATCTTTAGGAAAATACAGTCAGGCTATCTTTGTTTGCAGTTGACAACCAGTGGAAATAGCTGAGCAAGGTGGTGCCTGTCTTTAATTCCAGCATTGAGAAGGCTAAGGGTGGTCTGGGCTATAGGGAGTCCCTGTCACAAATCATAAGGAAACAAATCAATCATAATTAGAACAGTGTGTATTGCTTAACTGAAGGGTAAACAATGCACCAACAGCTTTTAATACAATATAAATGCACATTAGAAAAGGTTCTATGACCAATAAGGCTAAACTGCAAGTGGACCTCAAGTGTAAAAATCTAAGTAAAAGGGATCAGAAGCAGTGATTACAATTCCCAAGGGTCTGGTTAAAGCCAGTGTCACAAAGGTAAATTAAATGGACACAAAGGGTTTGGTGTTTTGAAGGTCTACTATATGAGAGAATAGGAGAGTCTGCAAGAGCTTTTAAAAAATTAATGAAGGATGATCATCGGAGTAGTAACATGTGTATACCTTTGACCAAATTGTGAAGGATATACACTAAATCATTTATTTATTGGTGTCTATAAGTTATACATTACTTGAGAATAAAGGATATAATGGGTGATAAAAATGTATGGTACATTTAAACCATGTGTTTTAGATTCAGCAAGAGTTTAATTGCTTTTTCCTTATAAAGGTGAAATAAGGACCTACAGGTACCCTCAAGGGGAGCATCTCCAGAGAGCTCAGTGTCTCCATAATGCCTGGCTCGCTCATGAGCACTGCCCTTTGAAGTTAATCCTGGTGATCTACATTATAGGAGCCAGATGGCAAGCTGACCACTTTGGTTATCGTTCAGTCATCTGAATGTTGATATTGCCTTCCACATACTGCTTTATTTGAACTGAAGATTTCCTTGGAATCTTTGAATGTGGTTGAAAAAAACATCCAAGATAAAACCTGTTCTGAACAACCTGGAAGAAATAACCAGTTAGCAAGTTCTTCTGTGTGCCTTCCTCCACTTGCACTCTACAGACACAACTCTATGGATTATATGGGAGATGCAATGATATAATCTTTCTTTTACAAGTAAGGAGAAAGTAAGAGAACTCTCTCAGGATACAGGGAATGCATGCTAATCTCATGGCTGGGGCGTTTGAGTGTTTTTCTCTGTTTTTTGTTGCTTTAGAAAGTTCAGCACCTTTTGATTGTTCCCTGCCAGAGAGCCCCTCTGATGATACCATGCATCACTCCATGGAAGGACTTCTCATTGCAAACACAATGTTCAGAACTGACTGTTTAAGGAGCAAGGTAAGCTTCTATATCATCATCCACTTTTAGTGAAAAGTCCAGCTCACACAAAAGTAGTATTAGCAGGACCACTGTGAGTCATTTGAGTCCAGAGTTCAAGGGCCTGAATCCTTTTCTAAGATACAGAGTTAGATCTGTCTCGCAAACATTGAAATTTTGTCACTGGGGAGCTGAATGGTGCTTATGAAATATCAGTGTCCTGCTTTCTAATAATCCTAGAGAAACAGTAGAGATGAGGTGCTGGCTGGTCAGGTAATGATTTTATTTGCTATATTCTGATCTCTCACTGGAATTTAAAAAACATGAATTAAAATGATGTGTCTTTAAACCAGAGAAAGGACTCTAACTTAAGAGAAAAAGAGCTAATATTCATTTTAGTGAATCTCACCCAAATACCATAATCTCATTTTAAATTTAACCCAAGACATTTATCCATAGACTGTACCTTTGAGTAAAACAACCTTTTGTAAAGATTTAACTACTTATATATGGAATCACCACTCTTGAAACTAGTTGTAAAAACTAGAATATCACTAAATTTTACAAACAATGAATGGCAAATCAAAAGTGGTAATATGTTTTGTTCTCATACAAGCACAATTATACACACAAGAAATCACACACATACTTATTCATTAGGCTCTTATGGCATTTTGTAACACCTAGCATGTATATGTGGTTGTGAGTGTTAAGGTTTACAGAAAGTCCTGTTTACTAGTCTTATCAAGTGAGCTTCTGGAAGGGTTAGAAAACACCTAAGAAGAAGTAGTAGTTGGTAGTGGACAGATGCTTGTCTAAGGCTTAAAAGTTCCAACAAAACATTTTAAATATATTATGCTTATATTAGAAAAGATTCCATCAAAAACTTCAAAAATAAATTTTTAACTATAATAAGTCATGATTCTAAATATAGTGCACAAACTATGAACTGTCAACTTTTGGAAAAGTTTGTGTTTTAATCAAGTTATGGCATCCTAAGCAAAAGAAGGAAAATTTACTAAAGCTGAAATAGAGATATGTAAAATATTAAACAAAAGAGTGGCTGGTATGGATTCCATAAAACAATCAATCCAATAAGCAGAGCATGAGTGATTGGGGTTCACCTAAGACCCACTGGATTGTGTGTAAAAAAGGAAGTTGGGGAATGAGATTTCCATTCATCCACACTTGATAACCTATATGTTTCCAGAAACTTTTCTCAGTTCTCAAGAAGAGCAGAGTTCCATTCTAATACCTAGTGATGATGATGGCGACGATGATGATGACGGTGACCACAATGATGATGGTGATGATGATGACCATGATGACAATGATGACTGCACAGCTAGGAATCATGCAGCTCTGCTAGATATTAGTGTTTTCTTCATTTAAAAAATAAATTTTCTCATTCAATTTAGAAAACAATACCTCAACACTGAGCACATTATCACCATCATTTTGTAGATACAGAAGTTCTGGCTTAAGGAGACAGGGTCAGCCAATGGTTCTTTGGCTGCAAAAGTAAGTCTGGCATGCAATTCTCCCCAAAACCAAAGTTTTCTACCTGATGCTACCGGGTACCTTTATCTCCTTTATTATAATTATCAATGTGCTTATAGAAGCCCCTTCTGCTCTGATCATATTACTAGATCTGTAATGTGTATATCTCTCAATTAGTTAGTTTACTGCAAAAAGCTTTAAGATTGAAGTGATACAAGAAAGACAATGGCTAATTATGAATGGCAACTTGACTTAATCTTAGGTTACGCCACTGAATTTGATAACCATTTTTTTCTCTGGGACCAACATTTGGTTTGTAAATGAGTTTTGTCAATGTATTTAATACTTGGCATTTGGTGATCTGAAATATAAAAGAAGTAGCCACTGTTCAAATTTGGTCAGAAATATGAGAGTAAATGTGTAGAAGTTTCCAGAGAGCTGTCCTTGACACATTTCACAGAGAAGTCGGTAAATGCGTAGGGATGAAAAATGGTAATCTTGCTGATCTACAATCTTCAGAAATATTATGTTGGGTAATCATTGACTTTCCAAAGTATCAGCCCACAAATATGTAAGACTTAATACTGAAGTGACGGACTCTAAAAATATTTCATTCAATTGATCTAAGTCCTTTTGGCAGATATTTCTCATTTACCTTATGCTTTAATTATAGAGAATCTTCCATTTTTGTTGGGAGTGTGTGTGTCTGTGTATGAGGTGTGTGAGTGTGTGTTTTTCAGTCAGTGTGTGGAGGCCAATGGACATCTTTTGAGGCTTGGTTCTTTGTTTTCACACTGTAAGCCCTGAGTATTGAATTTAGACTATCAGACTTCATAGCAAGCACTTTAACTCAGTGACTCATCTCATTGGCCCTAGTTATAAAAAAGCTTGAAACACATATTTTTGTTATAATGAAATAAACCATGACATTGGTATGAAGATACATCAATTGATTAGTAATGTCCTTTATACTTAATAGCCTTAACTTAATAAACTCTCCTTACTTCTCTTTGCTACAGGGCATCTCCTGATTCCCAGATAACATTGATGGAGAACAAGACAGTGGTTACAGAGTTCATCCTTCTGGGACTAACCAATGCACCAGAACTTCAGGCTCCTCTCTTTATCATGTTCACTCTCATCTACTTCATTAACATGGTTGGAAACTTAGGGATGATTGTACTGATTCTCTGGGACTCTCGACTCCACACGCCCATGTATATTTTTCTTGGTAACTTGTCTCTGGTGGACATCTTTTACTCCTCAGCTGTCACTCCAACTGTTGTTGCTGGACTTCTTGTAGGAAACCAAGTCATTTCCTACAGTGCTTGTGCTGCTCAGATGTTCTTATTTGTAGTCTTTGCTACGGCAGAGAATTTTCTCTTGGCTGCAATGGCCTTTGATCGCTATGCTGCAGTGTGCAAACCCCTGCACTACACCACCACAATGACTCCAACTATGTGTGCATGTCTGACTGTAGCCTGCTATGCTGGTGGTTTCCTGAATTCCTCCATCCACACTGGAGACACATTCAGGCTCTCCTTCTGTGGGTCCAATGTGGTCCATCACTTTTTCTGTGATGTTCCAGCAGTCATGGTTCTCTCCTGCTCTGATAGAAAGATCAGTGAGATGGTCCTTCTTTATGGGGCAAGTTTTGTTATCTGTTCTGCACTTGTTGTTATTTTGATATCCTACATATTCATCTTCATCACCATCTTCAAGATGCGCTCAGCTGCAGGATACCAAAAAGCTATGTCCACCTGTGTTTCTCATTTTATTGCTGTCTCCATTTTCTATGGGACGCTTATTTTCATGTACTTACAGCCCAGCTCCAGCCACTCCATGGACACTGACAAGATTGTGTCTGTGTTCTACACCATGGTCATCCCCATGCTAAACCCTGTAGTCTACAGCCTGAGGAACAAAGAGGTGAAAAGTGCATTCAAGAAAGTTGTAGAGAAGACAAAATATCTCCTAGGCTTTTGAGCGTAGTGTTTAATGGTGTGCTGTAATGCAGCTTCAGGGCTCTCAGGTCTTCTCCAGATACCTAGTGACATTTCCAGTCTACCCTGATGTTAAGTAGAATGCCCTTCTCCTTTCAAATGTTCGTAACTTAGAAAAGGAAAGCAATGATGTAAATACAATACCTGCTTTAGCATGGCTCAAGGGAATTTTAATATATGTGGGCTATATTTTTCTAAACACTCATAGATCATAGTGTTTATTTATTATTTCTATATGCCACTGCTAACATACCTGTAAAACAAGAGGAGAAGAAAAGCCCATGAGAAGAAATGTCTGCTTATGACCCACATGGGCACACACTACAAGAATGGAAAAGTATTCAGACATAAGTGGAACACTCCTTTTTGGGTGTCTTTGTTTGTTTTTTTTTTTGCATCTCTATGTTGTGTGTATGTTTTTATGTATGCATGTTTGCATACTGTGGATGAGAGTACACATGTGGAGACCAGAGGATGGGTTTCTTTCTCAATGGTTCTCCACATAATACATTGTGGCAGGCAAATGAACACAGACCTGGCAGAATAGCCAGTCTAGTTAGTAACCTTTCTCTGGAATCCTACCTCTATCTCCTGAGTTCTGGCATTGCAGTAGTTCCCCTATGGTCTCAGTGTTGGCATTACAAATGGGCTCCTATGCTTCCCTGGCATTTATGTGAATTCTGACTCTTGTTCTCATGTTTGCATGGCAAGTGCTTTATCCTCTGACACATCTCGGTTCCACTGCTAGTGTTCAATAAAAATAAGTTAAGATAGTTCATTAAGGTATTGAAATATCACTTACAATTGTTTTTTTCTTAGTTGAATAACTACTCTAATCCCTCCAAGTGATGCTGGTTTAAATACATGTGTCCTTATTTTGGGTGTATTTCGTTGAGCGATAGGAATCTAAAGTATATTCCCACACTCCCTTCCTTCTAGATCCCCCACCTCCCTTCTCCCCCAGATCCACTGCTCTTTCCTCCCACTGATGTCAACCATACATGATATAATAAGATGCAATAAGACTAGACTCAAACCCTTGCATCAAGGCTGGACAAAGCAGACTAGTAGGAGAAAAGGGGTCTCATGAGCAGGCAAAAGCATTGTTAACTGAGGAGGGAAGCAGCCTCCAGTCAGCACCAGGGAATGCAGAAAACTGTGAATACAACAAGATACTAGACTTTTTCTATCTGAGGGGAAAATAAGGAAACACAGATACTTTCTGATGGTGACGTTCACGTTTACTTCATCTTGAAAACAATTCTCTGTGGAAATCTCTCTCGCTCCTCTACACAGCTCTCTATAGCAGCCTCCTTCTCCACTGCTACTCCTTGCACAGAGCTCTGGACAGTTAGATGTTACATTTTCAGACCATACTCATAACACATAAATCATGTAGTTTTTCTCAGGCCAGGGAGGTCATTTTCGATAATGCTCGGCCATGCATGTAGCCTCAAAGGTTAGGGTTCTCCGATAGAAAGTAAACAGTTTGTTGAACCATGAGCCCATAACGTGAACTGAGGCTGGGACTAGGGCAAAAAGTCAATTGTTGAGAAAGTTATTTCTACTAAAGCTGCCTCAAGCTCTGACCTTTAGTCAGCAATGAACACCTGGGCAATTGACTTGGTGTATTTGTCTCTAGTGGCATCCAAATATTCATCTCAGGGCCAACCAGATTGGTTTGAATGTGCTCTAAAGTCTCAAATTAGCTGTCTTTGTGAATGAGAATGCTATTGTTTTTCTGTGTAAGTTTGAGTAATGAAAAATATTTTAATATCATTTATATTCACGAAAAATGTACAGATTAAGCATAAATCATCTTCCTGACTCTTCACAACTATATGTGTACCCAACAGATGGATTATATACATGACATAAACACACAAGCAGTGGGAACACACCCATAGCTCTTCTTAGGGAAGAAATGCAGTTCTTATAGAAGAAATGAAATGACACATGAGAGAAATTATAGACAAGAGCAACTGGTCATTTACAGCCAGTAACTACACAGCTCTTCTAGGCGAGGCTTTCTATCAGAGAGTCATTCTACTGGTGGGTTGACCTTCTGGATACTAGTTATCACCTCCTGTAAACCCTCCACCCCAGAGCCTTATGTATAAGAAAATCAGAGACACCCCCAATTCCACTTTTAAGAGTCCCCACAAAGACACCAAGCCAAACTGTTATCATTCATAATGCTGGTGACCCAAGGCTATCTCCAAATGGTGAAGCTGTGGGTCACCCATGGCCTTGGTGGGTCCCCTGGCTGGTAGCCTGAGGCCTCAGCAGGAGACAGACAGATATAAACGCCATGCAGAGAGAGTTAGAGTATAGATATTATTTAGTGTGTTATGGAGGGAAAAGGGAGAGGGAAAGGGGAGAAGGGAGAAGAAGAGAGAGAGGCAGAAGCTGCCTCTCCAGACGAAGGGCAGACAGACACGGAGAGAGAGAAGGTAGAAGAGCTGCTTGCCTTGGCAGAAGAGGGAAGTTGGCAGTGGCCAGGATTTGTCGCTTTTTTTTTTTATTGAGAAAAGGAAAAAAAATAATTCCCGCCTCCTCCCAGCCTCCCATTTCCCTCCCCCTCCTCTCACCCTTCTTCCCCTCCCCCCCACTCCTCCCCCTCCCTCTCCCGTCCAAAGAGCAATCAAGGTTCCCTGCCCTATGGAAAGTCCAAGGTCCTCCCCGCTCCATCCAGGTCTAGGAAGGTGAACATCCAAACTGGCTAGGCTCCCACAAAGCCAGAACATGAAGTAGGATCAAAACCCGGTGCCATTGTCCTTGGCTTCTCATCAGCCCTCATTGTTCGCCATGTTCAGAGAGTCCGGTTTTATTCCATGTTTTTTCAGTCACCGTCCTTCTGGCCTTGGTGAGCTCCCAATGGATCAGCCCCACTGTCTCTGTGGGTGGGTGCACCCCTCGTGGTCCCGACTTCTTTGCTCATGTTTTCTCTCCTTCCCCTCCTCATTGGGACCTTGGGAGCTCAGTCCGGTGCTCCAGTGTGGGTCTCTGTCTCTATTTCCATCCATCACCAGATGAAGGTTCTATGGTGATATGCAAGATATTCGTCAGAATTGCTACAGGATAGGGTCATTTCAGGTTCCCTATCCTCAGCTGCCCAAGGAACATCGCCTTGGGCTCCTGGGAACCACTCTAGGTTCAAGTCTCTTGCCAACCATAAGGTGGCTCCCTTAACTAAGAATTGTGCTTCCGTGCTCCCCCTATCCAACCTTCCTTTATCCCAGTCTCTTAAAGGGACAGGTACCCAAATAACAGACCAGGCAATCAGATTACACAAACAACCACAGTATGAATCGAGAACGCCTAGAGCAGACCAACACAGGCTCTGTGACTGCCACTTCAGTCTTTGTGAACCTCTATGAACCTTGCTTAGCTGATTCTGTAGGTTATGTTCTTCAGGTGTCCTCCACCCCTCTGGCTCCTATAATTCTTCTTCTTCCTCTTACATGGGGTTCTAAGAGCTCTGCCTAGTTTTTAGTTATGAGTCTTTGCATCTGCTCCCATTAAGTTGGTGGAGGAAGCCACTCTTATGACAATGGGGTAGGCACTAAGCTATGAGTATAGCAGAATATCATTAGGAATCATTACATTGATTTTTGTTGTGCTATTTTGTTTTATTTTTGTCACTCGTGTTTGATTCTTGACCTCTGTGGTGATTTGAAAGAAAATGAGCCCTATAAGCTCATAGGGAGTAGCATTACTAGAAGGTGTATCCTTATTAGAGTAGGTGTGACTTTGTTGGAGGAAGTACATCTTAAGAAGGTAGTCTTTCAGGTCTTAAATGCTCAAGCCATGTCTATTGTGACATTCACTTCCTGCTGCCTGCTTCTTTAGATGTAGAACTCTCAGATCTTTCTCCAGCACCATGTCTGTCTGCATGCCACCATGTTTCCCACTATGACAGTAATGGACTAAAACTCTGAATCTTAACTCAGCCTCAAATAAATGTTACCTTTGTAAGAGTTGGCAGAGCCACAGTGTCTCATCACAGCAAGAGAAACCCTAAGATAATCTCTGAACCATCCCACTACTAGATCTAGGCACTGCAGGCTGTATTGGACATGAACTCTGTCTTAAGGCTTGTGCTTCTTGACAAAACCCACAAGCTCTGAGCCACCATTGCGCCAGCACATCTTGCAGGTAGAACAGGTTGTGGGTAGGAGGTATGTGTGACTGGGCTAGTAACCAAGTCTAACCACTGGGAGCCTAGTCTGATTATAGAAGATGGCCACTTCAGGCTCCAAGCCCTCCATTATGAGGGAATCTTGTTAAGGTCACTCTCATAGGTTCCATGAAGTTTGCACAGCATTAGGTTTTCACATCACCCCTTAAATGGCGACCTATTCCAGTACTCTCTCCTTCTACCACTCCCTACCCACCTGATCACTTCTGTTCCCATCTCTATCGGTCCCCAGTCCACCAGCAAAATCTATTGTAGTTCCCCTTCCAAGGTTAAAAAAAAGTGTCTTAAATGAATTTATTCTTTTCTCTTTGTGAAACTAATTTATAGACATTTATTTGTTATAGTATACATTTCAAAAGGAAAAATTAGGCAATGCCTCATGAAAGTGGACTGAAAACAAAGGCATTGTTAATTTTTTTAATCTATTGAGTATTTTATTTTTTTATTGTAATATTTTTTTTATTTATTAAAGATTTCTGTCTCTTCCCCACCGCCGCCTCCCCTTCCCTCCCCCTCCCCCCAATCAAATCCCCCTTCCTCGTCCCCCCAAAGAGCAATCAGGGTTCCCTGCCCTGTGGGAAGTCCAAGGACCACCCACCTCTATCCAGGTCTAGTAAGGTGAGCATCCAAACTGCCTAGGCTCCCACAAAGCCAATAGGTGCAGTGGGATCAAAAACCCATTGCCATTGTTCTTGAGGTCTCAGTAGTCCTCATTGTCCGCTATGTTCAGCGAGACCCGTTTTAAACCAGGCTTTTTCAGACCCAGGCCAGCTGGCCTTGGTGAGTTCCCGACAGAACATCCTCATTGTCTCAGTGTGTGGGTGCACCCCTCGCGGTCCTGAGCTCCCTGCTCGTGCTCTCTCTCCTTCTGCTCCTGACTTGGACCTTGAGATTTCAGTCCGGTGCTCCAATGTGGGTCTCTGTCTCTGTCTCCTTTCATCGCCTGATGAAGGGTTCTTAGAGAAGCCAAATAAGAAGGAGAACCCAAAGAAAAACACATAGGCATCCTCCTGAATAAGGCGTTGTTAATTTATTGTCCATGACTATCCACATTTTCACTGCTTTGAAAGTGCTCTGGCACATTCACGTTTCCCATGATTTCCCTCTGCAAGGTCTTCTGAATGTTAGTGATGCTCATTTATCCTTAATAAAGTTGTACCATCTGTTGTCCCTCATACAATCTGTCCCCTCACTCCACTCACACTGATCTCCTTAATGTTCTTCTCAACTACAAGAATGTCTCCACCTCAGGATGCTTGATTTGTTGCTTCCTTGGATGGAAGTTTTCTTGACTACATTCAGGTCTCTCTGTAAAGAGACTGAGAGTCTGACTCCTTCATAAGACAGTCACTTTCCTTCCCATGTGCACTGCCCCTCCACTCTGCCTTGTTTTCACAGTGCTCAGCAGCAGCTCAGCTGCAATCTAAATCAAAGTGAGTGCATTAGCTTGATCTGTTTTAATTACACAAGCCTGCTTGTTACCCTTGCCTGTCCCTGCTAATGTGGCCAAAAAGCTAAAACTAGATAGGTCATGGATCTAGGAGGAAAGCATTATTTTTCTGCTAAAGGAGTATAGCAATAAAATGATTCACAATGATGTATTATTGCTGTACCGGTAGATCAGTACCTTGCTCAGTCCTCATCAGAACAGCTTTTTCTTGTTGTAAATGGGAATTTACAGAGATGCACAATGAAACAGTGCACAGAGTACGAGAGACTTGAAGTGCTTAATCCTAAATAGGACATCATCAAAACCCTGCCCTCAAGGCTTAGGGATATATGTAGTAGAGAGGCCAGAAAGACTGTAAAAGCTGGATGTGATGGGTGACTTTCAGACACAACAGGACTGAATCAATATGTATAAACCAACAGAGACTGGTGGCATGCACAAGGAATGCACATGTTCAAGTGAAATGAGGTCCCAGCAGTGAGAGGGGACATGGACATGGCCTCCCATCCCTAACAAATAAGCTGTCTTCAATTGACAGCCACTGGTAAAGGAAATATCTGCTGTCATCAACAGAATCTCACTGGATATATTAACCCCATATCAGGGCATTCCCCATACCTATTAGTAGTTGCCTAACACAAAACAAACTCAATGGTTTTTTTGTAGACTTTTTGTCTCATTTGCTTTGTTTTGGGAATATTTTTCTTATTATTGATTGTGTATTTTTATTTCTGTGATTGTGTTCTGTTGTTTTGTGTGCTTGTTCTGAGAAAGAGGAAAAGCATAAATTTTGTTAGGTATGGAGAATCTGGAAAGAATAGAAGTAGGGGAAAATATGATCAAAATATGTGGAAATGTTTTCAATGAAAGAGAGCAAAAATAAAAATACAATGCTTTAGCCGGGCGGTGGTGGCGCACGCCTCTAATCCCAGCACTCGGGAGGCAGAGACAGGCGGATCTCTGTGAGTTCGAGGCCAGCCTGGTCTACAAGAGCTAGTTCCAGGACAGGAACCAAATGCTACGGAGAAACCCTGTCTCGAAAAACCAAAAAAAAAAAGAAAAAGAAAATACAATGCTTTAAAAAATATTTGCATGTAGATTGGTTTGTGGGATATATGGTTACAGTTTATATTTGACATTTATATTATTTGTGTATGAATACTCAATTCTGATAGCAGAGTTTGTTGAAAATACACTTGTCTCAGTCTGCACCATTATAGCAGAATGCCAAAAATAGTAACTTATAATTAACAGATTTTTTTTTGTCCCATGTTTCTGGAGGCTTTGAAGTTAAAGATTAAAATGTGAATATCTGGGGAGGGACCTTATGCTGAATCATTTATCTCTGGAATTCAAAGTGGGAGCACCAAAATTTCAATGTCATGAACCATATGAGCTTATAAGTCATTCCCTAAAACAAAATAATTCAAAACAAAAATTGCTTCTTTGATCTATTTTATTTATCTTTCATTTTGTTCTTTAACTTGATATTTTCGAATGTTCCATCTTCAAGAGCATGGACTATTTCTTTGACTTGATCTATTCTACTGTCAACGTTCTCCATTATGTTGTCAATTTTATTTTTTGTGTTTCAGATTCAGGATTTATTTGATTTTTAAAAAGTTTTATTTCAATATGTAAATAAATATTGATTTTTATGTTGAGTAAATTATTGTATTTCTACCTTATTTTAAGTTTTATTAAACAATAAACATTTAGAAAACCCTAAATGTTCTTTGAACATCCTTAAAGCAGATAGTTCGAATTTCTTGTCTGGGATCTTATGCATCTCACTCTAGTTATGAGTCACTAACACTTTATTTTGGGTACCTGTTGCTGCATTTTGATGGTCCCTTAATTGTCCTTGATTTTACAGTCATCTTTTGTAGATTTGAAGAAGTAGGCACTTGCTTCAATCTTTACAAAGAGCACTGATCTGGCAGTGCACTTCAGGAGCAAGCCTATCTGGGGATTTGAACAATCTGGTGTAGACTTTGCACGTTGGGCTCCACCTTGACTATTGCAGCACCCTGATGTTGTCATAGTCTGGAATCGGTGATGTAATGGATTAATTTAGGGTCTGGTTCTCTCTGAGACAGAGAACCCAAAGGTATTTCTCTCCCTTAATCTCTTTTGTTTCACAGAGGTCGACAGTCAGGGATGGGTTTGAAGCTTCTTCTCCCCAGATGTCTAAGACAGAAACTCGCATGATTGGAATGCTTGTTTCTGAAGACGGGTAAGTGTGGGTAAATGAAAGAGTCTTTTCCTAAGCAGATATGATACGATCATCTGCCCTGTTGAAGAGGCACAGATTTTACTAAAATTAATACAAGGGATGAATTGTAGGGGCAGGATTATACAGGCCCATATTTCTATAATTTATGGCAGTCAGAATTCTGTGCAACCTGCAAGGCACAATTTGAACTCCCACACAGAAGGTGGTCACCTAGCCTTTTGATAGTGAGACAACCTGATGCCACCCTAATCAAGAGGTCAGCATATGCTAATGTCGTTCTGCTCCTTCTATTGTAATTTAGGAGGTCACCCGGGGAAGAGGTGTTTTCAGTCTATGTGGCACAATGAGCATGGGCATGGACTTGACAGCAAGCACAGCTATGGACGTGACCTAGATCATTTCCCCTGCTGCCTAGGAAACAGAATGCTAATGAGTTTCCCCCTCAGTTTATGATTGATATAAAAGCTGTTTGGATAATAAATGTGGGTAAACTTCAGGATTTAAATGAACCCTGAGACTCCCTCCTGATATTGTCGTATGAACTGTATCTCATTTATTCCCACACCTTCACTCTGGTACAAGAAATGGTTTATGTCTGGGCCGGTGCCCTACAGTATATAGATAAGAAACTAAATTTTTTAGAACTAATTTCACCCAACACTTCTGGCTTCCCTCTTGTTACAGCAGCAAGAAACTGGGAAGGGGAGAAATGTAAACAGAGCTTAATAAACATGTTAACAGCACACAGATGGAAATTCCACATAGGCTATGAGGAAAGATATTTTCTACACAATCACAGATTCTTTCTAGTCCTAGTCACTTGTTTTTCTGTGGGCCAAAAAAATGATGTATGAGAAGCTGAGAGGGCATACACAATTAGGATCTCAGATTTGCATAGTCATCTTCCTGGGCACACATCTGTGGGGATACTGGAATCTTCTGACTCTCAAAACAGCCAGAATTTTGCTTTTTTACTTTTTAATGAAAATCAAGGTCCATAGTACATCCTCAGTCTAAAGATTTCTGTAAACCATTTACCAAACCACTGTGAATGCTAGCATTTCAGAAAAGACCTGCTGCTTGTTATTATTCTGAGCAGGCTCTGTGTGGATGCATATTTATAGGTAAGGATTTATCACTGAAGAATGGTGAGTCCTTGTCCTTTCTCTCATACAAGGTGGGAAATATTGATCTTTTTTTGTGGGTGTCTGTACAGTGAAAAAGGGGAGTTTATTCAACTTGAGAAGTGCATATATCTACTAATATGTACCATAGGGAAAAATCTTTAATTTTTATTTAGAGATTATAATTTGATTTCATGATTTCTCCCTTTTCCTCCCTCCAAACTTTTTATATACACCGCTCCCTGCTCCATTTCAAATTTATGGCCTCTTTTTGAACTAAATTTTATTGTAGGTAAATATTTATATACATATATTTCTAAATATAACTAACCTGTTCTGTAAAACTGTAGCTGTACACTATTTTAGGACTGATTTGACACTGAATAACGAAATGGTGTGCTCTTCCTTGGGAAAGGCAACCTCTTCATTTCCCAGATTTTTTTTTACCTGGACTGTAGTTCTCTGTGTAGTATTGAGGCCTTTTGGACATTCTTTATCCAGTTTGGTGTGTTTGTTGATGTCAAAATTCTTGAAAGAACTATGGCAGGTTTCCTTTCCAAACAGATAAGAACTATAGAGATATTGTGAAAGCTTGGCAGTACATTTGGTTAGCAATATTTGCAAAGAAGTATTATGTTCCAGCAACTTTTCTTCAGTTCCAATGATACGGGGATGTTGGGCAATTAATTTTGTCTTTAATTCTTTTTCATTGGATACATAACAGGAAATAAAATGTCTCAGACAAATGTATGATGGAATATGATGAGAAATATGAAGAAAATAAAGTGCTTTCACTGCTAATTGATATTATCTAAAATAGAAATCTAACCTACAAGATTTGATCTATATTGTTCATGTGATGAGCTATTTCTAAAATTTTGATTTTTATCTTAGTTTATTTTTTGTATTATTCCGTATTCTGATGATCAATGCATGTGAAATGTACATAAACTCATACATAATTAACAAAAGTCTGTGTATTACTTTCTGTTTCATCCTTTTAACTCAATACTTCTCCACTTCTACATACGTACAAGAATATTTATATTAATAGTTACTTAGAGTAGTGACAGACTATGAGCTTATGATTATAAAATCTCATCATAGTTTGGATATAATCACTCATTTTTGTTCTATTCCTTAAAGGTTTTTTAAAATCTATTCTTTGTATTCACTTTTTCTGACTAGTTCTAACTAGATATATGTTTCAATAAAGTGAAATCTCTGTATAAAAACCCTGAAGACCATATGGATTTTATCCACTAACAGTGCTAAGATTTCCTATTCCTAAAGCCTCTTCGGACTGCAATCTGCTTTTTTAACTGGACATCACACTTGTGTTGTCATTGCACATTATTATTTGTTATTTGTGTGTGTGTGTTTCTGCATTTCTCAAACACTCTCATGCTATCCAGTTTGCTGACATTATAACAAAGCCTATGAATTTATACCAGATTTACTTGGCCTTTTGTGTTTGTGACACTCTCAGAAAATGTTTCCAGGGGAAAAAATCAGCTGCCTATAGGAATATTAGACCCCTACTATTTTGTTACACCCCAGGACTTTAGAATAAATGTAAGAAACCTTTTTGCTGCTTTTACCAAGAGATAAAGTATTGCTGCTGGCATCTACTAGAGATCTGTGGATTCTGTTTTATGATCAGAGGGTACATGATTGTCTTCAAAAACAAAGAATGAATTACCTTGGCCAAAATACTATAGAGTCCAATTTGAATATCTCTACTCTAATGTTACCAAGAAATACAAATAAAAGGCATGTATTTTTCCCATGAATGAGGAAAAGAATACTACACAGAAACTACAGACAATATAAGAATGGTAAGAAAATAGCAAGACAAAACAATACTAAATGTTGCTTGAAAAACATAGAAATTTACTGATGTAAAACTTCTTAGAATATATATGTATATGAAAATAATTTAAATGGAGACTCCAAATAATATGGGAGACAGGGCCCCAACTAGATATCATAAGCTATGAAATTAAACCTCCAGAGCCAGGATCACATAGAATCATTATGAGTTATTGGCCAAGGGGTCCCATGGAATTCCAAAATATCACAGGCTATTGTAAATTCATTGATTACTCTCTATAATCTGATGGTAAGGCCCTATTGTTAAGACCAACACTTACTTTTAGCATTGAGAATAGAGAAGTTGAGCTTGTGCATAACGAGAAGATGCACACTACTGAATAGTGTGCGTCTTACTGGAAGATACTTTGCACACCACTGGAAGAGAAAGGTAATCATCAACTTTTCCCAGCTACAAACCCTGTAACATAAAACAGTGGCCTACCTGGAAGACACACCAGTACAATAATGGCACAAAAGTTATAGAAGTAACCAACCACTTAGTAAAATCACCCTTAAGGCCTTTGTGAAATGCAGCACATGCCTGATAGTGATACTGTGGCCAAGAACCCCAGTTTAGATAGACCATGACCTTGACAAAAACATATTGTATTTTCTACTAAAGGAAAATAGAAATAAAATGATTCATAATGGCATACTGCTATACCCATAGATCAGAATTCTCTTAACTCACAACATAGAAAGTTCTTCTTCTAGTACATGGGAATTAGCCCAGAGACCTAAAACTAGACAATGTGCTGAGAATGATTTTGGAGCTCTTTGGCATAAATAAGACATTTTCTTTTTTATTTTTTTATTATTTTTATTGAGATGTACATTTTTCTCTTCTTCCCTCCCTATCCCCCCCCTCATTTTAAACCCTCTCATATTCATCAACACCACCCTTCAAGACTCAGGGATCAATGTAAAAGAGAAGGCTAAAAGATCATAATAGTCACAGAGGATTCCAAGGCAATGGTGTCAAAATGAACCTAATGCATTTATGAACCCACAGAGACTATGGCAGCACACCAAAACTTGCATAGATTCAGATCAGATGGGGTCCCACCATGGGACAGGAAAACACTGTGAGCACAGGGTCCCACCTACAATCAAGGAGATAGATTTGGAAAACGACAGCCTCTGTCAGAAGCTTTCTAAAAGGTGGTGTCACTGGGTATACTAACCACACAAAACAAACTTTCTGGCATTTTTGTTTCCTCTTGCTTTTTTGTCATTTTTATTGTTATTTTGCCAATTTTTTATTAGTTTAATTTTTGTTTCATGCTGTGTTTTTCACTTTTGTTTCTTGATTTATATTTGAGAGAGAAAGAGAGAGAGAGTGACAGAGAACATAGAATTGAGTGGGTAAGGAGGTGGGGAGGATCTGGAAGGAATTGGGTTTGGGGGAGGAGGAAAGAAGATCAAAATGTATTTCATGACCAATAGTTTCTAATAAAAAGACAAAAAGGGGCATAAATTTGAATAGACTTCTACGCTTTAAATTATAATCGCCAAATCCAAAAAAAAAAGCCCACAGTCAGATGTTTTTAGCACAGAAATTTACCAAACATTCAAAACGAGTTAATGCCAATAGTCATCAAATTATCTCACAATAGAAACAGAAGGAACATTGCCAAATGCATTTTATGAGGGCACAATCACCCTAATATCCAAACCACACACAGATTCAACAAAGAATAAGAATTACAGACAAATTTCCTTTATGAACATAGATGTAAAACTACTTTTTAGAATGCAAACCAAATCTAAGAACACATCAAAAATATTATCCATGATACCCAAGGAGGATCCACCCCAGAAATGAATGGAGAGCTTTACATATAAAAATCAATCAATGCAATCCCACATATAAACAAACTGATGTCAAAAAATCTTACAATTATCAGATGTGCCCCACCAAAAAAAGAAGTCTTTGAAGAAAATCAAAAACCTCTTCGTGATAAACGTCTTCGAGAGCATAGGGATACAAGAAATATACCTCAATATAATAAAGGCAACTTACAGCAAACTTATATCCAAACTCAAATTAAATTGAGAAAAACTAAAAGCAATTCCAGTAAATTCGAACAAGACCAGCTTGTCCACAATAGCAATAAAAATTCAATAGAGTACTAGAAAATCTAGCTAGTGCAATAACAACTGAAGAAAATCAAAAGGAATACAAGTTAGAAAGGAAAAAGTGAAAGTATCACTATTTACAGATGGTAAGATTTTATACACACACACACACACACACACACACACACACACACACACACACACACACAATATATATATATATATATATATATATATATATATATATATATATATATATATGAGACTTCAAAAATTCTACCAGGGAACTTTAGAGCTGATACATATCTTCATCAGTGAAGAGACTGGATATGACCACAAAATCACATGCCCTAAAAAGAAGATATGAGGAAAGGCTGGTGTAGATCCAGATTCTACTGGTTTAGCATTGTTATGATCTAAATGTTTGCAAGTCTTCAAGAGTCCTATGTTGGAAGGTCTTGCCAATAAGATGGGTTACAGCAGGAGCTGGAGCCCTTGGGAGAGGTTCTGTGCCACCTTTTCAGATGTTATAAATGCCTTCATAGGTTAAGCTCCTGAGAGCGAACCTACTCCTTCTGTCCAAGAAGGCACAGCTAGAGGGTGTATCTAACAGAAAACAGAGTTCTACAGGACAAGAAACATGCCAATGTCTTGATCACAGATTTCCCAGCCCTGTGAGAAATAAATTCCTGATATTTATATGCCTGTGACTCCTTATTTTAGAGGTAGTCTGGACACACTGTGTAAAGGTCTTCCCACTCCTGACTTGCTATTGTCACTAATCTTTTTATCTAAGGTATCAGAAGAGATGTTCTACTTACAGGGTTCTCAGATGCTCCAGGTTCTGGAGAACACCCTGAGGAAGCACCTGCCTGAGACCTTAAAGGTGAGAGTAGAATGTTTTCATAGAAACTGAGGATCACACCGTGGTAAGGCAGAGGAGGGAAAGAGTCAAGACTCACTGAGCACTGGCACCATGACATTCCTCTCTCCTATGTTTATGCCACCAGAGCAGAAAGAAGTCTCAATAATGTCACCTGTATAACATTAAAAAAGCAAAGTGCTGCTCCCCATTGTCTAAAACAAATGTCACAGTTTACTCCCAAAGGATAATTCAAAATTTTTGTGAGATCAGTCACAAAATAAAAACTTGAAAGAATGTTAAAGATATACATCAATAATAGTGTTTACCTAACCTGTGCAAGGTCCTAGGTTTAATTGCCAGTGGAAAATAATAATTTTCCTGATTCTTAAATGACAAATCACTATTTAGTTGAAATCATATTAGAAACTAAGTAATAAGGATTCTGATTTTATTTTAAATTTGATTTAGTTGTGTTGTCAACATGGCTCTGACAGGGAAGATTTTTTTTTTGTGGCCACTAACAGGATGTTTTTTAAATTTATTTTTATTGAGCTCTACATTTTTCTCTGTTCCCCTCCAGGCCTCTCCCCTCCCCCCTTCATCCTCCCCCATGGTCCCCATGATCCCAATTTACTCAGAAGATCTTGTCTTTTTATACTTCCCTTGTAGATTAGACCTATGTAAGTCTCTCTTAGTGCACTCATTGCTTTCTACGTTAGCTGGGATTGTGATCTGTGAGCTGGTTTTCGTTGCTTTATGTTTAAAGGCCACCTATGAGTGAGTACATGTGATAATTGTCTTTTTGTGTCTCGTTTACCTAACTCAAAATAATGTTTTCTAGCTCTACCCATTTTCCTGCAAAATTCAAGATGTCATATTTTTTTCTGCTGTGTAGAGTACTATACTAATTAGTATAGTATAGTATAGTATAGTATAGTATAGTATAGTACTCCATTGTGTAAATGTACCACATTTTCCTTATTCATTCTTCAGTCGAAGGAAATTAAGTTTGTTTCCAGGTTCTGGCTATGACAAATAATGCTGCTATGAACATAGTTGAGCACATGTCCTTCTGGCTCGATTGAGTATCCTTTGGATACATAATCAAAAGTTTTATTACTGAGTCTTGAGGAAGGTTGTTCCTAATTTTCTGAGAAATTGCCACACTGACATACAAGGGCCTGTACAAGCTTGCGTTACCATGATAGGAAGCCTTTTTAAAGTATAAAATCTATTAAAATGTATATTACCAGATGCCTCTGTAGCATATATCATTTCAATGAAATAAGATTTAATGTATAAGAATTTTTGGTTCTCTTTTTATGTTTGAAATAACTCACTATGGAAATTTTCAATGAACTAGAATTTGGCCTATATATGTTCCCAGAAGAGATGAAGTAAAATTTTCTGACATAAAATATACTAATGGCATGGAAACCCAATTTTTATAGGTTGACCTGGGACTCCCTGGTTATTCCAGGCAGTCCTTGAATTTTCAACCCGAGTACCTCATCCTCCCTATTATCTGAGATAATAGACATATATCACTAACCCTGACTAAATCTTAACTTAGATGAAAAACAGTGATCCACACATATCAACATCCAGATGATGCAGATCTAAAAACGACATAGTACGAATATTAAAGCAGCGATTACAAGAATTCTTCAAGGCGTAGTAAGTAAAACACTTGCCATGAATGGAAACCACTTCTGAAATGTCTCAGCTTCATAAAATTTGTCTGCATAGGAAAAGAAATAAATCTAATTTCTAGAAAAAATTTTTATTAGATTCTACATCAAGAGAGTTAATGAGTTTATTAGTAAATCACATCATTTTTATATTTTATCTCAATGTTTAAAAGACACTGTTGTTAGAATAAGCAACTTGACACTAGGAAACATTTGAAAAATTCATTTATTACATCTTTCCAACAATAATGTCATATTTTCATAAGAATGATCATTGTTCTAGTCAAATATGCTACAGCTTCCCATCTCTTTGTAATATGATGACATTTCTGCTGGCTTGAAATATTTAGGTCTATGGTACTGTCTTCCACATGAATCAGGGAAACCCATTCAAGCTCAAGGCTTTGGTGGACAAGTGGCCTGATTTTAATACTGTTGTTATTCGACCCCAGGAGGAGGTAAGTTGCAATATAGAATAAATATGCCTGTATCTCCTCATGTGTTGCATTCCTAGCATGTGTCTGGCTGGATGGTTGATGCCACTGCCTAATACCTTCATGATAAATAGACATGAATTGTGCTAATATCAACCAAGACCCTGCCTGAAGGATAATTCACAAAAGTCTACAAAAATTACAGAATGTTATAAAACTTTCAAGAAGGGAAATACACAAAGTATAGTAATAAGCCATGAAGAATGGTAACTAAAGGTACAGATGGTACACTTTCATTTTTATCCACGCTTTTGTTTTACTTGGCAGCGTAGTTCCTCCATCAGCGGTGGATGATTTGAACTGTGAGCACACTTCATCACTTCATTATTTCTTGTCTTGTTTGTAGGATTTAGAGCAACTGATGGGAAGTATTATCAACATAAGACCATGTTGATACACAAAAAATGGCTTGATCTTTTATTATAAACATCAAAACAACATTTCCCTAGGGCTGGAGAGATCACTCAGTGGGTAAGAGCACTTGCTCTTCTTGCAGAGAACTAGGGTTTGGAACCAGGCACCCATGTGGTGGCTGCCACTGTGAGGAATTCCAGTTACAGAAATTTGACACTACCTTCTGATCTCAACAGGCATCACTCAATTGTGAAATACATACATACATGCAAGCAAAACATTTATATTTATACAATAAAAGAAGGAAATCTGTAGAAAAAAAGGCAGCACCTAGCTAGGTTTGTATATTGTAACAAGTTAGTTCTTAGTTCCATTTTCAACTATTATCCTAGGGTAAAACAGATTTCCTGTCTTTAAACATAACTGGACTTAAAATAATACAGCTCATTCTCACTCCATCATAAATTTTCACTGTAATATCAGCTCCTCATTGAGATGCTGCTCTGCTTTCTATATCAGTTATCTACAGCAAAGACAATAAAAGAAGGTAGAAAAAAGAGTGGTTAGGGTGGTTGATGTTACAGGGAGAGAATTAGAGTTTATTCTCAATACCAAGTGGAAAAAACTTGCCAACATGAATGTTGAAGATGACTTAAATACTTAATAAGGCAGAACAAGAAAATTAATAATTTGATCTGCTGTATCATTATACAGTATACAACATTTTAATTAATATTTCACCAAAATTTGAGGAGTAAAAGCATTCAGATTATATATTAGTAGAAGTAATATTTCTGCGATATATTCTTTGATAATTAAGTAGTCCCATTTTGAGTTTGTAAACTTGTTTTATATATATATATATATATATATATATATATATATATATATATATATGCTCATTTACTTGCTTTATGAGGTTGTCATTTACTAAACAATAATAAGCTATTTTTGAAGGATTACCTACCTTACTAGCATTAGCAATGCCTCCCTATTTGTGGGGTCATATTCTGATTCTGGTTTCAGTATAGACTTTAATACCAGAGTATTCATAGCCCAGAGCAAGGAGTATTCTTTTAGCAAAATGGTCTTCTTTTATTTTGCTATTTTGATTCTTCTAAATGAATTTTATAGCACTCTACTTTCCCTTGAGTTTGGGTAATGCTTTACGGGGTGATTTAATTTGAATTGAGTCAAGTCTTTACTTCTTGTTTTTGCACTGTAAATAATCACAACATAAATCCACAGGAGCCATTACTTTTAGGGTTTTAATTTCTCACAATGTAACTGAATACTGAATACCAATATACCCAAACACCAACCCATCCATAAACATTTTGGTTTATTCTTTTTGAAAAAGGACATGAACGATGACCTGGACCACTACACCAACACTTACCTAGTCTACTCTAAGGATCCCGAGAATTGTCAGAAGTTCCTCAGCTCATCAGAAGTCATTAACTGGAAACAACATCTACAGATTCAAAGTAAGAGAGCCAGGGTATATGTGGCTGTTGTTATCTCCTGTGTACACGTGGTGGAAGTCACTGTTCCTCTTGAACAACACCTTACATTCCACACACATTTTTGCAAGTTATAGAGAATTAGCATGTTATTATCTGTTTCTAGGCTCAGCATCTACCACCTGCAAGCGGAACTCTCAAGGGCTGCGGAATGTAAAGTGTACAAAGGAAATTTTAATTTAGTTTCTTACTGCCTTAGGACTTAAGATTTCTTCTTTAGCTAGCCCATATTTTACTAAAGAACATAAACATGGGGGCAATGTAACCTCCCATTCTATCTCTGTTTTATTATATTGTCACATTTTCAAAGGAATATTTTAGTAAATAAGACTATGCCTTCTAAAGAGGTATGGTCTAAGATTGAATCCTGATTGAACCAATTGTGAGCTATTTGGGAAGGGCTGAGTAATTTCTGTTTTGGAGACCAAAGATTTGTTATAAAAAATGATTATAATACTATTCCAAACATAGACTCCTTAAGGACTAAGTGAGACACTTAAAATATACTTCTCAGTAATATTCTATCTAGTTTTAGAGAATTTCAAATTCTCATTATTCTTACTTTTTTTTTTTTTTTTTTTTTGGTTTTTCGATACAGGGTTTCTCTGTGGTTTTGGAGCCTGTCTTGGAATTGGCTCTTGTACACCAGTCTGGCCTCAAACTCACAGAGATTCTCCTGCCTTTGCCTACCAAGTGCTGGGATAAAAGGCATGCACAACCACTGCCCACCTCAACTTTTCAATATCAATTAAAACAATTATTTTTGCTTACAATTGTATGGGTAAGAAATTTGAATCGACCTCCATTAGACAGCTCTGCTAGTCTCACCTGGATTCACACATATGAGCTCAGTTGTCTGGAGGGTAATGATGAGCTCATATAAATAGCTCACTGTGATCCCAAGTCTGGCATTTCATAATAACACTGTGCCAGTTCTTAACCTCAGGGATGGAAGTGGATTGAGTGACAAGAAAAAAAATCACAGGATCAGGAACAGAAAGTGAAAGTCAACCTCAGTGCACTCTTTGAACTAAGTTTACTAAATCACATTCTTCCCACGAACCCAAGCAAGTTTTATGACTGAAGCAAAGTAATTAAGGGTTAAGGAAGTTTTATTAGTGCAATAGATAGGTACTGAGAACCTTATACTGACAATTTAATGGATTGTGTACATAGAAATGTCCCTTCAATTTCAGTAACCATATTGCTAACTCACCTTGTTTGGTAGCTATAAGTGTACTTTTTTTTTTTAAATTTACCCTACCAACCCGTTTCCCCTTCCTCCTCTCTTCTCATTCCCTCCCCTATATTCCTTCTACAACACCAACAATCCACTTCTTCTCAGTATTCATTCAGAAGGGGTAGGTCCTCCCATGGGAGTCAACAAAGCAGGGCATATCAAATTGAAGCAGGACCAACATCCTCCCCACTGCATCTTGGATGGGTAAGGCATCCCACCATAGAGAATAGGTTCCAAAGAGCCAGCTCATGCATCAGGGACAGGTTCTGGCCCCACTGCTATGGGCCCACAAACAGACCAAGCTACACATCTCTCACCCAGATGCAGAACGCTGAGGTCAGACCAATGCAGGCTGTCTAACTGCCTTTTCGGAGTCCTGAGCACCCACAAACTCAGGTAACTTGTCTCTGTGGGTTTCCCATCATGATCTTAAAGCTCCTTGCTCATATAATCCCTCATCCTTCTCCAGCTGGGCTACTGGATCTTGGCACAGTGCTTGGTTGTGAACCTCTGCATCTGTTTCCATCAGTTACTTGATAAAGTCTCTATGATGACTACTAGAGAAGTCACCAGTCTGATTACAGGGGAAGTCTAGTTAAGGCATCAATTCCACTCTTGATGAGGGTCTTAGTTGGGGTCATCCTTGTGTTTTTCTGGGAGCTTCCCTGGCACCATGTTTCTCTCTAATTTCAAAACTCCTGAATATAACTGTAGTCTTAAGTAGTTAAGGTTTGTGATACCATCCAAAACTTAAATTTAGAAAAAGAGAGGGATATAACCTTTATCATATGAAGCTGGTCATGATTTAACACAAGACTTGGTGATTCTAAGCTCATATTCCATTTGAATACACTGAATAGCCTTTTCCAAATGTTAAGATGACTAATGGTATATCATTCGCTGCCTTATTTCCCCATCAAGGTTCACAGTCAAGCCTGGACAAAGTGATAGGAAATCTTGGAGCCATTAATTCTGGCAAGGTCAAGCATACACAGTGCATTCTCTATATGATACTTGAAACAGCAAAGAAGCTGGCTCCTTCCTTGGTGGACGTGAATAACTTAGCACGCAGCAGTGACAATACCAGGCCCATGTAAGTGTTTTAAAGCTGTTCTGCCCCAATCATTATCTTACTAATAACATGCCTCCTGTGTTAGATTTCTGAAGTGATCGTTAGAAGGCCACCTTAAAGGATAGGGATAAATCAAAGCACATGTGATCCATCATTGTTTTGGAGTCAAGAAGGTAGAAATCAAGATCTGAGCAAGGCTGTGCTACATTGGAATCCACAGGATAGAATTCCTTATGTTCTTTTCCCACACACACTGTCATTCCAGGAGTACCTTGGCGTTGGGCTGCAATGCTCCACTCACTAAACTCACTTTGACCTGAGCTTCTTTGTCCTCTGTGTCTTTTCCTCTTGTATTTGTTGTGAGGACACTTATCAATAGATTTGGGATGCACAGAATAACTTAAATGAGCTTATATTGAAGTCTTAGACTTGATGTTCAAAAATCCTTTTTTAAACCATATTGTCTGCATCAAGAACTAGCAAGATGTCTCAGCAGCTAAAGGTGCTTGCTAACAAGTAGAAGACCTGAATTCAATCCCTGGGGCCTACATGATGAGGAAAATAACCAACTCCCAAAATTTGTATTCTGATTTTTATACATGAACATGTTACATCCATAATATACACATACATATATATGCACGCAATTAAAAATCTTACTTGCCTACACAAGCTGAATGTAGGTTACCGTTTAACTCGCCGTGCCCTCACTACCTTTGCTAGTTTTGCCCTGGTACATATCCAACCATATTCTGCAGAGTAGCTTTCTAATTACAATAAAATTTAAATAAGGATCATGTCTCTCTCCTGCTAACAAGAATTCAATGGTTTCTTACATGCTTTCTAATCTTTCTGAACTTCTCAGCCCACTAAGCTGAGATTTTCATCTATTTCTCAGGCCTTATCTTGTTTCTTCCCTCGAAAACTTCCAGACATTTTAAAAATACTACAAGTTTATTTTTTAATCATAACCTGTCTTTAGAAATGAGTCTAAAGTCAGAGGTTCAGCCATTCTTTCAAACTAGTGTTCTCATGGATGTAGTCTAAAGAGAAAGAGGTTGATTTTATAGACTGGGCTAAGCTAAAATAACACAAGCAAACTTTTGTCATTTCAGTGTTATTTCCCACATAAAATAGAAAAGTAAGGCACACATTACAATTTGAGAGATTGGTACACATCAGTTTACTTCGTGTTAACTATTTTGGTTAGATTTAGAGGAAAGGGAACCTCATTCAACTTCTCTATCTCTCTCTTTTGCTCACTCACTAGCTCACTCTCTTGCTCTTTCCTTCTCTCTCTCAGAAAGTCAGTTCACACTGTAATATTGGTTAGGTGACATGACACATTATGTGAATGATTTAACATTGTTTCTAGTGTTAGAGCTAAATGCAGAAGGTACTGATGCTATGCTATAGCTTTAATGCAATTCTACTTGACATTCATGAACTCAGGTCTCCAAGATCACCTCCCCTCTGTCTAAAACTTCTCTCCTATGCAGATGGGTCTGAACACTAATTACTTACTTTCTTATCCAGATCAGCTCACAACTTACTTCATTGATGTCCTGGGTAAATCACTTCAATAAACATCACTAATGCGCAGGATTCACATTTATTTTACTCATAACACTCATGAGTATTTGAAATTAGTTAATTTATTCTACAGATTTGATATTTGATTCATCCTCTACCAATAATGAAAACCCTGCAAGAGTTAGGATCATCAGGAGCTGCCACACAGTGGGTTTTAAACCAATATGTGTTCAGTGAATTCTCTTCATGCAACAACTGAATCCTAATAAAAATATTTTGAACACATTTTTCATTATCCCCATTTATGTTTAACGTAATGCTAAAAAGAACCTGAAGCCAGCAGCGAGTTATGTGACTTGAGGATGCTAGATTCCAAAGCCCTTTGTGGAACTTTCCTCCTGGAAGTTCCCTGTTCTCCGGTGTACTACATGGGAACCTGGAGAACATTCCTATCTAGAAGCTACTAGGAACTTTTGTTGTACTGTGAGCTAAAAGTTAACCCAATCTCTTGACAGAAAGCAGAATGTAGTGGTGGAATAGTTTGCTTAGCACATGGATGAGTGAACCAGAGTTGAAAAAAGAGTGTCTAGCTCCACCTACAGAGCTCATCCCACAATGACTCCTGAAGCCTCACACACCATTGCAAGTTGCTTATTAGCCCTACTCACTAGATGGGGAAACACAAAAGGTGAAGAACACTTCATGGACCCAGTGTTGACAGAAGCTCATCCAGTCTGGCTACAGAGCACACAGTCTTAGTGAGTCTACTGTCGACTCTTGGGGAAATTTAGGGGAAAATAAATAAAATTATTCATAATCTATGTGACTAAGGGCTGCTCTTTCCTCTTGTTCCCAATAGTAATCAAGAGTTGTTCAAATTCACCTCCCTGGATGTTACACATGCTGCGTTGGTGAATAGCATCTGGCATTTTGGTGGCAATGAGAAAAGTCAGAAGTTCATTGAGCGTTGTATCCACACCTTCCCCAGCTTCTGTATTATGGGACCTGAGGGGATCCCTGTGTCCTGGGGCCTGATGGACCACACTGGAGAATTGAGAATGGGAGGCACCTTGCCTCAGTACCGGAACCAGGGTCTCATTTACCATGTTGCCTTCCACCAGATTCAGACTCTAAATGATCTCGGCTTCCCCATGTATGCACATGTGGATAAAGCTAACTTCACTGTACAGAGAATGGTTGCCAGGCTAGGTCATGTCCCCATGCCCTGTTCTTGGAACCAATGGAATTATGAGCCCCTATGAAGTTGAAAAGAGTGTTGAGAGTACAGTCCTTGTAGATGGAGAAACAGCTGAGTGAACAGAGAGACGTACTAAATTGTCATTAGGCAGACGTGTGTTTCTAGAGCAGGGGTATATCATGAACTGTACACACCTTTTCTCTGCCCTCACATTGCTCACGCACTTAACTCCATTTCCTTGTCATGCAGAAGGTCACTGTCTCGTGCTCCAACTCTGTCACAGGTCTCACATTCTCAGGATGCCTCTAACACAGTGGTTCTCAAACTTCCTAATTCTGATACAGTTCCTTGTGTTGAGATGAACTGTAACCATAAAATTATTTTTGTTGCTACTTTATAACTGTAATTTGGCTACTGTTATGAATCATAAAATATATATCTGAGTTTTCTGATGGTCTTAGGCAACCCTTGAAAAGGGTCATTCAAACCTTAAAGGTTTTGCAATCTGAAGGTTGAGAACACTGCTCTAATGCATTTAATTAAATCATTTTCTTTTCTACTTTGCTTTTACAGCTTCTCATCCATGTACATTAGCAAGTAGATTTGTTTTGTGACCTGCCGCACCACACATATTCATACCGCCTCTGGCTTCATGTTGTTTTTCTTTGATTGACTGGAGATGTAGCTTGTCATCTATAAATACCTATCAAAATCATTTTCTATCAGGTCACTTCCTAGATGTTATATTGTTAATATGTAAAAACTATTACACATACATACACAGATGCCCAATGTGTGTGGTGAAATTGTAGAATTATTAAGAAATAAACCAGGGATAAGCAAGTACAGATGCTTGCAATCAAGCCACTACCTGGAAGAAGAAAACCAGTTCCATCAAGTTGTCCTCTGGCCTCCACAGGTGTTGTGTGACATGTATAATCACAAATAAATAAATATAATTTTAAGAAAAGACTAGTTTTTTGTAATTTACAATGACTTTCACTATTTGTTCCCACACCAGGAAGAAGAAATTAGCATTGTTCTAAAGGTTGAGCTTTGTTTCTTCATTCTAGTGTTCATATTTAATAATACTATTCTTTATTTATGGAAGCTTAAATATTAGAAGGGAGAGCACTGTAGGGAGAGGAGGAAACAACAGCATTCAAACCAGGAAAGTGGATGTCTTTTACATAGGAGAGAGAAAAAAGGGAAGGATGTGGAAGGAGAAGAGAGGGCTAAGGGAACGGGAGGAGAGAGAGGGAGGGAGATCTTGGACTGTAGAAAGACCATCTCTTTAGTAGAGAGGATAAACGCTGAGTCTGAATTTTATAGCTGAATTTAAGTAAGTTTTCCTGAGTATGTTGCCAGCATTAACCGTCTAAATCTCGTACAGCAGACAGACCCTGAGTTCTTCCCTCCAGCACTTAAATCCTTCTGCTGCCAGTCCTGTGGCTCCCAACAGTTGTTTAAGTTGTTTTTCCCCCTCATGTTTCCTGTAAATGATAGAATATTTACTTTCTTTTTCAATCTAAGGTCAAACTGCCAGGGGTTCATTTTAAAACAAGGCTATAATATGTCTTTATTATTCCATTTTGAAGTCAGCTATGTTTTTAGGAACCTATAAAATATATAATGTATATATGTATATGTGTGCATGTGTATTTACATCTATTTACAATCTTAATTTCTTAAATATTTAAACATATACTAAACTATATGAATTTTATTTTTACTTTAATTTTTAATATCTCTTAGCAACAGAATCATCCATAATAGCAAATTCTAAAATTCAAATATAAGGGCTGGAAAGTTAGTTCAGCCATGAAGAGCACTGACTGATCTTTCAGAGGACCCCTGTTAGATTACTAGAATTCACATGATGACTTACAACCATTTGCAACTTCAACTACATGGGCTCTGATGCCCACTTCTGTCCTCTGCAGGCACCTGAATGGCATTGTACACACACACACACACACACACACACACACACACACACACACACACATGCATGAACACACACAGGTGCATGAACACACACATACTATGAAGCTTAAAGAAATACAATTCAAATTAAACATAATAAAAATACAGAAGATCTTCCAGACTTCTTGGTTAACTAATTTATTTATTTTACATCCAGACCACAACCTCTTTCCATCTTCTCCTCTCACTCTCTCCCCCTTCCTCCCTTCCATACCCCTAATCCACTCCTGCTCTGTATTTGCTCATAAAGGACAGACCTCTCCTGTATGTCAGCAAAGCATGGCCTATCAAAATGCCACAAGACCAAGCACTTCTCCCTATAATGAGTTTGGCAAGGCAATCCAGCATGAGTAATATGTTCTCAAGTGCCAGACAAAGCACTGGGGATAGCCCCTGTTCCCATAACCAGAGTCCCACAAATTGACCGAGCTACACAACTTTCTCATATATGTAAAGGGCCTTGATAAGTCCTGTGTAGGAACCCTTATTGTTGGTTCAGAATGTGTGAGTTTCCAATGTTTGGCTTTTGGTCCCAAAATCTGCCTTTATCAGTCACTAGGTGAAGACTCTCTGGTGACACCTGGGGTTGTCACCAATCTGATTACAGGGGATAGACAGTTCAGGCTATGCATCCACTGCTTCCAGGAGTCTTTGGAAATCAATAGAGTATTCCTCAGAATATAGGTAATATATCTACCTCAATACCCAACTAGATCACCCTTTGGTATATACCCAAGAGATACTCAGTCATACCACAAGGACACCTCTTCATAGTAGCAGTTTTATTTGTAGCCAGAAACTGGAAAACACCTCAATGCTCCTCAACTGAAGAACTGATAAAGAAAATATGGTGATTTTATACAATGGAGTATTCCTTGGCTGTCAAAAACAATGTCACTAAGGCAAATGGATGGAAGCAGCAAAAAATCATTCTGAGGGAAGTAACCCAGACAAATACAAGCATGGAAGTGCCATGTTAGGGGCGAGTCTAGAGAAGGTGGGCAGTGGATATGATTAGAATACACTACACACATATATGAAATTATCAAATAATATGTAAGGTAAAATTGTATAGACATAAAATTAGAAATAGAAATTAGAATAAAATGTCTAATTTAATTTAAAAGAAAAAATAAAGCTATAATGGCAATCACTTTTAGCACTGTCTTATCTAACTTTCTATTGCCATGACAATATAACACTACCAAAACAACTTACAGAAGAAAGAGTCTATCCAAAACTTAGAGTTTCAGAAGGTGATTCCATGAGCATCATGATAGAGAGCATGGAATCAGGCAGGCATGGTGCTAGAGAAGTAGCTGAGAGCTTACATCCTGATTGGCAAGTAAGAGGTAGAGAGAGAACTAACTGGGAAGGACTCAAGCTTTTGAAACCTTAAAGCCTGCCCCAGTGACACAACACTTCAACAAGACCACACCTCCTAATCTTTCCCAAAGAGTTCTATCCAACTGGGGACCAAGTATTCAAATATGTTAGCCTCGGAGAGCCAATCTCATTCAAATCACCAGACTTGCTAATTTTGTTAAGATTTGTAGCAATCCATTTCATAACATCTGTTATTGAGGAAAGAACTGGCATAGTGGTCATACCACCCTAAATGCACCTGCTCCCCTTTGATCTTGGATACCAAACAGGACTGACTTTGTTACTACTTAGATCAGAAGAAAGAGGTGATGAATTGAGTTGTCCTCTTCATTATTGGAAAGAATGTACATTTCGGTGCCTTCTAGTTGTTGGCATTAGAGGCCATGTTTTGACAGGAAGTTCTGCTTAGGTCAGTAGATTTCCCAGAGCTTCACTTAAATTCAGGGAAGAGAGAGATAGATAATTGATTTTCATGAACTTCAATTCATATATTAGCAACACATTAGCATTTCCTTCTATATATATATGTATATGTAATCATATATATATGATATATATCATATATATATGTATATATATGTAATCATATATATATATGATTACAGTAAATTAGCATTCCTGCTGGCTGAGCCCTTAATGCTGGCAATATAATTTTATGTCTGATTTCTTTTGCTGAGGATAAACTGAAACATTACTTTCTCTTAAATATTTAATGTAATAGCATAATAATTTAATAAATAGTTGCACTCACTACTAGACTTTACCATTAGATATTTGTTAGCTATTGAATTAATTAGCACTGCAACTTAAATAAGTGTATTTCAATACCAGTTTGTTTTCTCCATAATCCATATGTTTAATTTACTTAGTAGCCCATCACTTACCCTGAAAAGGGGTCCAGAGGCCTCACAAGATTAACAAAGAGTTCACTGGATACAGTTACTTACTAGCTGCACTTTCAGGGAAGAAGAGCTCAGTGGCCAGCTTTTAATGATTGTAAACAAAATCTCAGGAAACAAACAGAAATCAATATCACAAGAAAACACTCTAGGCTAGAGACATGAGTTAGTTATTAACAACACTTTCTGCTAAATTAGGAGAACTGGAGTTTGGATACAACACCAATGTCAGGTGGTTCTCAGATACCTGTAACTCTAACTCCAAGGGATGTGACACCCTTACTGGCTCCTACAAGCACCCTCACACACATGATTATATATATATATATATACTCACATAGATACAAACACATGTATATTCATACAATTAGAATAAAATAATTTTTAAAAATTATTGGCAATCCAGCAAATGAGAAAAGGCCAAGTGTGTTTTTTTCCCCTAGAATTTTTTTCCAAAGCAACTTGGAATTTACAAACTCTGTTTTGTACTCTGTAGGGACTCAGCTTGGCGTGACTGTAGGCATGCTCAGTTAGTTATAAACGCAATGAGTTCCTCAAGTAACATGACCTATTCTCCTTACATAGTTTTCTAGTATAGTAAAAGCAGACAACATTACTGAGTAACATGTGGAGCAAAAGGTCAATTGCTGAGAAAGTTATGTCTGCTAAAGCTGCCTCAAGCTCTGACCTTGAGTCAGCATGAACACCTGGGAAATTGATCTCATGTATTTGTCTCTAGGGGAAACCAAATATTCATCTCCAGGAAAACTAGTTTGCTTTGAAAATGTTCTAAAGTCTAAAATTAGCTTTCTTTGTGAATGAGAATACTATTGTCTTTCTTTGTCAGTTTGAGTAGTAAAAAATCCTTGTATTAGTTATATTCATCAAAATTATACAAATTAAGCATAAATCATCCTTATTACCCTTCACAGCTATATGTGTGCCCAATAGATGGATTATATACATGATACAAACACACAAGCAGTGGGAACACACCCATAGCTCTTCTTAGGGAAGAAGTGCAGTTCTTACTGAAGACGTGAAGTGACACATGAGAGAAATTATAGACAGGGACAACTGGTCACTTACAGTCAGTCCTACACAGCTCTTCCAGGTGGGGCTCCCTATCAGAGAGTCATTCATCTGGTCGGCTGACCTTCTGGATACTAGTTGTCACCTCCTGTATGCTACTTACTGCCGTCTGAATGATAATGGCAGAGACACCCCCAATTCCACTGTTAGGAGTCCCACGAAAATCTCATGCCAAGTTGTTTATAATTTATAATGCTGCTGACCTGAGGACAGCCCACGAGGGGCAGCTGTGGTTCACCCGAGTCTTTGATGTGTCTCTTAGCAGGTGGCCTGAGGCCTTGGCAGGAGACAGACAGATAGAAAAGCCATGCAGAGAGAGCTTGGGTATAGAGTTTATTAAGTGGGTTATGAAAAGAGAAAGGAAGGAGGCAAAGGGAGAAGGGGAATGCTGTGGGACAATGTTCTTGTACTTTGTAAGATTTGTCAGTTCTATTTTAATAAAATGCTGATTGCCCAGTAGCCAGGCAGGAAGTATAGGTGGGCCAACCAGGCAGGAAATAGAGGCAGAGCAATGAGAACAGGAGAATTCTGGAAAGAGGAGAAATCAGTCTGCAGTCGTCACCCAGATACAGAGGAAGCAAGATGAGAAAGCCTCACTGCTAAAGGAGCTAAGCCACATGACTAACACATACAAAAATTATGGGCTAATGTAAGATATAAGAAAGAGATGATAATAAGTTTGAACTAATTGACCAACCAGTTCATAATTAATGTCACCCTCTCTGTATTTCTTTGGGACTTAACAAGTATGGGACCAGGCAGGATAGAAACCTCAGTCAAGAGTCAACAGAGGAAGAGAAGAGAAAAGCAGAGGTTGCCTCTCCAGAAGAAAGGCAGAAAGACACAGAGGGAGAGGGTAGAGAACTGCTTGCCTTGGCAGAAGAAAAGGGTTGGCAGTGTGAAATTCTGGGGAGGGACCTTATGCTGAATCATTTATCTCTGAAAGTCAAAGTGGGAGCACCAAAATTTCAATGTCATGAACCATTTGAGCTTATAATTCATTCCCCCAAACAAAATAATTCAAAACAAAAATTGTTTCTTTGATCTATTTTATTTATCTTTCATTTTGTTCTTTAAATTGATATTTTCGAATGTTCCATCTTCAAGAGCATGGAATATTTATTTGACTTGATCTATTCTACTGTCAATGTTCTCCATCATGTTTTCAATTTTATTTTTTGTGTTTCAGATTCAGGATTTATTTGAATTTTTAAAAAAGTTTTATTTCAATATGTAAATAAATATTGATTTTTATGTTGAGTCAATTATTGTATTTCTACCTTATTTTAAGTTTTATTGAACAATAAACATTTAGAAAACCCTAAACGTTCTTTGAACATCCTTAAAGCAGAAATTTCGAATTCTTGTCTGGGATCTTATGAATCTCACTCTAGTTATGAGTCACTAACACTTTATTTTGGGTACCTGTTGCTGCATTTTGATGGTCCCTTAATTGTCCTTGATTTTACAGTCATCTTTTGTAGATTTGAAGAGGTCGGCACTTACTTCAATCTTTACAAAGAGCACTGATCTGGCAGTGCACTTGAAGAGCAAGCCTATCTGGGGATTTGAACAATCTGGTGCAGACTTTGCACCTTGGGCTCCACCTTGACTATTGCAGCACCCTGATGTGGTCATAGCCTGGAATCAGTGATGTAATGGATTAATTTAGGGTCTGGTCATCTCTGAGACAGAGAACCCAAAGGTATTTCTCTCCCTTAATCTCTTTTGTTTCACAGAGGTCGACAGTCAGAGATGGGTTTGAAGCTTCTTCTCCCCAGAAGCCTAAGACAGAAACTTGCATGATTAGAATGCTTTTTTCTGATGTTGAATAAGTGTGGGTAAATGAAGGATTCTTTGCCTAAGGCAGATGTGATCATTTGTCATGTTGAAGAGGCACAGGTTTTACTAAAATTAATACAAGGGATGGATTGTAGGGGCAGAATAATACAGGCCCATATTCCTACATTGTATGGCAGTCAGAATTCTGTGTGACCTGAAAGGCATAATTTGCAACTCCCACACAGAAGGTGGTCACCTAGCCTTTTGATAGTTAGACAACCTGATGCCACCCTAATCAAGAGGTCAGCATATGCCAATGTCATTCTGCTCCTTCTCTTGTAATTTAGGAGGTCACCCGGGGGAAGAGGTGTTTTCAGTCTATGTGGCACAATGAGCATGGGCATGGACTTGACAGCAAGCACAGCTATGGACGTGACCTAGATCATTTCCCCTGCTACCTAGGAAACAGAATGCTAATGAGTTTCCCCTTCAGTTTATGATTGATATAAAAGCTGTTTGGATAATAATTGTGGGTAAACTTCAGGATTTAAATGAACCCTGAGACTTCTTCCTAATATGTGAACTGTACCTCATTTATTCCCACACTTCCACTCTGGTTCAAGAAATGTTTTATGTCTGGGCTGGTGAACAACAGTGTATGGATAAGAAACTCTAAATTTTTTTTTATTGGAAAAAAAGAAAGAAATTTCAGCCTCCTCCCCACCTCCCATTTCCCTCCCACTCCTCCCTCTCCTCCTCCCCTCCCCCCACTCCTCCCCCTCCCTCTCCAGCCTGAAGAGCAGTCAGGGTTCCCTGCCCTGTGGAAAGTCCAAAGTCCTCCCCCCTCAATCCTGGTCTAGGAAGGTGAACATCCAAACTGGGTAGGCTCCCACAAAGCCAAAACATGAAGCAGGATCAAAACCCGGTGTCATGGTCCTTGGCTTCTCAGCAGCCCTCATTGTCCGCCAAATTTAGAGAGTCCGGTTTTATCCCCTGCTTTTTCAGTCACAGTCCAGCTGGTCTTGGTGAGCTCCCAAAGAATCAGCCCCACTGTCTCCACGGGTGGGCGCACCCCTTGTGGTCCTGACTTCTTTGCTCATATTCTCTCTCCTTCTGCTCCTCATTGGGACATTGGGAGCTCCGTCCGGTGCTCCAGTGTGGGTCTCTGTCTCTATCTCCATGCATAGCCAGATGAAGTTTCTATGGTGATATGCAAGATATTCATCAGTATGTCTATAGGATAGAGTCATTTCAGGTTCCCTATCCTCAGCTGCCTCAGAAACTAACTGGTGACATCACCCTGGGCACCTGGAAGCCCCTCTAGATCCAAGTCTCTTGCCAACCCTAAGATGGCTCCCTTAATTAAGATGTGTGCTTCTCTGCTCCCCTACCCAACCTTCCTTTATTCCAATCATCCCGTTTCCCCAAGTTCCCCCCACCCTCCCCTTCTCACATTTCTCTCCCTTTCTCCCCTTACCCCCCCTCCCATCACACCCCCAAGATCCCAGTTTTTTGCTAGGCAATCTAGTCTACTTCCCATAACCAGGAGGATAGCTATATGTTTTTCTTTGGGTTCACCTTCCTATTTAGTTTCTTTAGGATATCAAATTATAGACTCACTGACCTTTATTTATTTCTAGAAACCAATTATGAGTGAGTACATCCCATGTTCATCCTTTTGGGTCTGGGTTACCTCACTCAGGATAGTGTTTTCTATTTCCATCCATTTGCATGCAAAATTCGCGAAGTCATTGTTTTTTACCGCTGAGTAGTATTCTAATGTGTATATATTCCACACTTTCTTCATCCATTCTTCCATTGAAGGGCATCTAGGTTGTTTCCAGGTTCTGGCTATTACAAATAATGCTGCTATGAACATAGTTGAACAAATGTCCTTGTCATATGATCGGGCATCTCGTGGGTATATTCCCAAGAGTGGCATTGCTGGGTCCAGTGGTAGGTTGATCCTAATTTTCCTGAGAAACCACCACACTGCTTTCCAAAGTGGTTGCACAAGTTTGCATTCCCACCAGCAATGGATGAGGGTACCCCTTTCTCCACAGCCTCTCCAGCAAAGGCTATCATTGGTGTTATTGATTTTAGCCATTCTGACAGGTGTAAGATGATATCTCAATGTTGTTTTGATTTGCATTTCCCTGATCGCTAAGGAGGCTGAGCATGACCTTAATTGCCTTTTGGCCATTTGAACTTCTTCTGTTGAGAATTCTCTCTTCAGATCAGTGCCCCATTTTTTAATTGGGTTAATTAGCATTTTAAAGTCTAGTTTCTTGAGTTCTTTATATATTTTGGAGATCAGACCTTTGTTTGTTGCGGGGTTGGTGAAGATCTTCTCCCAGTCAGTGGGTTGCCTTTTTGTCTTAGTGACAGTGTCTTTTGCTTTACAAAAGCTTCTCAGTTTCAGTAGGTCCCATTTATTCAATGTTGCCCTTACTGACTGTGCTGCTGGGGTTATACCTAGGAAGCGATTGCCCGTGCCCATCTGTTGTAGGGTACTTCCCACTTTCTCTTCTATCAGGTTCAGTGTGTTCAGATTGATATTGAGGTCTTTGATCCATTTGGACTTGAGTTTTGTGCATGGTGATAGGTATGGGTCTATTTTCATTCTTCTACAGGTTGACATCCAGTTGTACCAGCACCATTTGTTGAAGATGCTTTCTTTCTTCCATTGTATACTTTTAGCACCTTTATCGAAAATGAGGTGTTCATAGGTTTGTGGGTTAAGATCCGGGTCTTCTACACGATTCCATTGGTCAACTTCTCTATTTTTATGCCAATGCCACACTGTTTTCATTACTGTAGCTCTGTAATAGAGTTTAAAGTCAGGGATGGTAATGCCTCCAGAAGTACCTTTATTGTATAAGATTGTTTTGACTATCCGGGGTTTTTTGTTATTCCATATAAATTTGATTATTGTCCTTTCAAGATCAGTGAAGAATTTTAATGAGATCTTGATGGGGATTGCATTGAATCTATAAATTGCCTTTGGTAGGATTGCCATTTTTAGTATGTTGATCCTCCCAATCCACGAGCAAGGGAGATCCTTCCATTTTCTGGTATCCTCTTCTATTTCTTTCTTCAGTGCCTTAAAGTTCTTGTCAAATAGATCCTTCACTTCTTTGGTTAGAGTTACCCCGAGATATTTTATGCTGTTTGTGTCTATCGTGAAAGGTGATGCTTCTCTGATTTCCCTCTCTGCTTCCATATCCTTTGTGTATAGGAGGGCGACTGATTTTTTGGAGTTGATCTTGTATCCGGCCACATTACTAAAGGCGTTTATCAGCTGTAGAAGTTCTTTGGTGGAGTTTTTGGGGTCGCTTATGTACACTATCATATCATCTGCAAATAACGAAAGTTTAACTTCTTCCTTTCCAATTCGAATCCCCTTGATCCCCTTATGTTGTCTTATTGCTATTGCTAAAACTTCAAGCACTATATTGAAGAGGTATGGAGAGAGTGGACAGCCTTGTCGTGTTCCTGATTTAAGTGGGATGGCTTTGAGTTTCTCTCCGTTTAGTTTGATGTTAGCTGTCGGTTTGCTGTAAATAGCTTTTATTATATTTAGGTATGACCCTTGTATCCCTAATCTCTCCAAGACTTTTATCATAAAGGGATGTTGAATTTTGTCAAAAGCTTTTTCAGCATCTAATGAAATGATCATATGGTTTTTTTCTTTCCGTTTATTTATATGATGGATTACATTGATAGATTTTCATATGTTGAACCAGCCTTGCATCTCTGGGATGAAGCCTACTTGATCATAATGGATAATTTTTCTAATGTGTTCTTGGATACGGTTTGCCAGTATTTTGTTGAGGATTTTTGCGTCGATGTTCATGAGTGAGATTGGCCTGTAATTCTCTTTCTTGGTTGAGTCTTTGTGTGGTTTTGGTATCAGAGTGACTGTAGCTTCATAAAATGTATTTGGCAATGACTCTTCTGTTTCTATATTGTGAAATACCTTAAGGAGTATAGGTATTAGGTCTTCTTGGAAATTCTGGTAGAATTCCACATTGAAACCATCTGGTCCTGGGCTTTTTTTGGTGGGGAGGTTTTTGATAACAGCTTCTAATTCTTCGCGACTGACAGGTCTATTTAGATTGTTCACCTGGTCCTGATTTAACTTTGGTATATGGTATTTATCTAAAAAAGTGTCCATTTCTTTTACATTTTCCAGTTTTGTGGCATACAGGCTTTTGTAGTAAGATCTAATGATTCTCTGAATTTCCTCTATGTCTGTGGTTATGTCCCCCTTTTCATTTCTGGTCTTATTTATTTGCAAATTCTCTCTTTGCTGTTTGATTAGTTTGGATAGGGGTTTATCAATTTTGTTGATTTTTTCCAGGAACCAGCTTTTTGTTTCATTGATTCTTTGGATTGTTTTCTGTGTTTCTATTTTGTTGATTTCTGCCCTCAATTTGACTATTTCCAGTCTTCTACTTTTCCTAGGTGAGTCTGCCTCTTTTTTTTCTAGAGTTTTCAGGTGGGCTGTTAAGTCTCCAATGTATGCTTTCTCTGTTTTCTTTAAGTGGGCACTAAGGGCTATGAACTTTCCCCTTAGGACTGCTTTCAAAGTGTCCCATAAGTTCGAGTATGTTGTTTCTTTATTTTCATTGAATTCAAGGAAGACTTTAATTTCTTTCTTTATTTCTTCTTTGATCCAGGTGTGGGTCAATAGTTGACTGTTCAGTTTCCATGAGTTTATAGGCTTTCTGGGGGTAGCATTGTTGTTGAATTCTAACTTTAGTCCATGGTGATCTGATAAGACACAGGTGGTTATGGATATTTTTTTGTAACTGTGGAAGTTTGCTTTGTTACCGAGGATGTGGTCAATTTTCGAGAAGGTTCCATGAGCTGCAGAGAAGAAGGTATATTCTTTCCTATTTGGGTGGAATATTCTATAGATGTCTATTAAGTCCAATTGATTCAATACCTCCATTAATTCTCTTATTTCTCTGTTAGGTTTCTGTCTGATTGACCTGTCCATTGGTGAAAGAGGAGTGTTGAGATCTCCTACTATTAGTGTGTGTGGTTTGATGGCAGCCTTGAGTTTTAGTAGTGTTTCTTTTACATATGTGGGTGCTTTTATATTATATTTATATTATGAATATCCATAGATATTCAGGATTGAGACCTCATCCTGATCAATTGTTCCTGTTATGAGTATAAAATATCCCTCTCCATCTCTTCTGATTGATTTAAGTTTGAAGTCAACTTTGTTAGAAATTAGTATGGCCACACCTGCTTGTTTCTTAGGTCCATTTGCTTGATAAACCTTTTCCCATCCCTTTACTCTAAGTAGGTGCCTGTCTTTGTGGTTGAGGTGTGTTTCTTGTAAACAGCAGAATGTTGGATCCTGTTTGCGTATCCAATCTCTTAGCCTGTGCCTTTTTATAGGTGAGTTGAGTCCATTGACATTAAGGGATATTAATGACCAGTGGTTGCTAACTCCGGTCACTTTTTTAGTCATAGAGTTTGTGTGTTTGCTTTCTTTTAGTTGCGCTGGTAAAGGGTGTCTAGAAGTTTGAGTTATTGTGGTCATTGTTAGTCTCCTTGTTTTGTGATTTTCCTTCTATTACTTTCTGTAAGGCTGGATTTGTGGCTACGTATTGTTTAAATTTGTTTTTATCCTGGAAAATTTTGTTTTCTCCATTTATAGTGAACGAAAGCTTGGCTGGGTATAGTAGTCTGGGCTTGCATCCATGTTCTCTTAGCTTCTGCAGTACATCTATCCAGGACCTTCTGGCTTTCATGGTTTCCATAGAGTAGTCAGGTGTAAGTCTGATAGGTTTACCTTTATAAGTAACTTGACCTTTTTCCCTTGCAGCTCTTAATATTCTTTCTTTATTCTGTATGTTTTGTGTTCTGATTATTATATGGCGAGGAGATGTTTCTTTTTTGTCCAGTCTATTCGGTGTTCTGTACGCTTCTTGAACCTTCAAAGGAATATCTTTCTTTAGGTTGGGAAAGTTTTCTTCTATAATTTTATTAAATATATTTTCTGAACCATTGAGCTGTACTTCTTCTCCTTCTTCTATCCCAATTATTCTTAGGTTTGGTCTTTTTATTGTGTCCCATATTTCCTGAATGTTTTGTGATGAGAATTTGTTGGTTTTGTTGTTTTCTTTGATCAGTGTGTTAATTTTCTCTATGGTATCTTCAGTGTCTGACATTCTTTCTTCTAACTCTTGTAATCTGTTGGTAGTACTTGTCTCTGTAGTTCCTGTTTGTTTACCCAGATTTTCCATCTCCAACCTTCCCTCGGTTTGTGTTTTCTTCATTACTTCCATTTCATTCTTCAGGTCTTGAACCATTTCCCTTACCTGTTTGATTGCATTTTCTTGTTTCTCTTGGTTTTCTTGGGTATCTTTGAGCGATTTATTCATTTCCTCTACCTTTTTGTTTGTAATCTCTAATTGTTTATGGAAGTTTTTCACCTCCTGTTTAAGGTCTTCTATTATTTTCAAAAAATTCACTTTTGAGTCGATTTCTTCTACTTCTTCTGGAGTAGGGTGTACAATTCTTCTTATTTCGGGATCCCTGGGTTCTGGTGATGTCATGTTGCCTTTCAGGTTGTTGGAGGAATTCTTGCATTGGCGCCTTCCCATCTCCTCTTTCAAATGAAGCCAAGAAACTCACTCACCCCAGCGGTGTCCCTCCTGGCACCCGGATCCGATCTCCCCGCTGCCTGGGCGTCCCGCAAACAAAGGGCCGACCCCGCTTGGTGCGGGCAGGCCACCTAGACAAAGGAGCCAGAAACTCTAAATTTTTCAGAACTAATTTTACCCAACACTTCTGGCTTCCCTCTTGTTACTGCAGTAGGAAACTGGGAAGGCGAGAAATGTAAACAGAGTTTAATAAACATGTTTACAACATACAGAGGCAAATTCCACATCAGGCAATGAGGAAAGATATTTCTAGACAATTACAGATTCTTTCTAGTCCTAGTCAGCTGTTTTCCTGTAGGCCAAAAAAAAATGATGTATGAAAATCTGAGAGGGCATACACAATCAGAATCTCAGATTTGCATAGTCATCTTCCTGGGCACACATTTGTGGGGATACTGGAATCTTCTGACTCTCAAGACAGCCAGAATTTTGCTTTCCTATTTCTTAATGAAAATCAAAGTCCAGAGTACATCCTCAGTCTAAATATTTCTGTAAAACATTTACCAAAACACTGTGAATGCTAGCATTTCAGAAAAGACCTGCTGCTTGTTATTGTTCTGAGCAGGCTCTGTGTGGATGCATATTTATAGGTAAGGATTTATCACTGAAGAATGGTGAGTCCTTGTCCTTTCTCTCATACAAGGTGGGAAAAATCAAACGTTGGATTTAGAAAGGAAATACAGTGAAAAGGGGGAGTTTATTCAACTTGAGAAGTGCATATACCTACTAATATGTACCATAGGGAAAAATCTTTAATTTTTATTTAGAGATTATAATTTGATTTCATGATTTCTCCCTTTTCCTCCCTCCAAACTTCCTATATACCCCTCCCTGCTCTTTTTCAAATTCATGTCCTCTTTTTGAAATAATTTTTATTGAATGTAAATATTTATATACATATATATTTCTAAATGTAACTAACCTGTTCTGTACATATATTTTAGGACTGATTTGACACTGAATAACGAAATGGTGTGCTCTTTCTTAGGGAAGGCAACCTCTTCATTTCCCAGATTTCCTCCCTGAACTGTAATTCTTTGTGTAGTTTTGAGTGCTTTTGTACTTTCTATATCCAGTTAGATGTGTTTGTTGATGTCAAAATTCTTGAGAGATCTATGGCAGGTTTCCATTCCAAACAGATAAGAACTATAGATATATTGTGAAAGCTAGGCAGTACATTTGGTTAGCAATATTTGCAAAGAAGTATTATGCTTCAGCAACTGTTAATCAGTTCCAATAGCACGGGGATGCTGGACAATTGAAAATGTCTTTAATTTTTTTTATTGGATACTTACCAGGAGAGTAAAATGTATCAAACAAATCTAAGATGGAATATGATGAGAAATATGAAGAACCTAAAGTGTTTTCACTGCTAATCGACATTAACAAAAAAGAAAGCTATCCTAAAAGATTTGGTCTATATTGTTCATGTGATGAGCTATTTCTAAAATTTTAGTTTTTATCTTAATTTATTTTTTGCATTATTCCATATTCTGATGATTAATGCATGTGAAATGTACATGAACTCATAAATAATTAACAAAAGTCTGTGTATTACTTTATGTTTCATCCTTTTAATACTTCTAAACTTTTACATATGTATAATATTTTTTTAATAGTAAGTTAGAGTAGTGACAGACCATGAGCTTATAATTATACAATCTCATCAGAGTTTGGATATAATCACTGCATTTTTGTTCTATTCCTTAAAGGTTTTATAAAATCTATTCTTTGTATTCATTATTTTGAGTAGTTCTATGTAGACATATTTTTAATAATGTAAAAACTCTGTATAAAAACCCTGAAGACCACAGTGGATTTTATCCACTAACAGTGCTAAGATTTCCTATTCCAAAAACCTCTTCAGACTGCAATCTGCTCCTTTAACTGGACATCACACTTGTGTTGTCATTGCACATTATTATTTGTTATTTGTGTGTGTGTTTCCACATTTCTCAAACACTCTCATGCTATCTAGTTTGCTGACATTATAACATTCCCTTAATTTTATACCAGATTTACTTTGCCTTTTGTGTTTGTGACACTCTCAGAAAAATGTTTCCAGGGAAAAAATCAGCTGCCTATAGGAATATTAGACCCCTACTATTTTGTTACACCCCAGGACATTAGAATAAATGTAAGAAACTTTTTTCTGCTTTTACCAAGAGATAAAATATTGCCACTAGCATCTACTAAAAATCTGTGGGTTCTGTTTTATGATCAGCAGTGTACATGATTGTCTTCAAAAACAAAGAATGAATTATCATGGCCAAAATACTACAGAGTCCAATTTGAATATCTCTACTCTAATGTTACCATGAAATACAAATAAAAGGCATGTATTAACATTACCATGAATGAGGAAAAGAATACTATACAGAAACTACAGACAATATAAGAATGGTAAGAAAATAGCAAGACAAACAATACTAAATGTTGCTTGAAAAACATAGAAATTTACTGATGTAAAACTTCTTAGAATATATATGTATATGAAAATAATTTAAATGGAGACTCCAAATAATATGGGAGACAGGGCCCCAACTAGATATCATAAGCCATGAAATTAAACCTCCAGAGCCAGGATCACATGAAATATTTTTGAGTTATTGGCCAAGGGGTCCCATGGAATTCCAAAACATCATGGGCTATTGTAAATTTATTGGTTACTTTCTATAAACTGATGATAAGGCCCTATTGCTGAGACCAACACTTACTTATAGCATTGAGAATAGTGAAGTTGAGCTTGTGCATAATGAGAAGTTTCACACTACTGAATAGTGTGCATCTTACTGGAAGATACTTTGCACACCACTGGAAGGGAAAGGTAATCATCAACTTTTCCCAGCTACAAACCCTGTGACATAAAACAGTGACCTACCTGCTAGACACACCAGTACAATAATGGCACAAATGTTATAGGAGTAACAAACCACTTTGTAAAATTACCCTTAAGGCCTTCTCTGTGAAATGTAGCACATGCCTGATAGTGATACTGTGGCCAAGAACCCCAGTTTAGATAGACCATGACCTTGGTGAAAACATATTGTTTTTTCTACTAAAAGGAACACAAAAATAAAATGATTTGTAATGACATACTGATATACCCATAGATCAAGACTCTCTTAACTCACATCATAGAAAGGTCTTCTTCTAGGGGATGGAAATTATCCCAAGACCTAAAACTAGACAATGTGCTGAGAAGGATTTTGGAGCTCTTTGTCATAAATAAGACATTTTCCTCTTTATTTTTTATTATTTTTTATTGAGCTCCACATTTTTCTCTTCTCTCCTCCATATCTCCCCCTCCCCTTAAACCCTCTCATATTCATCAACACTGCCCTTCATGACTCAGGGATCAATGTAAAAGACAAGGCTAAAGGATCATAATAGTCAAAGACGATTCCAAGGCAATGGTGTCTCTCAGACAAAATGGATCTAATGTATTCATGAAGCCACAGAGACTATGGCAGCACACCAAAACTTGCATAGATTCAGCTCAAATGGGGTCCCATCACGAGATAGGAAAACACTGTGAACAATCAAGGAGACAGCTTTTGGTAAATGACAGCCTCTGTCAGACGTTTTATAAAAGGAGGTGTCACTGGGTATACTAACCACACAAAGCAAACATTCTGGCATTTTTGTTTCTTTTTTCTGTTTTGCCATTTTATTGTTATTTTGCCAATTTTCTATTAGTTTAATTTTTGTTTCATGCTGTGTTTTTCATTTTCGTTTCTTGGTTTATATTTGAGAGAGAAAGAGAGAGACAAAGAACATAATTGAGTGGGTAAGGAGGTTGGTAGCATGTGGAAGGAACTGGAATTGGAAAAGGAAGAAAGAAGATCAAAATGCATTTCATGACCAAGAGTTTCTAATAAAAAGGCGAAAAGGGGCATAAATTTAAATAGACCTTTAACCTCTAAATTATACTCGCCCAATCCAAGAAAGCCCACAGTCAGATGTTTTTAGCACAGAAATCTACCAAACATTCAAAACGAGCTAATGCCAATAGTCATCAAATTATTTCACAATAGAAACAGAAGGAACATTGCCAAATGCATTTTATGAGTACACAATCACCCTAATATCCAAACCACACAATGATTCAACAAAGAACAAGAATTACGGACTAATTTCCTTTATAAATATAAATGTAAAACTACTTTTTAGAATGCAAACTAAATCTAAGAACAGATCAAAAATATTATCCGTCATGCCCATGTAGGTTTCTCCCCAGAGATGAATGGACAGATTTACATATAAAAATCAATCAATGTAATCCCACATATAAACAAACTGATGTCAAAAAATCTTACGATTATCTCATCAGATGTCTTTCACCAAAAAAGCCTTTGAAGAAAATCCAAAACCTTTTCATGGTAAACATCCTAGAAAGCATAGGGATGCATGAAATATACCTCAATATAATAAAGGCAACTTACCGCAAACTTATATCCAAATTCAAATTAAATAGAAAAAAAACTTAAAACAATTCCATAAATTCAAACAAGACAAGGTGGTCCACACTTGCAATAAAAATTTAATAGAGTACTAGAAGATCAAGCTAGTGAAATAACAACTGAAGAAAATCAAAAGGAATACAAGTTAGAAAGGAAAAAGTCAAAGTATCACTATTTATAGATGGTAAGATTTTATACACACACACACACACACACACACACACACACACACACACACACACATATATATATATATATATATATATATATATATATATATGAAATTTCAAAAATTCTACCAGAAAACTTTTAGAGCTGATACATATCTTCATCAGTGAAGAGACTGGATATGACCACAAAATCACATGCCCTAAAAAAAAGATATGAGGAAAGGCTGGTGTAGATCCATATCCTACTAGTTTAGCATTGCTATGATCTACATGTTTACATGTCTTCAAGGGTCCTATGTTGGAAGACCGTGCCAATATGATGGGTTATAGCAAGAGCTGTAGCACTTGGGAGAGTTTTTGTGCCACCTTTTCAGATGTTATGAATGCCTTCATAGGTTAAGCTCCTGAGAGCACACCTACTCCTTCTGTCCAAGAAGGCACAGCTAGAGGGTGTGTCTAACAGAAAACAGAGCTCTACAGGACAAGAAACATGCCAATATCTTGATCACGGGTTTTCCCACCCTTGTGAGAAATAAATTCCTGATGTTTATATGCCTGTGACTCCTTATTTTAGAGATAGTCTGGACACACTGTGTAAAGGTCTTCCCATTCCTGACTTGCTATTGTCACTAATCTTTTCATCTAAGGTATCAGAAGAGATGTTCTACTTACAGGGTTCTCAGATGCTCCAGGTTCTGGAGAACTCCCTGAGGAAGCACCTGCCTGAGACCTTAAAGGTGAGAGTAGAATGTTTTCATAGAAAATGAGGATCACACTGTGGTAAGGCAGAGGAGGGAAAGAGTCGAGACTCACTGAGCATTGGCACCATGACATTCCTCTCTCCTATGTTTATGCCACCAGAGCAGAAAGAAGTCTCTATAATGTCACCTGCATAACATTAAAAAAGCAAAGTGCTGCTCCCCATTGTCTAAAACAAATGTCACACTTTACTCCCAAAGGATAATTCAAAGTTTTGGTGAGACTCAGTTACAAAACAAAACTTGAAAGAATTTTGAAGATATACATCAATAATAGTGTTTGCCTAACCTGTGCAAGGTCCTAGGTTTAATGGCCAGTAGAGAATAAATAATTTTCCTGATTCTTAAATGACAAATCACTATTTAGTTGAAATCATATTAGAAACTAAATAATAAGGTTTCTGATCTTATTTAAATTTTGCTCTAGTTGTTTCCCCAACAAGACTCTGGCAGGGGAACATTTTTTTTGTGGCTATCAAAATGATGTTTTTTTAAATTTGTTTTTATTGAGCTCTACATTTTTCTCTGTTTACCTCCCTGCCTTTCCCCTCCCTTCATCATCCTCCCCATGGTACCTGTGCTCCCAATTTACTCAGGAGATCTTGTCTTTTTCTACTTCTCATGTGATTAAATCTATGTAAGTCTATCTTAGTGTCCTCATTGCTGTCTAGGTTAGCTGGGATTGTGATCTGTGGGCTGGTTTTCGTTGCTTTATGTTTAAAAGACACCTATGAGTGAGTGCATGTTATAATTGTCTTTTTGTATCTGGGTTACCTCACTCAAACTAATGTTTTCTAGCTCTATCCATGTCCTGCAAAATTCAAGATGTCATTATTTCTTTCTGCTGTGTAGTACTCCATTGTGCAAATGTACCACATTTTCCTTAATCATTCTTCAGTCGAGGGACATTTAGGTTGTTTCCAGGTTCTGGCTATGACAAATAATGCTGCTGTGAACATGGTTGAGCACATGTTCTTGTGGCACGATTGAGTATCCTTTGGATACATAATCAAAAGTTTTATTACTGAGTCTTGAGTAACATTGTTTCTTAATTTTCTGAGAAATTGCCACACTGACATACAAAGGGCCTGTACAAGCTTGCGTTACCATGATAGGAAGCCTTTTTAAAGTACAAAATCTATTAAAATGTATATCACCAGATACCTCTGTAACATATAGTATTTCAATGAAATAAGATTTAATGTATAAAAATTCTAGTTCTTTTTTATGTGTGACATAGCTCACTATAGAAATTTTCAGTGAACTAGGATTTGGCCTATATATCATCCCAGAAGAGATGAGGTAAAATTGTCTGTCATAAAATATACTAATGGCATGGAAACCCTATTTTTATAGGTTCACCTGGGACTCCCTGGTTATTCCAGGCAGCCCTTGAATTTTCAACATGAGTGCCTCAGTCTCCTTATTATCTGACATAACGGACATGTATCACTAACCCTAATTAGATATTAACTTGGATGAGAAACAGTGATCCACACATATCAACAGGCAGATGATGCAGATCTAAAATGACATAGTATGAATATTAAAGCAGCAATTACAAAAATTCTTCAAAGCGTAGTAAGAAAAACACTTGCCATGAATGGAAACCATTTCTGAAATGTCTCATCATCATGAAATTTGTCTGCACATGAAAAGAAATAAATCTGATATCCATGAAAAAATTTTATTAGATTCTACATCAAGAGAGTTAATGAGTATAATAATTATTCCATCATTTTTATATTTTATCAAAATGTTTAAAAGACACTGTTGTTAGAATAAGCAACTGGACACTAGGAATCATTTGAAAAATTTATCTGTCATACCTTTTCAAAAAAATGTCATATTTTCATAGGAATAATCATTGCTATAGTCAAATATGTTGCAGCTTCCTATCTCTTTGTAATATGATGACATTTCTGCTGGCTTGAAATATGTAGGTTTATGGGACTGTCTTCCACATGAATCAGGGAAACCCATTCAAGCTCAAGGCTTTGGTGGACAAGTGGCCTGATTTTAATACTGTTGTTATTCGACCCCGGGAGGAGGTAAGTTGCAATATAGAATAAATATGCCTGTATCTCCTCATGTGTTGCATTCCTAGCATGTGTCTGGCTGGATGGTTGATGCCACTGCCTAATCCCACGATGAAAAATAGACATGAATTCTAATAATGTCAACCAATACCCTGCCTGGAGGATAATTCTCAAAAGTCTACAAAAATTACAGAATGTTATAAAATGTTCAAGAAAGGAAATACACAAAGGTATAGTAATAAGCCATGGAGAATGGTAACTAAGGTACAGATGGTACACTTTCATTTTTATCCACGCTTTTGTTTTACTTGGCAGCATAGTTCCTCCATCAGCAGTGGCTGATTTGAACTATGAGCACACTTCATCACTACATTATTTCTTATGTCTTGTTTGTAGGATTTAGAGCAACTGATGGAAAGTATTATCAGCATAAGACCATGTTGATACACAAAAAATGGCTTGATCTTTTATTATATTATTATAAACGTCAAAACAACATTTCCCTAGGGCTAAAGAGATCACTCGGTGGTTACGGGCACTTGCTGTTCTTGTAGAGAACTAGGGTTTGGAACCAGACACCCATGTGGTGGCTGCCACTGTGAGGAATTCCAGTTACAGAAATTTGACACCATCTTCTGATCTCAACAGCCATCACTCACTTTTGATATACATACACATGTAAGCAAAACATTTATATTTATACCATAAAAGAAGGAAATTTGTAGAAAAAAAAGGCATCACCTAGGCTAGGTTTGTATATTGTAACTTGTTACTTCTTAGTTCCATTTTCAACTATTATCCTAGGGTAAAACAGATTTCCTGTCTTTAAAGATAACTGGATTGAAAATAATCCAGATCATTCTCACTCTATCATAAATTTTCATTGTAATATCAGCTTCCCATTGAAATGCTGCTCTGCTTTCTATATCAGTTATCTACAGCAAAGACAATAAAAGAAGGTAGAAAAAAAGAATGGTTAGGGTGGTTGATGTTACAGGGAGAGAATTAGAGTTTATTCTCAATACTAAGTGGAAAAAATTTACCAACATGAATGTTGAAGATGACAAATATTTAATAAGGCAGAACAAGAAAATTAATAATTTGATCTGCTGTATCATTGTACAGTATACAACATTTTAGTTAATATTTCACCAAAATTTGAGGAGTAAAAGCATTCAGATTAGTATTAACCCTATTAGTAGAAGTAATATTTCTACGATATATTCTTTGATAATTAAGTAGTTCCATTTTGAGTTTGTAAACTTGTTCTATGTATGTATATGTATGACCATTTACTTGCTTTATGAGGTTGTCATTTATACTAAACTATAATAGGTTATTTTTAAAGGATTACCTAGCTTACTAGCTTTAGCAATGCTTTCCTATTTATGGGTTCATATTCTGATTCTGTTTTCAGTATAGACTTTAATACCAGAGTATTCAGAGCCCACAGCAAGGATTATTCTTTTAGAAAAATGTTCTTTTATTTTGCTATTTTGATTCTTCTAAATGAATTTTATAGCATGCTACTTACCCTTGAGTTTGGGTAATGCTTTTCGGGGTGATTTTACTTTGAATTGAGTCAAGTCTTTTCTTCTTGTTTTTGCACTGTAAATAATTACAACATAAATCCACAGGAGCCAATACTTTTAGGGTTTTAATTTCTCACAATGTAACTGAATACTGAATACCAATATAACCGAACACCAACCCATCAATAAACATTTTGGTTTATTCTTTTTGAAAAAGGACATGGAAGATGACTTGGACCACTACACCAACACTTACCTAGTCTACTCTAAGGATCCCGAGAATTGTCAGAAGTTCCTCAGCTCGTCAGAAGTCATTAACTGGAAACAACATCTACAGATTCAAAGTAAGAGAGCCAGGGTATATGTGGCTGTTGTTATCTCCTGTGTACACGTGGTGGAAGTCACTGTTCCTCTTGAACAACACCTTACATTCCACACACATTTTTACAAGCTATAGACAATTAGGATGCTGTTACCTATTTACAGGCTCAGCATCTACCACCTGAAAGGGGAACTCTCAAGAGCTGCGGAATGTAAAGTGTACAAAGGAAATTTTAATGTAGTTTCTTACTGCCTTAGGACATAAGATTTCTTCCTTAGCATGCCCATATTTTACTAAAGAACATAAACATGGGGGCAATGTAACATCCCATTCCATCTCTGTTTTATTATATTGTCACTTTTTCAAAGGAATATTTTAGTAAATAAGACTATGCCTTCTAAACAGGTATGATCTAATATTGAATCCTGATTGAAACAGTTGTTATCTGTGAGGAAAGGACTAAGTAATTTCTGTTTTGGAGACCAAAGATTTGTGAGAAAAAATGATTATAATACTATTCCAAACATAGACTCCTTAAGGGCTAAATGAGTCATTTAATAGAAACTAATCAGTAATATTCTATCTAGTTTTAGAGAATCTCAAATTTTCATTTATTTATTTATTTATTTTTGTTTTTGTTTTTTGAGACAGGGTTCTCTGTAGTTTTGGGGCCTGTCCTGGAACTAGCTCTTGTACATAAGATTGGCCTCGAACTCACAGAGATTCTTCTGCCTCTGCTTCCTGAGTGCTCTGATTAAAGTGGTGCACCACCACTGCCCAGCTCAAATTTTCAATATCAGTTCAAAACAATTATTTTAGCTTACAATTAGGATCGATCTCCATTCAGCAGCTCTGCTAGTCTCACCTGGATTCACACATATGGGCTCATTTGTCTGGAGGGTAATGATGAGCTCATGTAAATAGCTCACTGTGATCCCAAGTCTGGTATTTCATAATAACACTGTGCCAGTTCTTAACCTCAGGGATGGAAGTGCATTGAGTAACAAGAAAAATCATAGGATTAGAAACAGAAAGTGAAAGTCAACGTCAGTGCACTCTTTGAACTATGTTTACTAAATCACATCCTTCCCAAGAGCCCAAGCAAGTTTTATGACTGAACCAAAGTAATGAAGAGTTAAAGGAGTCTTATTAGTGCAATAGATAGGTACTGAGAACCTTATACTGACAATTTAATAGATTGCATACTTAGAAATGTCCCTTCAATTTCAGTTACCATACTTCTACATTGTCTTGTTTGGTAGCTATAAGTGTATTTTCTAAAAAAAAAAAATATATATTTAAATACCGACCACAGTTTCCCCTTCCTCCTCTCCTCTCATTCCCACCCCATCTTCCTTCTACACCACCCACAATCCACAACTTCTCGGTTTTCATTCAGAAGGGGTAGGTCCTCCCCTGGGAGTCAACAAAGCAGGGCATATCAAATTGAAGCAGGACCAAGATCCTCACCACTGCATTACGGCTGGGTAAGGCATCCCACCATAGAGAATAGATTCCAAAGAGCAAGCTCATGCAACAAGGACAGGTTCTGGCCCTGCTGTTAGGGGCTTACAAACAGACCAAGCTACACAGCTGTCACCTAGATGCAGAATTCCTGGGTCAGTTCAGTGTAGACTAACTAACTGTTCAGAGTCCAGAGCTACCACAACCTCAAGTCAGTTGTCTCTGTGGGTTTCCCTTCATGATCTTGAAGCTCCTTGCTCATATAATCCCTCCTTCTTTAGCTGGACTGTTGGAGCTTGGCACAGTGCTTGGTTGTGGATCTCTGCATCTGTTTCCATCAGTTACTGGATGAAGTCTCTATGATGACAACTAGGGAAGTCACCAGTCTGATTACAGGGGAAGGCTAGTTTAGGCATCAATTCCTCTCTTGCTAGGGGTCATCCTTGTGTTTTCCTGGGAGGTTGCCTGGCATCATGTTTCTTTCTAATTTCAAAACTCCGGAATATAACTGTAGTCTTAAGTAGTTAAGGTTTGTGATACAATCCAAAACTTAAATTTAGAAAAAGAGAGGGATATAGCCTTTATCATATGAAGCTGGTCATGATTTAACATAAGACTTGATGATTCTATGTTCATATTCCATTTGAATACACTGAATAGCCTTTTCCAAATGTTAAGATGACTAATGGTATATCATTTGCTGCCTTGTTTCCCCATCAAGGTTCACAGTCAAGCCTGGACAAAGTGATAGGAAATCTTGGAGCCATTAATTCTGGCAAGGTCAAGCATACACAGTGCTTTCTCTATATGATACTTGGAACAGCAAAGAAACTGGCTCCTTCCTTGGTGGACAAGAATAACTTCGTACCCAGCAGTGACAATACCAGACCCATGGTAAGTGTTTCAAAGCTGTTCTGCCCCAATCATTATCTTACTAAAAACATGCCTCCTGTGGTAGATTTCTTTCTTCCTTTCTTTCTTCCTTCCTTTCTTTCTTTCTTTCTTTCTTTCTTTCTTTCTTTCTTTCTTTCTTTCTTTCAGATTTCTGTCTTTTCCCCACCGCAGCCTCCCATTTCCCTCCCCCTCCCCCAGTCAAGTCCCCCTCCCTCTTCAGCCCAAGGAGCTATCAGGGTTCCCTGCCCTGTGGGAAGTCCATGGACCACCCACCTCCATCCAGGTCTAGTAAGGTGAGCATCCAAACTGTCTAGGCTCCCACAAAGCCAATATGTGCACTAGGATCAAAAACCCATTGCCATTGTTCTTGAGATCTCAGTAGTCCTCATTGTCTCTATGTTTTTTCCCAAGACGGTTTTATCCCAGGCTTTTTCAAACCCAGGTCAGCTGGCCTTGGTGAGTTCCCGGTAGAAAATCCCCATTGTCTTGGTGTGTGGGTGCACCCCTCGCGGTCCTAAGTTCCTTGCTCGTGCTCTCTCTCCTTCTTCTCCTGATTTGGACCTTGAGATTTCTGTCCAGTGCTCCAAAGTGGGTCTCTGTCTCTGTCTCCTTTCATCGCCTGATGAAGGTTAATATTCAGGAGGATGCCTATATGTTTTTCTTTGGGTTCTCCTTCTAATTTAGCTTCTCTAAGATCACGTATTATAGGCTCAATGGCCTTTGTTTATGACTAGAAACCAAATATGAGTGAGTACATCCCATGTTCCTATTTTTGGGTCTGGCTTACCTACTCAGGATAGTGTTCTCTATTTCCATCCATTTGCCTGCAAACTTCAAGAAGTCCTTGTTTTTTATTGCTGAGTAGTACTCGAATATGTATATATTCCATACTTTCTTCATCCATTCTTCAATTGAAGGGCATAGGTTGTTTCCAGGTTCTGGCTATTACAAACAGTGCTGCTATGAACATAGTAGAGCATATACTTTTGTTGTATGATAAGGCCTCTCTTGGGTATATGCCCAAGAGTGGTATTGCTGGATCCAGGAGTAGGTTGATCCCGAATTTCCTGAGAAACCTCCACACTGCTTTCCAAAGTGGTTGCACAAGTTTGCATTCCCACCAGCAATGGATGAGTGTACCCCTTTCTCCACACCCTCTCCAGCAAAGGCTATCATTGGTGTTTTTTATTTTCGCCATTCTGACAGGTGTAAGATGGTATCTTAAAGTTGTCTTGATTTGCATTTCCCTGATCGCTAAGGAAGTTGAGCATGACCTTAAGCGTCTTTTGGCCATTTGAACTTCTTCTGCTGAGAGATCTCTGTTCAGCTCAGTGCCCCATTTTATAAATGGGTTGATTAGCCTTTTACGGTCTAGTTTCTTGAGTTCTTTATATAATTTGGAGATCAGACCTTTGTCAGTTGCAGGGTTGGTGAAGATCTTCTCCCAGTCAGTGGGTTGCCTTTCTGTCTTAGCAACAGTGTCCTTCGCTTTACAGAAGCTTCTCAGTCTCAGAAGGTCCCATTTATTCAATGAGGCCCTTACTGTCTGTGCTGCTGGGGTTATACGTAGGAAGTGGTCTCCTGTGCCCACTTGTTGTAAAGTACTTCCCACTTTCTCCTCTATCAGGTTCAGCGTGTTCGGACTGATATTGTGGTCTTTAATCCACTTGTACTTGAGTTTTGTGCATGGTGATAGATATGGATCTATTTTCATTCTTTTTCAGATTGACATCAAGTTTTGCCAGCACAATTTGTTGAACATGCTCTCTTTTTTCCATTGTATACTTTTAGCTCCTTTATCAAAAATCAGGTGTTCATAGTTTTGTGGGTTAAAGTCAGGGTCTTCTATTCGATTCCATTGGTCGACTTCTCTGTTTTTATGCCAATACCAAGCTGTTTTCAATACTGTAGCTCTGTAATAGAGTTTGAAGTCAGGGATGGTAATGCCTCCAGACGTTCCTTTATTGTATAAGATTGTTTTGGCTATCCTGGGTTTTTTGATTTTCCATAAAAAGTTGATTATTGTCTTCTCCAGATCTGTGAACAATTTTGATGGGATTTTGATGGGGATTGCATTGAATCTATAGATAGCTTTTGGTAGAATTGCCATTTTTACTATGTTGATCCTCCCAATCCAAGAGCAAGGGAGATCCTTCCATTTTCTGGTGTCATCTTCAATTTCTTTCTTCAAAGACTTAAAGTTCTTGTCAAATAGATCTTTCACTTCCTTGGTTAGAGTTACCCCTAGATATTTTATCCTATTTGTGGCTATCCTGAAAGGTGATGCTTCTCTGATTTTCCTCTCTGCTTCCTTATCCTTAGTGTATAGGAATGCCAATGACTTTTTGGAGTTGATCTTGTATCCTGCCACATTACTAAAGGCATTTAGCAGCTGTAGGAGTTCTTCGGTAGAGTTTTTGGGGTCGCTTATGTATACTATCATATCATCTGCAAATAACGAAAGCTTAACTTCTTCCTTTCCAATACGAATCCCCTTGATCCTCTTATGTTGTCTAATTGCTATTGCTAGAACTTCAAGCACTATATTGAAGAGGTATGGAGAGACTGGACATCCTTGTCTTGTTCCTGATTTTAGTGGGATGGCTTTGAGTTTTTCTCTGTTCAATTTAATGTTAGCTGTCTGCTTGCTGTAAATAGCTTTTATTATATTTAGGTATGACCCTTGTATCCCTAATCTCTCCAAGACCTTTATCATAAAGGGGTGTTGAATTTTGTCGAATGCTTTTTCAGCATCTAATGAAATGATCATATGGTTTTTTTCTTTCAGTTTATTTATATGGTGAATTACATTGATAGATTTGCATATGTTGAACCAGCCCTGCATCTCTGGGATGAAGCCTACTTGATCATAATGGATAATTTTTCTAATGTGTTCTTGGATTCGGTTTGCCAGTATTTTACTGAGAATTTTTGCGTCAATATTCATGAGTGAGATAGGCATATAATTCTCTTTCTTGGTTGGGTCTTTGTGTGGTTTTGGTATCAGGGTAACTGTGGCTTCATAAAAGGAATTTGGCAATGACTCTTCTGTTTCTATATTGTGAACTACATTAAGGAGTATAGGTACTAGCTCTTCTTGGAAGTTCTGGTAGAATTCTGCATTGAAACCATCTGGTCCTGGGCTTTTTTTGGTAGGGAGATTTTTGATAACAGTTTCTAGTTCTTCGTGACTAACAGGTCTATTTAGATCGTTCACCTGGTCTTGGTTTAGCTTTGGTATGTGGTACTTATCTAAAAAACTGTCCATTTCTTTTGCATTTTCCAGTTTTGTGGCATACAGGCTTTTGTAGTAAGATCTAATGATTCTCTGAATTTCCTCTGTTTCTGTGGTTATGTCCCCCTTTTCATTGCTGATCTTATTTATTTGCGTGTTCTCTCTCTGTTGTTTAATTAGTTTGGATAGGGGTTTGTCGATCTTGATGATTTTCTCAAAGAACCAACTTTTTGTTTCATTGATTCTTTGGACTGTTTTCTGTGTTTCTATTTTGTTGATTTCTGCCCTCAGTTTGATTATTTCCAGTCTTCTACTCCTCCTGGGCACATCTGCTTCTTTTTTTTTCTAGAGCTTTCAGGTGTGCTGTTAAGTCCTCAATGTATGCTTTCTCTGTTTTCTTTAAGTGGGCACTTAGTGCTATGAACTTTCCTCTTAGCACTGCTTTCAACGTGTCCCATAGGTTTGAGTATGTTGTCTCTTTATTTTCATTAAATTCAAGGAAGACTTTAATTTCTTTCTTAATTTCTTCCTTGACCCATGTGTGGTTCAGTAGTTGACTGTTCAGTTTCCATGAGTTTGTCGGCTTTCTGGGGGTAGCAATGTTATTGCCTTCTAGCTTTAGTCCGTGGTGATCGGATAAGACACAGGTGGACACTGATATTTTTTTGTATCTGTGGAGGTTTCCTTTGTTTCCGAGTATGTGGTCAATTTTTGAGAAGGTTCCATGAGCTGCAGAGAAGAAGGTATATTCTTTCCTTTTTGGGTGGAATGTTCTATAGATGTCTGTTAAGTCCATTTGCTTCATTACCTCCAATAATTCTCTTAATTCTCTATTAGGTTTCTGTCTGATTGACCTGTCCATTGGAGAAAGAGGTGTATTGAAGTCTCCTATTACTAGTGTGTGTGGTTTGATGTCTGTTTTGAGTTCTAGTAATATTTCTTTTACATAGGTGGGTGCTTTTATGTTACGGGCATAGATATTCAGGATTGAGACTTCATCCTGATGAATTGTTCCTGTTATGAGTATAAAGTGTCCATCTCGGTCTCTTCTGATTGACTTTAGTTTGAAGTCAGTTTTGTTAGAAATTAGTATGATCACACCTGCTTTTTTCTTAGGACCATTTGCTTGAAACACCTTTTCCCAACCCTTTACTCTGAGGAGATGCCTGTCTTTGTGGTTGAGGTGTGTTTCTTTCAAACAGCAGAATGTTGGGTCCTGTTTTCGTATCCAATCCCTTAGCCTGTGCCTTTTTATGGGTGAATTGAGGCCATTAATATTAAGTGATACTAATGACCAGTGGTTGTTTACTCCGGTTATTCTTGTTGTTTTTGGTAGTAGCGTTTGTGTGTCTCCCTTCTTTGAGGTGTGCTGGTGAAGGTTCACTAGAAGCCTGAGTTATTGTAGGCAGTGTTGGCAATGCTGGATTCCTTAGGTTGTGATTTTCCTTCTATTATTTTCTGTAGGGCTGGGTTTGTGGCTACATATTGTTTAAATTTGTTCTTATCTTGGAAAGTCTTGTTTTCTCCATTGATATTGAACAATAGCTTGGCTGGGTATAGTAGTTTGGGTTTGCATCCATGATCCCTTAGTTTTTGCAGAACCTCTATCCAGGACCTTCTGGCTTTCATAGTTTCCATAGAGAAGTCAGGTGTAAGTCTGATTGGTTTACCTTTATAAGTTACTTGCCCCTTTTCCTTTGCAGCTCTTAATATTCTTTCTTTAACCTGTTTATTTTGTGTTTTGATTATTATATGGCGAGGGGATGTTCTTCTTTGATCCAGTCTGTTTGGTGTTCTGTATGCTTCTTGAATATTCAAAGGAATATCTTTCTTTATGTTGGGAAAGTTTTCTTCCATAATTTTGTTAAAAATATTTTCTGGGCCTTTGAGCTGTGACTCTTCTTCTTCTATCCCTATTATTCTTATGTTTGGTCTTTTTATTGTGTCCCATATTTCCTGAATGTTTTGTGATGAGTATTTGTTGGCTTTGCTGTTTTCTTTGATCAGTGCGTTTATTTTCTCTATGGTGTCCTCAGAATCTGAGATTCTTTCTTCTATCTCTTGTATTCTATTGATTATGCTTGTTTCTGTAGACTCTGCTTGTTGACTTAGATTTTTCATATCCAGCTGGTCCTCAGTCTGTGTTTTCTTCCTTGCTTCCACTTCAGTTTTCAATTCTTGAACTGTTTCCCCCAGGGTCTCATGTACATATTTACTCATTTCTTCAAACTTTTTACTCATTTCTTCAAACTTTTTGTCATACTTCTCCTCTATTTCTATAAAGGTGTTTTTTACATGTTGTTTAAGGGACTCTATTGTTTTCATAAAGTCATTTTTTCCCACTTCTTCTGTGTTAGGGTGTTCAAGTCCTTCTGTTGTGAGATCATTGGGTTCTGGTGTTTTCATGTTGCTTTTCAGATTGTTGGGTGAATTCTTGCCTTGGCGCCTGCCCATCTCATCCTATCGATGCTGTCTAATGTGTCTTTTAATGCAGTAATGGGTGTTCCTGCTGGCCAGGGGCTCTGTTTACAAAATGCCTTCTCCCCGTTTCTTGGGTCCCGCCACTGGCCAAGATCTCTTTCACTGCTCTGAAGGGTCTTCAGGACCAGGACCAGGCTCCTGGTTTGCCAGGGACCTCGCCAAGAAAAGGCCTACCCCTCTGCAGGCCAGCCACCAAAACAGAGGAACTCGCGGTGCCCTCTGCTCTGAGCTCCCTATTCAGCGCCCAAGCAGGTTAAATTTGGTGGTCCCGCGCCCAGCGGAAGGGGGGAGAGTGAAGGAGGACCCTGGGCGCAATCTGGGATATGCCAGGGAGAGAGAGGTCTCAGAGAGGAGGAGCAGCCCCAGCAGAGGGTAGCAGCCCTAGCAGGCTAACGGGGGGGGGGTCAAGGTGGTCGGGGAGTGCCCCCGCTCTGTTTCCTGTGTCCAGCCGAGGGGCAAGAACACTCTCCCTATACAGGGCGGTCTTCAGGGATACAACTAGGCTCACCATTCGCCGCCCCGTGGTCCTCCTCTGCTCGCTGGTGTCTGCAGGTCTCCGCCGCGTCTGCTGCGCGCCTGGGTTCCGCTGCATCTGCTCTGCCCCGGGGTTTCCGCCGCGTCTCCTGTGTTAGATTTCTGAAGTGATCGTTAGAAGGCCACCTTGAAGGATAGGGATAAATCAAAGCACATGTGATCCATCATTGTTTTGGAGTGTAGAATGTAGAAATCAAGATCTGAGCAAGGCTGTGCTGCATTGGAATCCACAGGATAGAATTCCTTATGTTCTTTTCCCACACACACTGTCATTCCAGGAGTACCTTGCCTTGGGCTGCAATGCTCCACTCACTAAACTCACTTTCACCTGAGCTTCTTTGTCCTCTGTGTCTTTTCCTCTTTTATCCCACAGAATAACTGAGATGAGCTTATATTGAAGTCTTAGACTTGATGTTCAAAAATCCATTTAAAATCAATATTATCTACATAAAGGACTAGCAAGATGTCTCAGCAGCTAAAGTTCTTGCTAACAAGTGTGATGACTTTAATTCAATCCCTGGGGCCTATATGAAGAGAAAGTTAACAAACTCCCAATATTTGCATTCTGATTTTTATACATGAACATGTAACATCCATATATATATACATACACATATACATATATATATTCAATTAAAAATCTTACTTGCATATACAAGCTGAATGTAGGTTACCGTTTAACTAGCCATGCCTTCACTACCTGTGATAGCTATTGCCCTGGAAACTATTCTGCAGAGTAGCTTTCTAATTACAATAAAATGTAAATAAGGATCACGTCTCTCTCCTGCTAACAAGATTTCAAAGCTCCCTGACATGCTTTCAAATGTTTCTGAACTTCTCAGCCCTCTAAGAGGAGATTTTCATTTATTTCTCATGCCTTATCTTGTTTCTTCCCTCCAAAACTTCCAGACGTTTTTAAAAAATACTACAAGTTTATATTTTAATCATAACCTGTCTTTTAGAAATGAGTCTAAAGTCAGAGGTTCAGCCATTCTTTCAAACTAGTGTTCTCATGGATGTAGTCTAAAGAGAAAGAGGTTGATTTTATAGACTGGGCTAAGCTAAAATAACACAAGCAAACTTTTGTCCTTTCAGTGTTATTTCCCACATAAAATAGAAAAGGAAGGCACACATTACAATTTGACAGATTGGTTCACATCAGTTTACTTCATGTTTATTATTTTGGTTAGATTTAGAGGAAAAAGAACCTCGTTCAAATTCTCTATCTCTCTCTTCTGCTCACTCACTAGCTCACTCTCTTGCTCTTTTCTTCTCTCTCTCAGAAAGTCAGTTCACACTGTAATATTGGTTAGGTGACATGACGCATTATGTGAATGATTTAACATTGTTTCTAGTGTTAGAGCTAAATGCAGAAGGTACTGATGCTATGCCATAGCTTTAATACAATTCTACTTGACCTTCATGAACTCAGGGCTCCATGATTAGCTCCTCCCTGTCTAAAACTTCTCTCCTGTGCAGATGGTTCTGAACACTATTTACTTACTTTGTTATCCAGATCAGCTCACAATTTACTTCATTGATGTCCTGAATAAATCACTTCAATAAAAGTCACCAATGCGCAGGATTCACATTGATTTTACTCATAGCACTCATGAGTAATTGAAACTAGTTAATTTATTCTACAGATTTGATATTTGATTCATTCTCTACCAATAATGAAAACCTGCAAGAGTTAGGATCATCAGGAGCAGCCACACAGTGGTGCTTTAAACCAATATGTGTTCAGTGAATTCTCTTCATGCAACAACTGAATCCTAATAAAAATATTTTGAACACATTTTACATTATTCCCATTTATGTTCAACATAATGCTGAGGAGAACCAGAAGCCAGCAGTGAGTATGGGACTTTAGGATGCTCGATTCCAAAGCCCTTTGTGGAACTTTCCTCATGGAAGATCCCTGTTCTCCGCTGTACTACATGGGAACCTGGAAAACACTCCCATCCAAAAGCTACTGGGAACTCTTGTTCTACTGTGAGCTAAAATTCAACCCAATTTCTTGACAGAAAGCAGAATGTAGTGGTGGAATAGTTTGCTTAGCACATGGATGAGTGAACCAGAGTTGAAAAAAGAGTGTCTAGTTACACCTACAGAGCTCATCCCACAATGACTCCTGAAGCCTCCCACACCATTGCAAGTTGCTTATTAGCCCTACTCACTAGATGGGGAAACACAAAAGGTGAAGAAATATTAATCAACAGTTAATGCACACAGTGTTGATAGGAGCTCAGACAGTCTGGCTACATAGCACACAGTCTTAGTGATTCTGCTTTTTGCGCTTGGGGCAATTTATAGGGGAAAATGAATAAAATTATTCATAACCTATATGACTAAAGGCTGCTCTTTCCTCTTGTTCCAAATAGTAATCAAGAGTTGTTCAAACTCACCTCCCTGGATGTTACACATGCTGCATTGGTGAATAGCATCTGGCATTATGGTGGCAATGAGAAAAGTCAGAAGTTCATTGAGCGCTGTATCCACACCTTCCCCAGCTTCTGTATTATGGGACCTGAGGGGATACCTGTGTCATGGAGCCTGATGGACCACACTGGAGAATTGAGAATGGGAGGCACCTTGCCTCAGTACCGGAACCAGGGTCTCATTTACCATGTTGGCTCCCACCAGATTCAGACTCTAAATGATCTTGGCTTCCCCATGTATTCACATGTGGATAAAGCTAACTTCACCATGCAGAGATGTGTTGCCAAGCTGGCTCAGGTCCCCATGCCCTGTACTTGGAACCAATGGAATTATGAGCCTCTATGAAGCTGCAAAGAGTGTTGAGATTACAGTCCTTGTACATGGAGAAATAGCTGCGTGAACAGAAAGAAGTAATAAATTGTCATTAGGCAGACGTGTGTTTCTAGAGCAGGGGTATATCATGACCCACACACACTGTTTCTCTGCTCTCACATTGCCCATGAACCTAGTTCTACTTTGTTGTCATGCAGAAGGTCACTGTCTCATGCTCCAACTCTGTTACAGGTCTCACATTCTCAGGATGCCTCTAACACAGTGGTTCTCAAACTTCCTAATACTTCTTATACTCTTTAATACAGTTCCTCATGTTGTGGTGAACTCTAACCATGAAATTATTTTTATTGCACTTTATAACTGTAATTTTGCTACTGTTATGAATCATAAAATATATATCTAAGTTTTCTGAAGGTCTTACGCAACCCTTGTGAAAGGGTCATTCAAACCCCAAAGGTTTTGCCATCTGAAGGTTGAGAACACTGCTCTAATGCATTTAATTAAATCATTTTCTTATCTACTTTGCTTTTACAGCTTCTGATCCATGCCCATTAGCAAGTAGTATTGTTTTGTGACCTGCCACACCACAGATATTCATACCACCTCTGGCTTTCTGTTGTTTTTCTTTGATTGACTGGAGGAGTAGCTTGTCATCTATAAATACCTATTCAAAATCATTATCTCCCAGGACACTTCCTAGCTGTTATATTGTTAGTATGAAAAAAATACTACACATGCATACACAGATGCCCAATGTGTGTGGTGAAATTGTAGAATTATTAAGAAATAAACCTAGGATAAGCAATTACAGATGTTTGCAACCAAGCCATTACCTGGAAGAAGAAAACCAATTCCATCAAGTTATCCTCTGGCCTCCACAGGTGTTCCGTGACATGTTAATCACAAATAAATAATGTAATTTTAGGAAAAGACCATTTTTCTGTAATTTACAATGACTTTCACTATTTATTCCCTCATCAGGAAGAAGAAATTAACATTGTTCTAAAGGTTGAGCTTTGTTACTTCACACTAATGTTCATATTTAATAAAACTATTCTTTATTTATAGAAGCTTAAATGTTAGAAGGGAGAGCACTGTAGGGAGAGGAGGAAACAACAGCACTCAAACCAAAAAAGTGGATGTCTTTTACATAGGAGAGAGAAAAAAGGGAAGGGTGAGGAAGGAGAAGAGACGCAAAACTGGAGGTCTAAGGGAACAGGAGGAGAGAGAGGGAGGGAAATCTTGGACTGTAGAAAGACCATCGCTTTAATAGAGAGGGTAAATGTTATGTCTTAATATTATTAGCTGAATTTAAGTAAATTTTCCTGAGTATGTTGCCAGCAACAACTGTCTAAATCTACTACAGCCGACAGCTCCTGAGTTCTTCCCTCCAGCACTCAAATCCTTCTGCTGACACTACTGTGGCTCCAAACAGTTGTTTAAGTTGTTTTTCCCCCCTCATGATTCCTGTAAATGACAGATTATTTACTTTATTTTTCAATCTAAAGTCAAACTCCCAGGGATTCATTTTAAAACAATGCTTTAATGTGCCTTTCTTTTTTTTTTAATTGAAAAAGTTTCTGCCTATTCCCTGCCTCTCATTTCCCACCCCCTCCCCTCAGTCCTCCCCCCCCTCCTCCAGTCCTAAGAGCAGTCAGGGTTCCCTGCGCTGTGTGAAGTCCAAGATCCTCCCCCCTCCATCCAGGTCTAGGAAGGTGAGCATCCAAACAGGCTAGGCTCCCACAAAGCCAGTACATGCAGTAGGATCAAAACCCCGTGCCATTGTCCTTGGCATCTCATCAGCCCTCATTTTCCACTCTCTCCATACCGCTTCATTATAGTGCTTGAAGTTCTAGCAATAGCAATAAGACAACATAAGGGAATCAAGGGGATTCGAATTGGAAAGGAAGAAGTTAAACTTCCGTTATTTGCAGATGATATGGTAATGTATATAAGTGACCCCAAAAACTCCACCAAAGAACTCCTACAGCTGATAAACACCTTAAGTAACATGGCAGGATACAAGATAAACTCCAAAAAATTAGTCGCCCTCCTATACACAAAGGATAAGGAAGCAGAGAGGGAAATCAGAGAAGCATCACCTTTCACGATAGCCACAAATAGCATAAAATATCTTGGGGTAACTCTAACCAAGGAAGTAAAAGATCTATTTGACAAGAACTTTAAGGCATTGAAGAAAGACATTGAAGAGGATACCAGAAAATGGAAGGATCTCCCTTGCTCTTGGATTGGAAGGATCAACATAGTAAAAATGGCAATCCTACCAAAGGCAATTTATAGATTCAATGCAATCCCCATCAATATCCCATTAAAATTCTTCACTGATCTTGAAAGGACAATAATCAACTTTATATGGAATAACAAAAAACCCAGGATAGCCAAAACAATCTTATACAATAAAGGAACTTCTGGAGGCATTACCATCCCTGACTTTAAACTCTATTACAGAGCTACAGTAATGAAAACAATGTGGTATTGGCATAAAAATAGAGAAGTCGACCAATGGAATCGTATAGAAGACCCGGATTTTAAACCACAAACCTATGAACACCTCATTTTCGATAAAGGTGCTAAAAGTATACAATGGAAGAAAGAAAGCATCTTCAACAAATTGTGCTGGCACAACTGGATGTCAACCTGTAGAAGAATGAAAATAGACTCATATCTATCACCATGCACAAAACTCAAGTCCAAATGGATCAAAGACCTCAATATCAATCTGAACACACTGAACCTGATAGAAGAGAAAGTGAAAAGTACCCTACAACAGATGGGCACAGGCGATCGCTTCCTAGGTATAACGCCAGCAGCAGAGTCATTAAGGGCAACATTGAATAAATGGGACCTACTGAAACTGAGAAGCTTCTGTAAAGCAAAAGACACTGTCACTAAGACAAAAAGGGAACCCACTGACTGGGAGAAGATCTTCACCAACCCCACAACAGACAGAGGTATGATCTCTAAAATATATAGAGAACTCAAGAAACTAGACTTTAAAATGCTAATTAACCCAATTAAAAAAATGGGGCACTGATCTGAAGAGAGAATTCTCAACAGAAGAAGTTCAAATGGCCAAAAGGCACTTAAGGTCATGCTCAGCCTCCTTAGCAACCAGGGAAATGCAAATCAAAACAACATTGAGATATCATCTTACACCTGTCAGAATGGCTAAAATCAAAAACACCGATGATAGCCTTTGCTGGAGAGGCTGTGGAGAAAGGGATACCCTCATCCATTGCTGGTGGGAATGCCAACTTGTGCAACCACTTTGGAAAGCAGTGTGGTGGTTTCTCAGGAAATTTGGGATCAACCTACCCATGGACCCAGCAATGCCACTCTTGGGAATATACCCACGAGATGCCCAATCATATGACAACGACATTTGTTCAACTATGTTCATAGCAGCATTATTTGTAATAGCCAGAACCTGGAAACAACCTAGATGCCCTTCAATAGAAGAATGGATGAAGAAAGTATGGAATATATATACATTAGAATACTACTCAGCGTTAAAAAACAATGACTTCGCGAATTTTGCATGCAAATGGATGGAAATAGAAAACACTATCCTGAGTGAGGTAACCCAGACCCAAAAGGATGAACATGGGATGTACTCACTCATAATTGGTTTCTAGAGATAAATAAAGGTCAGTGAGTCTATAATTTGATATCCTAAAGAAACTAAATAAGAAGGTGAACCCAAAGAAAAGCATATAGCTATCCTCCTGGTTATGGGAAGTAGACTAGATTGCCGGGCAAAAATTTGGGATCTTGGGGGTGTGGTGGGAGGTGGGGTAAGGGGAGAAGGGGAGAGAAATGTGAGAAGGGGAGGGTGGGGGGAACTTGGGGAAACAGGATGATTGGGATAAAGGAAGGTTGGTTAGGGGAGCAGAGAAGCACACATCTTAATTAAGGGAGCCATCTTAGGGTTGGCAAGAGACTTGGATCTAGAGGGGCTCCCAGGTGCCCAGGGGAATGTCCCTAGTTAGTTCCTGGGGCAGCTGTGGATGGGGAACCTGGAATGACTCTATCCTATAGCCATACTGATGAATATCTTGCATATCACCATAGAAACTTCATCTGGCGATGGATGGAGATAGAGACAGAGACCCACACTGGAGCACTGGACTGAGCTCCCAAAGTCCCAATGAGGAGCAGGAGGGAGAATATGAGCAAAGAGGTCAGGACCACAAGGGGTGAGTTCACCCGTGGAGACAGTGGGGCTGATTCTTTGGGAGCTCACCAAGGCCAGCTGGACTGTGACTGAAAAAGCATGGGATAAAACCGGACTCTCTGAATTTGGCAGACAATGAGGCCTGCTGATAAGCCAAGGACAATGGCACCGGGTTTTGATCCTACTTCATGTTCTGGCTTTGTGGGGGCCTGCCCAGTTTGGATGTTCGCCTTCTTGGACAGGGATTGGGGTGGGGGAGGACTTTGGACTTTCCAAGGGGCGGGGAGCCCTGGCTGCTCTTCGGGCTGGAGGGGGAGGAGTGGGGGGGAGGGGAGGAGGAGAGGGAGCGGTGGGAGGGAGATGGGGGGCGGGGAAGGAGGCAGAAATTTCTTTTTTTTTCCAATAAAAAAAATAAAAATAAAAAAATTAAAAAAAATAAAAAAGCAGCAGCATGGTTGTAAAAAAAAAAAAAACAGGGAAATCGATCAATGGAATCGAACAGTAGACCCGGATTTTAACCCACAATCCATTGAACACCTGATTTTCGATAAAGGAGCTAAAAGTATACAATGGAAGAAAGAAAGCATCTTCAACAAATGATGCTGGCATAAGTGGATGTCAACCTGCGAAGAATGAAAATAGATGCATATCTATCACCATGCACAAAACTCAAGTCCAAATGGATTAAAGACCTCAATATCAATCTACACACACTGAACCTGATAGAAGAGAAAGAGGGAAGTACTCTACAACATATGGGCACAGGAGATCGCTTCCTATGTATAACGCCAGCAGCACAGACATTAAGGGCAAATTGAATAAATGGGACCTCCTGAAACTGAGAAGCTTCTGTAAAGCAAAGTACACTGTCACTAAGACAAAAAGGCAACCCACTGACTGGGAGAAGATCTTCACCAACCCCTCAACAGAGAAAGGTCTGATCTCCAAAATATATAAAGAACTCAAGGAACTAGACTTTAAAATGCTAATTAACTCAATTAAAAATGGGGCACTGAATTGAACAGAGAATTCTCAACAGAAGAAGTTCTAATGGCTAAATGACACTTAAGGTCATGCTCAACTTTCTTAGCCATCAGGGAAATGAAAATCAAAACAACTTTGAGATACCATCTTACACCTGTCAGAATAGCGGGAATCAAAAACATCAATGATAGCCTTTGCTGGAGAATATGTGGAGTAAGAGGAACACTCATCCATTGCTGGTGGGAATGCAAACTTGAAAACCACTTTGGAAATCAGTGTTGCAGTTTCTCAGGAAATTCGGGATCAACCTATCACAGGATCCAGCAATACCACTCTTGGGAATATACCCAAGAGATTCCTAATCATACTACAAAAGTGTTTGTTCAACTATGTTCATAGCAGCATTATTTGTAATAGCCAGAACCTGGAAACAACCTAGATGCCCCTCAGTGAAAGAATGGATAAAGAAAGTGTGGAATATGTATGCATTAGAGTACTACTCAGTGGTTAAAAAAAAAATGACATCTTGAATTTTGCATGCAAATGGATGGAAATAAAAAACACTATCCTGAGTGAAGTAACCCAGACCCAAAAAGATGAATATGGTATGTACTCACTCATAAGTGAATTCTAGCCATAAATAAAGGACATTGAGCCTATAATGTGAGATCCTAGAGAAGCTAATTAAGAAGGTGATCCCAAAGAAAAACATAAAGTTATCCTCCTGATATTGGAAGTAGACAAGATTGCCAGGCAAAAATTGGAAACTTGGGGGTTGGGGTGGAGTGAGGGTAAGAAAAAATGGGGAGAAAAAAGTGAGAAGGGGAGGATGGGGAGAGATTGGGAGAATGTGATGGTTGGGATGGAGGCAGGGTGGATATGGGAGTAGGGAAGTATATATCTTAAATAAGGGAGCCATTTTAGGGTCGGCGAGAGACTTGACTCTAGAGGTGTTCCCAGGTGTCCATGGAGATGGCCCCAGCTAGATCCTTGGGCAGCTGAGGAGAGGGAGCCTGAAATGTCCCTGTCCTATGCCATACTGATGAATATCTTGCATATCACCATAGAAACATCATCTGGCGATGGATGAAGCTAGAGACAGAGACCCACATTGGAACACTGGACTGAGCTCCTAAGGTCCAAATGAGGAGCAGAAGGAGGGAGAACAAGAGCAAGGAAGTTAGGACTGTGAGGGGTGTGCCCACCCACTGAGACAGTAGGGCTGATCTAATGGGAGCTCATCAAGGTCAGCTGGATGATGGAACATGTGATCAAACCAGACTCCCTGAACGTGGCTGAGTAGGAGGGCTGACTGAGAAGTCAAGGACAATGGCACTGGGTTTTGATCCTACTGCATGTACTAGCTTTGTGGGAGCCTAGGCTGTTTAGATTCTCACCTTCCTAGTCCTGGATGGAGGGAGGAGGACCTTGAACTTCCCACGGGGCAGGGAACCCCGACTGATCTTTGGACTGGAGAGGGAGGGGAAAGGGGATGGAGGGAGCGGAGTGAAATAGAAGGAGGGGGAGGAGGTGAAAATTTTTAATTAAATAATAAAAATAAATAAAAATAAAGAAGTTTGGAAGAGTCATGTTGGGGGACGGTCTAGAGAAGGTGGGCTGTTGATATGATTAGAATACACTACATACATATATGAAATAATCAAATAATATATAAGGTAAAATTATATAGACATAAAAATTAGAAATAGAAATTAGAATAAAATGTCTAATTTAATTTAAAAGAGAAAAAATTAAACTACAATTGCAATCACTTTTAGCACGGTCTTAGTTACCTTTCTATTGCCATGACAAAATAACACTACCAAAACAACTTACAGAAGAAAGAGTCTATCCAAAACTTAGATATTCAGAGGGTGAATCCATGAGCATCATGATAGAGAGCATGAAATCAGGCAGGCATGGAGCTAGAGAAGTAGCTGAGAGCTTACATCCAGAATGGCAAGTAGGAGGTAGAGAGAGAACTAACTGGGAAGGACTCAAGCTTTTGAAACCTTAAAGCCTGCCCCAGTGACACACCACTTCAACAAGACCACACCTCGTAACCTTTCCCAAAGAGTTTTATCCAACTGGGGACCAAGTATTCAAATATATTAGCCTCAGAGGGCCATTCTCTTTCAAATTACCAAACTCGTTAATTTTTTTTAAGATTTGCAGCAATGCACTTCATAACATCTGTTATTGAGGAAAGAACTGGCATGGTGGTCATACCACCCTGAATGTACCTGCTCCCCTTGGATCTTGGATACCAAGCAGGGCTGACTTTTTAGTACTTAGATCAGAAGAAAGGGGTGATGAATTGAGTTCTCCTCTTCATTATAGGAAAGAATGTACATTTCTGTGGCTTCTAGTTGTTTTGACAGGAAGAAGTTCTGCTTAGGACAGTAGAGTTCTCAGAGGTTCACTTAATTCAGGGAAGAGAGTGATAGATGATTGATTTTCATGAACTCCAAATCACATATTAGCATTTCATTCTATTATGAATGTATACATATGATTACAGCAAATTAGCATTCCTGCTGGCTGCGCCCTTAATATTGGCAATATAATTTTATGTCTGATTTCTTTTGCGAGGGTAAACTGAAACATCACCTTCTCTTAAATATTTAATGTAATAACATAATAATTTAATAAATAGTTGTACTCATTACTAGACTCTGCCATTAGATATTTGTTAGCTAGGGAGTAAATCATCATTTGCAACTTAAGTATTTCAGTGCCAGTTTGTTTTCTCCATAATCCATATGTTTAATTTACTTAGCAGTCCATCACTTACCCTGCAGAGGGGTCCCGAGGTCTCACAAGATTATCAAAGAGTTCACTGGATACACTTACTTACTAGCTGCACTTTCAGGGAAGAAGAGCTCAATGGCCAACTTTTAATGATTGTAAACAAAATCTCAGGAAACAAACAGAAATCAATATCACAAGAAAACACTCTAGGCTAGAGACATGGGTTAGTGATCAACAAGACTTTCTGCTAAACCGGGAGAAATGGAGTTTGGATACAACACCCAGGTCAGGTGGTTCTCAGATACCTGTAACTCTAACTCCAAGGGATGTAACACCCCCACTGGCTCCTACAAACACCCTCACACACATGATATATACACCCACACAAATACAAACACATGTATATTCATACAATTAGAATAAAATAATTTTTAAAAATTCTTGGCAATCCAGCAAATGAGAAAAGGCCAAGTGTGTTTTTTTCCCCTAGAATTCTTTTCCAAAGCAACTTGGAATTTACAAGCTCTGTTTTGTACTCTGTAGGGACTCAGCTTGGCATGACTGTAGGCATGCTGAGTTAGTTATAAACGCAATGAGTTCCTCAAGTAACATGACCTATTCTCCTTACATAGTTTTCTAGTATAGTAAAAGCAGACAACATTACTGAGTAACATGTGGAACAAAAGGTCAATTGCTGAGAAAGTTATGTCTGCTAAAGCTGTCTCAAGCTCTGACCTTGAGTCAGCATGAACACCTGGGAAATTGATCTCATGCAATTGTCTCTAGGGGAAACCAAATATTCATCTCCAGGGCAATCAGTTTACTTTGAAAATATTCTAAAGTCTAAAATTAGCTTTCTTTGTGAATGAGAATACTATTGTTTTTCTTTGTAAGTTTGAGTAGTAAAAAATCCTTGTATTAGTTATATTAATCAAAATTATACAATATAAGCATAAATCAACCTTATGACCCTTCACAGCTATATGTGTGCCCAATAGATAGATTATATACATGATACAAACACACAAGCAGTGGGAATACACCCATAGCTCTTCTTTTTTTTATTTTTATTTTTTTTTAATAAAGATTTCTGTCTCTTCCGCACCGCCGCCTCCCCTTACCTACCCCTCCCCCAATCAAATCCCCCTTCCTCGACCGCCCAGAGAGCAATCAGGGTTAGGGAAGAAATGCAGTTCTTACAGAAGACGTGAAGTGACACATGAGAGAAATTATAGACAGGGACAACTGGTCACTACAGTCAATCCTACACAGCTCTTCCAGATGGGGCTCCCTATCAGAGAGTCATTCATCTGGTGGGCTGATATCTGGATACTAGTTGTCAAATCCTGTATGCCACTTACTGCCGTCTGAATGATAATGTCAGAGACACCCCTAATTCCACTGTTAAGAGTCCCACAAAAATCTCATGCCAAGTTGTTTATAATTTATAATGCTGCTGACCTGAGGACAGCCCACGAGGGGCAGCTGTGGTTCACCCGAGTCTTTGATGTGTCTCTTAGCAGGTGGCCTGAGGCCTTGGCAAGAGACAGACAGATAGAAAAGCCATGCAGAGAGAGCTTGGGTATAGAGTTTATTAAGTGGGTTATGAAAAGAGAAAGGAAGGAGGCAAAGGGAGAAGGGGAATGCTGTGGGACAATGTTCTTGTACTTTGTAAGATTTGTCAGTTCTATTTTAATAAAATGCTGATTGCCCAGTAGCCAGGCAGGAAGTATAGGTGGGCCAACCAGGCAAGAAATAGAGGCAGAGCAATGAGAACAGGAGAATTCTGGAAAGAGGAGAGTTCAGTCTGCAGTCGTCACCCAGATACAGAGGAAGCAAGATGAGAAAGCCTCACTGCTAGAGGAACTAAGCCACATGACTAACACAGACAAAAATTATGGGCTAATGTAAGATATAAGAAAGAGATGATAATAAGTTTGAACTAATTGACCAACCAGTTCATAATTAATGTCACCCTCTCTGTATTTCTTTGGGACTTAACAAGTATGGGACCAGGCAGGATAGAAACCTCAGTCAAGAGTCAACAGAGGAAGAGAAGAGAAAAGCAGAGGTTGCCTCTCCAGAAGAAAGGCAGAAAGACACAGAGGGAGAGGGTAGAGAACTGCTTGCCTTGGCAGAAGAAAAGGGTTGGCAGTGTGAAATTCTGGGGAGGGACCTTATGCTGAATCATTTATCTCTGAAAGTCAAAGTGGGAGCACCAAAATTTCAATGTCATGAACCATTTGAGCTTATAATTCATTCCCCGAAACAAAATAATTCAAAACAAAAATTGCTTCTTCGATCTATTTTATTTATCTTTCATTTTTTTGGACTTTGGACTTTCCACAGGGCGGGGAACCCTGACTGCTCTTCAAACTGGAGAGGGAGGGGGACAGGAGTGGGAGGTAAATGGGAGGATGGGAGGAGGCGGAAATTTTTTTTTCAATTAAAAAATAAAATAAAATAAATAAAAAAATAAATTGATATTTTCGAATATTCCATCTTCAAGTGCATGGACTATTTCTTTGACTTGATCTATTCTACTGTCAATGTTCTCCATTATGTTTTCTATTTTATTTTTTGTGTTTCAGATTCAGGACTTATTTGATTTTTAAAAAGTTTTATTTCAATATGTAAATAAATATTGATTTTTATGGTGAGTCAATTATTGTATTTCTACCTTATTTTAAGTTTTATTAAACAATAAACATTTAGAAAACTCTAAATATTCTTTGAACATCCTTAAAGCAGATAGTTCGAATTTCTTGTCTGGGATCTTATGCATCGCACTCTAGTTATGAGTCACTAACACTTTATTTTGGGTACCTGTTGCTGCATTTTGATGGTCCCTTAATTGTCCTTGATTTTACAGTCATCTTTTGTAGATTTGAAGAGGTCGGCACTTGCTTCAATCTTTACAAAGAGCACTGATCTGGCAGTGCACTTCAGGAGCAAGCCTATCTGGGGATTTGAACAATCTGGTGTAGACTTTGCACCTTGGGCTCCACAGTGACTATTGCAGCACCCTGATGTTGTCATAGTCTGGAATCAGTGATGTAATGGATTAATTTAGGGTCTGGTCATCTCTGAGACAGAGAACCCAAAGTTATTTCTCTCCCTTAATCTCTTTTGTTTCACAGAGGTCGGCAGTCAGAGATGGGTTTGAAGCTTCTTCTCCCCAGATGTCTAAAACAGAAACTTGCATGATTAGAAAGCTCTTTTCTGATGTTGGATAAGTGTGGGTAAATGAAGGAGTTTTTGCCTAAGGCAGATGCGATCATCTGTCATGTAGTAGAGGCACAGGTTTTACTAAAATTAATATAAGGGATGGATTGGAGGGGCAGGATTATACAGGCCCATATTCCTACATTGTATGGCAGTCAGAATTCTGTGTGACCTGAAAGGCACAATTTGCAACTCCCACACAGAAGGTGGTCACTTAGCCTTTTGATAATTAGACAACCTAATGCCACCCTAATCAAGAGGTCAGCATATGCCAATGTCGTTCTGCTCCTTCTATTGTAATTTAGGAGGTCACCCGGGGAAGAGGTGTTTTCAGTCTATGTGGCACAATGAGCATGGGCATGGACTTGACAGCAAGCACAGCTATGGGCGTGACCTAGATCATTTCCCCTGCTACCTAGAAAACAGAATGCTAATGAGTTTCCCCCTCAGTTTATGATTGATGTAAAAGCTGTTTGGATAATAAAATGGGTAACTTTCAGGATTTGAATGAACACTGAGACTCCCTCCTGATATTGTCGTGTGAACTGTACCTCATTTATTCCCACACCTCCACTCTGGTTCAAGAAATGTTTTATGGCTAGCCGGGCGGTGGTGGCACACGCCTTTAATCCCAGCACTCGGGAGGCAGAGGCAGAGGCAGGCGGATCTCTGTGAGTTGGAGGCCAGTCTGGTCTACCTACAAAGAAACTTCCAGGACAGGCTCCAAAGCTACAGAGAAACCCTGTCTCGAAAAACCAAAAAAAAAAAAAAAAAAGTTTTATGTCTGGGCTGGTGAACAACAGTGTATGGATAAGAAACTCTAAATTTTTCAGAAGTAATGTTACACAACACTTCTGGCTTCCCTCTTGTTACTGCAGTAGGAAACTGGGAAGGGGAGAAATGTAAACAGAGTTTAATAAACATGTTTACAACATACAGAGGCAAATTCCACATCAGGCAATGAGGAAAGATATTTCTAGACAATCACAGATTCTTTCTAGTCCTAGTCAGCTGTTTTCCTGTGGGCCAAAAAAAAAAATGATGTATGAAAATCTGAGAGGGCATACACAATCAGAATCTCAGATTTGCATAGTCATCTTCCTGGGCACACATTTGTGGGGATACTGGAATCTTCTGACTCTCAAGACAGCCAGAATTTTGCTTTCCTATTTCTTAATGAAAATTAAAGTCCAGAGTACATCCTCGGTCTAAAGATTTCTGTAAAACATTTACCAAAACACTGTAAATGCTAGCATTTCAGAAAAGACCTGCTGCTTGTTATTGTTCTGAGAAGGCTCTGTGTGGGTGCATATTTATAGGTAAGGATTTATCACTGAAGAATGGTGAGTCCTTGTCCTTTCTCTCATACAAGGTGGGAAAAATCAAACGTTGCCTTTAGAAAGGAAATACAGTGAAAAAGGAGAGTTTATTCAACCTGAGAAGTGCATATACCTACTAATATGTACCATAGGGAAAAATCTTTAATTTTTATTTAGAGATTATAATTTGATTTCATGATTTCTCCCTTTTCCTCCCTCCAAACTTCCTATATACCCCTCCCTGCTCTTTGTCAAATTCATGTTCTTTTTTTAAATAATTTTTATTGAATGTAAATATTTATATACATATATTCCTAAATATAACTAACCTGTTCTGTAAAACTGTAGCTGTACATATATTTTAGGACAGATCTGACACTGAATAACGAAATGGTGTGCTCTTCCTTAGGGAAGGCAACCTCTTCATTTCCCAGATTTCCTCCCTGGACTGTAATTCTTTGTGTAGTTTTGAGTGCTTTTGTACTTTCTATATCCAGTTTGATGTGTTTGTTGATGTCAAAATTCTTGAGAGATCTAAGGCAGGTTTCCATTCCAAACAGATAAGAACTATAGATATATTGTGAAAGCTAGGCAGTACATTTGGTTAGCAATATTTGCAAAGAAGTATTATGCTTTAGTAACTGTTAATCAGTTCCAATAGCACGGGGATGCTAGACAATTGAAAATGTCTTTAATTTTTTTTATTGGATACTTACCAGGAGAGTAAAATGTCTCAGACAAATCTAAGATGGAATATGATGAGAAATATGAAGAACCTAAAGTGTTTTCACTGCTAATCGACATTATCAAAAAAGAAAGCTAGCCTAAAAGATTTGATCTATATTGTTCATGTGATGAGCTATTTCTAAAATTTTGGTTTTTATCTTAATTTATTTTTTGCATTCTTCCATATTCTGATGATTAATGCATGTGAAATGTACATGAACTCATACATAATTAACAAAAGTCTGTGTATTACTTTATGTTTCATCCTTTTAATACTTCTAAACTTATACATATATATAATAATTTTTATATTAATAGTAACTTAGAGTAGTGACAGACCATGAGCTTATAATTATACAATCTCATCAGAGTTTGGATATAATCATTGCATTTTTGTTCTATTCCTTAGAGGTTTTATAAAATCTATTCTTTGTATTCATTATTTTGAGTAGTTCTATGTAGACATATTTTTAATAACGTAAAAACTCTGTCTAAAAAGCCTGAAGACCACATGGATTTTATCCACTAACAATGCTAAGATTTCCCATTCCTAAAACCTCTTAGGACTTCAATCTGCTACTTTAACTGGACATCACACTTTTGTTGTCATTGCACATTATTATTTGTTATTTGTGTGTGTGTTTCCACATTTCTCAAACACTCTCATGCTATCTAGTTTGCTGAAATTATAAACATTGCCTATAATTTTATACCAGATTTACTTTGCCTTTTGTGTTTGTGACACGCTCAGAAAAATGTTTCCAGGGAAAAAAATTAGCTGCCTATAGGAATATTAGACCCCTACTATTTTGTTACACCCTAGGACATTAGAATAAATGTAAGAAACTTTTTTCTGCTTTTACCAAGACATAAAATATTGCCACTAGCATCTACTAAAAATCTGTGGGTTCTGTTTTATGATCAGCAGTGTACATGATTGTCTTCAAAAACAAAGAATGAATTACCTTGGCCAAAATACTATAGAGTCCAATTTGAATATCTCTACTCTAATGTTACCATGAAATACAAATAAAAGGCATGTATTAACATTACCATGAATGAGGAAAAGAATACTATACAGAAACTACAGACAATATAAGAATGGTAAGAAAATAGCAAGACAAACAATACTAAACGTTGCTTGAAAAACATAGAAATTTACTGATGTAGAAACTTCTTAGAATATATATGTATATGAAAATAATTTAAATGGAGACTCCAAATAATATGGGAGACAGGGCCCCAATTAGATATCATAAGCCATGAAATTAAACCTCCAGAGCCAGGATCACATGAAATATTTTTGAGTTATTGGCCAAGGGGTCCCATGGAATTCCAAAACATCATGGGCTATTGTAAATTTATTGGTTACTTTCTATAAACTGATGATAAGGCCCTATTGCTGAGACCAACACTTACTTATAGCATTGAGAATAGTGAAGTTGAGCTTGTGCATAATGAGAAGTTTCACACTACTGAATAGTGTGCATCTTACTGGAAGATACTTTGCACACCACTGGAAGGGAAAGGTAATCATCAACTTTTCCCAGCTACAAACCCTGTGACATAAAACAGTGACCTACCTGCAAGACACACCAGTACAATAATGGCACAAATGTTATAGGAGTAACAAACCACTTTGTAAAATTACCCTTAAGGCCTTCTCTGTGAAATGTAGCACATGCCTGATAGTGATACTGTGGCCAAGAACCCCAGTTTAGATAGACCATGACCTTGGTGAAAACATATTGTTTTTTCTACTAAAAGGAACAAAGAAATAAAATGATTTGTAATGACATACTGATATACCCATAGATCAAGACTCTCTTAACTCACATCATAGAAAGGTCTTCTTCTAGGGGATGGAAATTAGCCCAAGACCTAAAACTAGACAATGTGCTGAGAAGGATTTTGGAGCTCTTTGTCATAAATAAGACATTTTCCTCTTTATTTTTTATTATTTTTTATTGAGCTCCACATTTTTCTCTTCTCTCCTCCATATCTCCCCCTTCCCCTTAAACCCTCTCATATTCATCAACACTGCCCTTCATGACTCAGGGATCAATGTAAAAGACAAGGCTAAAGGATCATAATAGTCAAATACGATTCCAAGGCAATGGTGTCTCTCAGACAAAATGGATCTATTGTACTCATGAAGCCACAGAGACTATGGCAGCACACCAAAACTTGCATAGATTCAGATCAAATGGGGTCCCATCATGAGATAGGAAAACACTGTGAACAATCAAGGAGACAGCTTTTGGAAAATGACAGCCTCTGTCAGACGTTTCCTAAAAGGAGGTGTCACTGGGTATACTAACCACACAAAACAAACTTTCTGGCATTCTTGTTTCTTTTTGCTGTTTTGCCATTTTATTGTTATTTTGCCAATTTTTTATTAGTTTAATTTTTGTTTCATGCTGTGTTTTTTATTTTTGTTTCTTGGTTTATATTTGAGAGAGACAAAGAACATAAAATTGAGTGGGTAAGGAGGTTGGGAGGATATGGAAGGAATTGGGATTGGGGGAGGAGGAAAGAAGATCAAAATGTATTTCATGACCAATGGTTTCTAATAAAGAGGCGAAAAGGGGCATAAATTTAAATAGACCTTTAACCTCTAAATTATACTCGCCCAATCCAGAAAAAGCCCAGTCAGATGTTTTTAGCACAGATATCTACCAAACATTCAAAAACGAGCTAATGCCAATAGTCATCAAATTATTTCACAATAGAAACAGAAGGAACATCACCAAATGCATTTTATGAGGGCACAATCATCCTAATGTCCAAACCACACACAGATTCAACAAAGAATAAGAATTACAGACTAATTTCCTTTATGAATATAAATGTAAATCTACTTTTTAGATGCAAACCAAGTATAAGAACAGATCAAAAATATTATCCATGTTGCCCAAGTAGGTTTCACCCCAGAGATGAATGGACTCCTTTACATATAAAAATCAATCAATGTAATCTCACATTAAACAAACTGATGTTAATAAATCTTATGATTATCTATCAGATGTCCCCTACCCAAAAAAAAAGCCTTTGAAGAAAATCCAAAACCTCTTCATGATAAACGTCCTGGTAAGCATAGGGATACAAGAAATATCCCTCAATAAAATAAAGGCTACTTACAGCAAACTTATATCCAAACTCAATTTAAATAGAGAAAAACTAAAAACAATTCCAGTAAATTCAAACAAGACAAGGTGGTCCACACTTGCAATAAAAATTCAATAGAGTACTAGAACACCTAGCTAGTGTAATAACAACTGAAGAAAATCAAGGGGAATACAAGTTTAAAGGAAAATATCAAAGTATCACTATTTACAGATGGTAAGATTTTATATATAAAATCCTCAAAAATACTACCAGGGAACTTTTAGAGCTGATACATACCTTCAGCAGTGAAGAGACTGGATATGACCACACAATCATATGCTTGGAAAAGAAGATATGAGGAAAGGCTGGTATAGATCCAGATCCTACTTGTTTAGCATTGTTATGATCTAAATGTTTGCAAGTCTTCAAGAGTCTTATGTTGGAAGGTCTTGCCAATATGATGGGTTATAGCAGGAGCTGGAGCCCTTGGGAGAGATTCTGTGCCACCTTTTCAGATGTTATGAATTCCTTCATAGGTTATGCTCCTGAGAGCACACCTACTCCTTCTGTCCAAGAAGGCACAGCTAGAGGGTGTATCTAACAGAAAACAGAGTTCTACAGGACAAGAAATATGCCAATGTCTTAATCACGGATTTCCCAGCCCTGTCAGTAATAAATTCCTGATGTTTATATGCCTGTGACTCCTTATTTTAGAGGTAGTCTGGACACACTGTGTAAAGGTCTTCCCATTCCTGACTTGCTATTGTCGCTAATCTTTTCATCTAAGGTATCAGAAGAGATGTTCTACTTACAGGGTTCTCAGATGCTCCAGGTTCTGGAGAACTCCCTGAGGAAGCACCTGCCTGAGACCTTAAAGGTGAGAGTAGAATGTTTTCATAGAAACTGAGGATCACACCGTGGTAAGGCAGAGGAGGGAAAGAGTCAAGACTCACTGAGCACTGGCACCATGACATTCCTCTCTCCTATGTTTATGCCACCAGAGCAGAAAGAAGTCTCAATAATGTCACCTGCATAACATTAAAAAGCAAAGTGCTGCTCCCCATTGTCTAAAACAAATGTCACAGTTTACTCCCAAAGGATAATTCAAAGTTTTTGTGAGACTCAGTTACAAAATAAAACTTGAAAGAATGTTGAAAATATACATCAATAATGGTGTTTGCCTAACCTGTGCAAGGTCCTAGGTTTAATGGCCAGTAGAGAATAAATAATTTTCCTGATTCTTAAATGACAAATCACTATTTAGTTGAAATCATATTGAAATCATATTAGAAACTAAGTAATAAGGGTTCTGATCTGATTTAAATTTTGTTTTAGTTGTGTCCCCAACAAGGCTCTAGCAGGGGAACATTTTTTTTTGTGGCTACCAAAAGGATGTTTTTTAAATTTATTTTTATTGAACTCTACATTTTTCTCTGTTCCCCTCCATGCCTCTTCCCTCCCTTCTCCATCCTCCCCCATGGTACCCGTGCTCCCAATTTACTCAGGAGATCTTGTCTTTTTCTACTTCCCATGTAGATTAAATCTATGTAAGTCTATCTTAGTGTCCTCATTGCTGTCTACGTTAGCTGGGATTGTTATCTGTGGGCTGGTTTTCATTGCTTTATGTTTTAAAGACACCTATGAGTGAGTGCATGTGATAATTGTCTTTTTGTATCTAGGTTACCTCACTCAAAATAATGTTTTCTAGCTCTATCCATGTTCCTGCAAAATTCAAGATGTCATTATTTTTTACTGCTGTGTAGTACTCCATTGTGCAAATGTACCACATTTTCCTTAATCATTCTTCAGTCAAGGGACATTTAGGTTGTTTCCAGGTTCTGGCTATGACAAATAATGCTGCTGTGTACATAGTTGAGCACATGTTCTTGTGGCACGATTGAGTAACCTTTGGATACATAATCAAAAGTTTTATTACTGAGTCTTGACTAACATTGTTTCCTAATTTTCTGAGAAATTGCCACATTGATATACAAAAGGCCTGTAAAGCTTGTGTTACCATGATAAGAAGCATTTTTAAAGTACAAAATCTATTAAAATGTTTATCACCAGATACATCCTTAGCATATATTATTTCAATGAAATAATGTATAAAAATTTCTAGTTCTCTTTTTATGTTTGAAATAACTCACTATCAATATTTTCAGTGAACTAGGATTTGGCCTATATATGGTCTCAGAAGAGATGAGGTAAAATTGTCTGTCATAAAACATACTAATGGCATGGAAACCTTATTTTTATAGGTTGACCTGGGACTCCCTGGTTATTCCAGGCAGCCCTTGAATTTTCAACATGAGTGCCTCAGTCTCACTATTATCTGACATAACAGACATGTATCACTAACCCTAACTAAATATTAACTTAGATGAGAAACAGTGATCCACACATATTAACAGGCAGATGATGCAGACCTAAAATGACATAGTATGAATATTAAAGCAGCAATTACAAAAATTCTTCAAGGCATAGTAAGAAAAACACTTGCCATGAATGGAAACCATTTCTGAAATGTCTCATCGTCATGAAATATGTCTGCACATGAAAAGAAATAAATCTGATATCCATGAAAAAAAATTTATTAGATTCTACCTCAAGAGAGTTAAAGAGTTTATTAATAAATTGCATCATTTTTATATTTTATCAAAATGTTTAAATGACACTGTTGTTAGAATAAGCAATTGGACACTAGGAATCATTTGAAAAAATTATCTATCATAGCTTTCCAAAAAAATTTCATATTTTCATAGGAATGATCATTGTTATAGTCAAATATGTTGCAGCTTCCTATTTCTTTGTAATATGACATTTCTGCTGGCTTGAAATATGTAGGTTTATGGGACTGTCTTCCACATGAATCAGGGAAACCCATTCAAGCTGAAGGCTTTAGTGGACAAGTGGCCTGATTTTAATACTGTTGTTATTCGACCCCGGGAGGAGGTAAGTTGCAATATAGAATAAATATGCCTGTATCTCCACATGTGTTGCATTCCAAGCATGTGTCTGGCTGGATGGTTGATTCCACTGCCTAATTCCTTCATGAAAAATAGACATGAATTGTACTAATGTCAAACAATATCCTGCCTAAAGGATAATTCAGAGAAGTTCTCAAAAATTACAGAATGTTATAAAACTTTCAAGAAGGGAAATACACAAAGGTATAGTAATAAGCCATGGAGAATGGTAACTAAGGTACAGACGGTACACTTTCATTTTTATCCACGCTTTTGTTTTACTTGGCAGCATAGTTCCTCCATCAGCGGTGGATGATTTGAACTATGAGCACACTTTATCACTTCATTATTTCTTATGTCTTTTTATAAGATTTAGAGGCAACTGATGGAAAGTATTATCAACATAAGATCATGTTGATAAACAAAAAAATGGCTTGATCTTTTATTATAAACATCAAAACAACATTTCCTGAGGGCTGGAGAGATCACTCAGTGGTTAAGAGGACTTGCTGTTCTTGCAGAGAACTAGGGTTTGGCTGCCACTGTGAGGAATTCCAGTTATATGGAATCTGAAACCTACTCTATTCTCTACAGGCATCACTCACATGTGATATCATACATGCATGCAAGCAAAACATTCATATTTATACAAAAAAAAGGAAATCTGAAGAGAAAAAGGTATTACCTAAGCTAGGTTTGTATATTTTAACAAGTTTGTTGTTAGTTTTATTTTCAACTATTATCCTATGGTAAAACAGATTTCTTGTCTTTAAAGATAACTGGACTGAAAATAATCCAGCTCATTCTCACTCCATCATAAATTTTCATTGTAATATCAGCTTCCCATTGAGATGCTGCTCTGCTTTCTATATCAGTTATCTACAGCAAAGACAATAAAAGAAGGTAGAAAAAAAGAATGGTTACGGTGGTTGATGTTACAGGGAAAGAATTAGAGTTTATTCTCAATACCAAGTGGAAAAAATTTGCCAACATGAATGTTGAAGATGACTTAAATATTTAATAAGGCAGAACAAGAAAATTAATAATTTGATCTGCTGTATCATTATACAGTATACAACATTTTAGTTAATATTTCACCAAAATTTGAGGAGTAAAAGCATTCAGATTATATATTAGTAGAAGTAATATTTCTGCGATATATTCTTTGATAATTAAGTAGTCCCATTTTGAGTTTGTAAACTTGTTCTATGTATGTATATATATATATGCCCATTTACTTGCTTTATGAGGTTGTCATTTACTAAATTATAATAAGTTATTTTTAGGGGATTACCTAGCTTACTAGCTCTAGCAATGCTTTCCTATTTATGGGTTCATATTCTGATTCTGTTTTCAGTATAGACTTTAATACTAGAGTATTCATAGCCCAATGCAAAGATTATTCTTTTAGCAAAATGTTCTTCTTTTATTTTGCTATTTTGATTCTTCTAAATGAATTTTATAGCACTCCACTTTCCCTTGAGTTTGGATAATGCTTTTCGGGGTGATTTTACTTTGAATTGAGTCAAGTCTTTTCTTCTTGTTTTTGCACTGTAAATAATCACAACATAAATCCACAGGAGCAATTACTTTTATGATTTTAATTTCTCACATTGTAACTGAATAATGAATACCAATATAACTGAACACCAAATAATCCATAAACATTTTGGTTTATTCTTTTTGAAAAAGGACATGGAAGATGACCTGGACCACTACACCAACACTTACCTAGTCTACTCTAAGGATCCCGAGAATTGTCAGAAGTTCCTCAGCTCATCAGAAGTCATTAACTGGAAACAACATCTACAGATTCAAAGTAAGAGAGCCAGGGTATATGTGGCTGTTGTTATCTCCTGTGTACACGTGGTGGAAGTCACTGTTCCTCTTGAACAACACATTATATCCCACACAGTTTTGCAAGCTGCAGACAACTGGCATGCTGTTACCTGTTTCCAGGTTCAGCATCTACCACCTGAAAGGAGAACTCTCAAGAGCTGCGGAATGTACAGTGTACAAAGGAAATTTTAATGTAGTTTCTTACTGCCTTAGGACATAAGATTTCTTCCTTAGCATGCCCATATTTTACTAAAGAACATAAACATGGGGGCAATGTAACCTCCCTTGCCATCTCTGTTTTATTATATTGTCACTTTTTCAAAGGAAAATTTTAGTAAATAAGATTATGCCTTCTAAAGAGGTATAATCTAATATTGAATCCTGATTGAAACAGTTGTTATCTGTGAGGAAAGGACTAAGTAATTTCTGTTTTGGAGACCAAAGATTTGTGAGAAAAAAAATGATTATAATACTATTCCAAACATAGACTCCTTAAGGGCTAAATGAGTCATTTAATAGAAACTAATCAGTAATATTCTATCTAGTTTTATAGAATCGCAAATTTTCATTTTATTTATTTATTTTTGGTTTTTTGAGACAGGGTTCTCCGTAGTTTTTGGGCCTGTCCTGGAACTAGCTCTTGTACATAAGACTGGCCTTGAACTCACAGAGATTCTTCTGCCTCTGCTTCCTGAGTGCTGGGATTAAAGTTGTACACCACCACCGCCCAGCTCAAATTTTCAATATCAATTCAAAACAATTGTTTTAGCTTACAATTAGGATCAATCTCCATTCAGCAGCTCTCCTAGTCTCACCTGGATTCACACATATGGGCTCAGTTGTCTGGAGGGTAATGATGAGCTCATGTAAATAGCTCACTGTGATCCCAAGTCTGGTATTTCATAATAACACTGTGCCAGTTCTTAACCTCAGGGATGGAAGTGCATTGAGTGACAAGAAAAATCACAGGATTAGAAACAGAAAGTGAAAGTCAACGTCAGTGCACTCTTTGAACTATGTTTACTAAATCACATCCTTCCCATGAGTCCAAGCAAGTTTTATGACTGAAGCAAAGTAATTAAGGGTTAAGGCAGTCATATTAGTGCAATAGATAGGTACAGAGAACCTTATACTGACAATTTAATGGATTGCATACTTAGAAATGTCCCTTCAATTTCAGTTACCATACTTCTACATCGTCTTGTTTGGTAACTATAAGTGTATTTTCTAAAAAAAAAAAAAATTTAAATACCAACCACAGTTTCCCCTTCTTCCTCCCCTCTCATTCCCACCCCATCTTCCTTCTACACCACCCACAATCCACAACTTCTTGGTTTTCATTCAGAAGGGGTAGGTCCTCCCATGGTAGTCAAAAAAGCAGGACATATCAAATTGAAGCAGGACCAAGATCCTCCTCACTGCATTATGGCTGGGTAAGGCATCCCACCATAGAGAACAGATTCCAAAGAGCCAGCTCATGCATCAAGGGCAGGTTCTGGCCTCGCTGCTAGGGGCCCACAAACAGACCAAATACACAGCTCTCACCTAGATGCAGAATTCCGGGGTCAGTTCAGTGTAGACTGTCTAACTGCCTGTTCAGAGTCCAGAGCTACCACAAGCTCAAGTCAGTTGTCTCTGTGGGTTTCCCTTCATGATCTTGAAGCTCCTTGCTCATATAATCCCTCATTCTTCTTTAGCTGGACTGTTGGAGCTTGGCACAGTGCTTGGTTGTGGATCTCTGCATCTGTTTTCATCAGTTACTGGATGAAGTCTCTATGATGACAACTAGGGAAGTCACCAGTCTGATTACAGGGGAAGGCTAGTTTAGGCATCAATTCCTCTCGTGCTAGGGGTCATCCTTGTGTTTTTCTGGGAGCTTCCCTGGCATCATGTTTCTCTCTAATTTCAAAACTCCGGAATATAACTGTAGTCTTAAGTAGTTAAGGTTTGTGATACAATCCAAAACCTAAATTTAGAAAAAGAGAGGGATATAGCCTTTATCATATGAAGCTGGTCATGATTTAACATAAGACTTGATGATTCTATGTTCATATTCCATTTGAATACACTGAATAGCCTTCCCAAATGTTAAGATGACTAATGGTATATCATTCGCTGCCTTGTTTCCCCATCAAGGTTCACAGTCAAGCCTGGACAAAGTGATAGGAAATCTTGGAGCCATTAATTCTGGCAAGGTCAAGCATACACAGTGCTTTCTCTATATGGTAATTGAAACAGCAAAGAAACTGGCTCCTTCCTTGGTGGACGTGAATAACTTAGTACGCAGCAGTGACAATACCAGGCCCATGTAAGTGTTTCAAAGCTGTTCTGTCCCAATCATTATCTTACTAATAACATGCCTCCTGTGTTAGATTTCTGAAGTGATCATTAGAAGGCCAGGGATAGGGATAATCAAAGCACATGTGATCCATCATTGTTTTGGAGTCTAGAAGGTAGAAATCAAGATCTGAGCAAGGCTGTGCTGCATTGGAATCCACAGGATAGAATTCCTTATGTTCTTTTCCCACACACACTGTCATTCCAGGAGTACCTTGCCTTGGGCTGCAATGCTCCACTCACTAAACTCACTTTCACCTGAGCTTCTTTGTCTTCTGTGTCTTTTCCTCTTTTATTTGTTGTGATGACACTTATCATTAGATTTGGGACCCACAGAATAACTGAGATGAGCTTATATTGAAGTCTTAGACTTGATGTTCAAAAATCCATTTAAAATCAATATTATCTACATAAAGGACTAGCAAGATGTCTCAGCAGCTAAAGTTCTTGCTAACAAGTGTGATGACTTTAATTCAATCCCTGGGGCCTATATGAAGAGAAAGTAAACAAACACCCAATATTTGCATTCTGATTTTCATACATGACCATGTAACATCCATATATATACATACACATATACATATATATATTCAATTAAAAATCTTACTTGCCTATAAAAGCTGAATGTAGGTTACCGTTTAACTAGCCGTGCCTTCACTACCTCTGCTAGCTTTTGCCCTGAAAACTATCCAACCATATTCTGCAGAGTAGCTTTCTAATTACAATAAAATTTAAATAAGGATCACGTCTCTCTCCTGCTAACAAGATTTCAAAGCTCTCTGACATGCTTTCAAATGGTTCTGAGCTTCTCAGCCCTCTAAGAGGATATTTTCATTTATTTCTCAGGCCTGACCTTGTTTCTTCCCTCCAAAACTTCCAGACATTTTTAAAAATACTACAAGTTTATTTTTAAAACATAATCTGTCTTTTAGAAATGAGTCTAAAGTCAGAGGTTGAGCCATTCTTTCAAACTAGTGTTCTCATGGATGTAGTCTAAAGAGAAAGAGGTTGATTTTATAGACTGGGCTAAGCTAAAATAACACAAGCAAACTTTTGTCATTTCAGTGTTATTTCCCACATAAAATAGAAAAGGAAGGCACACATTACAATTTGACAGATTGGTTCACATCAGTTTACTTCATGTTTATTATTTTGGTTAGATTTAGAGGAAAAGGAACCTCATTCAAATTCTCTCTCTCTCTCTTTTGATCACTCTCTTGCTCTTTCCTTCTCTCTCTCAGAAAGTCAGTTCACACTGTAATATTGGTTAGGTGACATGACGCATTATGTGAATGATTTAACATTGTTTCTAGTGTTACAGCTAAATGCAGAAGGTACTGATGCTATGCCATAGTTTTGCTGCAATTGTACTTGACCTTTATGAGCTCAGGTCTTCAAAATTAGTCCCTCTCTGTCTAAAACTTTTCTCCTATGCAGATCAGTCTTTACACTAATGACTTACTTTGTTATCCAGATCAGCTCACAAGTTGCTTCATCAGAGTCGTGGATAATTCACTGAAATAAAAGTCACCAATGCACAGGATTCACATTGATTTTACTCATAGAACTCATGAGTATTTGAAACTAGTTAATTTATTCTACAGATTTGATATTTGATTCATCCTCTACCAATGATGAAAACCCTGCAAGAGTTAGGATCATCAGGAGCTGCCACACAGTGGGCTTTAAACCAATATGTGTTCAGTGAATTCTCTTGATGTAACAACTGAATCCTAATAAAAATATTTTGTACACATTTTACATTATTCCCATTTATGTTTAACGTAATGCTGAGGAGAACCAGAAGCCAGCAGTGAGTAAGGGGCTTTAGGATGCTCAATTCCAAAGCCCTTTGTGGAACTTTCCTCCTGGAAGTACCCTGCTCTCCTGTGTACTACATGGGAACCTGGAGAACACTCCCATCCAAAAGCTACTAGGAACTTTTGTTCTACTGTGAGCTAAAAGTTAGCCCAAATCTTGACAGAAAGCAGAATGTAGTGGTGGAATACTTTGCTTAGCACATGGATGAGTGAACCAGAGTTGAAAAAAGTGTCTAGCTCCACCTACAGAGCTCATCCCACAATGACTCCTGAAGCCTCCCACACCATTGCAAGTTGCTTATTAGCCCTACTCACTAGATGGGGAAACACAAAAAGTGAAGAACAATTAATCAACAGTTAATGCACACAGTGCTGATAGGAGCTCAGACAGTCTGGCTACAGAGCACACAGTCTTAGTGATTCTGCTTTTTGCACTTGGGGAAATTTAGGGGAAAATGAATAAAATTATTCATAACCTATGTGACTAAGTGCTGCTCTTTCCTCTTGTTCTCAATAGTAATCAAGAGTTGTTCAAATTCACCTCCCTGGATGTTACACATGCTGCGTTGGTGAATAGCATCTGGCATTATGGTGGCAATGAGAAAAGTCAGAAGTTCATTGAGCGCTGTATCCACACCTTCCCCAGCTTCTGTATTATGGGACCTGAGGGGATTCCTATGTCATGGAGCCTGATGGACCACACTGGAGAATTGAGAATGGGAGGCACCTTGCCTCAGTACCGGAACCAGGGTCTCATTTACCATGTTGGCTCCCACCAGATTCAGAGTCTAAATGATCTTGGCTTCCCCATGTATTCACATGTGGATAAAGCTAACTTCACCATGCAGAGAGGGGTTGCCAGAATGGGTTATGTCCCCATGCCCTGTACGTGGAACCAATGGAATTATGAGCCTCTATGAAGCTGCAAAGAGTGTTGAGATTACAGTCCTTGTACATGGAGAAACAGCTGGGTGAACAGAAAGAAGTATTAAATTGTCATTAGGCAGACGTGTGTTTCTAGAAAGCAGGGGTATATCATGACCCGCACACACTGTTTCTCTGCTCTCACATTGCTCATGAACTTAGCTCCACTTTGTTGTTATGCAGAAGGTCACTGTCTCATGCTCCAACTCTGTTACAGGTCTCACATTCTCAGGATGCCTCTAACACAGTGGTTCTCAAACTTCCTAATACTTCTTATACTCTTTAATACAGTTCCTCATGTTGTGGTGAACTCTAACCATGAAATTATTTCTATTGCACTTTATAACTGTAATTTTGCTACTGTTATGAATCATAAAATATATATCTAAGTTTTCTGAAGGTCTTACGCAACCCTTGTGAAAGGGTCATTCAAACCCCAAAGATTTTGCAATCTGAAGGTTGAGAACACTGCTCTAATGCATTTAATTAAATCATTTTCTTTTCTACTTTGCTTTTACAGCTTCTGATCCATGCCCATTAGCAAGTAGTATTGTTTTGTGACCTGCCGCACCACACATATTCATACCGCCTCTGACTTTCTGTTGTTTTTCTTTGATTGACTGGAGGAGTAGCTTGTCTTCTATAAATACCTATTCAAAATCATTCACTTCCAGGTCACTTCCTAGCTGTTATATTGTTAGTATGTAAAAAATACTACAATGCATACACAGATGCCCAATGTGTGTGGTGAAATTGTAGAATTATTAAGAAATAAACCTGGACCTTCTGGCTTTCATGGTTTCCATAGAGAAGTCAGGTGTAAGTCTGATATGTTTACCTTTATAAGTAACTTAGCCTTTTTCCTTTGCAGCTCTTAATATTCTTTTTTTATTCTGTATGCTTTGTGTTTTGATTATTATATGGCTAGGGGATTTTTTTTTGATCCAGCCTATTCGGTGTTCTGTATGCTTCTTGAACCTTCATAGCTATATCTTTCTTTAGGTTGGGAAAGTTTTCTTCTATAATTTTATTAAATATATTTTCTGGACCGTTGAGCTGCACTTCTTCGCCTTCTTCTACTCCTATTCATCTTAGGTTTGGTCTTTTTATTGTGTCCCAGATTTGCTGAATGTTTTGTGATGAGAGTTTGTTGGACTTGCTGTTTTCTTTGATCAGTGTGTTTATTTTTCTCTATGCTATCTTCAGAATCTGAGATTCTTTTTTCTATCTCTTGTAGTCTGTTGGTTATGCTTGTTTCTGTAGCCTCTGTTCGTTTACTTAAATTTTCCATGTCCAGCCAGCCCTCTGTTTGTGTTTTCTTCTTTGCCTCCCTTTCAGTTTTCAAGTCTTGAACTGTTTCCATTATTTGTTTGATTGTTTTTCCTTGGTTTTCTAGGGTATCATTCACTGATTTATTCAATTCTTCAAACTTTCTGTTGTACTTCTCATCCATTTCTATAAGGGCGTTTTTTACATGCTGTTTAAGGGTGTCAATCACTTTCATAAAGTCAATTTTTTCTACTTCTTCTTAATTAAGGTGTTCATGTCCTCCTCTTGTGAGGTCGCTGGTTTCTGGTGGTTTCATGTTGCTTTTGAGATTGCTGGGTGAATTCTTGCATTGGCGCCTGCACAAGAGTCATTGCCAAATTCCTTTTATGAAGCTACAGTTACTTTGATACCAAAACCGCACAAAGACTCAACCAAGAAAGAGAATTATAGGCCAATCTCACTCATGAACATCGACACAAAAATCCTCAACAAAATACTGGCAAACCGAATCAAAGAACGCATTAGGAAAATTATCCATTATGATCAAGTAGGCTTCATCCCAGAGATGCAGGGCTGGTTCAACATAGGAAAATCAATCAATGTAATCCATCATATAAATAAAATTAAAGAAAAAAACCATATGATCGTTTCATTACATGCTGAAAAAGCATTTGACAAAATTCAACATCCCTTTATGATAAAAGTCTTGGAGAGATTAGGGATACCAGGGTCGTACCTAAATATAATTAAAGCTATTTACAGCAAGCCGACTGCTAACATCAAATTAAACGGAGAGAAACTCAAAGCCATCCCACTAAAATCAGGAACACGACAAGGCTGTCCACTCTCTTCATACCTCTTCAATATAGTGCTTGAAGTTTTAGCAATAGCAATAAGACAACATAAGGGGATCAAGGGAATTCGAAACGGAAAGGAGGAAGTTAAACTTTCATTATTTGCAGATGATATGATAGTGTACATAAGCGACCCCAAAAACTCCACCAAAGAACTCCTACAGCTGATAAACACCTTTAGTAATGTGGCAGGATACAAGATCAACTCCAAAAAATCAGTTGCCCTCCTATACACAAAGGATATGGAAGCAGAGAGGGAAATCAGAGAAGCATCACCTTTCACGATAGCCACAAACAGCATTAAATATCTTGGGGTAACTCTAACCAACGAAGTAAAAGATCTATTCTACAAGAACTTTAAGGCATTGAAGAAAGAAATTGAAGAGGATACCAGAAAATGGAAGGATCTCCCTTGCTCTTAGATTGGTAGGATCAACATAGTAAAAATGGCAATCCTACCAAAGGGTATTTATAGATTCAATGCAATCCCCATCAAAGTCCCAATAAAATTCTTCACAGATCTTGAGAGGACAATAATCAACTTTATATGGAAAAAAAAAACCCCAGGATAGCCAAAACAATCTTATACAATAAAGGAACTTCTGGAGGCATTACAATCCCTGACTTCAAACTCTGTTACAGAGCTAAAGTAATGAAAACAGCGTGGTATTGGCATAAAAACAGAGAAGTTGACCAATGGAATCATATAGAAGACCCGGTTTTTAGCCCAAAAACCTATGGACACCTGATTTTCGATAAAGGAGCTAAAAGTATACAATGGAAGAAAGAAAGAATCTTCAACAAATGGTGCTGGCACAACAGGATGTCAACCTGTAGAAGAAGGAAAATAGACCCATATCTATCACCATGCACAAAACTCAAGTCCAAATGGATCAAAGACCTCAATATCAGTCCGAACACACTGAACCTAATAGAAGAGAAAGTGGGAAGTACCCTACAACAGATGGGCACAGGAGATTGCTTCCTACGTATAACCCCAGCAGCACAGACATTAAGGGCAACATTGAATAAATGGGACCTACTAAAACTGAGAAGCTTCTGTAAAGCAAAGGACACTGTCACTAAGACAAAAAGGCAACCTACTCACTGGGAGAAGATCTTCACCAACCCCGCAACGGTCAAAAGTCTGATCTCCAAAATATATAGAGAACTCAAGAAACTAGACTTTAAAATGCTAATTAACCCAATTAAAAAATGGGGCACTGAACTGAACAGAGAATTCTCAACAGAAGAAGTTCAAATGGCCAAAAGACACTTAAGGTCATGCCCAACCTCTTAGCGATCAGGGAAATGCAAATCAAAACAACTTTAAGATATCATCTTATACCTGTCAGAGTGACTAAAATCAAAAACACCAATGATAGCCTTTGCTGGAGAGGCTGTGGAGGAAGGGGTACCCTCATCCATTGCTGGTGGGAATGCAAACTTGTGCAACCACTTTGGAAAGCAGTGTGGCGGTTTCTCAGGAAATTCGGGATCATCCTACCCCAGGAGCCAGCAATACCACTCTTGGGAATATACCCAAGAGATTCCCAATCATACTACAAAGTATTTGTTCAACTATGTTCATAGCAGCATTATTTGTAATAGCCAGTACCTGGAAACAACCTAGATGCCCCTCAACAGAAGAATGGATGAAGAAAGTGTGGAATATATACACATTAGAGTACTATGCTGCGGTAAAAAACTATGACTTGAGGGTGGTGGCTCCTTTGTCTAGGTGGCCGGCCTGCACCAAGCGGGCCCGGCCCTTTGTTCGCGGGACGCCCAGGCAGCGGGGAGATCGGATCCGGGTGCCAGGAGGGCCATCGCTGGGGTGAGTGAGTTTCTGGCCGCGGCGGCAGCCCGGGACAGGGAGCTCAGACGTTCCCCACCCCTCCTGCACTCCCTGGTCAGTCTGCGGGGGCTGTACTCCTTGATACCTCTTCTCCATTACTGTCCCACCCAACTTGCATCCAAGGCCCTCCGCACTACCTCTGACCCCCCTCCCCTCTTTGAACCACACAACAGCTCCCAGCTCAGCCTGTTTGGGCGCTGGGACAGGGTCCGAATTGAGAGGGCATTCGGGAGGGTGGTGGCTCCTTTGTCTAGGTGGCCGGCCTGCACCAAGCGGCCCGGCCCTTTGTTCGCGGGACGCCCAGGCAGCGGGGAGATCGGATCCGGGTGCCAGGAGGGCCATCGCTGGGGTGAGTGAGTTTCTGGCCTCGGCGGCAGCCCGGGACAGGGAGCTCAGACGTTCCCCACCCCTCCTGCACTCCCTGGTCAGTCTGCGGGGGCTGTACTCCTTGATACCTCTTCTCCATTACTGTCCCACCCAACTTGCATCCAAGGCCCTCCGCACTACCTCTGACCCCCCCTCCCCTCTTTGAACCACACAACAGCTCCCAGCTCAGCCTGTTTGGGCGCTGGGACAGGGTCCGAATTGGGAGGGCATTCGGGAGGGTGGTGGCTCCTTTGTCTAGGTGGCCGGCCTGCACCAAGCGGGCCCGGCCCTTTGTTCGCGGGACGCCCAGGCAGCGGGGAGATCGGATCCGGGTGCCAGGAGGGCCATCGCTGGGGCGAGTGAGTTTCTGGCCGCGGCGGCAGCCCGGGACAGGGAGCTCAGACGTTCCCCACCCTTCCTGCACTCCCTGGTCAGTCTGCGGGGGCTGTACTCCTTGATACCTCTTCTCCATTACTGTCCCACCCAACTTGCATCCAAGGCCCTCCGCACTACCTCTGACCCCCCTCCCCTCTTTGAACCACACAACAGCTCCCAGCTCAGCCTGTTTGGGCGCTGGGACAGGGTCCGAATTGGGAGGGCATTCGGGAGGGTGGTGGCTCCTTTGTCTAGGTGGCCGGCCTGCACCAAGCGGCCCGGCCCTTTGTTCGCGGGACGCCCAGGCAGCGGGGAGATCGGATCCGGGTGCCAGGAGGGCCATCGCTGGGGTGAGTGAGTTTCTGGCCTCGGCGGCAGCCCGGGACAGGGAGCTCAGACGTTCCCCACCCCTCCTGCACTCCCTGGTCAGTCTGCGGGGGCTGTACTCCTTGATACCTCTTCTCCATTACTGTCCCACCCAACTTGCATCCAAGGCCCTCCGCACTACCTCTGACCCCCCTCCCCTCTTTGAACCACACAACAGCTCCCAGCTCAGCCTGTTTGGGCGCTGGGACAGGGTCCGAATTGGGAGGGCAGCCAGGAGGGTAGTAGCTCCTTTGTCTGGGTGGCCTGCCTGCCCTGCGGCAGCGAGGTCGGCCCTTTGTTCGCGAGACACCCAAGCAGCAGGGAGATCAGATCCAGGTGCCAGGAGTGACATCACTGGGCAGATCAAGCTCAGCAGGACGGACCTTGCTTCCACACTGAAGAGATACACCCAGAGGCTCAGTCACAGCAAAAACTGGACCAAGACACCAGGCCTCCCTTGGCTTCATTAGAAAGAGGAGATGGGAAGGCGCCAATGCAAGAATTCCTCCAACAACCTGAAAGGCAACATGACATCACCAGAACCCAGGGATCCCGAAATAAGAAGAATTGTACACCCTACTCCAGAAGAAGTAGAAGAAATCGACCCAAAAGTGAATTTTTTGAAAATAATAGAAGACCTTAAACAGGAGGTGAAAAACTGCCATAAACAATTAGAGATTACAAACAAAAAGGTAGAGGAAATGAATAAATCGCTCAAAGATACCCAAGAAAACCAAGAGAAACAAGAAAATGCAATCAAACAGGTAAGGGAAATGGTTCAAGACCTGAAGAATGAAATGGAAGTAATGAAGAAAACACAAACCGAGGGAAGGTTGGAGATGGAAAATCTGGGTAAACGAACAGGAACTACAGAGACAAGTACTACCAACAGATTACAAGAGTTAGAAGAAAGAATGTCAGACACTGAAGATACCATAGAGAAAATTAACACACTGATCAAAGAAAACAGCAAAACCAACAAATTCTCATCACAAAACATTCAGGAAATATGGGACACAATAAAAAGACCAAACCTAAGAATAATTGGGATACAAGAAGGAGAAGAAGTACAGCTCAATGGTTCAGAAAATATATTTAATAAAATTATAGAAGAAAACTTTCCCAGCCTAAAGAAAGATATTCCTTTGAAGGTTCAAGAAGCATACAGAACACCGAATAGACTGGACCAGAAAAAAACATCTCCTCGCCACATAATAATCAGAACACAAAACATCCAGAATAAAGAAAGAATATTAAGAGCTGCAAAGGAAAAAGGTCAAGTTACTTATAAAGGTAAACCTATCAGACTTACTCCTGACTACTCTATGGAAACCATGAAAGCCAGAAGGTCCTGGATAGATGTACTGCAGAAGCTAAGAGAACATGGATGCAAGCCCAGACTACTATACCCAGCCAAGCTTTCGTTCACTATAAATGGAGAAAACAAAATTTTCCAGGATAAAAACAAATTTAAACAATACGTAGCCACAAATCCAGCCTTACAGAAAATAATAGAAGGAAAATCACAAACCAAGGAGACCAACAATGACCACAATAACTCAAACTTCTAGACACCCTTTACCAGCGCAACTAAAAGAAAGCAAACACACAAACCCTATGACTAAAAAAGTGACCAGAGTTAGCAACCACTGGTCATTAATATCCCTTAATGTCAATGGACTCAACTCACCTATAAAAAGACACAGGCTAAGAGATTGGATACGCAAACAGGATCCAACATTCTGCTGTTTACAAGAAACACACCTCAACCACAAAGATAGGCACCTACTTAGAGTAAAGGGATGGGAAAAGGTTTATCAAGCAAATGGACCTAAGAAACAAGCTGGTGTGGCCATACTAATTTCTAACAAAGTTGACTTCAAACTTAAATCAACCAGAAGAGATGGAGAGGGATATTTTATACTCATAACAGGAACAATTGATCAGGATGAGGTCTCAATCCTGAATATCTATGCCCCTAATATAAAAGCACCCACATATGTAAAAGAAACATTACTAAAACTCAAAGACGCCATCAAACCGCACACACTAATAGTGGGAGATCTCAACACGCCTCTTTCACCAATGGACAGGTCAATCAGACAGAAACCTAACAGAGAAATAAGAGAATTAATGGAGGTATTGAACCAAATGGACTTAGCAGACATCTATAGAACATTCCACCCAAATAGGAAAGAATATACCTTCTTCTCTGCAGCTCATGGAACCTTCTCGAAAATTGACCACATCCTCGGTAACAAAGCAAACTTCCACAGTTACAAAAAAATATCCATAACCACCTGTGTCTTATCAGATCACCACGGTCTAAAGTTAGAATTCAACAACAATGCTACCCCCAGAAAGCCTGCAAACTCATGGAAACTGAATAGTCAACTATTGACCCACACCTGGATTAAAGAAGAAATAAAGAAAGAAATTAAAGTCTTCCTTGAATTCAATGAAAATAAAGAATCAACATACTCAAACTTATGGGACACTTTGAAAGCAGTCCTAAGGGGAAAGTTCATAGCCCTTAGTGCCCACTTAAAGAAAACAGAGAAAGCATACATTGGAGACTTAACAGCCCACCTGAAAGCTCTAGAAAAAAAAGAAGCAGACTCACCTAGGAGGAGTAGAAGACTGGAAATAGTCAAACTGAGGGCTGAAATCAACAAAATAGAAACACAGAAAACAATCCAAAGAATCAATGAAACAAAAAGCTGGTTCCTGGAGAAAATCAACAAAATTGATAAACCCCTATCCAAACTAATCAAACGGCAGAGAGAGAATCTGCAAATTAATAAGATCAGAAATGAAAAGGGGGACATAACCACAGACATAGAGGAAATTCAGAGAATCATTAGATCTTACTACAAAAGCCTGTATGCCACAAAACTGGAAAATGTAAAAGAAATGGACACTTTTTTTAGATAAATACCATATACCAAAGTTAAATCAGGACCAGGTGAGCAATCTAAATAGACCTGTCAGTCGCGAAGAATTAGAAGCTGTTATCAAAAACCTCCCTACCAAAAAAAGCCCAGGACCAGACGGTTTCAATGCGGAATTCTACCAGAATTTCCAAGAAGACCTAATACCTATACTCCTTAAGGTATTTCACAATATAGAAACAGAAGAGTCATTGCCAAATTCCTTTTATGAAGCTACCATCACTCTGATACCAAAACCACACAAAGACTCAACCAAGAAAGAGAATTACAGGCCAATCTCACTCATGAACATCGACGCAAAAATCCTCAACAAAATACTGGCGAACCGTATCCAAGAATACATTAGAAACATTATCCATTATGATCAAGTAGGCTTCATACCAGAGATGCAAGGCTGGTTCAACATACGAAAATCTATCAATGTAATCCATCATATAAATAAACTGAAAGAAAAAAACCATATGATCATTTCATTAGATGCTGAAAAAGCTTTTGACAAAATTCAACATCCCTTTATGATAAAAGTCTTGGAGAGATTAGGGATACAAGGGTCATACTTAAATATAATAAAAGCTATTTACAGCAAACCAACAGCTAACATCAAATTAAACGGAGAGAAACTCAAAGCCATCCCACTTAAATCAGGAACACGACAAGGCTGTCCACTCTCTCCATACCTCTTCAATATAGTGCTTGAAGTTTTAGCAATAGCAATAAGACAACATAAGGGGATCAAGGGGATTCGAATTGGAAAGGAAGAAGTTAAACTTTCGTTATTTGCAGATGATATGATAGTCTACATAAGCGACCCCAAAAACTCCACCAAAGAACTCCTACAGCTGATAAACACCTTTAGTAATGTGGCCGGATACAAGATCAACTCCAAAAAATCAGTCGCCCTCCTATACACAAAGGATATGGAAGCAGAGAGGGAAATCAGAGAAGCATCACCTTTCACGATAGCCACAAACAGCATAAAATATCTCGGGGTAACTCTAACCAAAGAAGTGAAGGATCTATTTGACAAGAACTTTAAGGCATTGAAGAAAGAAATTGAAGAGGATACCAGAAAATGGAAGGATCTCCCTTGCTCTTGGATTGGGAGGATCAACATAGTAAAAATGGCAATCCTACCAAAGGCAATTTATAGATTCAATGCAATCCCCATCAAGATCCCATTAAAATTCTTCACTGATCTTGAAAGGATAATAATCAACTTTATATGGAATAACAAAAAACCCAGGATAGCCAAAACAATCTTGTACAATAAAGGTACTTCTGGAGGCATTACCATCCCTGACTTTAAACTCTACTATAGAGCTACAGTAATGAAAACAGTGTGGTATTGGCATAAAAATAGAGAAGTCGACCAATGGAATCGTGTAGAAGACCCGGATCTTAACCCACAAACCTATGAACACCTCATTTTCGATAAAGGTGCTAAAAGTATACAATGGAAGAAAGAAAGCATCTTCAACAAATGGTGCTGGCACAACTGGATGTCAACCTGTAGAAGAAAGAAAATTGACCCATATCTATCACCATGCACAAAACTCAAGTCCAAATGGATCAAAGACCTCAATATCAATCTGAACACACTGAACCTGATAGAAGAGAAAGTGGGAAGTACCCTACAACAGATGGGCACAGGCGATCGCTTCCTAGGTATAACCCCAGCAGCACAGTCATTAAGGGCAACATTGAATAAATGGGACCTACTGAAACTGAGAAGCTTCTGTAAAGCAAAAGACACTGTCACTAAGACAAAAAGGGAACCCACTGACTGGGAGAAGATCTTCACCAACCCCGCAACAGACAAAGGTCTGATCTCCAAAATATATAAAGAACTCAAGAAACTAGACTTTAAAATGCTAATTAACCCAATTAAAAAATGGGGCACTGATCTGAAGAGAGAATTCTCAACAGAAGAAGTTCAAATGGCCAAAAGGCACTTAAGGTCATGCTCAGCTTCCTTAGCGATCAGGGAAATGCAAATCAAAACAACGTTGAGATATCACCTTACACCTGTCAGAATGGCTAAAATCAAAAACACCAATGATAGCCTTTGCTGGAGAGGCTGTGGAGAAAGGGGTACCCTCATCCATTGCTGGTGGGAATGCAAACTTGTGCAACCACTTTGGAAAGCAGTGTGGCGGTTTCTCAGGAAATTTGGGATCAACCTACCCATGGACCCAGCAATGCCACTCTTGGGAATATACCCACGAGATGCCCGATCATATTACAAGGATATTTGTTCAACTATGTTCATAGCAGCATTATTTGTAATAGCCGGAACCTGGAAACAACCTAGATGCCCTTCAATGGAAGAATGGATGAAGAAAGTATGGAATATATATACATTAGAATACTACTCAGCGGTAAAAAACAATGACTTCGCGAATTTTGCATGCAAATGGATGGAAATAGAAAACACTATCCTGAGTGAGGTAACCCAGACCCAAAAGGATGAACATGGGATGTACTCACTCATAATTGGTTTCTAGAGATAAATAAAGGTCAGTGGGTCTATAATTTGATATCCTAAAGAAACTAAATAAGAAGGTGATCCGAAAGAAAAACATATAGCTATCCTCCTGGTTATGGGAAGTAGACCAGATTGCCGGGCAAAAATTTGGGATCTTGGGGGTGTGGTGGGAGGGGGGTGAGGGGAGAAGGGTAGAGAAATGTGAGAAGGGGAGGATGGGGGGAACCTGGGGAAACGGGATGTTTGGGATAAAGGAAGGTTGGTTAGGGGAGCAGAGAAGCACACATCTTAATTAAGGGAGCCATCTTAGAATAGAAAAATAAAATAAAATAAAAAAAACAGTTTCCAATAGAGAGAGCTTAAAGCTGCCTAACAGGTACTCAAACAGGTAAAATATAAATCAACAGGTAAAGTATACAATAATCAACAAATACAGTATATTAATTATAATGCAGCTATGGCAAGTGTGCATATTAAATATAAAACTTATTCTACAACATTTTTATGAAAAAATGCTGTTTATGACAAAATCTTCTCAAGTTTTGCCAATTAAGATATTAAACTCTTAATTTAAACCAGTAGCCTGTCTGGTACAAAAGGGCAGGATAAAAGCTAAATAATGGCTTGATCCCCAGATGATTATTGCTACAATTCACACAACTGTATTTTGCTAATGTTATAGCAAAAAAAATCCCTTAAAGGATTTTATGCTAAATTTTACAAATGGCTCTTCCAATGGAGGAACTGCATATATGGCTAATAATAATAAAAAAATATTATGGAGCATAATAAGGCTCCTTGTAAGCAGCTTATGAAACTTGCAAGTAGATCCAGATGCAAACGGATCTGACATGATAACACCAAGCTGACCTTTGCTAGGGCAAGGTGGAAAAGCCCTTGCAATGCATTATGAAAAAACCCGACCTATATATATTTGGGGTCGAGGATATGTTTATGCTTTTTTCACAGAAAGAAAATAAAAGCTGGGCCTGATGTCGAGGCTGCGCTGCGGACACAGAGGAGTTCCTGAGGCGATTGCAGAGAGGTCCTTAGTCTGGCTTTTCCTGCCCCCAAGGAGAGGAGTCCCTGATAACAGAACCTGCTGCTCCACTCTACAGGGTGTCAATTCTGCCTCCTGAGTCCAGGGAGACCCGGCTGAGATAATGCCAGGATGTGCTTCAGATAGCTGAATCCAGCTCACCTCACCCAGGAATCCCACCGGCCCTGAAGCACAAGTGCTAAACTGCTTCTGCAGCTTGAACTCTGGTCTGCTTTGGAGCTGAGATGCAGACTGGACATCAGACTGTTTTAATCTTTGGGACACAGAACTCATTTTAATTAAAATACTAACCTCTTCACTTAAGAAGGGGAAAGATTGGGGTTCCTGTGACTGTTGCTCAGAGTCTGGAAATGGTGGTATTTGACAACAATGTATGTCATTGTACTCTTACTGAAATTGATCTAATGATATTTGTAACTGCTTATAGATGTTGGGAAAGGTTTGACACATGCTGTAAAGTGTTTGGGTTTAGTGCATATGTTAAGAATTTTAGATTTTGATCCCTTTTTCACCTCCCTAATTGATGACAGGCAAGCACACGTAACTTTTTGTGGAGTAGGCATTTAGGAAGGAGGACATACCATGGGCCAGACTAAAAGGTGAATACTGGGTTTGGAAGGTGCCCCTTTCTTCTTGTCTGGAGATGGAGTTATTGGTGCCAAAATTATATCATATCTTTTGTTTAAGGAGCACCTCACAGATTTTTCATTAATGATAGATACAGGGGCCCAATGACGGGAGTTAGTGTGGATCCTCACCTAAATTTCAAACCATACAGAGGCCGTACAGGCCGGCTCAACATGGCATGGTTTTTAGGTATGAGGGCGCTCTCCACATAGCCTAAGACAGGGTGTCCTGTGATCTGCTTACTTTAATCCTACTAGATACCTTTTATTTGAGAAGCTCCAAGAAACTAATGCTACTCATAAGGCACCCCTCTGTTCCCAGGAGAGGTTAATTGCTTCACCAGTCGAGAGGAGGGTCTCTCCTTGTCCCAGTCCCCTTTCCTTTAGATCTGACACCATGGTTGACTCTGTCTTGGTGCCCTCCACCTATAACTACTTGCCTCTATATAAGAAAGGAGGAATATGTTGGGAGCCGTTTCCCCCCCTAAAGATTGTTACAGAAACCATCACCTTGGGGAGCCTGCAGGGAACCCCAAACCCATAATTATGTTAAGAATAGTCCTATTGGCAAAACCTGCCCCACACCCAATTAGCTATTTGCTAATTGCTAACGAACCTAATCTGATAGCGGAACTGCCTTAAATTCCAGCTATCCAGGGAACTAGGTGTGGCAACTCCTGACTTCTTGGCCTACCTGACCGGATGTAGGTTACGTGACTGGGACCACGCGGCCAGATTCCATGCTCCTGTGCCCTACTCCCCAAGCCCTCATTCAGGGGGTATATAAGTCGTTACCCTGTCCCTAATAAACGGAGGCTTTGACAAAAAAAAAAAAGAAAAAAAAAGGTTAACAACTGAACTATCACTTATACCAGTTAGGGGAGAGACAATCAGTTTTCTACGATGAGTGACACTGAGCATGTCAACTAATTCTGGGCAAGCCTCATGTTCAGGAGTAATTGACCAACAACATATAGTTGGACTCCACAGGACTTTGTCTGTGCTTTATTTGGTTACAAGTTGGGCTTTTTGTTTGTTTTCAATCTTTTTTTCTTTCTTTTCTTGGTATGACTTTCTTGTTTCTAAGTTTTGGAAGATTTTATTGTTGTACAGGATTTTTGCTTCTTGTTAAAGAAAGAACTTAAAGTTGGGTGGGTAGGGATGGGGAAAAGATCTGAAGGGACTTGAGGGAGAGGAAGAATATGATCAAAGTGTATTTGAATTTGAAAATTGTTTTAAATAATGGAAAACATAATAAATTAATTTAAAAATAAAAAAAAAAACTATGACTTCTCGAATTTAACATGCAAATGGATGGAAATAGAAAACACTATCCTGAGTGAGGTAACCCAGACCCAAAAAGATGAACATGGGATGTACTCACTCATAATTGGTTTCTAGCCATAAATAAAGGTCACGGAGTGTATACCTGGTGAACCTAAAGAAGCTAAATAAGAAGGTGAACCCAAGGAAAAACATATAGTTATCCTCCTGGCTATGGGAAGTAGACAAAATTGCTGGGAGAAAAATTGGGATTATGGGGGTGGAATGGGATAGGGGTAAGGGGAGATGGGGAGAGAAAAGTGAGAAGGGGAGGATGGGAGGAACTTGGGAAAACAGGATGATTGGGATAAAGGAAGGTTGGATAGGGGAGCAGGGAAGCACAAATCTTAGTAGTTAAGAGAGCCATCTTAGGGTTGGCAAGAGACTTGAACCTAGAGTGGCTCCCAGGAGCCCAAGGCGATGTTCCCAGTTAGTTCCTTGGGTAGCTGAGGATAGGGAACCTGAAATGACCCTATCCTATAGCAATACTGACGAATATCTTGCATATCACCACAGAACCTTCATCTGGTGATGGATGGAGATAGAGACAGAGACCCAAACAGGAGCACCGGACTGAGCTCCCAAGGTCCCAATGAGGAGCAGAAGGAGGGAGAACATGAGCAAGGAAGTCAGGACCACGAGGGGTAAACCAACCCACTGAGACAGTGGAGCTGATCTATTGGGAGCTCACCAAGGGCAGCGGGACTGTGACTGAAAAAGCATTGGATAAAACCGGACTCTCTGAACATGGCGAACAATGAGGGCTGATGAGAAGCCAAGGACAATGGCATGGGGTTTTGATCCTATTTCATGTTCTGGCTTTGTGGGAGCCTAGCCAGTTTTCATGTTCACCTTCCTAGACATGGCTCCAAACAGTTGTTTAAGTTGTTTTCCCCCCTCATGACTCCTGTAAATGACAGAATATTTACTTTATTTTTCAATCTAAAGTCAAAGTGCCAGGGGTTCATTTTAAAACAATGCTTTAATATGCCTTTCTTTTTTTTTTTAATTGAAAAAATTTCTGCCTCCTCCCTGCCTCCCATTTCCCTCCACCTCCTGCAATCCTCTCCCCCCTCCTCCAGTCCTAAGAGCAGTCAGGGTTCCCTGCCCTGTGTGAAGTCCAAGATCCTCCCCCCTCCATCCAGGTCTAGGAAGGTGAGCATCCAAACAGACTAGGCTCCCACAAAGCCAGTACATGCACTAGAATCAAAAACCAGTGCCATTGTCCTTGGCATCTCATCAGCCCTCATTGTCCACTCTCTCCATACCGCTTCAATATAGTGCTTGAAGTTCTAGCAATAGCAATAAGACAACATAAGGGAATCAAGGGGATTTGAATTGGAAAGGAAGAAGTTAAACTTCTGTTATTTGCAGATGATATGATAGTGTAAATAAACGACCCCAAAAACTCCACCAAAGAACTCCTACAGCTGATAAACACCTTTAGTAACATGGCAGGATACAAGATCAACTCCAAAAAATCAGTTGTCCTCCTATACACAAAGGATAAGGAATCAGAGAGGGAAATCAGAGAAGCGTCACCTTCTTTGTCACGATAGCCACAAACAGCATTAAATATCTTGGGGTAACTCTAACCAAGGAAGTAAAAGATCTATTTGACAAGAACTTTAAGGCATTGAAGAAAGAAATTGAAGAGGATACCAGAAAATGGAAGGATCTCCCTTGCTCCTGGATTGGGAGGATCAACATAGTAAAAATGGCAATTCTACCAAAAGCAATTTACAGATTCAATGCAATCCCCATCAAGATCCCATTAAAATTCTTCACAGATCTTGAAAGGACAATAATCAAATTTATATGGAAAAACAAAAAAACCCAGGATAGCAAAACAATCTTATACAATAAAGGAACTTTGGAGACATTACCATCGCTGACTTCAAACTCTATTACAGAGCTACAGTATTGAAAACACCTCAGTATTTGTATAAAAACAGGGAAATCGACAATTGGAATCGAACAGTAGACCCGGATTTTAACATACAATTTTATGAACACCTGATTTTCGATAAAGGAGCTAAACGTATACAATGGAAGAAAGAAAGCTTCTTCAACAAATGGTGCTGGCATAACTGGATGTCAACCTGCGAAGAATGAAAATAGATCCATATCTATCACCATGCACAAAACTCAAGTGCAAATGGATTAAAGACCTCAATATCAATCTAAACACACTGAACCTGATAGAAGAGAAAGTGGGAAGTACTCTACAACAGATGGGCACAGGCAATCGCTTCCTAGGTATAACGCCAGCAGCAGAGTCATTAACGGCAACATTGAATAAATGGGACCTATTAAAACTGAGAAGCTTCTGTAAAGCAAAGGACAATGTCACTAAGACAAAAAGGCAACCTACTCACTGGGAGAAGATCTTCACCAACCCCGCAACAGTCAAAGGTCTGATCTCCAAAATATATAAAGAACTCAAGAAACTAGACTTTAAAATGCTAATTAACCCAATTAAAAAAATGGGGCACTGAACTGAACAGAGAATTCTCAACAGAAGAAGTTCTAATGGCTAAATGACACTTAAGGTCATGCTCAACTTCCTTAGTGATAAGGGAAATGCAAATCAAAACAACTTTGAGATACCATCTTACACCTGTCAGAATAGCTAGAATCAAAAACATCAAAGATAGCCTTTTCTGGAGAGTATGTGGAGTAAGAGGAACACTCATCCATTGCTGGTGGGAATGCAAACTTGTGCAACCACTTTGGAAATCAGTGTTGCAGTTTCTCAGGAAATTCGGGATCAATACCCAAGAGACTCCCAATCATACTACAAAAGTATTTGTTCACCTATGTTCATAGCAGCATTATTTGTAATGGCCAGAACCTGGAAACAACCTAGATGCCCCTCAATGGAAGAATGGATAAAGAAAGTGTGGAATATGTATGCATTAGAGTACTACTCAGTGGTTAAAAAAATGACATCTTGAATTTTGCATTCAAATGGATGGAAATTAAAAAACACTATCCTGAGTGAGGTAACCCAGACCCAAAAAGATGAATATGGTATGTACTCACTCATAAGTGAATTCTAGCCATAAATAAAGGACATTGAGCCTATAATATGAGATCCTAGAGAAGCTAAATAACAAGGTGATCCCAAAGAAAAACATAAAGTTATCCTCCTGATATTGGAAGTAGACAATATTGCCAGGCAAAAATTAGAAACTTGGGGGTGGGGATGGAGTGGGTGTCTTGGGAAATGGGGGAAAAAAGTGAGAAGGGGAGGTTGGGGAGAGCTTGGGAGAATGGGATGGTTGGGATGGAGGCAGGGTGGATATGGGAGTAGGGAAGTATATATCTTAATAAAGGGAGCCATTTTAGAGTCGGAGAGAGACTTGACTCTAGAGGTGTTCCCAGGTGTCCATGGAGATGGCCCCAGCTAGATCCTTGGGCAGCTGAGGAGAGGGAGCCTGAAATGGCCCTATCCTATAGCCATACTGATGAATATCTTGCATATCACCATAGAAACTTCATCTGGCGATGGATGAAGTTAGAGACAGAGACCCACATTGGAACACTGGACTGAGCTCCTAAGGTCCAAATGAGGAGCAGAAGGAGGGAGAACAAGAGCAAGGAAGTTAGGACTGTGAGGGGTGTGCCCACCCACTGAGATGGTGGGGCTGATCTAATGGGAGCTCATCAAGATCAGCTGGATAATGGAACATGTGATCAAACCAGACTCCCTGAACGTGGCTGACTAGGAGGGCTGACTGAGAAGTCAAGGACAACGGCACTGGGTTTTGATCCTACTGCATGTACTGGCTTTGTGGAGCCTATCTGTTTGGATGCTCACCTTCCTAGACCTGGATGGAGGAGGGAGGACCTTGAACTTCCCACAGGGCAGGGGGAACCCCGACTGCTCTTTGGACTGGAGAGGGAGGGGAAAGGGGATGGAGGGAGCGGAGTGAAATAGAAGGAGGGGGAGGAGGTGAAAATTTTTAATTAAATAATAAAAATAAAGAAGTTTGGAAGAGTCATGTTGGGGAACATTCTAGAGAAGATGGGCAGTTGATATGATTAGAATACACTACATACATATATGAAATTATCAAATAATATGTAAGGTAAAATTATATAGACACAAAAATTAGAAATAGAAATTAGAATAAAATGTCTAATTTAATTTAAAAGAAAAAATAAAGCTACAATGGCAATCACTTTTAGCACTGTCTTAGCTACCTTTCTATTGCCATACAAAATAACACTACCAAATCAACTCTCAGAAGAAAGAGTTTATCCAAAACTTAGATATTCAGAGGGTGAATCCATGAGCATCATGATAGAGAGCATGAAATCAGGCAGGCATGGAGCTAGAGAAGTAGCTGAGAGCTTACATCCTGATTGGCAAGTAGGAGGTAGACAGAGAACTAACTGGTAAGGACTCAAGCTTTTGAAACTATAAAGCCTGCCCCAGTGACACACCACTTCAACAAGACCACACCTCCTAATCTTTCGCAAAGAGTTTTATCCAACTGGGGAACAAGTATTCAAATATATTAGCCTCAGAGGGCCATTTTCATTCAAATTACCAAACTCGTTAATTTTTTAAATTTATTTATTAAAGATTTCTGTCTCTTCCCAGCCACCGCCTCCCAGTTCCCTCCCCCTCTCCCAATCAAGTCCCCCTCCCACCTCAGCCCAAAGAGCAATCAGGGTTCCCTGCCCTGTGGGAAGTCCAAGGACCACCCACCTCCATCCAGGTCTAGTAAGGTGAGCCTCCAAACTGCCTAGGCTCCCACAAAGCCAGTTCGTGCAGTAGGGTCGAAAACCCATTGCCATTGTTCTTGAGTTCTCAGTAGACCTCATTGTCCACTATGTTCAGCGAGTCCGGTTTTATCCCAGGCTTTTTCAGATCCAGGCCAGCTGGCCTTAGTGAATTCCTGATAGAACATCCCCATTGTCTCAGTGTGTGGGTGCACCCCTCGCGGTCCTGAGTTCCTTTCTCATGCTCTCTCTCCTTCTGCTCCTGATTTGGACCTTGAGAATTCTGTCCGGTGCTCCAATGAGAGTCTCTGTCTCTGTCTCCTTTCATCGCCTGATGCAGGTTAATATTCAGGAGGATGCCTATATGTTTTTCTTTGGGTTCTCCTTATTTAGCTTCTCTAAGATCACTAAATATAGGCTCAATATCCTTTGTTTATGGCTAGAAACCAAATATGAGTGAGTACATCCCATGTTCCTCTTTTTAAGAATTGCAGCAATCCACTTCATAACATCTGGTATTGATGGTGGTCATACCACCCTGAATGCACCTGCTCCCCTTTGATCTTGGATACAAAGCAGGGCTGACTTTGTTACTACTTAGATCAGAAGAAAGGGGTGATGAATTGAGTTGTCCTCTTCATTATAGGAAAGAATGTACATTTCTGTGGCTTCTAGTTGTTGGCATTAGAGGCCATGTTTTGACAGGAAGAAGTTCTGCTTAGGTCAATAGAGTTCCCAGAGGTTCGCTTAAATTCAGGGAAGAGAGTGATAGATGATTTATTTTCATGAACTCCAAATCACGTATTAGGAACACATTGGCATTTCCTTCTTTTATGAATGTATACATATGATTACAGTATATTAGCATTCCTGCTGGCTGCGCCCTTAATGACGATAATTTAATTTTATGTCTGATTTCTATTGCTGAGGGTAAACTGAAACATCACCTTCTCTTAAATATTTAATGTAATAACATAATCGTTTAATAAATAGTTGTACTCACTACTAGACTTTGCCATTAGATATTTGTTAGCTATGGAGTTAATCATCATTTGCAACTTAAGTAAGTGTATTTCAGTACCAGTTTGTTTTCTCCATAATCCATATGTTTAATTTACTTAGCAGTCCATCACTTACCCTGCAGAGGGGTCCAGAGGCCTCACAAGATTACCAAAGAGTTCACTGGATACACTTACTTACTAGCTGCACTTTCAGGGAAGAAGAGCTCAGTGGCCAGCTTTTAATGATTGTAAACAAAATCTCAGGAAACAAACAGAAATCAATATCACAAGAAAACACTCTAGACTAGAGACATGGGTCAGTGATCAACAAGACTTTCTGCTAAACCGGGAGAAATGGAGTTTGGATACAACACCCATGTCAGGTGGTTCTCAGATACCTGTAACTCTAACTCCAAGGAATGTGACCCCCCCACTGGTCCTACAAGCACCCTCACACACATGATATATACACTCACACAGATACAAACATATGTATATTCATACAATTAGAATAAAATAATTTTTAAAAATTCTTGGGAATCAAGGAAATGACAAAAGGCCAAGTGTGGTTTTTTTCCCCTAGAATTCTTTTCCAAAGCAACTTGGAATTTACAAGCTCTGTTTTGTACTCTGTAGGGACTCAGCTTGGCATGACTGTAGGCATGCTGAGTTAGTTATAAACGCAATGAGTTCCTCAAGTAACATGACCTATTCTCCTTACATAGTTTTCTAGTATAGTAAAAGCAGACAACATTACTGAGTAACATGTGGAGCAAAAGGTCAATTGCTGAGAAAGTTATGTCTGCTAAAGCTGTCTCAAGCTCTGACCTTGAGTTAGCATGAACACCTGGGAAATTGATCTCATGTATTTGTCTCTAGGGGAAACCAAATATTCATCTCCAGGGCAACTAGTTTGCTTTGAAAATGTTCTAAAGTCTAAAATTAGCTGTCTTTGTGAATGAGAATACTATTGTTTTTCTATGTAAGCTTGAGTAGTAAAAAAATCCTAGTATTAGTTATATTCATCAAAATTATACAGATTAAGCATAAATCATCCTTATGACCCTTCACAGCTATATGTGTGCCCAATAGATAGATTATATACATGATACAAACACACAAGCAGTGGGAACACACCCATAGCTCTTTTTAGGGAAGAAATGCAGTTCTTACAGAAGACGTGAAGTGACACATGAGAGAAATTATAGACAGGGACAACTGGTCACTACAGTCAGTCCTACACAGCTCTTCCAGGTGGGGCTCCCTATAAGAGAGTCATTCATCTGGTGGGCTGACCTTCTGGATACTAGTTGTCACCTCCTGTATGCCACTTACTGCCGTCTGAATGATAATGGCAGAGACACCCCCAATTCCACTGTTAGGAGTCCCACGAAAATCTCAAGCCAAGTTGTTTATAATTTATAATGCCCACGAGGGGCAGCTGAGATTCATCCGAGGCTTTGGTGGGTCACCTGGCATATGGCCTGAGGCCTTGGCAGGAGACAGACAGATAGAAAAGGCCATACAGGGAGAGCTTAGGTATAGAGTTTATTAAGTGGGTTATGGAAGAAGGGAAAGGGGCAAAGGGAGAAGGGGAATGCTGTGGGACAATGGTCTTGTACTTTGTAAAAATTTGTCAGTTCTATTTTAATAAAGTGCTGATTGCCCAGTAGCCAGGCAGGAAGTAGAGGTGGGGCAACCAGGCAGGAAATAGAGGCCGAGCAATGAGAACAGGAGAATTCTGGAAAAAGGAGAGTTAAGTCTGCAATCGTCACCCAGATACAGAGGAAGCAAGATGAGAAAGCCTCACTGCTAGAGGAACTAAGCCACATGGCTAACACAGACAAAAATTATGGGCTAATGTATAAGAGAGAGATAATAAGAAGTCTGAACAAATAGACCAACCAGTTTATATTTAATGTCACCCTCTCTGTATTTCTTTGGGACTTAAAAACTATGGGACCAGGCAGGATAGAAACCTCAGTCAAGAGACAGAGACAGAGACTCACATTGGAGCACCGGACAGAAATCTCAAGGTCCCAATCAGGAGCAGAAGGAGAGAGAGCACGAGAAAGGAACTCAGGACCGCAAGGGGTGCACCCACACACTGAGACAATGGGGATGTTCTATCGGGAACTCACTAAGGCCAGCTGGCCTGGGTCTGAAAAAGCGTGGGATAAAACCAGACTCGCTGGACATAGCGGACAATGAGGACTACTAAGAACTCAAGAACAATGGCAATGGGTTTTTGACCCTACTGCACGTACTGGCTTTGTGGGAGCCTAGGCAGTTTGGAGGCTCACCTTACTAGACCTGGATGGAGGTAGGTGGTCCTTGGACTTCCCACAGGGCAGGGAACCCTGATTGCTCTTTGGGCTGAGGTGGGAGGGGACTTGATTGGGGGAGGGGGAGGGAACTGGGAGGAGGTGGCGGGGAAGAGACAGAAATCTTTAATAAATAAATAAATTTAAAAAAATTTAAAAATATATATATTCATATTTTCAAGGCAAGCTTGGAAAGTGATGTAATTATGGATGTTTTGGACAGAGCAGTATCTTCTTTGATGCCATATTTACTGCACAGCAATAAATAATAAAATGGGATACTTTTGCAAAAAAAAGAGTCAACAGAGGAAGAGAAGAGGGAAGCAGAGGTTGCCTGTCCAGAAGAAAGGCAGTAAGACACAGAGGGAGAGGGTAGAGAGCTGCTTGCCTTGGCAGAAGGGAAGGGTTGGTAGTGGGCAGGGCTTGTCTCTTAAAGGGATAGGGTACCAACGTGACAGCCTCCCATCCCTAACAAATAAGCTATCTGCAATTGAGATCCACTGGTAAAGAAAACATCTGCTTTCATCAATAGAATCTCACTGGATATATTAACCACATATCAGGGCATTTCCCCATACCTACTAGTAGTTGCCTACCACAAAACAAACTCAATAATTTTTTGTAGACATTTTGTCTCATTTTGCTTTGTTTTGGGAATGTTTTTTCTTATTGTTCTTTTGATTGTGTATTTTGATTTCTGTTATTGTGGGTTTTTTTTTGTTTTGTGTGTTTGTTCTGAGAAAGAGGAGGAGCATAAAGTTTGTTAGGTATGAAGAATCTAAAAAGAATAGAAGGAAAAATATGATCAAAATATATCGCCTGGAATTTTTTTTTTTCAATGAAAAGCAGCAAAAATAGAAATACAATACTTTTTAGAAATGTTTGCATGGAGATTAGTTTGTGGAATGTATTGTTACTCTTTATAATTCCCATATTATTTGTGTATGGATACTCCACTCTGATAACAGAGTTTGTTACAAATACATTTTGTCTCAGTCTGCACCATTATAGCAGAAAACCAAAAACAGTAATTTACAATTAACAGAAATTTCTTGTCCCATATTTCTGGAGGCTTTGAAGTTAAAGATTAAAAAACCAAGTCAGTGTATGGCTTTATACTTAATTATTTATCCCCCTTATCTCTGAAAAGCAAAGTGGGAGCAAGAAAATTCCAATGTCATGAAACATTTGAGCCTATAATTCAGTCCCTCAAACAAAATAAATCAAGACAAAAACCATTTCTTTATTCTAGTTCATTCATCTTTCATTTTGTTCTTTAATTGATATTTTTGAATGCCCCATCTCTAAAAGCACGGACTATATCTTCTACTTGATTTATTCTACTCTCAATGTTATCCATTATGTTTTCAATTTTATTTATTGTGTTTCAGATACAGAATTTATCTGATTTTTTTAAAATTTTCATTTCAGTATGTCAATAAATATTTGTTTTCATTTTGGTTCAATTATTGTATTTTACCTTATTTGAAATTTTTTTAAACAATAAACCTTTAGAAAACTCTAAATGTTCTTTGAACATATTTAAAGCAGATATTTCGAATTTCTGGTCAGGTATCTTGTGCATCTCACTCAAGTTATGAGTCACTAACACTTTATTTTGGGTACCTGTTGATATATGTTGATGGTCCCTTGATTGTCCTTAACAATCTTTTGCTTTTTGTAGATTTGAAGAGGTAGGCACTTACTTCAATCTTTACAAAGAGCACTGACTGAAAGTGCACTTCAAGAGCAAGCCTACCTGGGGATCTGAACAATCTGGTGTAGACTTTGCACCTTGGGCTCCACAGTGACTATTGTAGCACCCTGGTGTTGTCATAGTTTGGAATCGGTGATGTAATGGATTAATTTAGGGTCTGGTCCTCTCTGAGACAGAGAACCCAAAGGTATTTTCTCTCCCTTAATCTCTTTTGTTTCACAGAGGCCAGCAGTCAGAGATGGGTTTGAAGCTTCTTCTCCCCAGATGCCTAAGACAGAAACTTGCATGATTAGAAAGCTCTTTCCTTATGTTGGATAAGTGTGGGTAAATGAAGGAATTTTTGCCTAAGGCAGATGTGATCATCTGTCATGTTGTAGAGGCACAGGTTTTATTAAAATTAATACAAGGAAATAAATTGTAGGGTGCAGGATTATACAGGCCCATATTCCTACATTGTAAGGCAGTCAGAATTCTGTGTGACCTGAAAGGCACAATTTGCAACTCCCACACAGAAGGTGGTCACCTAGCCTTTTGATAGTTAGACAACCTATTGCCACTCTAAGCAAGTGGTCAGCATATGCTAATGTCGTTCTGCTCCTTCTATTGTAATTTAGGAGGTCACCCGGGGAAGAGGTGTTTTCAGTCTATGTGGCACAATGAGCATGGGCATGGACTTGACAGCAAGCACAGCTATGGACGTGACCAAGATCATTTCCCCTGCTATCTAGGAAACAGAATGCTAATGAGTTCCCCCCTCAGTTTATGATTTATATAAAAGCTGTTTGGATAATAAATGTGGGTAAACTTCAGGATTTAAATGAACCCTGAGACTCCCTCCTGATATTGTTGTGTGAACTTTATCTCATTTATTCCCACACCTCCACCCTGGTACAAGAAATGTTTTATGTCTGTGCTGGTCCCTGACAGTGTATGGATAAGAAACTCTAATTTTTTCAGAACTAATTTACCCAAAACTTCTGGCTTCTCTCTTGTTACTGCAGTAGGAAACTGGGAAGAGGAAGAATTATAAACAGAGTTTAATAAACATTTTTATAGCATACAGATGGAAATTCCACATTGGCAATGAGAAAATATTTTCTAGACAACCACAGATTCTTTCTAGTCCTGGTCAGCTGTTTTCCTGTGGACCAAAAATAAATGATGTGTGAGAAGCTGAGAGGACATACACATCAGGGTCTCAGATTTGCATAGTCATCTTCCTGGGCACATCTGTGGGGATACTGGAATCTTCTGACTCTCAAGACAGCCAAAAGTTTGGTTTCCAATTTTTTTTTAATGGAAACCAAAGTCCAGAGTACATCCTCAGTCTAAAGATTTCTGTAAAACATTTACCAAAACACTGTGAATGCTAGCATTTCAGAAAAGATTTGCTGCTTGTTGTTTGCTCTAAACGGGCTCTGTGTGGATGCATATTTACTGGTAAGGATTTATCATAGAAGAATGGTGAGTCCTTGTCCTTTCTCTCATGCAAGATGGGAAAAATCAAACGTTGGTTTTAGAAAGGAAATATTGATCTTTTTGTGGGCGTCTATACAGTGAAAAGGGGTTGTTTATTCAACTTCAGAAGTGCACATACCTACTAATATGTACTATAGAGAAAATCTTTAATTTTTATTTTCAGATTATAATTTGATTACACGATTTCTCCCTTTTCCTCCCTCCAAACTTCCTATACACCCCTCCCTGATCTCTTTCAAATTCATGGCCTCTTTTCCAACTAATTTTTATTGAATGCAAATATTTATATACATATATATTTCTAAATGTAACAAACCTGTTCTGTAAAATTGTAGCTGTACATATATTTTAGGACAGATTTGACACTGAATAACGAAATGGTGTGCTCTTCCTTAGGGAAGGCAACCTCTTCATTTCCCAGAGTTACTCCCTGGACTGTACTTCCTTGTGTAGTTTTGAGGCCTTTTGGACTTTCTCTATCCAGTTTGGTATGTTTGTTGATGTCAAAATTTTTGAAAGATCTATGGCAGGTTTCCATTACAGTTAAGAAGTTAAGTTAAGTTAAGTTAACAAACTTAAGAAGTTAAGAAGTATAGATATATTGTGAAAGCTAGGCAGTACATTTGGTTAGCAATATTTGCAAAGAAGTATTTTGCTCCAGCAACTGTTATTCAGTTTCAATAGCAGAGGGATGATGGACAATTGAAAATGTCTTTAATTTTTTTATGGATACTTACCAGGAGAGTAAAATGTCTCAGACAAATCTAAGAAGGAATATGATGAGAAATATGAAGAACCTAAAGTGTTTTCACTGCTAATCAATATTATATAAAATAGAAAGCTAGCCTAAATGATTTGATCTATATTGTTATGTGATGAGCTATTTCTAAAATTTTGATTTTCATCTTAATTTGTTTGTATTCTTCCATATTCTGATGATTAATGCTTGTGAAATGTACATAAACTATACATAATTAATCAAATTCTGTGTACTACTTTATTTTATTTTTCATTCTTTTAATTTAATACTTCTCCACTTCTACGTATGTACAATAATTTTTATATTAATAGTTATTTAGAGTGGTGACAGACCATGAGCTTATAATTATACAATCTCATAATAGTTTGAATATAACAACTGCCTTTTTGTTCCATTCCTTAAAGGTTTTATAAAACCTACTCTTTGGATTCATTATCTTTGACCAGTTTTATGTATATTTTCAATAATGTAAAAACTCTGTCTAGAGACCCTAAAGACCACAATGTATTTTATCCCCTAACAGTGCTAAGATTTCCCATTCCTAAAGACTTTTCAGACTTTAATCTGCTCCTTTAACTGGACATCACACTTGTGTTGTCATTGCCCAAGAAGGCACAGCTAGAGGGTGTATCTAACAGAAAACAGAGTTCTATAGAACAAGAAACATGCCAATGTCTTGATCACGGATTTCCCAGCCCTGTGAGAAATAAATTCCTGATGTTTATATGCCTGTGACTCCTTATTTTAGAGGTAGTCTGGACACACTGTGTAAAGGTCTTCCCACTCCCGACTTGCTATTGTCGCTATTCTTTTCATCTAAGGTATCAGAAGAGATGTTCTACTTACAAGGTTCTCAGATGCTCCAGGTTCTGGAGAACTCCCTGAGGAAGCACCTGCCTGAGACCTTAAAGGTGAGAGTAGAATGTTTTCACAGTAACTGAGGATCACATCGTGGTAAGGAGGAGGAGGGAAAGAGTCAAGACTCACTGAGCACTGGCACCATGGCATTCCTCTCTCCTATGTTTATGCCACCAGAGCAGAAAGAGGTCTCAATAATGTCACCTGCACAACATTAAAAAGGCAAAGTGCTGCTCCACATTGCCTAAAACAAATGTCACAGTTTACTCCCAAAAGATAATCACAATTTGTGTGAGACCCAGTCACAAAATAAAAACTTGAAAGTTGAAGATATATGTCGATAATGGTGTTTGCCTAACCTGTGCAAGGTCCTTGGTTTAATTGCCAGTAGAGAAAAAATAATTTTCCTGATTCTTAAATAACAAATCACTATTTAGTTGAAATCATATCAGATAATAAGTAATAAGCATTCTGATCTCATTGAAATTTTGCTTTAGTTGTGAGCCCAACATGGAAGATTTTTTAAAGTATAAAATAAATTAAAATGTTTATCATCAGATGCCTTCTATAGCATATATTATTTCAATGAAATAATATTTAATATACAAGAATTTCCAGTTCTTTTTTATGTTTGACATAACTAACTATAGAAATTTTCATTGAACTAGGATTTTGGCCTAAATATGTTTGCAGAAGAGATGAGGTAAAATTGTCTATCATAAAATATTCTATTATTATATGTTGACCTGGGACTCCTTGTTTATTCCAGGCAGTCCTTGAATTTTCAACCTGAGTGCCTCAGCCTCCCATTTATCTGACATAACAGACATGTATCACTAACCCTGGCTAAATCTTAACTTAGATGAGAAACCATGATCCACACATATCAACAGTCAGATGACGCAGATCTAAAAATAATATAGTATCAATATTAAAGCAGCAATCACAAGAATACTTCAAGGCATAGTAAGACAAAGACTTGCAATGAATAAAGCCATTTCTGAAATGTCTGAGCTTCATGAACTTTGTCTGCACATGAAAAGAAATAAATCTGATATCCATGAAAAATTTTATTAGATTCTACAGCAAGACAGTTAGTGAGTTTATTGGTAAATCACATCATTCTTTGTAATTTACCTCAATATATAAAAGATACTGTTGTTAGAATAAACAACTAGACACTGAGAACCATTTAAAAAATTAATTTATTATATCTCTCCAACAAAAATTTCATAGGAATGATTATTGTTCTAGTCAAATATGTTGCAGCTTCCTATCAATTTGTAATATGATGACATTTCTGCTGGATTGAAATATTTAGGTCTATGGGACTGTCTTCCACATGAATCAGGGAAACCCATTCAAGCTCAAGGCTTTGGTGGACAAGTGGCCTGATTTTAATACTGTTGTTATTCGACCCCGGGAGGAGGTAAGTTGCAATATAGAATAAATATGCCTTTATCTCCACATGTGTTGCATTCCTAGCATGTGTCTGGCTGGATGGTTGATGCCACTGCCTATTCTCGTTATGAAAAATAGACATGAATTGTACTAATGTCAATCAATATCCTGCCTGAAGGATAATTCACAGAAGTTCTCAAAAATTACAGAATGTTATAAAACTTTCAAGAAGGGAAATACACAAAGGTGTAGTAATAAGCCATGGAGAATGGTAACTAAAGGTACAGATGGTACACTTTCAGTTTTATACACGCTTTTGTTTTACTTGACAGCATAGTTCTCTGTCAGCAGTGGCTAATTTGAACTGTGAGCACACTTTATCACTTCATTATTTCTTATGTATTGTTTGTAGGGATTTAGAGCCAACTGATGGAAAGTGTTATCAACATAAGATCATGTTGATACACAAAAAATGGCTTGATCTTTTGTTATAAACATCAAAACAACATTTCCTGAGGGCTGGAGAGATCACTCAGTGGTTAAGAGCACTTGCTGTTCTTGGAGAGGTCTAGGGTTTGGTTCCAGGCACCCATATGGTGGCTGCCAACTGTGAGGAATTCCAGTTGTAAGGAATCTGACACCCTCTTCTGATTTCAACAGGCATCACTTGCATGTGATATAAATACATACATGTAAGCAAAATATTCATATCCATACAATAAAAGAAGGAAATCTGTAAAGAAAAGGGCATCACCAGAGCTAGGTTTGTATATTGTAACAAGTTAGTTCTTAGTTCCATTGTCAACTGTTATCCTAGGGTAAAACAGATTTCTTGTCTTTAAAAATAACTGGACTTAAAATAATCCAGCTCATTCTCGCTCCATCATGAATTTTCATTGTAATATCAGCTTCCCTTTGAGATGCTGCTCTGCTTTCTATACCAGTTATCTACAGCAGAGTCAATAAAATAAGGTTTAAAAAGGTTGGTTAGGGGGGTTGACGTTACAGGAAGAGAATCAGAGTTTATTCTCAATACCAGGTGCACAAAAATACCAACATGAATGTTGAAAATGACTTAAATATTTAATAAGACAGAACAAGAAAATCAATATTTTTATCTGCAGTATCATTATATAGTATACAACATTTTAGTTAATATTTCACCAAAATTAGATGAGAAAAGCATTTAGATTATATATTAATAGAAGTAATATTTCTGTGATATGTTCTTTGATATTTAAGTAGTCCCATTTTGGGCTTGCAAACTTGTTCCATGTATGTATATATGTACACATATATGTATATGTATATATATATATATATGTCCATTTCCTTGCTTTATGAGGTTGTTATTTACTTAACAATAATAAGCTATTTTTAAAGGAGTACTTAGCTTACTTGCTTTAGCATTGATTCCCTAATTATAGGTGCATATTCTGATTCTGTTTTCAGTATTGACTTTAATACCAGAGTATTCATAGCCCAGAGCAAGGAGTATTCTTTTAGCAAAATGTTTTTCTTTTAATTTGCTATTTTGAATCTTCTAAATGAATTTTATAGCACTCTACTTTCCCTTGAGTTTGGGTAATGATTTATGGGGTGATGTTACTTTGAATTGAATCAAGTCTTTTCTTCTTGTTTTTGCACTGTAAATAATTACAACATAAACCCACAGGAGCCATTACTTTTAGGGTTTTAATTTCTCACAATGTAACTGAATACTGAATACCAATATAACCAAACACCAACCCATTCATAAACATTTTGGTTTATTCTTTTTGAAAACAGGACATGAACGATGACCTTGACCACTACACCAACACTTATCTAGTCTACTCTAAGGATCCTGAGAATTGTCAGAAGTTCCTCAGCTCATCAGAAGTCATTAACTGGAAGCAACATCTACAGATTCAAAGTAAGAGAGCCAGGGTATATGTGGCTGTTGTTATCTCCTGCGTCCACGTGGTGGAAGTCACTGTTCCTCTTGAACAACACCTTACATTCCACACACATTTTTGCAAGCTATAGACAATTAGCGTGTTGCTATCTGTTTCTAGATTCAGCATCTACCACCTGAAAAGGGAACTCTCAAGAGCTGTGGGTGTAAAGTGTACAAAGGAAATTTTAATGTAGTTTCTTACTGCCTTGGGAATTAAGATTTCTTCTTTAGTATGCCCATATTTTACTAAAGAACATAAACATGGGGGCAATGTAACCTCCCATTCCATCTCTGTTTTATTATATTGTCACATTTTCAAAGGAATATTTTAGTACATAAGACTATGCCTTCTAGAGAAGTATGGTCTAAGACTGAAACCTGGCTGAACCAGTTGTTAGCTGTGTGGGAAAGACTAAGTAATTTCTGTTTTGAAGACCAAAGTTTTTGTGAGAAAGAAAATGATTATAATACTATTCCAAACACAGACTCCTTTAGGACTAAATGAGAAATTTAATAGAAACTTCTTAGGAATATCCTATCTAGTTATAAAGAATTTCAAATTTTCAAATTTAGAAAAAGAAAGGGATATAACCTTTATCATATGAAGCTGGTCATGATTTAACACAAGACTTGATGATTCTATGCTCATATTCCCTTTGATTCCACTGAATAGCCTTTTCCAAATGTTAAGATGACTAATGGTATACCATTTGCTGCCTTGTTTCCCCATCAAGGTTCACAGTCAAGCCTGGACAAAGTGATAGAAAATCTTGGAGCCATTAATTCAGGCAAGGTCAAGCATACACAGTGCATTCTCTATATGAAAAGTGAAATAGCAAAGAAACTGGCTCCTTCCTTGGTGGACGAGAATAACTTAGTACGCAGCAGTGACAATCCCAAGCCCATGTAAGTGTTTCAAAGCTGTTCTGTACCAGTCACTGTCTTACTAATAACATGCCTCCTGTGTTAGATTTCTGAAGTGATCGTTAGAAGGCCACCTTAAAGGATAGGGATAAATCAAAGCACATGTGATCCATCATTGTTTTGGAGTCTAGAAGGCAGAAATCAAGATCTGAGCAAGGCTGTGCTGCATTGGAATCCACAGGATAGAATTCCTTATGTTCTTTTCCCACACACACTGTCATTCCAGGAGTACCTTGCCTTGGGCTGCAATGCTCCACTCACTAAACTCACTTTCACCTGAGCTTCTTTGTCCTCTGTGTCTTTTCCTCTTTTGTTTGTTGTGAGGACACTTATCAATAGATATGGGACCCACGAATAACTGAGATGAGCTTATGCTGAAGTCTTAGACTTGATGTTCAAAAATCCTTTTTATAAAATATTTATTTATTTATTTTTGTTTATTTTTTATTTTTATTTTTCCATTCAAAAATTTCCTCTTCCTCCCATCCTCCCATTCCCCTCCTGCTCCCCCACTCACCCTCCTCCCTCCACCTCCAGTCTTAAGAGAGGGCAGGAGCTAAATGCAGAAGGTACTGATGCTATGCCATAGCTTTAATGCAATTTTACTTGACCTTCATGAGCTCAGGTTTCCAAGATTAGCTCCCCTCTGTCTAAAACTTCTCTCCTATGCAGATCAGTCTTTACACTAATGACTTACTTTGTTATCCAGATCAGCTCACAAGTTGCTTCATCAGAGTCCTGGGTAAATCACTTCAATAAAAGTCACCACTGCTCGGGATTCACATTTATTTTACTCATAGCACTCATGAGTATTTGAAACTAGTTAATTTATTCTACAGATTTGATATTTGATTCATTCTCTACCAATAATGAAAACCTGCAAGAGTTAGGATCATCAGGAGCTGCCACACGGTGGATTTCAAACCAATATGTGTTCAGTGATTTCTCTTCATGCAACAACTGAATCCTAATAAAAATATTTTGAACACATTTTACATTATCCCCATTTATGTTTAACATAATGGTGAGGAGAACCAGAAGCCAGCAGTGAGTATGGGACTTGAGAATGCTCAGTTCCTCAGCCTTTTGTCTAATTTTCATTCTGGAAGAGCTCTGTTCTCTTGTATAATACCTGGCAACCTGGGGAATGCTCCCATCTAGAAGCTACTGGAAACTTGTGTCCTAATGTGAGCTTTAAGTTAGCCCAATCTCTTGACAGCAGAATCTAGTGATGGAATAGTTTGTTTATCACATGGATGACTGAACTAGCATTGAAAAAGAGTGTCTAGGTCCACCTCAAGAGCACATTTCAAAATGACTTCTGAAGCCTCCCTAGAGCATAAAATGCGTCTTCAGGCATCAGACTCCATAATGCGGGCTATCTTCATTCCACATTGCTGACAGGTTTTTTTTTAATTGATTGCTATTGAGCTCTACATTTTTCTCTGCTCCCCTTCTTACCTCTCCCCTCCTTTTAAACCCTTTCCTAAAGTCCCCATGCTCCCAATTTACTCAGGAAATTTTGTCTTTTTCTACTTCCCATGTAGATTAGATTTATGTATGTCTCTCTTAGTGTCCTCATTGTTGTCTAGGTTCTCTGGGATTGTGATTTGTGGGCTGGTTTTCTTTGCTTTATGTTTAAAAAAACACTTATGTGTGAGTACATGTGATCATTGTTTTTTCTGGGTCTGAGTTACTCAGTCAAAATGATGTTTTTTAGCTCCATCCATTTGCCTCCAAAATTGAAGCTGTCATTTTTTTTGTTTCTTTTTTCTCTGCTGTGCAGTACTTCATTGTGTAAATGTACCACATTTCCTCATCCATTCTTCGATCGAGGGGCATTTAGGTTGTTTCCACATTCTGGCTATGACAAACAATGCTGCTATGAACATAGTTGAGCACATGTCCTTGTGGCATGATTGAGCATCCTTTGGATATATACCCAAAAGTGGTATTACTGGGTATTGAGGAAGGTTGTTTCCTAATTTTTGGAGAAATAGCCACACTGACATCCAAAGGGGTTATACCAGCTTGCACTCCCACTAGCAATGCGGGAGTGTTCCCTTTTCTCCAAAACCTCTCCAGCATAAGTTGTCATCAGTGTTTTTAATCTTGGCCATTCTTACAGGTGTCAGATGGAATCTCAGAGTTGTTTTAATTTGCATCTCTCTGATGACTAAGGATGTTGAACATTTCCTTAAGTGTCTTTCAGCCATTTTAGATTCCTCTGTTGAGTGTTCTCTGTTTAGGTTTATCCTTCATTTTTTTATTGGATTCTTTGTTCTTTTGATGACCAATTTCTTGAGTTCTTTGTCTATTTTGGAGATCAGACCTCTTTCTGATATGGGGTTGGTGAAGAACTTTTTTTCTTTTTTTAATTGAAATAATAAATCTTTATTATTTATTTGTTTAATTTCCAAAATGCATGGTTTGGGCTAAAATATTCGAATACTGAAAAAGTACAAAAAAAAAGGAGATAAGCTCTACCTGTAATCATGATACTTAAAAGTTATATGCATTAAAAATTAATTAGCCACCTAATTAACAAGCCAACTCCTAACCACCTCTCCCTCCTCCCGCTGTAACTTCTGTTATCAACCTAAGGTATGTCATGGAATTACAGAGTAGTTTGTTTATTATTTTTATTAGTATGGATGTGTGTGTATGTATACTGTGTATGTGTGCCCATGTGCAGCATAGAGAACAGCTCTGTGGAATTGGAGCTCCGTTCACATTTGCCTGGGTTCTGGGTTCAATCGTCAGTTAAAGAAGATGCCCTACAGGTTTGCCTGCCACCTGGTCTTAATGGAGGCATCTTCTCAATTGAGGTTTCCTCCTCTCAAGTGACCTTAGTTTATGTCACATTGACATAAACTAGTCAGCACAGGGATTGAGGGCCAGGACTTGAAGGTGGAAGAGTTCCAGGTCCTCCTGCTCCCAGTGACCACCGGCCACAGGGCCCCAAAGCATCAGCACTCGCAGAACCCTGCTTTCACCTTTGCTCACCCGTGCTCCTCACCTGTGATCCGGAACATGATCCAGGATGCTTCCTGGAGAATGGAATTCTGACAGTAAGAAGATAGTGATGGTAACGATTATAAGCATTGTAATCATTTTGGAATATTTGACATTGCCAAGTTGAAGAACTTTTTTCATTCTATAGACTGGTCTTTTGTCTTGTTGACCATGCCCTTTGCTTTACAGAAGCTTTTCAGTTTTAGGAGGTCTCATTTATTAATTGTTTCTCTCAGTGTCCGTGCCCCTGGGGTTATATTTAGGAAGTAGTCACCTGTGCCAACGTGTTCAAATGTACTTCCTACTTTCTCTTCTATGAGATTCAGTGTGTCTGGTTTTATGTTGAGGTCTTTGGTCCATTTGGACTTGAATTTTTTGCATAGTGATAGATATGGATCTATTTTCATTCTTCTACATGTTGATATCCAGTTATGCCAGCACCATTTGTCAAATATGTTTTCTCTTGTCAATTTGATATTTTTTGCCTCTTTGTCAAAAATCAGGTGTTCGAAGGTGTGTGGGTTAATAACCTAGTCTTCGATTCAGTTCCATTGGTCCTCCTGTCTGTTTTTTTTTTCCGGTACCAGGCTGTTTTCAGTACTGTAGCTTTGTAGTAGAGTTTGAAGTTAGGGATTGTGATGTCTCCAGAAGTTTTTTATTGTACAAGATTGCTTTGGTTATCCTAGGTTTTTGTATTTTCCTCATGAAGTTGAGTACCTTTCTTTTGAGGTCTGTGAAGAATTTTGCTGGGATTTTGATGGGCATTGCATTGAATCTGTAGAATGTTTTTGATAAGCTTGCCATTTTTACTACCTACCCAAGAGCATGGGAGATCTTTCCATTTTCTGGTGTCTTCTTCAATTTCTTTCTTCAAAGATTTAATGTTCTTGTCATACAAATCCACTTTCGTTGTCAGTGGTACTCAGAGAAATTTTATGCTATTTGTGATGGTTGATGGTCTCTGATTTCTTTCTCAACCTTTTATCATCTGTGTGCAGGAGGGTTACTGTTTTTTTTTTTTTTGAGTTAATCTTATATCCTGCTACGTTCCTAAAAGTGTTTACGAGTTGTAGAAGTTCCTTGGTGGAATTTTTGGAGTCGCTTATGTAAACTCTCATATCATCACATTGCTGCCAATCTTTGCCCTTGACTTTACCTTTTGCTCACCACAATGCCTAAGGACTGCAAGACACCAAATTCTATGATACTGAAATTTGGCTTCTGCTTGCTACATGTGTTTTGGGAAGTTTGCTTGTTTGCAAAACTCTTTCCTTTTACATAAAACAAGACTGATCATATTGAAGCTCCCTAACAAAAAGATCATATTTGAACTCTCTCGCTGAGTCATGGGCAAACAAAATCTGCAAATATTGCCTAGATCATTTTTACTAGCTGTTAGGCACTGAATCTGAGCCCCCATCACACTAACGTGCTAGTGTATAGTGCAAATGGCTTATTAGCCCTTCTCACTAGATGGGGAAACACAAAAAGTGAAGAACAATTAATCAACAGTTAATGCACACAGTGTTGATAGGAGCTCAGACAGTCCTGCTACAGAGCACACAGTCTTAGTGATTCTGCTTTTTGCGCTTGGGGCAATTTATAGAGGAAAATGAATAAAATTATTCATAATCTATGTGACTAAGGGCTTCTCTTTCCTCTTGTTCCCAATAGTAATCAAGACTTGTTCAAATTCACCTCCCTGGATGTTACACATGCTGCATTGGTGAATAGCATCTGGCATTTTGGTGGCAATGAGAAAAGTCAGAAGTTCATTGAGCGCTGTATCCACACCTTCCCCAGCTCCTGTATTATGGGACCTGAGGGGATTCCTGTGTCCTGGGGCCTGATGGACCACACTGGAGAATTGAGAATGGGAGGCACCTTGCCTCAGTACCGGAACCAGAATCTCATTTACCATGTTGTCTCTCACCAGATTCAGACTCTAAATGATCTTGGCTTCCCCGTGTATGGACATACAGATAAAGCTAACGTCACCATTCAGAAAATGCTTGCCAAGCTGGCTTATGTCCCCATGACCTGTACTTGGAACCAGTGGAATTATGTGCCTCTATGAAGCTGAAAAGAGTGATGAGGGTACAGTCCTTGTAGATGGAGAAACAGCTGAGTGAACAGACAGAAGCAATAAATTGTCGTTAGGTGGGCATGTGTTTCTAGAGCAGGGGTATATCATGAACTGCACACACCTTTTTCTCTGCCCTCACATTGCTCATGAACTTAACTCCACTACCTTGTCATGCAGAAGGTCACTGTCTCGTGCTCCAACTCTGTCACAGGCCTCACATTCTCAGGATGCCTCTAACACAGTGGTTCTCAAACTTCCTAATTCTGATACTCTTTAATACAGTTCCTCATGTTGTGGTGAACCCTAACCATAAAATTATTTTCATTGCTACTTTGTAACTGTAATTTTGCTGCTGTTATGAATCATAAAATATACATCTGAGTTTTCTGATGGTCTTAGGCAACACTTATGAAAGTGTCATCAACCCCCAAAGGTTTTGCAATCTGAAGGTTGAGAACACTGCTCTTAGGCATTCAACTGAATCTTTCTTTTCTACTTTGCTTTCATAGCTTCTGATCCATGCCCATTAGCAAGTAGGATTGCTTTGTGACCTGATGCACCACACACATCCATACTGCCTCTGGATTACTGTTTTTTTTTTTTTGATTGACTGGAGAAGTAGCTTGTCATCTATAAATACCTATTCAAAATCATTCTCTCCCAAGTCACTTTCTAGCTGTTATATTGTTTTTATGTAAAAACTACTATACATGCATGCACAGATGCACAATGTGTGTGGTGAAATTGTAGAAATATTAAGAAATAAACTAGGGCTCAGCAGGTACAGATGCCTGCAGCCACGCCTTTTATTAATTTATTTTTTATTGAAAATTTCCACCTCCTTTTCTCCTCCCACTTCCCTCCCCTCCCCCCACTCCCCTTTCCCCTCCCTCTCCAATCCAAGGAGCAGCCAGGGTTTCCTACCCTATGGGAAGTCCAAGGTCCTCCCTGCTCTCCCCAGGTCCAGGAAGGTGAGCATCAAAACAGACTAGGCTCCCACAAAGCCTGTCCATGCAGTAGAATCAAAACCCAGCGCCATTGTCCTTGGTTTCTCCATCAGCCTCCACCATCAGCCACCTTCAGAGAGTCCGGTTTGATTCCATGGTCCATCAGTTCCAGTCCAACTGGCCTTGGTGATCTTCCATTAGATCAGTCCCACCATCTCAGTGGGTGGACACACCCCTCCCTGTCCTTGCTCATGATCTTCCTCCTTCTGTTCTTCATATGGACCATGGGAGCTCAGTCCAGTGCTCTAATGTGAGTCTCTGTCTCTATCTCCGTACATCGCCAGAAAAAGGTTCTATGGTTGATATGCAATATATTCATCAGTATGGCTATAGGAAAGGGCCATTTCAGGCACCCTCTCCTCTGCTGCCCAAGGAACAAACTAGGGACATCTCCTTGGACACCTGGGAACCCCTCCAGAGTCAAGTCTCTTACCAACCCTAAAATGGCTCACTTAATTAAGATATCTACTTCCCTGATCCCACATCCACCCCTCCTCCATCCCAACCATCCCATTGCCCCAAGCTCTCCCCATCCTCCCCTTCTCCTGTCTCTCTCCCCATCTCCTCTTATCCCCACCCCAACCAGACCCCTGTGTTCCCCACCCCTGCCCAGCAATCTTGTCCACTTCCAATATCTAGGAGGATAACTATATGTTATTCTTTGGGCTCACCTTCTCATTTAGCTTCTCTAGGATCATAAATTATAGGCTCAATGTCCTTTATTTATGGCTAGAATCCACTTATGAGTAAGTACATACCATATTCATCTTTTTGGGTCTGGGTTATCTCACTCAGGATAGTGTTTTTTATTTCCATCCATTTGCATGCAAAATTCAAGATGTCATTGTTTTTTGCCTTTAGTAGAACTCTAAAGTGTATATGTGCCACACCTTCTTTATCCATTCTTCTATTGAGGGGCACCTAAGTTGTTTCCAGGTTCTGGCTATTACAAATAATGTTGCTATGAACATAGTTGAACAAATGCTTTTGTAGTATGATAGGGCATCTCTTGGGTATATTCCCAAGAGTGGTATTGCTGGGTCCTGAGGTAGGTTGACTCCCAGTTTCCTGAGAAACCACCACACTAATTTCCAAAGTGGCTACACAAGTTTGCATTCCCACCAACAATGGATGAATGTTCCCCTTACTCCACATCCTCTCCAGCATAGGCTATCATTGGTGTTTTTTATTTTAGCTATTTTGACAGGTGCAAGATTCATATCTATTACCATGCACAAAACACAAGTCCAAATGGATTAAAGACCTCAATATTAATCTGATCACACTGAATCTGATAGAAGAGAAAGTTGGAAGTAGTCTACAACACATGGGCACAGGAGACCACTTCCTACGTAGAATCATAGTAGCACAGACAATAAGAGCAACAATGAATAAATGGGACCTCCTGAAACTGAGAAGCTTCTGTAAGTCAAAGGACACTGTCATTAAAACAAAAAGGCATCCTACTGATTGGGAGAAGATCTTCACCAACCCCACATCAGACAAAGGTCTGATCTCCAAAATATATAAAAAACTCAAGAAACTAGACATTAAAATTCTAATTAACCCAATTAAAAAATGGGGTACTGAACTGAACAGAGAATTCTCAACAGAAGAAGTCCAAATGGCCAAAAGACACTTAAGGTCATGCTCAACCTCCTTAGCAATCAGGGAAATGCAAATCAAAACAGCCACGCCATTTTACCTGAGGTCAATATCTAGGACCCACATTGTAGAAGAAGAAAACCAATTGCATCAAGTTGTCCTCTGGCCTCCACGAGTGTGCCATGACACGTATACTCACAAATAAATGAATGTAATTTTAAAAAAGGACTAATTTTCTGTAATTTACAATAACTTTTCACCATTAGTTCCCACACCAGGAAAGAGAAGTTAGCATTGTTCTAAAGGTTGAGCTTTGTCACTTACTCTAATGTTCATATTTAATAAAAGTATTCTTTATTTATGGAAGCTTAAATGTTAGAAGGGAGAGCACTGTAGGGAGAGGAGAAAACAATAGCACTCAAAACAGAAAAATGGATGTTTTTACGTAGGAGAGAGAGAAAAGGGGAGGGTGAAGAAGGAGAAGAAAAACAGAACTCAGGGGCTAAAGGAAGTTAAGGAGAGAGAGAGAGAGAGAGAGAGAGAGAGAGAGAGAGAGAGAGAGAGTTATTCCAGCACCATTTGTTATTCCTAAAAATGATTACCGAGCAGGCTGGTGGAGCCCGCCATGAGAAAAGCAGTGGGCAGGTTCCCAGCAGCTGGCGGGGGGGGGGGCACGCACCTCGTGGATGGTGGCGGAGGGTCACAGATGCGTAAACGCAGGAAATAGCCATAAGTATTTATTAAGGAAGAGAGGGAGAGAAAGAGAGGGAGAGAGAGAGAGAGGAGGAGGAGGAGAAAAGGAAAAGCCGTGTGTACACCGGGACAGAGGGAACAGGAAGAAGAACGATTGCAGGCGGGGGTCGGAGGTTAAAAGGGCGTGGGCGTGGCTAGGGCGGGGGCCAAAAGAATAACATTGGCACATCTTGCTTTTAATAAAAAAGCACATTAGACGCTCCAGTTTGACGGAATTGGGGTGGCGAATTCTCAAGACTGCTTCCGGCTGATTGTGGGTGTCGTCTTGGGGGGGGGCGCGAGAGAAGGCTGGGAACATCCTGGCATGGCTGGTCCCTTTGCTTTTGACCGGTGTTTGTGGCATGGCCTAAGGTATTGGCAGAACAAAGAACAAAGTTAAGTTAAGAAAAAAATTTTTAGGACCAGGGGATTGAGGGGGTATCTGACCTGTTTTAATTCAGCTCCCTGGAACTCACGAGAACTCCTTGGGTTTATGAAAACAGAAGTTTTAGACATATAATGACTGTAGCATTAAGAGATAAATTTGATTTGAAATTTGTTTGGTGAGGTCACCTTACAAAAACCTCAACATGGCAAAACCTCTCAGCTGTCAGACTGTCAGAGATCTTTGAGAAGTATAAGATTTTACTTGAGTTACTGCTTAAAAAATGACAGAGAACCTACTTGGTGGGCACCCAGAGCTACTCTTTTTTGGGTCCTCCATGGTGGCTGAAGGTTGCACTTGAGCTTTGCTGTTTAGCGCAGGGCCTGCCAGGCTTCAGAAGATCCTGTGGGCTAAGAAATCTGTAGGAAGACAGGCCTACCTTGACCTGAGCAGCTAGGCTGTCGATTCCAACGATTCCGTCCACATCTAGAGGTCTCTAGTTTAGATGAAAGGCAGGTTTGCCCAATGGTTAGCGCTCTGCAGTTGAAGCGAAATGCAGAAGGACGTTGTTCTCTGTGTATCTGTCTCCTTTGGAGGGAGCTGTCTTCTTTGGAGGGAGCAGAGAGCTGCTGCTAGGAGCCAACCTGTCTCTTTTTGTTGTTGTGAAAAGTTTTTAATAATTAAATACTTAAATATCACATTCCCCAGATCTCTGAGCAGTTGAGGGCTGGATTAAATATAGCTGCAGTATACTGGCTCTTAACAGGTAAGATCCACATTTGTAAAAGGGCAGAAAGAAGAAACTTCTGGCAATGGAAGGTTAATGCCAGAACTGACAATGGTAGAAAACAGCTTAAGAGATTTAAGGGTACATACCAATTTAAAATATAAGACTCATGTTTTGTAGCCTGAAATGAGATGTAATAAACAATTATTATGCATTGAGAGAGTGAACAAGAATTGAGCAACATGGATGCCTCTGACGGGCCCTATCAAAGGCATTTGACCATTGCTCAAAACATGTTTAACAGAGTTCGTATGAGGATTTTAGTGAAAACCGGGTGAGAAGGCAGGGTAAAACCGAGAGAGTGAAACCGGGAGAGTGTGGTCATGTGACCTGGCTCTCAGCCAAGATGGCGAAAAGGTCACCTGACCCATCTGGCCTTCAGCCAAGATGGCGACCGCCACGTGTAGTCTGCTCAGTTGGAAAGCCCACCATGCCACGACAAAAGCCACAGAGGGGAGGGACAAAAGGCTGGAACTGAAGAAACTGGCCATTTACAGAGACTGATAAATGTGAGGCATTTAAAGCATGAGGCCAGAGTGATAGGTCTGGATGGCTTGGCTCCCATGGTTAAGACCGTGAAAACACTCGCAAAGACCGTGGCACCTCAAGCCTACAACGAGAACGGCTTCCCGTTAAGGCGAGATGCAGATGGCACGAACACTCACAAGCCCTATGAAAAGGCGTCCGATTTCATAGGGGGGAGTGCTATGACCTGGCTGAACCCATTCGAGCCTCCGACGGAAGAGGGATTTAGCCAAGGTCAGGATGCTGCACCAAACAGCAGTCGGCCCGAGCCCAGCTACCAACGAGGAAACAAACCCCGGCTGGGAGGGGCGAAGAGAAGAAAAGATGAAAGATGAAAAAAAAAGAGAACTGGAGACCCCGGGCTTCCAGGCGTGAGTGAGCTGAGGGGCTGGCCAAGGACACGCCATCCCAGGCACGGGCTTAGCACAGGAGACAAGCTGAATTGAATGCCAGTGAAGGGAACAAGAGGCCCTGAAGGCCCGTGGTTGGAGGTTCCCCCATCCCTAAAAACCGCGAAGAGTTGCCGGGAGCTCAAAGGTCAATCCCTTGGGTCAGAAGAGATGGTTAAGCTGCCCAAGAAGGGGACACTCATGGTTAGTTGATTTGTAGTTTGGAGGAGCTGTGGCAGATGGAACACGTGGGTCGTAGGCCGGCGAAGTGGAAAAGAACCTGGTTCGGGAGTCACGCGGCACCATTTGTTATTCCTAAAAATGATTACTAAGCAGGCTGCGGGCAGGTTCCCAGCAGCGGGGAGGGGGGGGGCATGCGCCTCGCTGACGGTGGCGGAGGGTCACAGACTCGTAAACGCAGGAAATAGCCATAAGTATTTATTAAGGAAGAGAGGGAGAGAGAGAAAGAGAGGGAGAGAGAGAGAGAGAGAGAGAGAGAGAGAGAGAGGAGGAGGAGGAGAAAAGGAAAAGCCATGCGTACACCGGGACAGAGGGAACAGGAAGAAGAACGATTGCAGGCGGGGGTTGGAGGTTAAAAGGGCGTGGGCGTGGCTAGGGTGGGGGCCAAAAGAATAACAGAGAGAGAGAGAGAGAGAGAGAGAGAGAGAGAGAGAGAGAGAGATCTTGATTTGTGGAAAGACCATCTCTTCAGTAAAGAGGAAAACGTTGTGTCTGAACTTTTATTAGCTGAATTTAAATAAATTTTCTGGAGTATGTTCAAATACTCAGGACTTTAGACAACCATCTAAAGCTCCAACAGCAGACAGCCCCTGAGTTCTTCCCTCCAGTTCTCAAATCCTTCTGCTGCTAGTCCTGTGGCTACAAACAGTTGTTTAATTTGTTTTTCTCTCTCAAGTTTTCTGGAAATGACAGAATATTTATATTCTTTTTCAATCTAAAGTCAAGTTGCACAGGGGTTCATTTTAAAACCAGGCTTTAATACGCCTTTCTTATTCCGTTTGAAGTCAGCTATGATTTTAGGAACCTATAAGTTATATAGTGTATATATTTATATGTGTGTATGTGTATTTACATCTATTTACAATCTTAGTTTCTTAAATATTTAAACATATACCAAACTATATTTTTGAATTTTATTCTCACTTTAATTTTTTAAGATCTCTTAGCAACAGAATCATCCAAAATAACAAATTCTAAAATTCAAATATAGAACTGGAAAGTTAGTTCAGTCATTAAGAGCACTGACTGATCTTTCAGAGGACTCCTGTTTCATTCATAGAACCCAAATGATGACTCACAATCATCTGCAACTTTAAATACATGGGCTCTGATGCCCTCTTCTGGCCTCTGCAGGCACCTGCATGTGCATTGTATACACACACACACACACAGAGACACACACACACACTCATGCATGAACACATGCATACTATGAAGCCTAAAGAAATACAATTCAAATGTAAACATAATAAATTCAGAGAATTTACAAATACAAAAGATCTTCCAGACATTTCTGGTTTATTCATTTATTTATTTTACATGATGACCACACTTCTCTTCCATCTTCTCACTCTCTCCCCTTTCCTCCCCTCCACACTCCAAATTTACTCCTCCTCTGTATTTGCTCAGAAAGGGACAGGCTTCTCTGTATGTCAGCAAGGTATGGCCTATCAAGATGCCATAAAACCCTAAGACTCCCTGTATTCAGTTTGGGCAAGGCAATCCAGCATGAGGCATAGGTTCTCAAGAGCCAGTCAAAACAGTGGGGATACCCCCTGCTCCCATAACCAGAGTCCCACAAATAGACCCAGCTATACAACTTTCTGACATGTGAAAAGGGCCTTAATAAGTCCCATGCAATGTAGGTGACACAGTTCAAACTGCTAGTAAAATAGAAAAATTCCTGTGAACTGTATTATGAGTTCCTATACATATGTGCGCTTTAAAACTTGATCAATTATACTCAGGTTTTGGGTCGCTTGGCCAGCATGCATAGGGTCTTGAGTGCTAACTCCAGCTCTATAAAAAATAAAAACAGAGAAATGGTCTATGAGAGAATTAGGAGATATGTAATTCAGAGACTTATTGGAATATCATTCTTGAAAGAGTTTTGAAACTCCAAAAATTCAAAAGTACTTAGTGACAAGGTTTTTTTTTTTTTTAGGTAAAAATTAGTTTTTTTGAGACATGGTCTCTCTGTGTTGATCTTGAGCTCTCAAAGATTCACCTGCTTCTGCCTCTCAAGTACTGGGATTAAAGTCTTGGGCCACTAGGCATGTACAACGCAGTTTTAAAATGAATAAACTAAAGAATATGAATTTTGGAGAAGAGAATGACCATCTACCTAAGTCCAGCAGAGAGTGAGAATTTATCAGTTGACCAGATTGCAAAAGGATGAAAGATAGTTCAAAAGAATGTGCTGATCTTCAGAGACTCTGCTCAGCCAGCAGAGGGCAGCAGCAGTAGCCAAGTCCTCTAGTAGGGATAAACTCTTCACTTTAGCCTACTGCTCTTAGTAAGTACTGCAGATCTTCTATTATAACTCAACCTTTGGGAAACTGTTATGTCAAGACATTGGCAGCTACATCACATGAAAATGAGCAAATGCTTTGGAAGACAACCTCTCCAAAGAAGGGGTCTTAAAGTGGAGTCTGCAAGAAATGAATTTATCTTTCTTACCTTCAAGGGTTCGTCCTTGTGTTTCAGGGATCATCCACACAGGGAATGCTAATAAGATTTTTCATCATGAGTCACTGTTTTCAGAGTAGAAAACAAGCAGAAAATTTAACTAGAAATGACTAAAGCTGTAACTCAGCCTCACTGTTTTCCACTGTACCCAACAGATTTCCTAATTCTCCGTAAGAACTGAAAGGAGATAATTCCTGAATACACTAAATAATGAACAAATAAAGATAAAGTAATATAAAGGCTCTTTTAGTTCTATTTTATTTTACTTCTCACATATATAATTTCCCATAGCTAATATGATCTTCTAAACCAAGCAGGGCTGACCTTGTTAGCACTTAGATTGGAACAAAGGGGTGATGAATTGAATTTTTCTTATCATTATTGGAAGGAATGTACATGTTTTGACAGAAAGAAATTCTGCTTAGGTCAGTAGATTTTCCAGAGGTTCGCTTAAATTCAGGAAAGAGAGAGAGAGAGAGAGAGAGATTGGTTTTTATTAACTGCAAGCCACATATTAGCAACACATTAGCATTTCCTTCTATTTATGAATGTATACATAAGATTACAGTAAATTTGCATTTATGCTGGTTGTGTGACAAGTTCTGCTGAATGGTGACCATATGATTTCATGTCTGATTTATTTTGCTGAAAATAAACTGAAATATCATCTACTCTTAAATATTTAGTGTAATAACAAATTCATTTAATAAATAGTTGCACTCACTACTAGACTTTGCCATTAGATCTTTGTTAGTTAATGAGTTAATCATCATTTGTAACTTAGATAACTGTATTGCACACCATTAACTACTAAATTAAAAAATAAAGGTTGTGTTTTTTATTATCAAAGTAAAAACTGAATGAGCATCTAGTGTCAGTCTTACACATAAAATCAGAAACCCAACATAATTCTTGCAACCTTTTACCCATCTCTTTCATGAGAGGAAAGTACAAATTTTTAGATTATTATTGTAATTTGATTTTTATATTTCATCTGCTGAGACAAGATTAGTTTTTTGCCATTCATTCTACCTTATTGTCATACTTAAAATATTTTATTAGACTTAAATCTGTGTTTTACTGGTTTCAATATTCATCATTGTACTATAATTTTAAAACTTTATTTACAATAACTTTTTCTCCAGAGCATGTAACTGAATTAAATGCATTTTGCATTATGATATAGCCACAAGCAGATGGGAGTCAGGACATGGGGAGTGGCATGTGATGGTATGTATGGGAATGGTCCCTATGGGCTCATTTTTTTAAATGTTTGGTTCCCAGTCAGTGGATTGTTAAGAAGTATTAGGAGTTACGACCTTGTTGTAGAAGGTACATCACTGAGGGTTGACTTTGAGGTTTCAAAAGCTCACAGCATACCCTCTCTCCCTCTAGATCTAACTCTCTCTCTCTTCCACCTCTTGCTTGTGGATAAGATATGTGCTCCTGGATACTCTCCAGTATGATGTCTGCCTGTCGCTATACTTTCTATCATGATATTTGTCTCAGGTGTTTCTAGAGACACCATAACCATGGCAACTCCTATAAAGGAAAACATTTAATTGAGATGGTTTACATTTTTTTAGAGCTTTTAGTCCATTATTATCTTGGTGAGACATGGTGGTTTAACAGGCAGACATGGTGCTTGAGAATGAGCCAAGTGTCCTATATCTTGACCTGCAGACAATAGGAAGTGGTCTGAACTAGGCATAGCTTGAGCATAGGAGACAGACCTCAAAGTCTGTCCACAGTGACACACTTCCTCCATCAAGGTCATACCTCCGAATAGTGCCACTCTCTAGGAGCTTATGGGGGCCAATTACACTCTAGCTACCACAATGCTCATAGACTTATGGTGGTGATAATTGATTTTGTTATGCTATAACAAATAAAGCTTGCCTGAGGATCAGAATGTGGAGCAAGCCACTGGTTAACCATAGAGGCCAGGCAGTGGTGGCACATATCTTTAATCCCAGCATGAAGAAGGCAGAGACAGACTGATCTCTGTGAGTTCAAGGCCGCCCTGGGCTACACTAGATTGATTCAATCTCAAAGAGAAATAGAACCTGTGGTGATGCCTCACACTTTTAATCCCAGTACTTGGGAGTCACATACCCTTAACCCCAACACTAGGGAGGTGGAGACAGAAAGGGATGCAGATGAGCAGAGAGAGGAGACAGGAGTTCAAGGCATTCAGTCTGAGAATTCGTGGAGGCAGAATCTTGCCCCCTTCAACCTGAGGATTTGGTAGAGGTAAAAAAGTCTCTCTAGTGGCTAGCCCCTTTACTTCTCTGATCTTTCAGCATTTATCCTAATATCTGACTTGGGTTTTTATTATTAAGAACAACTAGAATTCACACTACAACTCATACCTTCAGAAACTGTAAGCAAATCTCCAATTAAATGTTTCCTTTTATAAATTGCTTTGGTCATGTTGTTGCTACACTGTTTCTTTTTTTAGTTAATCTTTTTTTCAAAACATCTATTTTACTCACTGTCCAATTTCTATGAAGAGATACCATGACTAAGGAAATTCTAATAAAAGAAAGTATTTAATTGTGGGTTTCTCACAGTTTTAGAGGTTTATACCATGGTAGTAAGCAGACAGGAATGTGGCTGAGAGCTGACATCCTGATCTACAGTCAGTGGGCAGAGAGACACTAGGCCTGTCACAGGCTTTAAATCCCAAAGCCAAGCCCCAGTGACATACCTTCTTCAAGGTCATACCTACTCCATCTAGGTCAGAGACTTACATAGATATAATCTACATGGGAAATAGACAGTAGAAGAAGACAAGATCTCCTGAGTAAATTGGGAGCATGGGGACCTTGGGAGGGGAGCAGAGAAAAATGTAGAGCTCAATAAATATCAATAAAATATATTTAAAACACAGGGATAAACACTCATGGATACAGATCTAGCCATGATCTAGCTGTTATGCCCTGCAGTTCTACCCAGGAGAGCTGGGGTCCAACCACTGGAGCAAGAAAGAGAGCAACTTTTCCCCCTCTGCTTTTAGGAGGTCACATAAGTAGACAAGATTTCACCCTAGGGCTTGTTACCCCAAAGCTCAGTGACTAAACAGATCAAAATCCCACAACACTTTAATTACCTGAAATCCTGTCAGAGGAAATAAAGAGGTAAATGTTTCACCAATATAAATGGCTTTATATTACTTCTGTGTGGTCTGAAAAAAAACTCCTTGACCAAAAGTAAATTATGAGAAAAAGGAATTACTTTGGCTTATTACTCCAAAGGGTTAGAGGCCATCATGGCAGGAATGGTATGGAAGCAAATGGCTGAAATGGGAAACTGGATGATCACATTTATCCGAAAACCTGAAGCAAAAAGAAAAAGGAAGTTAAGCCAGGCTACACCCACAAAGCTCACTCTAGTGACATATGTTCTCCCACAAAGCTTCATCTCCTAATAGGTACTTTACCGTCCCCAAAAGCACAAAAAATGGGCAAACAAGTATTCAAATGCATGAACACAGGTTGACATTTCTCATTTAAACCACCACAAGCACCAAAAATTTTACCAAGATACTAGGTCATGGAGACTGATTTCTACTTATCATGACTAGATTTTCTCTGAAGATGGGGCTTTCTGTATCTCAACATGGTCCAACAGAAGTCCCATGGTGGACATGCTGCGCCTGTTCTCCAATCCTAGTATTCTGAGTCTGAATTTATTTCAGAAATGTTTTGCTGCCCTGTTCCTGTGTTCTGATACTCATTATCCATTGGGCTACTATGGGTCTCAGCCTCTCAAGTGCTGGAATTACAATCAGGAGGCACCACAAAGAGTTCATCCTTTGAGTTTTCATGGAAGTCTCTCCAAGAGAGGTTCCTTGCTGTCCTACAGAGGCTGGCTGGGGAGCAGCTGGAGGCTGTGCACTGACTGCAGTTTTCACATTAGCCTCTCTCTTGTTGGGAGATATGTGATGTAGGTTTCCCTTCTGTATGCTGTGAATACCATTAGTTAATAAAGAAGCTGCTTTGGGCCTATTGCAGTGCAGTATAGGGAAGGGAAGCCTCTTCTGGCCTCAGTGGGCAGTCCTCCCTCTACACACACACACACACACACACACACATCTAACCAATCAAACAAAAAGTTCTTCCATGAAGAAGGAGTGTCTTAGGATGATAACTTTCATTGGCACTGTTCTCTTCTGGTAGATGAAGCCAACAATAGGGTGGTACTAGCATCCAAAATAAAATGAACTGCTTACCACCAAAGGAATCTTTTCTCCTAGGTGCCCCATTATTTTCCTAAAACTAAAAGTAAGTGTAGTCATGGATAATAATCTAGTTTTTTAAAAATGTGCCATAAAGCCTGGCGGTGGTGGCGCACGCCTTTAATCCCAGCACTTGGGAGGCAGAGGCAGGCGGATCTCTGTGAGTTCGAGACCAGCCTGATCTACAAGAGCTAGTTCCAGGACAGGCTCCAAAACCACAGAGAAACCCTGTCTCGAAAAACCAAATAAATAAATACATAAATAAATAAAAAATAAAAATGTGCCATAAGCAAAGAAGCTTCCCCTCAATGTTTATTCATGTGGACACTTCAGTATATAAACTGAGTAAAAAAATTAAAAATCATATGGAAAATGACTCTGAGTTAACTCTAAAAAGAAAATTGAGATATTTATTTAAAAATAATTTTAAAATTATAAAGGTGTCTAACTGTTGAAGGAAGAAAAGAGCATAATAATCCCTAGGCTCAGGGAACATCATGGAATGGGGGGCAGAAAGATTAAAAGAGTCAAAGTTCAGGGAGGAATGTTACAAAATTATGCCATCTAGATACAACAGAGCCATTGTACTCATGAACTCATAATAATGATGGCTGCTTGCATAAGATCAACACAATATCAAGAGAGTCTACATTCTAGTCTAGATGGGGGAGGGGAATCACAACCTCCCCCTTCCAGCTAAAAGCTATTGATAGTTTATGGCTGCTAGGGCAAGGGCAGTCAGTTTTCTTGAAGGGTACTCATGCCCCAGTGCATTTCACTATACCATTCCCACGTAATACCCATACTATAGCCAGTAATAACTGGATTCTGTGGAAGAGGGGGAGAGAGAGAAAAAAAAAGAAGAGGTAGGGGATAAAATTGGAGTGGTCATGTAGGATCTGGGAGAAATTAGAAACTTTCCTTAAGGCAATTCTGTCAAGAGAGAAAGGGAAGACCTTGTTGTAACTGTGCAATAGAACATCACAGTCTAAGACTAGAGGGTAAAACAAGATAAGTGTATCCACATACTCTTAGAACAAAAACTGTCTCTTGAGGCTTTCCACTGAAGGCCTGATGGATATTTAGGGAACTTCCTATGATGAATGTCAAGACTTTGGTCTGGGTGAGAATCTCTTGCAATAGTGAAGTTATGTTTGATAAAAGAAAAGGTATAAATATGCCAATTTAATTACACAGGCCACAGGGAAAAGGCCAAGAGGAAGTGATAAGGAATGTTAATCAACAGGTCTACTCCACATTCTAAATGTGTATTGAAATCTTGACTCAAACTCCAGAGTCAGTCTCTGTTACAACAGTTTTTCAAATGAAAGCACCAAGTACCTCAGAAGAAACAAACATCAACTAACTCAGAAGTAGTAAGTCGGCTTGGAAACTGTCCTCCCCTGGTGCTTTTTCAGACCTTTCTTGTCCTTTATTTCTGACCAACAGCCAATGTAGATTCAGTGTAAACGATTTTCACTACAGTTCCCAAAGTGTTTCCGGCTCTTAGATCCACGAGACTAAGTCTCAATAACCTACAAGCCTTGGTAGTGGTAGTCACAGAACTTTCCTCTTCTGACAAAAAATATCTGTAATACCTTAATAAACAGTTTTAAATTCAATATTCCCTTAGCCTCAGGAGCTAACACACTGCTTAAAACCATTAATGACAGTGGAAAAGTGACTTCGGAGGTCTGAGCTCTTTTGGGTGTGGTTACTTTGGATGTCACAGCTCATTTTTTTTAAGTTTAGTTCAGGAAAGCTTAGTAACTGTTATGAACAGGCTTAATTTGTGATCAATGTCATTAGCAAGGACCAGGGACAAGTTTTTGTTCTGGGGTTGCCAAGATTCCAAGTGTCCTTTAGGAGGTTGGATCACTAGCTGGGAGGTAAAAATATTCTGCCAGGGAAGATATAATGTTGATGTAAAATGTGATTCTTTATTTTTTTCATACATTTATGTATTGTTTAATTAAATTTATTCATTTATTTTACATCCCAACCTCAGTTTTCTCTCCCTCCTCTTCTCCCATTTCCTCCCCCACCTCTCCTCCATTCCACCCCTCAATCCACTCCTCCTCTGTTTCTGTTAAGAAAGGGGCAGGCCTCCCATGGGTCTCAACAAAGCATAACATTATCTAGTTGAGTTAGGACTAGAGGAACTTAGTTTCCTCCTCTTGTTGTAAGGCTGAGCAAGGCAACCCATTATGAGGAATAGGTTCCTAAAAGCCAGCCAAAGTGTTAGGGATAGACCTTGCTCCATTACCAGGGATCCCACAAGTAGAACAAGATACCCAACTGTCACACATTTGTAGAGGGTCTAGGTTGGCTCCATGAAGGCTCCTTGGTTGTTGGACCAGACTATGTGATTTCCTATGAGCATAGGTTAGTTAATTCTGTGGTGTTCTTGTAATGTCCTTGACCCCACTGGTGCCTACAATCCTTCCTCCCTCTTTTCAGCAGGATTCTGAGCTCAGCCCAATGCCTGGCCGTGGGTCTCTGCATCCATTTCCATCGGTGACTGGATGAAGCTCCCTGATGACAATTGGGGTAGTTACCAATCCCCTGCACTTTCCTTAGGTAGGACAGACTGTAGTTGGGCTGGTGGCTCAGTCCCTCCACTGAAAGTCTCACTAGGCCACAGGAGATGGTCGGTTTAGGCTACACATCCACCATTGTTAAGAGTCTAAGCAAGGGTCATCCTTGTAGATCCCTGAAGGTTGCAGGTTTCCCTTACACCAGGTTTCTACCTGACCCCAAACTACACCACCACCACCCCCATTTCCAGTCTTCTCTTCAGTACTCTCCCCTTCCTTCCATTCCACAACCTAATTCTTCGTGGTCCCATCTCCACCTGTCCCCAGTCCACCCATGAGCTCTCTTCTATTTCTCCTTCCCCGGGAGATCCATGCATCCCATCTTGGGCCTTGCTTGTTACTAAGCCTCTCTGGGTCTGCGGATTATAGCATGGTTATTTTTTATTTACAGCTAATATCCAGCTATAAGTGATTGTTTGTCTTTCTGGGTCTCGGTTACCTCAGGTTACCTAGTTCTGTCTATTTGACTGACAATTTTATGATATCGTTGTTTTTAACCGCTAAGTAATACTTTATTGCGTAAATATATCACATTTTATTTGTCTATTCTTCAGTTGAGGGGCCTCTAGGTTGTTACCACATTCTGAATATTACAAATAAAGCTACTATGACCATAGTTGAACAAGTGTCTTTGTGTTATGATTGAGTATCCCTTGGGTGTGTACCCAAAAGTAGTATCACTTGGTCTTGAAGTAAATTGATTTCCAATTTTCTGAGGCATCACTCTATTGATTTTCAAAGTGGCTGTACAAGTTTGCACTCCCACCAGCACAGGAGGAATGTTCCCCTTGCTCTACATCCATGAAATGGGATTTTGCATTCAGGGCACAGACTAATTCAGACATGCTGTTCAGGGTTCCCCCACTGATTCTTTCTCTCCCAGCTCTCTCATCTTGATGATTTGTGGTCTTCTTAAAGCTAACCCACCAAGAATATGAATATCCACAATCAGATGAGGTACTGTGAGCACTAACAATATGTTTTAATTTAAATTACTGTGCCAAAGAGATCTATAAAACAAAAATGCCTCTAACCTGTAAGCCCCACTTGCCCAAGGACAGATAAGTTTCTGGAATGCTGAAGGCTATTGTTCATGTAAGATAATGAGTTAAGTGTTTTTCTTTTTGTAAACAAACTTGTTTGCCCCAACTGCACAGGATGTTCTTGATCTCATATATGTGTGATGTACGTAAGTAGGAAGTACATCAGGATGTATGCTTGCCACTGATTGAACAAAAGTGGGAGAAAGCATGTAGCCTTGTGGATTTTGCCTTTCTAAGTCCCTGATGCTGTAATTCATCACCATACTCTGGGAATCCCCTGTATGGACTTGTCCAGCAGTTAAAAAAGCTTGATTAAAATTTGGCTCAAAAGATTGTAGTCTTATTCTTTTCTGATGGGAATGATAGTAGATCCTTGAGCAAACAGTACATGTTTGTATGTATGTATGTATGTGTATATATGTATGTGTAATCAGGTGAGTTAGAGCCATGATTAAACTTTGTGTGTGTGAATGTACGAGTGCACACGTTTCTGTGGGTGCCATGTACACATAAACAATGCCTCAAGGACAACCTCAGGTGTCATGCCTTGGGAGTCACCTACCTTACTTTGATACAGGGTCTATCATTGATTTTGAGCTAAAAAAAAAAAGTAGGCTCATCTGTTTAGCTAGTACCTCATGGATCCTCAGATCTCTGCCTTCTCAATGCTGGGATTACTAGCGTATGTTATCATAGGCAGCCTTTTGTGTATGTGTGGTAAATACTTTACCAACTAAATTATCTCATTGATCTCCACAAGTACCTATCTTTAAGGAGAACTTTCACAATGAATGTCAGGAGACTGCAGGAAACATGATTCTCTGGTGCCTTTAGAAGGGACAAGAATGGCTTTAATGCTGAAGTTCTAATCAACACCTAACTATTATATTATATTATTATATTATATATATTTAATGTCCACAGTAATGTGTGATACTTCCTTTCATATATACAATGTGTACTGATCATATCTGGGTAATTTATCCATCTATCACCTCAGATACAGATCATTTATTTGTGCACTGTTGCTAGGCATTCTGAAACAATCAGTTAATTATTGCCAACCACAATTTTATTTTATTTTGCCAATGGCTTCTTTGACTTACATAGTGTTTTCCTATATATAGTATCCTATAGATGGGGGTGAATCAAGAAGGAAGAGAGGCCATGAAGAAGCTAACTCAAAGCCTCCTTCACATGGACTTGAGGGTAAGAAAGACCTCAAAACCCCAACTTAGATTCATGGCCCAATAGTAACTGTTGACATTGAAATATTATATTAGGTTGCCAGACTAAAAGTCCCTAAAGCACCTCAACCTATCTGACTCTTAACTGGCATAATTGTGGTTAAATTACTCTTTGATATCTTCATCCTCCTCAGGTTAAATTATCTTCCTCCTCTTCACATGAACAAGTGTCTGGAGAAAGAAGAGAGCAAGGAGGTTAAGTCACTTTTGCAGGGTCACCAACCTCAGAGTTATATAAACAAATCCTCAATTCCACAGAACTCTTCCTTTAAACTCCTTTCTTTTAATGCCCTTTCTTACCCTTTCTAAACACTCAAATATTTTTAGAAACATATAGTCAGTTAATAACATTATGTTTCTACTAAAGGAATATCTTTCTTTCTTGAGGCGTTTGGTCTACCTTCCTTTCTGCTGTTATAATAAACACTCTAAACAAAAGCTGTTATGATTTCAGCCACAGTAAAGCTGACACTTCCAGGCTCTAGGACCATGCATGTGCAGCAAGCCTTCAAGCAAAAGTGCCTAATGGTGCCGGGGATGTTAAAGGGCCCTGCATGACCCATGTAGTGTGGCTGCATCCTTCACGAATGACTCAACTAAGCCCTTGCGTGCATGCGTGAGTCCTGTCATCTGTGTATGACATAGTCACGTCAACCCCCTATGCGCATGTGCTAGGCAGCTTTTAAAAGCTGGATGTGCCATATTCCCCCCACTCTCTTTCTGCAAACCAACTTCCCCAGGCCTGTACACGCCCCCTCTAATAAACTCCTAAGCAGGTTTGTTGCGTGTTCCGTGTTTTCTTCTCACGTGTGCCAGGTAGTTTCACTGGTTCCATGAGACGCAGGAGGCTCCTCCACCCCAAGCCCCTCTTCTGGGGTTGGCATCTGGAACCAGGTATTTTTTCCACAATAACCACATGTACCATCTGCCTGAGCATGATTCCTATGCACACTGCTGGCCTCAATTGGTGAGTTTTCTCCGTTCTGGTCACTTTAATTATTTCTTCAAATCCAAGAAATTGACCATTGAGCTCCCGGAAATTTTCTGGTGTTCCTAGAAATGGGGGGACAGCCCCCAACGATGGCCTTCAGGGCCACAGTTGAGTCCTTCACTGACATTCGTCTCTAGATTGCTTCCCTTAGCTGAAATTGTGTTTGGAAGACCCAGGGTCAGTCCTCCTGCAACTGGGGACCCAGGGGTCCCTCAGATTTTTCTTTTTCCTTTTTTTCTTTTCTTTTGGGATACTCATTCCGCCGTGGCATCTCTGGCTTCTGAGTCACCCCGACCAGAACTAGTTAGGCTTTAACACCCCTTCTGTAGGTAGAGGATGCTGTCCTAAAGCCCTGCGGTGTTAGCCGCCATCACACCCCACCTATAGAGGGGAGACGTCCCCTTTTAAGCCTTGTGGTGTCGCTGTTTTCACAGATTTTCATGGTTTCAGTTATAGGTAGCAAGCCATCCAAGACCATCAATTCTGCTTCATCCCTGGGATGCCTTTTAGAGGCCCTGAAACCCCAGGCCTTAATGCTCTACTTACAGATCCCCACACTTGTCCATTTTTGTTCAAAAAAAGGCCTCGTTACAATGTAAATAACAATTTAAAGTGGCTGTTTAATGGCACCTTTGATCCCAGTATTCTACAGGAGCTTTATAACTATTGTCAGCGCACAAGCAAATGGAAGCAGTTTCCTTATATTCAAGCCTTTTGCTATCTAAGCTCTAAGCCTAAGCCCTCTGTCCATGCAAGCTGTTTGCCTGCTCACATGTTCCTACCTATGCCATCTGAGCTGGAAGAACAGTCCACTTCCTCTCTGGACCCAGCTAACAAACCCCTGCCTTTCTACCTCAGCAGGCATCTATCCCCCATTCCTTCAGCTTCTACCCATGTTCTTTTAGCTCCTACCCATGTTCCTTCAGCTCCTACACCTGTTCCTTTAGCTCCTACCCATGTTCCTTCAGCTCCTACACCCATTCTTTTAGCTCCTACCCATGTTCCTTCAGCTCCTACACCCATTCTTTTAGCTCCTACCCATGTTCCTTCAGCTCCTACACCCATTCCTTTAGCTCCTACCCCCACTCCTTTAGCTCCTGCTCTGGACCCAGCTAAGGAATCCACACCTTTCCAACCTCAGCTGACAGATATTTCTGCACCTTTACCTGCCTCACCATCTCCCTCCTCTTGTAGGCTCCACTGCCCTCTTCAGCTCTCTCCCTTTCCCCTCTAACTACTCCATCAGCTCCACTGGATCATCCTTCCTCTCAGAGCCTGGCCACAGCAGCCACCCAGCTCTGGCACCCACCTTTACCCCTCCTCTCACACGTTCATGTGCTGCTATGGAACCCAACCTTGACCAAGACAAGCCTGCTGCAGTTCTCCCACTGCAAGAGGTGGCTGGCATAGATGGCTTGGTTAGGGTACACATTCCTTTCTACCTCTCAGAACTCTCCCATGTAGAACAAAAAGTGAGGTCTTATATGCCTAATTCTACCTTGTTCATAAAGCAATTCCAATGTATTACCCAGTCTTATAATCTCACCTTTCATAATGCCTATATGATCCTATCTGATAACCTACTTCCTGAAGAGAGCAGGTGAGCTTGGAAGCAGGCCAGACTACATACAGACGAGATTCACCAAACACATGCAACACACCCTCTGGGGGCAGAGGCGGTCCCCTAGCAGGAACCACACAGGTGGAATTTTAGCTAGGGACTAGTTTTTGACTTGCCTCCTGGCAGGTCTCCGTAAGGCTGCCTTCAAGCCAGTAAACTATAATAAGCTCTCAGAGGTCATTCGAGATACAAAGAAAAATCCTTCTGCATTTTTCGAATGCTTCACTAAATCCTTGTTACAATATACTAACTTAGATGCAAAAACCACAGAAGGCAGTTACTCATGACTCAGTTTTTTTTCTCAGTGCTACCCTGATATTAAAGCTAAACTTAGAGGTTTGGAGAAAGACCCCTTGAGCCCACAGGCAGAAGTCTTAGAGTTGGCTTTTAAGGTGTACCATGCAAGGAAAGACAAAGCCCGTAATCATCACTGTCACGTGCTAGCCACTCCTACTGGCCGAGGCAACAGATTGCCTGATCCATGCTATCCATACTGCTCCCTTGCCCCCGACCCCAAGGCTCAAGAACACCAGGCCCATGTTTCAAATTTGGTAGAACTGGTCACTGGGCCTGAGCATGCCCTAATCCTCATCTTGGTCCCATGATACCTAGTCCAAGATGCCATAGGGAAGGACATTGGGCAGTCGATTGTCCTCATGCACATAGTGGCATGGGGACATCAAACCCAGAAAAATTCCCAAGTTGACCTTCTAGGTCTGGCCATGGACGAGTGAGGCTTTCTGGGCTCCTTTGACCCAACCACAACCGTCATTTGTAACAGGGAGCCACAGGTAAACATCACAGTATCAGGACGGCCCATCTCCTTTCTCTTGAACACTGGAGCCACATACTTGGTACTGAGGGAATTCTGGGGGCCTACCTCTCCTAGTTTCTCTATTGTCAGGGTAGAAGGACACCTTATCTACCTTAGCAGATCCCACTACTTAACTGTGTTTTTAAGGGTATTTATCTCACTCATTCATTTTTAGTCATGCTGACCTGCCCAGTACCTCTTATGGGAAGAGATTGTTTTTTTAGCAAAAGTGGGAGCTTTCTTTTCATTTGCTCCTTCCATTCACCTTACCTCAGACTCACCAGCAGGTCCCCTCTTCCTCCTCTACCCTCCCAACCTCCCAGCTCCAGTGTGTCTTTTCCTCTACCAGCCTTTCAGGTGGACCCCCAAGTCTGGGACACCCAAAATCCCTCTCTTGCTAAACATCATTCCCCCATCGTTATCCAATTACAAGACTCTACATTACCCAAGCTCAGTACCCCGTCTCTCTCTAGAGCCTTAGGAGACTTAAGCCTGTTATTTCTGACCTTCTAAGAAAAAAAAGCTACTTCACCCCACCTCTTCTCTCTTTAACACCCCTATACTTGCTGTTTAAAAAAATCCTAATGGAGCCTATTGCCTGGTTCAATCCCTTTGGCTCATTAACTCTGTAGTGGTCCCTCTTCATCCTGTAGTGCCTAACACTAGTGTAACACTTCTTTCCACTAAACCCCCAGGAACCTCCCACTTCTCAGTTCTAGATCTTAAAGATGTTTTTTGCTCTATTCCTCTCAACTCTCAATCTCAAAATATCATTGCCTTCACCAGGCTGACCAAGCAGCTAGAACAGCAGTATTCCAGAACCCAAACCTACCTCAATCACCTCAGGGGTTTCATACAGTACAGCTCACATTCTTGCAGACACTCCCTGACACCCAGAAAATTCTGTCATATCTACATAAGCTCTTTCAGCCTAATAGCAAAGCTCTGTTTCATTTTTTCAAGGCTCACCTCCACCCCACCCCTGGGGACTTAGAGTTCTTAAAAATTTATCACTGCCTCTTGTAAAATCTGTCAAACGTCAGATTTCAAGACTTTTTCCCTTTTTGCACCCACCAGGTCAGGGGATCCCTTCCAGGAACTGACTGGCAGCTTGATTTTACTCATATGCCCACAGTCATATGAGTTAAATATCTTCTGACTTTGGTGGGCACCATGTCTGGGTGGATTGAAGCATTTCCCAGCTCTAACAATAGGGTGCAGACAGTTTCCGATGTTCTTCTCCTAGAAATTATCCCCCAGTTTGGAATCCCAACCTCTCTTCATTTGGATAATGGCCCAGAGTTTAACTCCAAGACCTCTCAAACTTTATCTAAGTCTCTTAACATTCTCTGGCAGTTTCATATCCCATAACATCCTTAGTCTTCAGGGAAGGTAGAACAAAATAACCATTCATTAAAAAATGTTCTTGTTGTTAGAGGATCTTCACCTTAACTGTGTAAAACTTTTGCCCCTGGCTCTAAAGGGCTTAGGGCTCTTCCCCAAAAGCCCCCTTTTCATCTTGCCCTTTGAACTCATGCATGGGCAGCCAGTTTTAACCCAGGCCTCTCACGTAAAACCTCTCCCCTTCCTGATCATCTGCTTACTCTGTTGTTATCCCATCTTCGCTCCCTATTATGGGATTTTACTGACTACTCATTACCTCAACCATGTGCCAATTCATGCCCACCACCTATTAAAATAGGACAGAAGGTATTATTTTCTCCCCAAGACCAATGACCCTCACCCCTTCCCCCTAAATGGCAGGGCCCCTTTAAAGTAATTCTTGTAACTCCCACAGCTGCCAAACTCGAGGGCATCTCTCATTGGATCCACCTGTCTCACCTTAAACTTTTTACTCTTCCAGCTTAAGATACCTCTTCATATATCGTAACTCAAACAGGGCCCTGTTCCCTTAAGTTCCAGAGGACACCAAGGTCAGTTACTTTTTTTCCAGTTCCAGAAAAATAAAAGTTTCATCACCATACTCAACACTCCTGTGCCCAAAACTCCATATACTCTCCCTCTTCCTCTTTCTCCTGTCTGCTTTACCCACTTCTCTATATCTCCAATGTCATACTTAAATTTCCAGATTAACCACTCAGCTGTTATTACAGGGACCATCATTAATCCTAGAGCTGGAGGTACAAGAATTGTCAAAAGCCCAGGTGGTAAGAAACAATAACGAGTTTGGGGACATTCACCGCCCCAGACTCCAAAATCTCACAACACAGAGTTTACCATAACAGTTTTATTACTGACTGCAGCAGTGTCTCCTGGATGTTAAGGTAATACCATGAAGCTAAAGAGAACAAATACCTTAAGATTTGCTTCGGGTAAAAAAAGGGTCTAATAATTCCCCTTTTCAATAATTCCCCCTTCTTTTCCTCTCTCATCCCCACCGTCTTCCATTCCAACACTATACCATCCTAATCATAAGCTTTTAATATGCATAAAATTAATTTCTTTTCAAACATTTTTGTCATAAGCTCCAGGGAGCCAATTGGACCTATCTAAATGGACCAGACTCACTCAGAATAGGTATCATTTAATTCTTCCCTTATCATTCCTGGTCTCAGGAATCCCTGAGAAATCCCCCGCCCCCCCCCAAAAAAAACCCCACTCTATCTACCATCTTGGGACTCTTCTCCCTTAATCACCAGAATCTAAATTTTTTTCAGACATAATTTTCTGCCTTTCCAGCATCCTGTGAGGTCCAAACTGCCAGCCAGCCAGTTCCACAGAGCCTGGAAAAAAACACAAAAGTAATCAGTCACCCTAGGACATTGTCAAGCATCTCAACTCTCCTATGCCCACAAAATCAGCAGGAAGCAGTCATGAGACCTTACGATGCCCCATTCCCACCCATTAAAGACCCAAACTCCCCAAATTTTTTATAATAAGCCAAACGGTGGAATGTTATGATTTCAGCCACAATAAGGCTGACATTTCCGGGTTCTAGGGCTATGGATGTGTGGACAAGGCCTCAGGCAGAAGTGCACAATGGCCCTGGGGATGTTAAAGGCCTCGTGTGTCCCACATGTGGTGTGGTCGCATCATCCACGTATGACTCTGCTAAGCCCTTGCTTGCATGAGTGAGCCACGTCATCTGCATATGACGTAGTCATGTCAACCCCCTGTGAGCAGGACCTAGGAAGCTTTTAAAAGCTGGACGCACTATCTTCCTCTCTCTGCACACTGACTTCTCCCAGCCTTTACATGCTCCCTCTAATAAACTCCTAGGCGGGTTTGTTGCTTATTCTGTGTTTCCTCGCGCCAGATAATTTCAAAAGCAACTTAGGGAAGGAAAGGATTTATTTGGCTTATATTTCCAGGCCACAGTCCATACGCTGAGGGAAATCAGAGCAGAAACTTAAAGCAGTAACCATGTGGAAATGCTGCTTGTTGGCTCTCTCTGTGTGTCTCATGCTCTGCAAGCTTCCTAATATACCCAGGACTAAAAACCTAGGGAATGGTACTGCCTACAGTGGTCTGGGCCCTCCAATAACAATTAACCATCCACACAATCCCTTACTCACATACCTGCAAGCCAGTTTCATGAAGATAATCACCAATTTTTTTTTTTTTTTTTTTTTTTTTTTTGGTTTTTCGAGACAGGGTTTCTCTGTGGCTTTTGAGCCTGTCCTGGAACTAGCTCTGTAGACCAGGCTGGTCTCGAACTCACAGAGATCCGCCTGCCTCTGCCTCCCAAGTGCTGGGATTAAAGGCGTGCGCCACCATCGCCCAGCCGATAATTACCAATTTGAGACATTTTTTCCAGATGATTCCAGACTGTGTGAAGTTTGCATTTAATGCTAACTAGGAGAGTATTTAAAACAATGACACATTGTTCTTATTTCTATACTGGTTCTTATTTAGAGAGATGTAGAATATGAAATGAGCCTACACAAGCAGGGTAACTATAGATCTAGTAACTAACCTGAGGCAGGCCATTTGCAGCTTTTGTTAGTCCTGATTGATTGGGCTTAGAATTTGCATGGGGTTAAATATTTTAACCATTTCTTATGCTCATCTGCAGTACTAATCATCCATATTTGTGTTCCTTATGGATTTTAATAAGAGTGTGCATAGCCAAAGGAGACTTGGGGAGAAGAAATGAGCAAGGTCGACTAAACTAGAGGTACAGTTAAGGTTCAGGAACTCAGGGACACCCCAGTCTTGTTGTGCTGCATCTTTATATGACCTATCCATATCCCTTCCTTTCTCTGGAAGTCAGTTTCTCTGTGGGTAAAAATTATATAGCCTAGTTCAATGCTATGCCAAACAGCATACACATGTAAGTCTGGCAGTATACCTGCATTCATGGATTATATATTGACTTCAGGTTTTCTCTGAAGAGCACAGCTAGGTTCAACAGGTTTTTTTCTACCTTATATAACCCCCTTGGTTTTTTAATTTCCCATAACAAGCATTTTTCAACATATTTTAAAGTTAACAGCTAAAAAGTCCTGTTTGATCCTTTTAAAAAGGAAGTCATAGTTCTAACCCAAGGGCACTCATGCCTCAGCACCCGATTCTGAAGTCTGTGCAGTCTGAACATTTTTAACACTGATCAGAGCAACGGGGGGATGTGAGCTCTGGGCTCCAACGAACGCCTCATAATCTCATAATCTCTTCGCCTCAGCATTTACTGCCCAGGGATGGTAAGAAAACATCCTCACAGTTTTCTTTGCCTTCCTATTGGCTTCTGAGCCAAATCAGCAGATAGAAAACTGCTATTTAGCTTAAAGTATGTTTATTTTCTTTCATAGGTATGGGTGAGACTGACCTATGTCCAAGGAGAGCAAAACAAGTTTGCATGAACTAATGTCTGTGCCACCACGTTGGGCTGCCATGTTTCGGGAGATACCTTTTAGGGGTGACTTCTGCCACAATCCTAACCACAGTGGGTTCGTACATTCCAAGGTGAGGTGTGAGGATTAGGAGTGTTAGGTAGAAGGAACGGAGATGAGAAAGAATCACAGAGACAAAAGAAAGTATTGGGAGAGCCACTCAATGCCTCCTGCATTCTGAGTTCTTTTTCTGAATTCTGAGTTCACCTGTTTTATTTTTCCACACACTTTTATAACCCAATACCAAAGAGAGAAAGAAGGCAAAAAACTGTTCTAACATGATACAAAGGACAACTAGAACAGTTACTTGCTTCAATATTGAAGACATCATACATCTTTAGAAAAGCATTTATTCTATAGTAGGCAGTGAACCCACCTTAGACAAAGTATCCTGAAGGCAGTTACTCCCTAGGTCAAACCTAATTCAAAAGGAGGAGCAGAAGTATGCTTGAATTCTCTGATCTTTGGTCAGGGTGGAGTGGGTCTACCTGTACGGGTCATCTTTTAACGTTTAAAACACCAAGTAACCACACCCTAGGTCAGGGTGTGTAGCCACAATTGTCAACGCCTTTGAGCAAGCTAAAACTCTCTGACCTTCAGATAAGGTGGAATAGGCTCACATTTTTGGGCCTCCACAAACCAATAATGATATGACGTCCTTGTGCCTCTCTCAATGGACTAAGAAGTGGCAAAGCAACAATGATTCCTTGTTCTTGGCATCGGAAGGAACTCCAAAAGGAAAAACAGCTTTGTCAGTTTCCCAGATAACACCTTCTCTGCAGCAAACAACCAAGAGAGCTAGACTCTGGACTCAGACAACCTGAGACCTAATCTGGGTCTTGGCTAAGTCACTTAGCTCGCTTCTTTGAGATGTTAGCATCTGTACCACACACTGTGACGACAGTTTGCATCCAATAGCTCAAGCCTGAAGAGGATTGTATAATTCTTAGTATGCAGTAGACGATGGGAGTAGAGCTAGGAAAGACATCCAGGAAATTAGGAGAGTTCACTTGATGCAATGACAAGGCCCAGATTCCAATTCACACCTTTCGAAGTAAAGGGCCACAATAGTAACTGGATAGTGAGCCTCTCCCTCAACATAGTGGTGAGGAAAGATTCCTGACCCAAGCATCCTACTCCAAGCATTCTGCTAAAAACATATCTTACCAGCAGCAGCCATATGCCCAGAGATGGCTAAGGTTGATTTCCTATGATTATCTAGGAGACAAACTTTTGGGCATACCTGTAAGGGAATTTTTCAATTGAATTAACTGACGTGGGGAAACTGACCCGACATGTTAGGAGTACTAGTCCATGGGCTGGGGATCCCAGATTAAATTTAAAAGAAAAAAAAAAGAGTGTAAGCTGAGCACCCAGCCCTCATCTTTCTCTGTTTGATGACTACAGATACAGTGAGACCATCCCCTTCGCTTTAGGACTATCATGAGACTTTCCTACCATGAGGGACTGTACCCTTAAACTGTGAGCCAGAATAAACCGTCTTTCCCTGCTTAATTTTTTTCCTGGAGTATTTTGTCATAGTTACAGAAAAACATAACTAATGTATGCCCTCTCCACAAATCTTGTTTAAAACGCAAGCTCCCTAGGCAGCAGTGAGAAATACTACTTACAGATCAGAGTGGAAACCGGGCTTTGACATCAAATGAAATTGGTTGCAAATGCCAGAACAGCTATGTACCATGACCTTGGCATTTTACTTGGCCTCTCTAGATGTAAAAGATGAACAATAGAAGATATGATGGTATCATGTCCGTGAGGCTCATTTGGGAATGGTATATCTCAGGGAAAATAGAAGTCCCTATAAGGCTTCAGGAAATCTTGGGATTTGGGCTATGTTGTTACGAATCTGGGGTTAATGATAACACAATAAAGCTCAGTCCTTGGATGTATTGAGCCTGCTTGAGATAATCTTCACTACCAATGTACTAGGGTTCTAGAGCATGGCACAGTTACCAATATTTGCTGGCATTGCCCTGTACCCGACTTAGTTCAGAAGAGGGATCCTTGCTATATACTATATGCTGAAAGCCCACAGGGAAATCCATTCAGAGTTAGGGTGAATCCCAGGTTCCAAGGCAGGCCCAACAGGGAGAAGAGGAACTCAGTTTCCCAAATCCAGAAGTAAACTTGTTCGTGGCTGAACACAAGTTTCAGTTCAGCCCTGAGCCTCACGTTTACAGGTTTTAGTAGCAGAATGCTACCTGCAGATGTGTCAAGGGTCAAAGAGCTAAAATACTAGGCGCTTGATAAATGTGAACGTTTGTTCTTCTTACAGGGCTGAGCTCAGAGGCCCTTGGGCTGTAAGCTTTCCATCATCCTTTCCTGTTACAGTTCAAAGCCTGGAGTCCGTCCAGGCTTCATTCTTGCATGCTTCTGATAAGAGATGTCCTTGATATTCTTTCCACTGGCGAGCAACCTGTTGGGGGAGGGGGAACTGCTCCTCCACGAGGAGCTTGCTTCCAAGCTGAGTCAATACCCTGAGGCTGGGCATATTTCAAGTCCCAGGTGGTAAACTTCCCTTCTGTGGCACTAAGTCACAGCAGGAGCTGGGAGGCAGCTTCAAAAGGGAAGCCTTAGGCTTTGCTCCTCTGTAATTCCTGGTCCTTGGTGGGCACCACAGAATGGTGAAATCCTGGGGTGCCAGGCTTCCAAAGTTGAGATACAGAACTCACAGATATTAGAGTTGTACAGTCTGTGCAAGGTGAACCTCATCGTTGAGATTACTTGAAGTGCTTCACTATGGAGAATGCCAAGTGCCATATCCAGACCATGAGCACACAGGGACATCAAGGAGGAGAACCTTGTGTGAGAAGCACTTGGACCACTAACTCAGCTACATTTCTGCATAGACTGTCCCTAGCAAGGAAAGCCTCTCATTCCAGCTTTAGTGGTTAGCTGTTCATAGCAGTGAGCTCAGGTATATGTCACAGAAGTAGCAGGAAGGTTCCAGCAACCTTTGAGTGGATATCAACTCTTTCTGTCTCTGTTCTCTCTGTCTCTCTGTCTCTCTCTCGCGCGCGCGTGTGTGTGTGTGTGTGTGTGTGTGTGACAATGTAAAATGTATTTTGAACTGTGGATGCCATGAAACATTTGAACGCATCTTTGGTGGATGCTCCATGACACTCGGGGAGGGTATGCTTTCACACCCCTCTATTCCCCTTACTCACGCTTAGAGATTCTGTTTAGCTCAAACAAAATACAGAAAATTTCCTTCTTTAATTCCAATCAGAAATCTTTGGGGAGGTAGCTCAGTTCTGAAATATTATTTGAACACAGGTTTCATCATACCCCATAAACCCTGACTTTGAAACAACAGTATAGAACTTTGTCAAAATGGGCCCAGAAATTGTGACTTTATCAAAATTTAAAATGGTAAAGAGGAGATGATACCAAATCTGTGAAGCACAATATCCATATAAAATATGGGTCAGTCAGTGGCTCACAAGGCGGGGGCCTGTTTTTGTAGCAAAGTTTCGTTAGAAATAGCATCTGCATTTGTTTATTATTTATAGCTGCTTCTGTGCAACAATGAGAACCCTCAACCATCACAACAGAACTCTTTCAGCTCATAGGACTAAAATATTTACACTCCACCTTAAAAGTGTTGTTTGCTAACCCTCGATATAGAGCACATGTCCAAGATGTACTGATCCCTTTATCATTATAGTCACCCAATCGTAAAGTAGGTACACTGCATGCACCATGGTCCAGTTACCTCCAGCCTAGAGCAGCTTCCTCCTAGAATCCAGATCCTCCAGTTTATTCCACAGTGCTTTACGGAAGTCATTATCTCTGTGGAAAAGATTGGTAAGCACTGGTATGAAACCATGTTTGCCATCATACACTGCCTTTGTCACTCCCTCTACCTGACTTTGTACTCTCACTTAGATAGCATTTAGTGAATTCTTTCCTTATACTAGGGAAGACACAGACCTGCCTTTCAAAAGCCCACACTGAAGGAGAAGGACGTGTATATAAACAACTAGTACAAAAGAAATATAATTTGTGTACAGCAGTCTCATCTAGTCTATGGGTTCCCCAACGAGGTCTGCAAACACAGATGGTCGATCTATCTATCTATCTATCTATCTATCTATCTATCTATCTATCTATCTATCTATCTATCATTTATCTATCCTATTAGCTATCTATCATTTATAAGTTTATAAGTACATATATGTACATGTATGTATATATTGTGCATATATTATGCAGTTTCTTATGCATACATTATGCAGCTGTGAACCAGTCAAACTTTCTGAGCTTCTGTTGTTTCCTATGTAAACTGGACACGAACTATTAAGTGTAAGGAAAGGATTGTGGTGAAGGATACAAGTGCTGCTCAGTGTAAGGCACCAAGTCCAGTGTCAGAGATCAGTATCATTAGTGTGAGCAGCAGTGATAGTGTCAGTAGTCAAGAGTAGAAGCGCTCATGATAGTAGCCGCTGTGTAAGAATGGCCATAACAAAGAGAGAGAGGGTCGGGAGATAGGCACTGATTAAGGATCGTTTCACAAAGAGGTGACATCATCTGGGTCTAGAAGCATGAACACAGGTTTGTCACTGCTGAAGTTTTGATCTTTCTGATCTCCAAAAGTCCATGTGTTGAATGCATGGTACCCAGCCTTGCAATACTGGGTGGTGGTGGAACTCTTAGAAGGTAAGGTCTGGTAGGAGTATTTTAGGTTACTGGGTGGGTCTGCCTTTAAAGAGGAGAGTAGAATCTTGCTATCTTTCTCTTTTTCTGCCTTCTGGCACGTGGCCGTGAATTGCTGAGTTCCTATGACCTAGATACATCACCTACACATCTTCCTTCCTTTTCCCTGTCCCTCCCTCACTTTTCCTCCTCTTCCTCTTTCTTCTTTTCAAACAAGTTCTTACTATACCTCTCAATCTGGCCTGGAACTCACAGTCCTCATGTTAGTGACAGGATTATTTATGTGTATGTCTCCAAGTCCTGCTATGTCCTTGTTTTGATTCTCTACCACAGGCTGAAAGCAATGGGACCAAACACTTCCGTCTATATGATGGAAGCAGAACAAACATTTTTCTTTTTATAAATTATTGACCATCTCAAGTATTCTTTCAAATATAAATTTGACTAACAAAGTCATAATGAGAAGGATGAAGGGAACACAGAGAGAATGGAACATGATGGGATCTTCCTTAGAAAATACAGATTTTGACTGGGAGGTAGTGGCACACGCCTTTACTCCCAGCACTCGCGAGACAGAGAGAGGTGGATCTCTGTAAGTTTGAAGCCATTCTGGACTACAGAGCAAGTTCTAGGGCAGGCTCCAAAGCTACAGAGAAATCCTGTCTAGAAAAACTTTAAAAAAAGAAGCAGATTTTCTCAAGATAAGCAATGAAAAGCGGGGGCTTTCTCAACACCAAAGACTCTGCCCTTGGATTTGCAGTCCCCTTTCCGGCTAAGGCAGGAGAATGAACTTGAGTCCTGGTGGTTTCCTCCTGTTCTTGTTTTCCTTATTTCCTGCCTTGGACTATTGCATCCATGTCTGTAGAACAAAATTGAAATTCCTCAGCAATATGTTTAAGGCCCTTGCAGGCTTAGCCCCACCCTTTGCCCCCCATCTCATTCTTCACTCCTTTCCCACTCTGCTACTTTGCACATTCAACTCAGCTCATGCATAAACCAGTACTGCAAAGTCCTATGCACCATCCAACACCTAGTCCTCATTCTTGTCTTCTGCTTGATTTATTCCCTTTCAGCCTACTTGGGAGTGGCTGCTTTTTGATTTCTACTTTTTTTTTTAAAACTCTATCCTTCTGTCCAGTTCCCCTTGAAAACTATTCTGTCCCGTTTTCCAAAATTATCCTCATTTTCACCATGCCTATGGTCACTGTTCTGATTTAGGCTCTCAGCTTTTGCTTTTTCATGATTTTGCCATCACAGATCCATCTGCCCACGGCAACTTGAAGTCCCTTTTAACAATATAATATAAATTCCATTACGTTCTGACTTAAAACCTTCTGATGAATATTTGTAAACATTACTTGTGGAATACATGAATTAAAGATGGTTTATTGACATGTTGCAACTAGGGAGGCAGCCAACATAGGGGACCTTGAGACACTTTGGGATCAAAATGTTAAAGGCATTTGCTGTAGGATTCAGACTTGCGTTAGTTAATTTGGGGAAGGATCCAATAAAGTATGGTTTTGTTCTAGATTCGGTGCCATCAGAAACCAATGGTGATTCCATCATTAGGTATCTAGATACTGTTTTAGGTAAGGATTTTTTTTTCTCTTTGCTATTTAGGAAGAAGAGTAACCAAATAGGATTAATTACACACTGACTTTAGAATCATTTGTATATTTGCTTTGCTCACCTGTTTCTTTTCCATACATAACCTTGTCACTAATGAGAAAAGTGAATGTAACCACTGATGCCTAGAATCGAGCTTGTGCCCCCACCGCAGTACTTTGGGATTATTACAAGCTGAGCTGAGGTGCACATCTCAGTGAGCAGAGACAATGTGAACAACCTCTTAGAATTATAACCTTAAACCAAGTTACACTGAGACCACAATAACAGAGCACAACAGCCCACTTCATAATTTTGTCAACACACAGACACAAATAAGCTCATGGTACCATCTATAAGGTATCATCTCATAAAATTGAATACACACACACACACACAAATACGTGTGTGTATCCTGAGTCCTATCTTTGCCTTGTCATTTCTTGCATATTATATTTTGATTGTACCTCAAGACCACTGCACAAGCTCAACCAACCATTTTAAAGGCTTTTCTCTCATAGGCACTTTTGCAGAGATTCACCTATTGCTCTGATTTCTTGTCTTTGGGGTTTACTTAGTGGTTAGCACAGGGGCTTCCACCAGCTTGATATATGGGATTTTCACAGTTGGATACAAGCATACAAAGATTGTGTTAGTGCTTGTTTAAGGATGTGACAGCTCTGGAAATCTATGCACTAGTCATCAGGGTGAGTGAGAGTGGTCATCAACATCTGGCCTCAAACTCGTGAGTTCCTGCTTTAGCCTTTGATGTCTGGGGATTCTATGCATGCATCAACAGACCTAGTCAACAGTATTGACATTCATTCTACCTGTCTATAGCACTAAGGCTCTTCTTCTCTTTGATGGTGGGTTGTGGGAGAAGTCCATCCTTTTCATGAGATTATAGCAACAGAGAGCTACCCCACTTCCTGATAGTGTCCAATTAGAGCAAAACTCTGTCCTGCTTAGACTCTACTCTATCAGTCAATCACAGCCTAAAACGCCAGTAGTGGTTTGAACATGTTCTTCCTGAAATACAGCTCCTCCTCGATCATCTTCCCCTCCACATAGCTGCTTAGCAGCATTGTGTTTCTTCTAGCCTCTGGCTGAAAGACCTTGTTCTTGGCACTTCTTTTCTGCTCAGTTGGCTTCAGCCCCATCGACCTTTCATTTCATTGAAGACAAGAAACTACAATCTGCCTTAGGGACTTGTGTTTAACAGTGTCTTTACTCAGAACTAATCATGGCTGATTCAGATCTCAGGGAAATGGAACCAGAAAATTAAGATAGAGGAAAATAGCAAAGCCTTCTTGAAAGTGGTGAAGAATGTTAGACACAAATCATTAATATGGCCAGAAAATAGATCCTGGCTATTTTTACATAACCTGCTGTTTACTGCGGAGGTTTTACCAACAAAATACTATAGAAAGAATCAATCTTTCACTTGTAATTCCATTTTACTTCCCTGTAGATCTTCATTGGCTAGGAAAGTTCATGTATAGATCCTGACTTAGATGCAGAAGGAATGAAGCCCTAGAGGACTGTCCCTTGAGGATTCCTCCTCGTTGCCTTGGTGGCCATTACTCCCAGTGACTCTTTTTCTACACATTTTTTATCAATATCTAAGTTATACTAATATATGTTGCTTGTCTTTACTCACTAGAATGCAGACTTCAGAAGTAAGGCACTATCTTGTGTTTGTCTCTATGTCCCGGTAGCTCCAATATTCCCATTTCTTACTTTGAGCATCAAATGGCAGATTTTCAGGGAATTCTTCTATCTCCAGTTGTGGTAGCTCCAGTGCATACACAGCTGTCTCAGATACTTTCTGGAACAAAGAGTTATTGCCAGCAATCCTCATCTCCAAAACTCTCATGGATTCTTTTCCCCAAGATGTCGTCATTTCCATCCTGCAGTCTGATTCTCTCAGAAACTCTCAGAAAGCCTTGAGATTCAGCCACACTGACTAGTCTTAAACATGCCACAAGCCTTCCAGTAAGTAGCCAAGCCCTGACAAGTGCCACTGAATCTAACAGCAGTGCTCTTGCTAGTCTCTTACTTTTATTATTATTATTTTCCCAAGGGCACAATCCTCATTGTTTTTCAATGCCCAACTGCAAGGATGTCCAACGTCTAACATGTGTTTTCTATGCTTTTGCTGCTCTGAGATATCCACATGAACTGCTAAGCACAGCCAAATCCCTCACAGTTGTATTCCCAAGGAACCATGAGCATTTCAAGTACAATTAATGGTCAGGTACATGTCTTCACTGTTTCCTTTGTAAAACAAAGATCTTTCTATGTATCCTACAGACTTCTGAAGAGGAGTACATGAGCTAGTGCACGGAAAGCAGCTAGAACAACACTTGGCATAAACACCACATACACTTATCCTTACTATCCACGGCTGTTTCAGCAGGGACCCAAAACAATTTTGTCAAAATGCATTGCTGTTAAAATTGGTTAACTCTGGCAGGCAACTTCCAAAAGTTGAACTTTAGAGCTTTAAGATAGCATGGAAATATTGGCATTATTTTCCTGGTGACCTTTCAAGTTATTTGTATAACCCTCAACCTTCTTGCTATCCTGAGTTTTGGGCATAGGAACTGGGTTGGTAGATGTTATGCAATAGAAATGTCTTAGCTCTTACCCTATCCTTATGACATAAACATCAACATCTGATCTGAAAGCACCTTTATTAGAATTGTATTTAGAGTCTTCTCTGGGTGCCTTCAGTCCTGGGAAATACTTTAGAATGTATTCTACATCTCTCATCATGTCAGAGAGGGATAGGATATAGGATCTTTATATTACAACAGAGCTTGTGGTTGGGAAGTAGAAAGTATCTGGGTTAGGAGTTGCTAAAGCTACGGGTTTCAAAGGAGTTAAGTAAGAGCCTTAGAGCTTCAAAGGATTATTAGAGGTACAGGAGCTGAAGAGCTGATGATGAAGCAGACAGCTGATGCCTTCGGAAAGTCTAATAGAGAGGCTGAATTGTGCAGTGTAGTGTCTTTGCGAGGTGTGTGTGCATGCGTGCATGTGTGTGCATGCGTGGTGTGTGTGTGTGATGTACAGTTCTTATTCTGTCTCTTTGGAACTGGGATGCTGTGACAGAGTTCGGAATGCCTTTGATTCCCTCACACTAGGTGCCTAATAAAGGACAGGACTAAATGAAGTTTGAGTTCTTTCCTGTATTAAGAAGAGGGCGTGGGTATAAGAGGGATGAGTCTAAATGCATGCTTTAACACATCTTGGGTGGTGCCTAGGTTTGCATGGTTTTTTGGCTCCCCAGTCTAGAGCCTGCCAGATGTCTCCAAGGCCTGTCTGACAATACTACAGGGGAAGTGATCTTGTGTGCAGTGAATGACCTGTGCCTCAATCTCTCCAGAGATATAGGAGTCCTAAAAGCTCAGAGTGAGGTTGGGTTGGTATTTTGTAGCATAAGGTCAACAAGCTGAAAACTAGGTTATGACCCCACCAGGTCCATCCTGGGAAGAAAATGACAATCTCTGAGATGTTTAGAGCACACTCCTCAGTCCAAAGTGTAACTTGAATCTAAGCTACTTGAGTTATTCAAGACACTTAAGTTCACATGCCTTTTACAAGTACATACAGATAATTTGTCTGAACTGTGTAACAACCTGTGAGGTCAGGTATTTGTCATCGTTTCCATTTCATAAGTGAGGAGCTCAGAGAAAGTGACTTGTCCCAGGTCGGTAGCTTAAATTGGCTTTGTTACCCTTTGAGACAGGTTGATACTGGTTTTGTCCAAGTGAACTGCAGAGGTGGAGGGTGGATTTCAGAATTGGATGGTCTTGGTCACCAGATCTCTTATGGTATGAAGAAAGTGTAGAAGAAAGCTTTGAGACAAGAATTAAATCTTTAGCCCTGTCACATGCTCGAGGAATAGATTTGAACAAATTAATGCCCATTGTCATTTCCCTAATCTGTGAAAGAAGATAATATCTCAAAGGATTACACATGACAAGTGTCAAGTTGTCTCATATGCCAAGTAAATGCCTTGTTCTTTCCTACTACCTCATCACGCAGAGAGAAATACAGACTCATCAATTTTATTTTCACCTATGTGGTTTATCACAACTTAATTTCTACCTCTAAAATAACTAGAAACAGATTCTTCAGAGATCTGTCTCTGCCAAAGGCTAGACTGGGACCAAAACAATTTGAAATTAAACCTTCATTTACAGCTTAGGTCATTGAATTTAGAGAGGGATGCAGGAAAATTTGGCCTGGTGGTGTAGGGGCACTCAGCCTTTTCCAGGCTGCCTGCCCCTGGGATTTTTGCCCACTATCCTGGCATCATGGAGAATTACCCAGCATGCTTGATCGAGCCTGGCCCTAGCTGAGAGGATTACATTTCATCCAGTGTTGAAATCACTTGAAATTCCCCTTGTTCATCCAAAGACACAGAAATAAAGGAGGTAACTTGTGGTCTTGCTGAGAAGAGAACTCTATTGTTAGCCATTCTAGCATCTTTTATTTTCTATGTGCTCAAAATAGATCGATCCAAGAAACATTCTTTTGTTAAGAATCTCAAGCACATGGCTATTTATTTTAAACACCAAACATTTCATTTCTATCAGCGATAGTCAGAATTCTGTAAAAGCTTTTGTCGTGAAATCATTTTTACTGCCTTTTACTTTTGAATGGGTTCATTTTTGACCATGAAGCTTGAGGTTGAGGCCAAACCATTTATTTAAAGAATTCCTGTTCCTAAACCACATTATATCACACACACCACAATCAATTGAAATCTCAACTCAACCACCACTGTTCCTCATTTTGGTGGAGGCCTGCTTTCTATGTTGCTAACCCTTATACAAGCAAAAATGAGCTGCTGCTCTGGTACTCAGTGAGGACCCAAGGACGTGCGATCACAAGTCATTTGAAGCTCTTCTTCAGACCTTCTCCCCTCTGGTCAGAGGTCGCAAGTATCATTCATTGGGCTTTCGTTCAGGGCAGTCTGAAATAACAGCAATACCAGGGCTATGACTTTATCCTTTGCCTCAATTCCATTTCTTAAAGCTGATTCTTTTCCATGCTTGGACAAACTTATGGGTTTCAAATCATTATCTTATGGAGAATTTGTAAGCTTTATTAATGCAATTCAGGGAAACAGAATTTCCCGCCTCAGGGATTTTTTTTTTTTAATGGTGCTGTGGGGTAGAATTTCTTTTTAAACAATGTAAAGGTGAGGCACTGAGTTTATATATCTTATGATTTTTTAAGAGATTCCATAGATAGACAGGTCTATGAAATAAGGATAAAATCTAAAGAAAAATCTCACTTACCTTGTGAATTACTAAAAACTGTACCTTTCCAAATGCTGGGACTGGAGCTCGGTGTAGAGTGCGTATTATGTGAGGCATTGGGTTTCATGTCCCATGCTAAAACCAAGCTCCTCCCAAGCCCAGCAAGATCCTTAGTGGCATACAGGCTATGGAAACAATCAAACAAGAACCAGGTATGTCGGCAGTACTGTTGTCTGTATTATTAAGATACCTGAGACATTGGCATTGTCAGCCCTTTATTCAATCTTATGCGTTTCTGGTATGATGCATTGTCTACACATTAACTTTTCACACAGGTTCATATTTGTTATATGGCTAAGAACTCATTTAACCTTTTATTCCCCCTCCCCTTGAGACACTCTATGTAGTCCCAGGACAGGACCAGACTGGCCTTGAACTCTGCATTTTCCTGCCTCTGCTTCTTGAGTACTGTGATTAAAGGTAACACACCATGCCCAGTTCCCCCTCCCTTTAATAAAAATTCGTGTGTGTGTGTGCATGTGTGGTACATGTGAATTTGCATGCATGCTGAGGTCAGAGAGGGATACCAAGAGTCATCTATTATTGTCTTTGTCTTGAAATGATGTCACAGGACACTTACACAGTGAGCTCCCAGGATCCACTCTGCCTGTTCACCAATGCTGGCGTTACAGGCACACACAACCATGCTTGCAGCTTTTACATGTTTTGGGGTATATATTCAAATTCTCATGCTTTTAGGACAAATACTCTTACCCACTGAGACATCTCCCATTCATCCCCCACCCCTGCCTTTTTCCCTGAAGGATTTCTACACACAGCTGAGAGACATACTTTTTCTTCTTGGTGTGTGTGTGTACATTTTTACTATGTAGTCCAAGCTACCCTCAAACTCGCAATCCTTCAGTTTCCTGAGTGCCTGGGATGCTGCCATGCACTACCAAGTTTCTTAAAGATGAATCTGACAACACTACGGGCACTAAAGTCTCAGACATCTTCCAATTTCTTCTCATTCAATTTTTGTACTTTGTCTGGGCTGCCTTCCAATTGAAACCTATACACACATTCTTTCACATGTAACTCAATAGAGCTCAAGCTAGACTCACTGATTTCTGAAAATCCTGCAATATCTGTCACACCTGTGAGATTAAAAATAAAACCCCTAGAAGAGGGGTCACTCATGATGCAGATTGTTCGTAATCTTGTCATTCCTCATAATGAAATTTTAGACACTTTTCTTCTTTAAACATGAGCCTTGTTAACATACACTTTATTAAATGGAAGATGCTCCTGACAAACAGAACTTAATAAGCACAAATGAAATGACTTTATCATAATGAAAAATATGTATACCACAATCACAAATGGAATTAAACAAAATAGGCCTTTATGGTGCTGGGTCCAGGTTCAGACATGTTCATGAGCCAAATTCTTGTTCTTTTCTTTTCTCTCTCTCTCTCTCTCTCTTTCTCTCTCTCTTTTTTTTGCTCTGTTGGAGTTTATTCTGTATTATACTCCACCAACCCAGGAAGCACATTTACTTGTGGCTTTAAATGATCTCTTTTAGTTCTTTATAATCCCATTCTAGTTTTGATTTTTTTTTTATTTTATACATATACAACTGTATTTTCACAAATGCATAGTAGAAAACATAGTCTCACTTCCCCTGAGCTACTACAATGCTTGACTGAGTATGGTCATGTACTTAAATCAGAGTTTTAGCCTTTATGGAACCCATTATAGGAGAGCACACAAGATGAGTCACATATCCCCACCTCATGCAACTTATGGAAGTTAGCCCTCTCTGACTCATGCATAGTTCACTCATTTATAAAGCGAGATGTCATGATTAGACTTGGGCCCTCAACTCAAGATCTCTCAGGTTTATCTAAAAATAAGTAAAAAAACAAATGATACAAATTGTTGGAATCACAGTACACCACTAATGCACAGATCTTTTCCAGGGACATCTGTTTCCTAGTCTTCCACGCTGTGTGGCTCTCACAAGAACATTAAAAGCAGAGCGTTACTGTGTTGTTTAAGAATCTCTGGCATTCTCAGTGGGGACCAACTAGACTTCATCCTCCCCTCATGAGTAAGCCCAGAGAATGTAAGGTGATGGAGCTCTGTGATCTTTAACCTCAACATTTCCCTCACTATCGAGTATCTATATATCACACCTGTATCACTCATCTGTTAATTTCCTATAAACAATGATTAACCCAATACTCAAGTACACAGTCAACCCTAACCACTCTGTTATTGCATATCCTCTGTTTCCAAGTATGGAAGTACACTGGGCCCCATTTTTCACCCAAATGAAATCTTAAGATTTGTAGTTGCTGTTCTTTGTCAGGTATGGGCAACAAACACTTGGACATCTGCTGCTGACTTCTGAGGATATTTAACAAAAGGCTGCTTGCTTTTCAGTGCTAGGGATAGATCACAAGACACATCTAACCTTCTGAGACAAAGATGTAAAGTTATATAGAATATACATAAAGCCTCAGCATACCAATATTACTATGGTAGTTTGAATGGTGATAGGCTAGGACTTCTAGTTTGTTTATTCAGTCTTTTCAGAAGTCAATCACAACTAGTTACAATTTCTCTTCTGCTTGAAAGGCTGTTAAATGCCTAGAAAGGTCACTTAGTATCAGTATCAGGGACATTAAAGCTCTAAGGTGGGAGGATACTTCCCTTGTTTCTACTCTATTATACCACCAGTACAAACAAAAATGTTCCTACACATGCATACACCCAGAATAACCATGTATATCCGTTCAAATGTGGTCAAGCCTACTTCATGAAACTGCTTGTGGTTTAAGGTTTTCAAAAATTGGTTCTGGGAAAACAAGGCCTCAGGGAACTACCTATATCTCCGCAGAACAAAAAATGAGAGGGAAGGGCTAACTGCTACATTTGTTTGTCCTTGGCCCCATAATGGCTCTCATGTGCTGGGATTCCCATTTGATGAGAAGAAATGACACGGAGGTCATGGATAGACCTCACGGTCCACTGTGAAAGCTCTTGAAGGACCTTCAGGCCCCATAGCTTCTTCTCAAAGAGGCCACCATCTCCAACAGCAACAGTCGTCCCATCAACCTCATTTTCAGGGATCTTCTGTTCCAGCAGCACCATTAACTCCTCTAGCTGGTAGGCAAAGGCAGACACCTGGAGCAGAAGAGTATGTATTGCCTGATGGAAGTCACCTTCAGCTGGGGTGAAATGCACTCTCTGGTCTTCTAAAAGCTTGGCCAACATCCCGTGGAAGGTACGGTAAGCCTGGAGGTTCTCTTGGAGTCGCTCTGCCTCAGTCAGCTCACTCCAGCGATCAGTGCTTGCCATTGGCACGCCATCCACAGAATCCAGGTTGATATTTTTATTCAGGCCCTGATGCTTCACCTGGCCAAGGACAGAGTAAAACATATGTTCCACTGTCATCTCAATCCCATTCTCCAATCACAAATAAACACTTCTGTAGTCAATGATCCAAGTTGTAAATAGAAACCCTTCATTTGGGGAGCCATGATCTCGCAGTGCTAACTTAATTTCACTCTCCCCAATGTCCACTCCACAGTGAGATCAATCCTTTAGAATACAATAGGAACTAGCTTTAATAGGGTAACCATTAGTCTTACAAATGGCAAGGCTTTTCAAGTTACCAATTCTCAGAGAACATAAATTTGTAACTTTACCAGAGGCTTGGAATATTATCACAGCAGGCATTTAGATGGAGGCCTTTCATGAGAAAACAAGTCCAGAACTCCATGGTTAATTTAACATTTTCACAAGACTCTAGTGAATTTTCTAGGGAATCTTTTTAGTTACAGGTATACTTCTGATGTAGAAAATTAAAACGTATATAGGTAGCTTATACTGTTCAGAGGGAAACTAAACTTTCTCTAAAATTCCATAAGGTTCTTCCTAATCCTACAACCCTTTTATTTACAAAGCTCAAAAATTTTATGAAGAACCAAAACTTAAAGTCTACTGTCTATCCTGGTAAGGTTCAGAAAAAAAGGCAACCAAATATTCCATCTTCTCACTCAAGAAAAGACCTGTCTCAAGATAGTTAAGTTTACATGAGTTTTCTCAAGGGAGAAGCCATGCCAAATTATAGGTGTTTAATATATGAATGACCATTAAGACTAGAGCTTTCATAACTGGTTATGGGGCTGGAACATGATGGTTAAGAGTTGAACTAGAAGAGTTAAAAAAAGACAACAGCAAAATAGACAACTTACGTAAGATTCCATAAGAGCAGTCAGGTCTGAGCGAATCTTCCTTGCTAGCCAGATAGAACGGCTACAGAGGTCCCGGCGGTGCAGGGTCAGAGGTGAATTCTCTGCAAAAGCCATCCCCTAAATCAACTGTCCCAGGAAACAAGTGAGCTGGTTTGCTTCTGTCTTCACAGGGCCAAATAAGAAATGTGACTCCCACAGACTAACTCCACTGGGCATTCTCTAATGGGATTGTGCACCCCCATCCCCACCCCCTGCCTGACTCAGAGGTGGCAGCAAATTCCTGGCTGTGGATTTTTGTGCCTGTGGAATCAAAGAGCCCTTTTAATCAGTCTTTTTCCCCCCCGCAGTGTCTGCCTCCATCTCTCTCCTCCACTCAGTATTCAGCACTTGTTTTTATGTCATTGTTTTGCTTTTGTACTTAGCAACAAGGTCACTATCACACTAATCCTCATGACGCCCACCCCTGCCTAATATAGTCTGTTATTTACACATATACTCTGTTGATTTTATTCTGCTTTTTACAGCCTAAATTTTTCTTTAGCATGGCAAAGTATATTATTAAGTGCCATTTATCAAATGGGTCAGATAATACACGCCAATATTTAAACTTCATGATTCTTATATTAATTCTGGGCTAAATATTAGTATTCTTTGGAGGTAAAAGAAAAGTGTTCTCATTTGATATAAAAAACTTTCCTCAAAGAAGTTAATCCAATAAACTAGACTTGTGTTCCTACACTGGTCTTTGGGTTTATTCTCCCCCTTCCCAACTTTATGACTTCTTTGTACAGCTACAGCTTCTGTTTTGTGCAAGAGACAAAGACTATGTGATGCAGGTCTTTTGTAGCATCTTTCCATTCCTTTCCCTTATAAGGTTAAACTTGTTTATAATTAGCTAAAGGAGCATCTCTAATCTCAATCATGGAGCCTTCCTAGTAGCTACAGGACGTGAAAGGCACTGTTTAGGCCTGTTCTCTCCCAAAGGAAACACCCAACCCTACTTGGTAACATTTCTCAGGCAGTTTTACTCAAGTGACAACACGCTTCTTTTTCTTCCCAGTCCCAGTCATACTCCATGCTAACAAGAGAATGAACAAGGTTTTGAAGTGAGGACAAAAGAGTTAAAAGGTGCTTACAGAGCTTTCATTCTATTGTACTGTAGTCACTGGGTGATGCTATTGCCTCAAGTTTCCAAGTTTCGTCCTCAAATGGGTCAGTGACTGTCCCTATTTCATATCAGATGTTGCCAAGAAGTTCAAACATAGAGCATCTCAGGAACAAATTGACACAGGCAAACAATAAATGAGGAATGACTGCCACTGAACTTCTAATCAAAATTAGACTATGTTTTCTTTTTTAAATTCTAACTTGACATGGGTATTAAAAGTGTTGTCAAGAAGCACTAATGTTAAATGCAACCAAGGTTCTGTCATTATCAGAGTAAACTGTACTTCACAGTATCTTTAATAACCTCAAGCAAGCAACTGAAACACCCATTTGGAGTCTGCCAAATACAGAGCTATGAGGCATCTCAGCATTAGAACCGCTACCCAACTTTGAATAAAGAGCAAATAGCAGCATACAAAAGCCTACCCTGGAGGCATCTGTTTTCTTCATTTAACAGCATCAACTGTTTTACTCTTGGATGACTAACTCAGTACAACCAAGGAAGACTAGTTGCTTCCAGGAAGACAACTTTTATTTTTCTTCTTTACATACTTATTTTGAATATGATTACCTAGATTAAGAAGAAACAAGATTTTTAAAAGCAAAGTATCCCTTTTATTATAATTTTTTTTTTTACATAACTTTTAAACCTAGATCAAGTAACCACCTATCTCTCATCACAGGAAAAGGGTCAGTCCTGCACATTTCAACAGGCAAAAAAAGCTTTTAGGAAATATAACTGCCCCATTACAATGTTCTGATTTTCTTGAGTATATGGAAAATTGGAAGAAAGACAGGAGCGAAACTGTTCTGTAGCAAGGCTGTAAGACCTCACTTAGGTTGGTGGTAGAGTTCACAATCTTCCTCCGAACAGGTGCGAGGGAGGTCCAAGTGCTCTATGACGATGTTTTCTGTGCTCATTCCCAGGACTCCCAGCCAGTGTCCGACTAAACCCTGTAAAATGTGTAAGGGTCTAATTATGCAAAAATATGCCAGCAAGGAGTATGCACAACTCCCAGAAATACCGAATAATTATCACAACTATATCCATAAAATTTGGAATTGCCAATTGAAAATGGAGGTATGACTAGTTATTTAAAAGATAATAAGATATGATTATGAAATATCTATCAATTTTTAAGATTAAAAGGACTCTTTAAAGGACAATTAAATGAGTGGCAGGGGAATAAAGGAATTGGTAATGGTGCTTAGTTTGCTCATATAGACTTTTACTATGCTAGCACTTGCTCTCAAAAGAAAAAAAATAAAGTTCATGAAAAATATTTTAAAATTTATTGCAAACCGCTACAATAATTTATTGTCAGCAAACGGTAGCTATGAAGATGACCCAAGTCCCCTTTACGCCCCCTCCCCCAAATGAGAGGACAGGAAGTTTCTAATTATTATAACTAGTTGCTTTCATGGGGAGAGGAGTGAGGTACAGAAAAGAACATATTTCTCCCCGTCCCAGAAAGAAGAGATGTTTACAATGTAGTCTGCTTTTCTGTGGGTGGCTATATTTGATGAGTAACCACGCTAAATGAAATCAGTCTAAATGTGAAAAGCAAAGGCTAAGTGTAGGATACAGATATTAGGTAGAGAAACAGTATTATGTAGAGCAACTCTGCGGCAGTCCCATTTATAATTGCTCTTACAGTATTTCCAAATCTGTGTACCAATGCACCAAAGTCAATGCACATTTCAAATCAATGCAACAAAGTCAAACTCTGTGGGGCAGGAAAGCCTATCTTCATGCCTTCTCTCCCCTGATATGGGAAGGATGGCAAAGTCTGCAACACTTTAGAGGAAACAATAATGTGTTTAAGATTGTTCCTGTAGGTGTCTTCCGCCCTCCTCCCCGGCATCCCAACCAGTGACATTGGTGGGTGTACAGTAAGCGTCTTTCAGAGATGACATTTTTTGGGGAAAAAAAAATTAAGCAGAGAAAATTTGATAAACTCCATAGCTTTAGTGTTTGTGAAAAACAAGCTGTTCCTTATTTTGTTCTCAGACTCTTAATTTTCCCAATAGTCATCATGTATTTCTGGTAACTGGCCAGGTCTTCAATGGCAGATTCTGAAGCACACAGGGAGGAACTGCATTCCTAATTCTTAAAAAAGTGAGCTCAATGCTCAATTAGGGTTTTAGTCTTCTGAGAGGTATAAGCATGTAAAAACACAATCTGCGTCTCCCAATGACAGTGATAATCCACAATGCATTAAAATCCCTACTCCAAGGAAAATAGATAATTTGGGGACAGCCAAAGATATTATCACACAGATTTTTTACCTTTGCTTTTGTCTATTCAAACTTTGTTCCTTCTACAGGGGAAATATGACACACCAGTTTTCTCTAAACCCAAACTCTAGAACTCTTAATTTTGTCCTTCAAGAATGACAGGGTCTGGTCTTCCACTAATCAAGAGCTGGAATAACCAATGACAAAACCAAAACCACAATCAAAACAAGGGGCTGGAATTAGCTTAGCAGGAAGATTAATGCACAGAAATGGTGAGGACAAAAAGAAAAAAATTCACAGAAGAAAAAAATCTTTTGTGATTCAGACCTTGAGTAACATTCCTCATCCCCTCAAATCCTTGTGTATCTCCAAGAGCACTCTAGTTACCACAAACCCATCAACCTTCCCTAAGGCTTCCAAAAAAGCACTAGGCTACTGTAGTGATTCTGTTAGTGCTGAGGACCAGCTTTCTGTAAAGGCCACTGGAAAACTATGATTTTAGAGGCTGGCTGTGCTTCTTTAACTCTAAGCCTTGCCTTTAAAGTACCTCTTATAGGAAGGATCCCATGTCAGAATAATCTACTCTCCCAGCCCCACAAAACATAGCAACAAAGACCCCCCCCCCAAAAAAAAATCAGACTTTCCATTAATAAATAAGGAATCTCAGGTTCCACAACACAAAAACACACATGTTCAAAGTGCAAATTTCTGCCATTAGCCTGGGACTTTTCTCACTGACATAGAGCCCTGTCTTACAGTCAGAAAGACTATACATAGGGCAGTCCCCTCTTTCTTGGGAGCCTGCTTCCAAGCAATTGAGCACCATTAAGAGCCATATGGAGGTTTAGGAGGGGGGACTGAGGTTCTGGGATCCACTGAAGGGGAGGGAGGTGGTCCCCATGTATCCTTCCTTCCCCAAACCCAGTGAGTAATGGAGAGGGGTGAGATGTGTGCTGTTTTAACAGCATCCTGCTAAGGGGCTCTAAAGTGCCAAGTCAAGCTGCCAGCCTCCAGAAAATAGAATTATATAATATTTGAGGATAAGTGTTGGTTGTTGCAGTGGGGAGAAGCCAGAGCCATAGGGCAGCAGTAGAGGAGAAAAGATTTAGATGATAGTAATATACTAATATGAGTTAAAAGCTGATCCAGAGCACATCAGTTATAGGTTGGGAAAAGGAGATCTGCCGATGAGCAGGAAGTCAGCTGCTGGCTGGAACCAAGTATACTGCTGCTTTTTCAATGACCTTTCTGGTAAAGGCAACATCAATATTTTAAAGATAAGGGAGGGAAATTCAGGAGAGGGGGCGAAAGGGAGGGAGGGAGGGAGGGAGGGATGAGACAAAGTCTCTCTCTGTGTGAGTTGTGTGTGTGTGTGTGCTGTGATCCACAATGCAAAGAGCAGGCCCTTCAGTTATTTTACTAGATTTTAAATGCCTTAAATTTTTTTTTGTCCTTTTTTGTCTTTTAAATACAAAGTCTGCACTGTCCCAGTGCCCAAAGTCTTCCTTTGCACTAAGGTCCAGTAGAGTCTGAATCTTCAATCAGAACCTCTGTGGTAGCACCGAGTATATCCGAGTTCATGACCAGCCCTTCAGTGCCCCCACTGCTGCCGCTTCCCACAAAGATCTTCCCGTCAGCCATAAGGCTCACCCGTTCTGTCCCACTGCAGTATGACTTTGACATCCCTTCAGCTTCTAGCAGTAGGCACTCTCCAGATGTTGAGTTTCCCAAGGGCTCAGGAAGGAGAGGAAGCCCCTGTGCATCTGCAGGTTGTGTCAGGGGCTCTGGATTAGTGCCCAAGATATCTGTGCTGGTGATGAGGGCGCCTGCATTGGCTGCCAGAGCTTCTGCAATCAGCACCTCAGGGTGGCTTTTTGCTTTGTGTGCCACTACGCTGTCCTTCTTCTCAAATTTTTTGCCACAGATATTGCAAGAAAATTGGTAGAAGGAGTCTGCGTCATGTTTCTTCATGTGCCAATTAAGGGATGCCTTTTGTCGACAAGTAAATCCACAGATCTCACATCTAAAGAAAATCCAAAGGAAATGAATGATCAAGCAGAACTCTATCAAGGGCCAAGTGAGAACTGAAAAAATGTATACACATACTAATCCGTAGCACATACATTTTATGAATAGGAAACTACTAGATGGAAATCTAACTAAAAAAAAAATTGTTTGCTTAAGAAACAGCAAAAAAGGGGGCTGGAGAGATGGCTCTGTGGTTAAGAGTACTGACTGCTCTTCCAGAGGACCCAGGTTCAATTCCTACCACCCACATGGCAGTTAACAGCTGTCGGTAACTCCAAGATCTGACACCCTCAGATAGACAGACATGCAGGCAAAACACCAATGCTGATAAAATAAAAATAAAGAAATTATTAGAAAAAAAATATATAAAAAAGAAATAGCAAAAAAGAAAACTAAAAAAAAAAAAAGAAAAAGAAAAGAAAGTATCCTCAAATATATAGGCAGTACAAACTGGGTTCTATGGCTTATTTCAAAAAAGGGGGCTGGGCTGAGTGGGAAGTGGTTAAGGCAGAATAAATTCTCAAACTAATAGGATTATCTAGTCTTTCACTTAGAAAGTCAAATAGCGGTGACAACTGAAATGTTTATAATGGACTACAATCCTCCAAGTGAGGTAAATGTACTCCTTCCTACCCAGATATTCAATAGTAAGTAAATACTCACTGTAATGGCTTTTCGCCCGTGTGAATCATTCGGTGTACTGCCAGATTGTGGGAACTCTTGAAGGCCCGAGCACAATATTCACAGATATAATCCCTCTGATCTAAGAAGAAAAAATAATGTGGTTATTGTTCTATTAAGACACCTGCTAAGTATTTTCTACAGTTTGCAGATGAGCAAGTGTTCTGGCAGTTAGTCTACAGCACACAACACCCTTTGCAATGAGTAAATACTTTGAGCAAGCTAAATTTAACAACAGAAAGTATTGTTTCGATTGTATTTTTCATCCATGCATTTAGTAGAGTAAAATTCAGCTTAAACTAATAGAAGAGGCAGAAAACCATAGCGGAGCACTGTGCTGAGCTCCTGAAGTTCAATCGAAGAGTGGGAGGAGTGAGAATATGAGCAAAGAGATCATGACCATGATGGGATACCCACTGAAACAGCTTACCTAAGCTAATGGGAGTTCACCAACTCTGGCTAGACAGGGAAGGAACCAGCATAGGACCAAACTAGGCCCTTGGAATGTGGGTGACAGTATGGCTGGGGCAGACTGCGGTGCTACTGGCAGTGGCACCAGGATTTATCCCTACTGCTTGTACTGGCTTTTCAGAACCCATTCTCTTTGGAGGGATACCTTGCTCAGCCTAGATACAGTAGGGAGGGCCTTGGACCTTCCCCAAAGCCTTACCCTCTCTTGGGAGTGGATGGGGGGTTGGGGGAAGGAGGAGAGAGGTGGAGGGGAGGGAGTGGGAACTGGGACTGGTATGTAAAATGAAAAGATAGTTTGTTTTTTAAATAGAATAAAAAATCAGCTTAAAAGACAATCCTAGAAGCCAGTATTACTCTAATACCCAAGCTACATATAAACAAAAACACAAAAAATAAAACTACAGGCCAATATCCCTGATACACATAGATGCAAAATAAAATACTTGCAAACTGAATACAGACACATCAAAAAGATAACCCACTATGATTTTATCACAGAGATGGAGGAATGAGTCAATATATGTAAGTAAATAAATCATATAAAGGGGCTTAAAATAAAAAAAAAAAATCACCATAAGATCATCTCAGTAGACACATGAAAGTTTTTCACAAAAAAAAAAAACAAACATGTGACTATAAAATTTAATAAAAGCACCCCAAACTAAAACAATAGAGACAAGACAGCATTTTCATAAAATTACACTGGAAAAATGAGATGCCTATTGAAATCAGGCCCATATTTACCACCTTGCACAAAAATGAACTCCAAATGGATCAAAGACCTCAGTATGAATCATGAAACACTGACACTGCTTGAAGAAAACTTAAGATATAGGTGTAGAAAAGACTTTCTGAATATGGCTCTATTTGCCCAGGAATTAACACCAACAACTGACAAGTGGCGTTCTCTTAGAGTTTTATTGCTGTGAAGAGACACCATAACCATAGCAACTCTTAAAAAGGAAGATATTTAACTGGGGCTAACTTATAGTTCAGATTTAGTTCGTCAATGCCATAGCAGAAAACATGGTGGCATGCAGGCAGATGTAGTGCTGGGGAGGTAGCTGAGAGGTCTACATCTGGCAGCACAAAGAGACAATGACCCACTCTGGCTTGAGTTTATGAGACCAGTGACACACTTCAACAACAACACCACATCTACCCCAACAAGGCTATACTTCCCAATAATGCCAATCCCTATGAGCCTATGGAGTCACTTTCATTCAAACCACCATAAGCGTGTCATAATATCAAAGCTTCCGTACAGCTAAGAGAACAGCTGAGCGAAGAAGAATCCTACAGAGTGGGTAAGAACCTAAGCCTGCTACACATTTGACAGAGGGTAAGTATACAGAATATAAAAAAACACAAACAAAGAATCAAGAAAACAATCCATTTCAAAAAATGGGCTATGGATCTGAACAGAATTGCAAAAGAAGAAATGAAAGCTAAGAAACATTTACAAAAGTGTTCATCATCTTCAGCAACTAGTGAAATACAAATGAAAACAATTCCATCTTATCCCTGCCAGAATGACTAACAAAACAACTGACAACAAATGCTGAGTGGAGGAAGGAACCTTCATCCACTGTTATTGGGATTTGCAAACTGATGCAGACACTTTGGAAATCAGTGTGGAGAATCCTTAAAAATCTAAAAATAACTCTACCATATGGTCCAGCTATTCCACTCTGACAATGCCCAAAGGACTTGACATTCTACTCTGCAGATGCTTGTTCAGTCATGTTCACTACTGCTCTAGAGTAGCTAGGAAAACAGAACCAAACTTAATGTCTTTCCACTGATGAATGAATAATGAAAAGTGGTACATATATACAATGCTCTATTCACTTGTGAAGAAAAATGAAATCATGAAATTTTCCAAGTAAATGGATGGAACTAGAAAATATATTGAGTTGGGTAACCTGATGCAGAAAGACAAAAGTTCTCTAACACTTGTGGTTCCTATCTCCAAATCTTCAGATATCAGTACATAAACTGGAGTAACTAGGCTAGTACCAGCACTCAGGAAGCAGAGTCAGCCAGATCTCTATATGAGACTACATAAGAGTTCCAGGCCAGTTAGGGCTACATAGCTAACCTTGCTTCAAAAAACAGAAACAAAACCCACTCACACCAAAAATCTAAGTATAAATAAAGAAACCAGACCCTCAATCCCAGCTGTACCAACATTCCAGGATACTGAATAAACTGGTTAGGATTTTGTGGTGGTCTGAATGAGAATAGTCCTGTAGGCTCACATATTAGAATGTCTGATTCTCAGATGGTGAACTACTTAGGAAGGATTAGGAGGTACGGCCATGCTGGAGAGAACTCACTGGGGGTTGAGGTTTCAAAAGCCCAAACTAGGCACAGTCTCTCTTTTGGCCTGTAACTTGTGGACTAATTACGAGCTCTCAGCTACTTCCCCAGTGCCATGCTTACCTCCTGCCATGACAAAGGACTAACTCTGTCTGACCTTGTAAGCAAGCTCCCAATTAAATGCTGTTCTTTAATAAAAGAAAGCATTTTTTCTTTTTATTAAAAGAGGTGCATTGGTAATGCGGTTTTCTCATAGCAACAATATTTAGACAATAGTGCACTTTCTGTCGGTTTTATTTTTTAAAATAATTTTTTCAGATCGTCACATAAAAACAATCTAACATAAAAAAAGCCCAGATACAAACAATATGATTTTCTACTGGAACAAGCTGATCCATATCTAAACAGTAAACATTCCATTTCAGGTTAAATGATAACTACATAATATTTCAAATAAATTCAAATGCCACTTGCATTTATTTCTTTATTTGCCACCCTGCATCTTCTGCACCATTCAAGTATTTCCTCATTCTATTGTAATTACCTTCGTCATTTCAAGTTTCGCAGAAACTTAATCTTGCATAATGTGGAATCAATGACATAAAGGATCATTGCATTATGTTTCTACTACTTGGTTAAGGAGCCAAAGAACTGAGGTATGTTGAATAATTTGTTTAAGAAACAATACATTTTCTATTCCACTTAAAACTACTTGATGCAATCACAGTAAAAACATCTTAAGTCATCAACAATATCTAATACTCCTTTCCAAATAGTTTTAACATGTGTAGCAGCTCATTCAGGGGGCTAAGGAACAAGACATTTTTCCTCAAATTTAAACACATAACAATCACCTTGGACATACTAATTAATATGCTGATTCATCACACATGAGAGAGGTGAGCAAAAACCTAAATGATGCCAATGCTGGCTATTCTGTGTTGCACACTACACAAGGTCTGAAAATACAGTTCTAACACAGGAGCAAGCGCATCACTCATAGTCCCGCTTAAAAGCTTCTTGACTGCCAGATTAGAACATTTTAACACGGCCGGGCAGTGGTGGCGCACGCCTTTAATCCCAGCACTCGGGAGGCAGAGGCAGGCGGATCTCTGGGAGTTCGAGGCCAGCCTGGTCTACAAGAGCTAGTGCCAGGACAGGCACCAAAGCTAACAGAGAAACCCTGTCTCGAAAAACCAAAAAAAAAAAAAAAATAAAAAAATAGAACATTTTAACACTAATGAAGCACAGCAAATGTGTGGGGCAACCACTTGATAAGTTACATTTACAAAGAAGGTCTGTGCCGGGCGATGGTGGCGCACGCCTTTAATCCCAGCACTCGGGAGGCAGAGGCAGGCGGATCTCTGTGAGTTCGAGACCAGCCTGGTCTACAGAGCTAGTTCCAGGAGGGGCTCCAAAGCCACAGAGAAACCCTGTCTCGAAAAACCAAAAAAATAAAATAAAATAAAACAAAGAAGGTCTGTATAAACTAATTTTTAAAGGAAAAACTAACATTCTGAAATTATATTAACCAAATTAAAGTTTCTCATAGTAGTTTGTGGTATTTAGCTAAAATAGTCTAAGCTAGCTGTCGGGAAGACTTTCAGTGGGACAAAAACAGTATAGAGGGAGAACAACAACAACAAAAATATGGCCTGTATTCAGGAGCAAAATAGCAGGCTTTTTTTTCTTCTTCAGTTTATATAGTATGAAGAAATGATTGTACATCTTGGGGAAATTAATGTCCAAGAGTTCATATCCTGGTATCTTGCAAATGTCTACTACGTTGCATGTTCTATGTGACATACAAAAATGTTATCTCATTTCATATTTATAATAATTAGCCTGTCATAATGGTACCTGTAATTTATAGTTAGGGAAAAATGAAAAGTTAAGTCACTTGCCTGTGTGAGAGTATGTACATCATTATCAGCTAGGGGAGGGACATATTCTTTCAAGGGGAATTTTTAGTCTTACTATCCAAGACTGAGGAGAGAACACATGTAATTATCAAATGTGAGAGATATCATTTTGTACAATATACTATTAATAGGCAATTCAATTCATATTTAAAGCAGAATTTCACTAAGATTGTCAGTGGCTATAAATGAATAGAATTTGAGCCTATTCCATAATACACATTAGTCAGCTTCTGTTTTTGAGCTGTTTATATAGGAATTAGCAACAAGTTCAGTAACTAGTTTTTATGATCTCCACAGATATAATCATCTTAAGCTATTTAATAGAAAAACATAAATGAAAACAATCTCCCTTTACTGTTTAGGCTTTCTCACTAATGTTCAACCTACTTTTATTCCCTAATAGCCACTGCCAACTATCTTTGCTGATCAGTAACTGCTTGAAGCAGAATAGAAAGCTTATTTAATTAATTAGGTGATCATTGGCAAACTGTTTAAGTCTTCTAAAGTCCTATATTCTTAAGTATAAAACATGGCTTAGTGGTGTTGAGTGGAGAGATTAGCACAGCAATGTTAAGTTCCAAGCTGACATAGAATATATGCTTAGTAAAAGATTAATAGCCCCAGTACAAAAAAATTCTCAGAAGCCAAGTAGTAAAAGTTCTAAAGCATTAGCTGATTACAACCTGTAATATTCACACTTTTTAAAATTTAAATTATTATTTTTGTGTGTATGGCGTATATAAAGGGCTGAAGTTAAAGTCAAGAGTCTTTTGGGATCGCTATCTACTTTATTCTTTGAGGCAGGATTGCTCACAGATCCCAGAGAGCACTGATTCCTGCCAGTTAGCCAGATTGCCCTAGAGATGCTATTTCCCAAATGTTAGGATTAAAGAAGCCAGCTGCCTGGCTTTTATATGGGTCCTAGAGTATCTCTGATCTCTGGTCCTTATGCTTGTGGGCAAGGGCTTTATCCTATCAATAAGGTTATTTTAAGACAAGAAAACCAATGAGGGTCAATCCCAATACCTGGGAAACAATGGTAGGATTGGTGGGAGTTTGAGGCCAGTCTAGTCTCCACAGTGAGTTTTAGGACAACCAAGACTTCTTATTGAGACCCTATATCTCCCCTATTTCCATCTTTTAAAACAGATTCTATATATGTAGTCCAGCCTGGCATAGAACTCAAACCCCTGCTTTAGTTTTCCCAGTGCTATTTTCCCACTTTCTCCCATGCTTGTCAACTAGGTCCTTTTAAAAAGACTTATATTAGAAATATCTTGCTTCATTACCAGACTATAATGCAACGCCCTAATTGCAGTTCACTTGGTTACATGATAAACCTTTTACTTAGAAATGTACCTGTATGATGTTTGGCATGTCGCAGAAGTTGTTTCTGGAGCCTGAAGAGTCGTCCACAGGAAGGATGGGGACATACATATTTTTTTTTCAGCAAATGCTGGTACTTAATGTGGTGCTAAAATAGCAAAAGGAAAGTGAAACAGGAAAACAATCTAAATCAAAAAAAAGTTCTAAAGGAAAACTAGCAGAATAAAATGGTACTGAACACAGGAATAAAATAGACCTGGGTTCCAATGTGTTCCTGTCACTCACTAGCAATGTGATCTTAGAAGTACTTAAACATTTCAAGTTCTAGTTTTCATTTGCAAAACAAAAACACAAAATAAAAATGGGTATACCAAATGATACACGCCAAAAACCAAAACCATACTCCAAAAGTAAGGTCTTAGTTTCATACTTTACTGCTAAAGACTAACAGGCATTTCCTAAGCAACATTTCACTATTTCAATTCCCTGTTTCCTGCCATACTGCATACACCCTGAAAGCCAGCCAGTTAAATATCTACTCATTTAGAGAAAAACCTAAAAAGACCAAAAATTTAAAAAAATAATTTTTATACTATATCGAGGAAATCATTAGTTTGTACACTATATTCTTTGTATCCTAATAAATATTGAAGTTAAAACCTATTAGCCTGTGTCTTTCTGTGTTGTTTCAATAATCTGTTATGGGAGACTTCTTCATACCACTTTGAGACATAATGTAACACTGTAAAAATCCACGTAAAGTCATGTACTCAGGTAATAGAATGTGCTAAGTCTTAAGTGTATCCACTTCTCCACCCCCCACTGGTTCCTGTGTTGAAAACTTAAACCTTCAATGCAATAATGCTGAGGTATATTTACATGTTCTGTCTTCAGAAATTGATTAAAATTGTTAACAAAGTGAACCCAGATCCCTGATTCTCCTCATGCTTCCTTCTTGTCCTTCAGTCTTACACTCTGTGAAGAAGAAGACCCCTTTCCAGACGCTGGTACCATATTCTTAATATTTCTAAGGGACTTGGAATCAAAAGCTAATAAATTTGTTCTTTAAATTACTAGTCTCAGGTATATCTGTTAAAGGAGTACAAGTGGAGTAAAGATGATTTATGTAACTTTATACTTAGCAATATTTTTCTTCATATTTTATGTCAATGTTTACAAATGCTATACAAATTAACATCTTAGGAGACAAGTAATAGACACTACATGAAAGACTGTCTTGTTTAACAACTTCACTGACCTGCAAATAGCGAGGGTGAGCCAGAACAGTCCCACATCCTTCCATCTCACAACGGACATATTGGATTGGAGGTTTTTTTCTATTACCAAAATGTTAGAAAAAAGTTAGCAGGAGAAGTGGAATTCTATATATAGTGTGATGTTTAATATAAATTAAAATATCTATAGTAACACATAGGTTTTACAAAATTTGTACTCAAGTAATCAAATTGCCAAATATTCAAGTTTATAAACAGCATGAATAAGCTAGCAACCTGCAAAAATTAGAAAGTACTGAAGATTTCAGACAATTAGCAATTTTTAATGAAAATGAAAACACATCATCTGTGCATGAAGGACATTAAGAAAACCACTTTTGTGAAATTTTAAATAAGCCACACCTCTTCTGTTTATAAAAGCTAAAGTAATCAAACACCTACCAAAGACTAAAAGGTATAAAAAACAAGAGCAGAAATGCCTCACCTCCTTTTGGGTAACCGTGGACTTTTGTCATCTTTTCTCCTTCTCCCTCTCCTACAATTTAAGAAAGAGTAGTTGACTAAATATTCTAGAGGAAAGCTAATAGAATGGCTGAAGTACATTCCAGAGGCCCAAGAACAGGTGGCAGACAGAGAGCATAACCAACACAAAAAACAAAGGCATTTGGTCTCAAGCAAGAATTACTGAGGTAATTCCACTCATAAATTATTCTTTATTACAGGCATTACTATGAAATATCTGGCTAAATTTCAATAATACTTGAAGACTAGCTAAGTAAAGAGTTTGCCATCTCAATGCAATTAATTAAAAAGACAAGAAGACAATAAAATACTCTTATTTCTGCAACAAGGTGCGTGCTACATGGAAAGGTTTTACAGAATCAAGTCTTTTGCATCATTTAATCTACTTATTAGTTTTTGAGAATACATATCTGAGATTATTTTTCTGGTTTTCTTTATTCTTCTGTATCCCCATAGATACTGTCTTTTGCTCATTTGGACTTACTGATATATTGCTTTGCAATGAAACAAAATCAACACCAAATACAACCTTTCAAAGTTGTTCCAAAGAAACTCTAAGTTGCTTAACATTAGTATTTTACACATTCATATACCCCTTTTATATGTTTGGGTTTTTTATTTGAGGGCGGGTCTCATTATGTAGCCCTGGCTGGGCTGGAATTGGGTATGTAGATTAGGTTGGCCTCACACACAAGGCTTGTCTCTGCCTCCCAAGTGCTGGGACTAAATCCATGTGGCCTCATGCCCAAATGTGCGCGCACACATGTGCATGCATGCATACATACACACTCTCATGTAACTTGAATTCTGTCTACTAGTGATTTTAAAAGGAAGGTTTCCACTTTTAGTAGAGAAGCCTACTCACTTCCTAGGAGGCTCTTCATCTTCCCTCATTTCATTCTCCTCTTCTTTCACCTCTACTTCTACTTCCACTTTTATTTCTTGCTTTTCTTTTTCTTCTTTCACCTTCCCTGATTTTCTCCGTGGTTTTGGGGTTTCCCTGAAATCAGAAAAAAATCTCAACACAAACATTCTAACAAAGACTTCATTAAAGGCAGTATATGATACCAGGTTGAAGCTTAGGGTTTATCATTATCTCATTATTCTAACGCTGTGATTCTTGGGTTAAAAACCAGATGTTATCAATTGTCCACACCCCCAACCTCACAGAAAGGGTGTGTGTGTGATGTCCATGGGAGAATACTGCTTTATACTGGTTAATTTATGTCAATTTGACACAAACTGGAGTCACCCCAAGGATCAGGTCATACTGTCCATCAAAATCCCAGCAAAATTCTTCAAAGACCTTGAAATAATGGTACTCAATTTCAGTTGGAAAAGCAGAAGACCCAGGATACCCAAAACAATCCTGTGCAATAAAAGAACTTCTGGAGGCATCACAATTCCTGATTTCAAACTCTACTATAGAGCTACAGTACTGAAAACAGCCTGGTATTGGCATAAAAAGACATGGGGACCAATGGACCTGAATAGAAGACCCAGATATCAATCCACACATCTTCAAACACCTGATCTTTGATAAAGAAGCAAAAAATATCAAATGGAAAAAAGAAAGCATATTTAACAAGTGGTGCTGGCATAACTGAATATCAACATGTAGAAAAATGAAAATAGACCCATATCTATCACCATGCACAAAACTCAAGTCCAAATGGATCAAAGACCTCAACATAAAGCCAGCCACACTGGACCTTATAGAAGAGAAAGTGGGAAGCACACTTGAATGCATTGGCACAGAGAACCACTTCCTAAATACAAACCCAGTAGCACAGACACTGAGAGAAACAATTAATAAATGGACCTCCTGAAATTGAAAAGCTTCTGTAAAGCAAAAGACACGGCCAACAAGACAAAACGACAGCCTACAGACTGGGAAAAGATCTTCACTAACCCCACATCAGACAGAGGTCTGATCTCCAAAATATACAAAAAACTCAAGAAATTGGACATCAAAAGATCACATAATCCAATAAAAAATGGAGTACAGACCTAAACAGAGAACTCTCAACAGAGGAATCTAAAATGGCTGAAAGACACTTAAGAAAATGTTCAACATCCTTAGGTCATCAGAGAAATGCAAATCGAAACACCTCTGAGATTCCATCCTACACCTGTATGAATGGCCAAGATCAAAAACACTGATGACAACTTATGCTGGAGAGGTTGTGGAGAAAAGGGAACACTCCCGCATTGCTAGTGGGAGTGCAAGCTGGTATAACCCCTTTGGATGTCAGTGTGGCGATTTCTCCGAAAATTAGGAAACAACCTTCCTCAAGACCCAGTAATACCACTTTTGGGTATATATGCAAAGGATACCCAATCGTGCCACAAGGACACGTGCTCAATTATGTTCGTAGCAGCTTTTTTTGACATAGCCAGAACCTGGAAACAACCTAAATGCCCCTCGACCAAAGAATGGATAAGAAATATGTGGTACATTTACACAATGGAGCACTATACAGCAGAAAAAAATAATGACAGCTCTAATTTTGCAAGACAATGGATAAAGCTATTTTATTTTGAGTGAGGTAACCCAGACACAGAAAGACAATTATCACATGTACTCTCTCATAGGTGGTTTTTAATCATAAAGCGAAGAAAGCCAGCCTACAAACCACAATCCCAAAGAATTTAGACAACAATGCAGACACTAAGAGAGACTTTCATAGATATTATGTACATGTGAAGTAGAAAAAGACAAGATCTACTTCCCATAATCAGGAGGATAGCTATATGCTTTTCTTTGGGTTCACCTTCTTATTTAGTTTCTTTAGGATATCAAATTATAGACTCACTGACCTTTATTTATCTCTAGAAACCAATTATGAGTGGGAAGTAGACCAGTTTGCCGGGCAAAAATTTGGGATCTTGGGGGCGCGGTGGGAGGGGGGGTAAGGGGAGAAGGGGAGAGAAATGTGAGAAGGGGAGGTTGGGGGGGAACTTGGGGAAACAGGATGATTGGGATAAAGGAAGGTTGGTTAGGGGAGCAGAGAAGCACACATCTTAATTAAGGGAGCCATCTTAGGGTTGGCAAGAGACTTGGATCTAGAGGAGCTCCCAGGTGCCCAGGGCGATGTCCCCAGTTAGCTCCTGGGGCAGCTGTGGATAGGGAACCTGAAATGACTCTATCCTATAGCCATACTGATGAATATCTTGCATATCACCATAGAAACTTCATCTGGCGATGGATGGAGATAGAGACAGAGACCCACACTGGAGCACTGGACTGAGCTCCCAAAGTCCCAATGAGGAGCAGAAGGAGGGAGAATATGAGCAAAGAAGTCAGGACCGCAAGGGGTGCGCCCACCCGTGGAGACAGTGGGGCTGATCTATTGGGAGCTCACAAAGGCCAGCTGGACTGTGACTGAAAAAGCATGGGATAAAACCGGACTCTCTGAATTTGGCGGACAATGAGGGCTGCTGAGAAGCCAAGGACCATGGCACCGGGTTTTGATCCTACTTCATGCTCTGGCTTTGTGGGAGCCTACCCAGTTTGGATGTTCACCTTCCTGGACCAGGAGTGAGGGGGGAGGACTTTGGACTTTCCACAGGGCAGGGAACCCTGACTGCTCTTCAGGCTGGAGAGGGAGGGGGAGGAGTGGGGGGAGGGGAGGAGGAGAGGGAGGAGTGGGAGGGAAATGGGAGGTGGGGAGGAGGCAGAAATTTCTTTTTTTTTTCCAATAAAAGTTTTGTCTATTTATATTTAAAAAAAAAAAGTGAAAAAAAAAAAAAGAAAAGAAAAAGACAAGATCTCCTAAGTAAATTGGGAGCATGGAGACCTTGGGGGAGGACTGGAGTAGGGAGGGGAGAAGAGAAAAATGTAGAGCTCAGTAAGTATCAACAAGAGAAAATCTAAAAAAAAAAAAAAGATCAGGCTATAGGTAAAGCCTGGATTAATTAGTGATTCTTGTGGGGAGAATCTAGCCCATTGTGAATGTGACCAACCCTGGGCCAGTGATACTGGATGCAGTCTATAAGAGGGCAGGCTGAGGAAGCCAGAAAGCAGTGTCCTCCATAGTCTCTGCATGAGTCCCTGCCTCCAGGTTCTTACCCTTCTTGAGTTCCTTCCTGTCCTAACTTCCTATAGTGGTGGTCAATATGTGTAGAAGAGTAAGTCTAAACCCTTTCCCTCCAATTTGCTTTTGGTCATCATAGCAACAGTAATGCAAACTAAGGCAGGCCAAAACATACAAAAATCAAATCTCACTATAGCTGCAAAGAGAAGTGAAACAACTTTAAACATTCCAGAAAACCTTATTAAAACATGCACACTTCTACTAAATGGTATAGTTAATATTAAAATTCAATAGATCATAGAAGGTTCTATGAGAGAGTCAAATGCTAGAGTTGCAAAACAATCACTGAAATTATTTCCATGTTTATTTAATCTTGGGACAAAAATAAAACAAACATATCCAACCGTGTATTCTTATGTGTTTTTCACTAGCACATACAGTAAAATTTCAAACATGCCTTTCAAGATGGGGCTTGTAGGTCTCATCTCTTGGGTCATCTTTGAATGGTATTTCCTCTTCACTGATTAACATCTCTTCCTCCTCCTCTTCCTCATCACTACTATAAATAAACAAACAAATAATAAATTCTGATTCCAAGGATTATCTAATCAGGAGTGAATTAGAATACTTATATACTGCCAAAAATCCACATCATCTAAAATTTTCATCCTTATGACCTGATTAGACTACATCCTAAACAATATACTTAAAGCTCAGACTATATAAATAAGATATACTACAACATCTTAAGTAAAAATTAAATAATTGCCCAATGGCATGAAGACTTAAGACAACTGACTTTGTAATTCAGTTGTAATTGTCTGATGTGCTGTATCACAAAAGACTTAACCAACATTAAACTATCAAAGTACTACGAAAGACACTGGCAAGACACTTATATTTCTGTGCCCAAAAGAGATTAACCAGAGAAGATAATCAAAACATGCCTTTGGAATTAGGAAACTAAGTCTCCTAATGTTTTATGGTCCTTTTAAGATCAGATGTGGAATATTAAGTGTGATATATTAAATATGAAATTAACAGTTCAACATTCTATCAAATAAAAAGCCTCAATCATTTAATACAATTGAGTATTTAAGATATAAGTATGAAATAAACGTTATACCTAATGCCACCGGGAGACAGAGGTTCTTCTCGAACTTCTAGAAAATTAAACCAAAATTTATTGAGACATACACACATGAGCTATTTTCTCTTCATACCCAAAGATTAAGTGAAATCACTGTATGAAGGAGCTCTGTAAACGGAGAGTATCTACAATGTACCCAAAACAAATCCTACCTACATTACCACCCGTCCCCTGAAATTAAGATATTCAGCATTACATTTAAGGTTAAAGAACCAATCAGGTATTTGAGTAACCATATTATATTTACATCGTACCATATTCAAGTTGATCTGTAATTGGTTCTGACTTGCAGACGAGTTGCAACGAACTAGTCTTGGACCTAGAGCTCCGAGTATTCTCAGTGTCTCGAAGGCGAGAAATAGATGTCCTGCTACTACTGCGCCAGCCTCGGCTAGGCCTAGTTGCAGAAATGGAAACTTCCTGAGGGAGGATAGAATCATCTTCTTTCTCTTCCTTGGGATCTAGATGAAAACATAATTCAAGTTTCAGCTAAATAGTGAAATAACCACGCTTATACGTCTAATTAAAATAAATTCAAGACAACACTGAAATAAAATGGATCTTTACTTCGCCCCTACAAGTTCATATATTTGAATGTTTCATTATCATGGAGTGTGACCTTGTAAGAGGAAGTGTGTCACTGGTGGGTGGGCGGGCTTTGGGGTTTCAAATGCTCAAGCCAAGTCCAGTAGCTCTCTGCCTGCAGATCTGGATGTAGAATTCTCAGTTACCTCTCCAGCACCATGTCTGCCTATATGCCACCACCCTCTCCGCCATGACAACAATGGGCTAAACCTCTGAAAAAGTTTGCCCCATCATGGTACTTCATCATAGCGATAGTATACGACAACTGTGGTAGGTAGTGTTCTTATACTCCATCATTCAGACTGAGATAGAAGAAGGATCATGAATTAAAACTAGTGAGAGTATTAAAAACAGACAGTCAAACAAACCCAATGGCAAATTGCTCACCAGAACTGAATGGTCAGAACCTACTGCTGAAGAGACCATATACTTTGGTTGCAAGACAAAAATCAAGCTGGAACTGAATTGGACACTCAACTTCACAGGGCTGAGAGGTGCTATGCACACTGTTGGGAAAGTCATCAGTCTCATCTAATTGTGGATCCTGCATTCTACAATACTGCCGGGCAAGATGTATCTATCCATTTGACTGTCATAAGGGTGATCGATTACTTTCTAAACTGGATTTGAGGCTCATTCCATCAGAGAAATTGCATGTCTGTTAGGAATAACTTCGTCAAAAATCCCAGTTGGTAGGGAGGTAGGATATGCTCTCGGAGGGGAAACCTATTACTGTTGTTTCCCTAACCAGACATAATGTCACATTGTTTTCATTTATGCTTACATCTAGTGATTAGTGCTTTCTTGATTGAGTAGTAAGTTAATATAGAGATTCTTAACTGATCAAAATTCTGAGAATAAGTGACTGTTGAGTGCTCAGCACTGTCCAGGACATCTACACTACCCATTCAGGGAAGGGAGAGAAGTATGTAAGAATCAAAATATGGGAGACTGTGTTGTAAAATGCTATGTTCTGAATCTGACATGGCACTTGCACTCATAAAAAGCCAGTGGTTGTAGTTATTTGCCTAAGACTGGGGTCTTCAACTTAAGATTTCACCTTTCTCTAAGCTGTCAATGTCTCTGTAAATTGCCTTTGTCCCAACATTCATGCAAGCAACCTTAATTAAATACAGTGGCGTGTGTGTGTTTGTGTGTGTGTATATATATATACACACATACATACATATAAAGAAAAAATATGGCATACGGCTTTCAAACATACAAACAAAAATCTCAACCCATTTATAATGACATCAACAGAGCAGTACATTCTGATATTTATACAAATGTATGACAACACACTGTATGACCATGGCAAGGTTTCAAGAAAACAGGCACTTGAACACACAGATGTTAGATTATTAGTAACGGCAATTCTATTAGAGTGGAAGGTCCAAGGATAATCTTTATAGATCATGCTTTGTATTCTGAGCCCAGTGGTGACAAGTGTCATCTTTTGCAACATCAATTCTCCTACTGAAATATCTTCACATGTTGTTCTAGCTTCAACCATCCCAAATACAAAAATCTAGGCTCAGAACTTAGTAGTTAATCCTAACAAATATTTTAAAACAAAACAAACCTCCAGACTTTCTCAGACTTTAAAAAATATTAAATAGATCACTTCAATAATATTATGTCAGCATCACCCTAACACCAAAGCAAAACCAAACAAACAAACAAAAAAAAAACAAAAAAAAATCCTCTACATACCAATCGATATTTCCTATAAACCAAATGCTATGGCATATTTAAGAGAATCAATATATAGTTTTGATTTTCAAAATAAAATATGTATCAGTAAAACGAAAAAAATCATTTCAACATAGATAAACTAACAAAAGCACACATACTCCCCTAAGCATACTCGGTTGCAAAAATAAGTCTTCTACCTAAGTAGAAAGTCTTTACTTCTATTTAATAGTCTACTAGAAATTCAAGCCTCAACAATTAGGGAAAGGAAAACAAAGAAAAATAAAGGTAACATCCAAACTGGGGACGACGACAAAATTCCTTTATTATCTGCAGATTAAATGACCTTATATTCATATTGATCAGTATCTCCTCTTGTAAAAATTCAGAAAGGTGTAGAATAGAAAAATCATAAATACAATTCTGCTTTAAAATATATTACCAACTGAACAAGCCCCAAAAGAAATTCAGAAAATGCTTCCCCTTTTAAAAGAATAAAACATATTGCTAAGAAAATAATCTTTCCAAAACAGATGCACAAACAACATATCTGTAAAAATCCAGATTCTGTTAACCTGATCCTAAAATGCATATGAAAAATCTAGAGACCGAGGAGTAGCCAAAACTATTGAAACAAGAACAAACTTGGAAGACTTTTTCAGAACTTTAAAACCCATTAAAGGTTACAGGAACCAGTACTGGTAAAAGACTAAACATAATAGCCAATAAACTGAATTGAAACTTTAGCAATAAATCTATCCATCTATGTGCAAAAAAGCTAGTGGGAATGGACATTCTCTTCAACAAATGTTAATGGGAAAACAGTATATACAAAGATTAGGAAGCTAGATTCTTAGCTCTTAAAATTTAATTCAAAATGGATCATATATATATATATGACCTAACACTTTAAAAATTCACAGCGAAGATGGTTTATAGAATGGGAGAGATTTACAAATTACATTTGCTACAATACTTTAAGCATATAAAACTCATCTTTCATTTTAAAGAGGCATATAACCAGAAACATAAGCAAAAGATATGAATAAGCATTTCATTAAAGATAAACAAGCTTTAAAAAAAAACCACGCCAAAACAAAAACCATATGCAAAGATACTCAACATCAGTCATTAATGAAAGGCAAATCAAAAGCCTGATGAGACCATAATTTCATACTGACTAGGATGGTTATAAAAAAGAAAAGTGCGTTGAAGAGAATTCAGAGAAACTAGAACTGTTGTATAATGCAAACAGACATAAGACTGGGCAGGAAAACAGAAGATTCTCAAAACAACATCAAATTATATATATGAGTCAAAAGTTCCTAGTTCATGTAATGACTGGATATAATGACCTCCCCCAAAGCTTAGGTACTTAAAACTAAGTCTGAGTTTCAACAGCTTCAGTGCTGAGCCTTCAGAAGTGACAGAATCACAAGAGCTCTATCATCAGATTAATCCACAGATGAATTCATGGCTTAGTGAACTGTTAGGAAGTGGGCTTTCCTTCTGACTGCTATAAAGCAGTTTTCCTTCACTGTAATATCGTGGCAACCCACAGAAGGAAAAAATTCTTACCAATTCCACATCTAAGAAAGGACTAATACCCAATAATAAAGAACTCAAGAAACTTGATCTAAAAAAACCAAATGACTAATAAAAAACTGGGGTACACAACTAAATACAGAATTCTCAATAGAAGAAACTCAAGTGGTTGAGAAACAAAGAAATATTCAATATTCAATCAGGGAAGTGAAAATCAAAACTATTTTGAGATTACATTACACCATCATTATGGCTAAGATCAATATTGCAAATGACAGCTCATATTGGCAAGGATGTGGAGTAAGAAGAATACTCATACATTGCTGGTGGGATTGCAAACATGTACAGCCACTATGGAAATCAATATGGTGACTTCTCAGAAAACTCGGAATTGTTCTACCTCAAGGTCCAGTACCCAAATGAGACAGCATCCTACCATAAGGACATTTGCTCAACTATGTTCACTGCTGTTCTATTTATAATAGCCAGAAACTTGAAACAATGTTTGTTGATGTCCCTCAATAGAGGACTAGATAAAAAAAGTTTACAGAATGGAGTATTACTCAGCTCTTAAAAAGTATGCCATTGCTGGGTGGTAGTGGTGCATACTTTCAATTCTAGCACTCAAGAGGCAGAGGCAGGTGGCTCTCTGTGAGTTTGAGGTCAGCCTGGTCTACAGCACAAGTTACACAGAGAAATCCTGTCTTGAAAAAACAAAAAGTATGCCATCATGAAATCTGCAGGCAAATGGAACTAGCAAAAAACACCCCTACAAGAGCTAGTTCCAGGACAGGCTCCAAAACCACAGAGAAACCCTGTCTCGAAAAACCAAAAAAAAAAAAAAAAAAAAAAAACCCACACCATCCCGAGGGGTAACCCAGAAGTTAAGTCTAGGGGGGAACACATATATCTCCCTGGGAGAAGGAAATCTTATGGGTGGATTGGTGGTGGGAGTGGGGGATGGGAATGGGAGGATCAGGTGGGGAGCAGGAGAGACGTGCTGAAAAAAGGAACGCAGGGGAGACACAGCTAGATTTGAGGGGCATTTGAGGTGTGGTATGGAAATCTGGTGCAGGGGAAACTTCCGAAAATATATGTGAGCAATCCAAATGAAGTCTCTAAATATGAGGTAGATAGAATCCCAACTAGCCATTTCTTGTCACCAAATGAAGCTTCCACTATTGAGATTGGATTACATCCAATTGAATGTGGTAGAAAGGGATCCCACGGAAACCCCCAAACAATCTAATCTGTTGACAAGACAATAGATTGCTCTCCTTAAACTGAAAGTAACACCCCTGTCCCGAAGACAACTTCCACGTAACTCACTGAGCATGGAAAAGATGAGCTGGTGCTTACATAGAACCTTTACCCCTATGTTCTAGGATCTTTGCTTGGGAAGGCATTCTGCAGGCTACCAAGAAAAATGTAAACATCAACCTAGCCATAAAACCTTTGATCTGTAACAGTTTCCTGCCTGTAAAATTATGCTTGGTCAATGGTGGCACAAATCTTGTGAAAAGAATCAACCAATGTCTGCTTGGACTTAAGATCCACTCTGCGAGATGGAACACATACCCAACACTGCTTGGGTGACCAAGGTATTAGATAGCCCAATGACCTAGGGTAAAACTAAATACTATTGGTCTTTAAAAAAAAAAAAGGGTAACAATAAAATGACTTCCTAATGATATTCTGCTATACTCAGACCAGCGCCTTACTGAGCCATCAGCAGAGAAGTCTCCTCCCACAGCATACAGGAACACATACAGAGAATCACAGCCACACATTACATAGATAGACAGACATTGGAACACAGATCTACATGGGATGTCTCCATTAAATTCCTCTCCTCAGAGCTCAGAGAACCTCTGGAAGGAGAAGCAGAAAGAGTTTAAGAGTCAGAGAGAAAAGAGGACACCAAGAGAACAAGGGCCCTCTAAATCAAAGGAACTATGAACTCACAGGGACTGAAGCAGCAAGCACAGGCCTGACATGGATATGCACAGGTCTCTTAAAATATATATTATTAAAGCTTTCAGTTTAGTAACGTAAGTATCTTTATGGGGTGTGTGAACGATCGTGTATCTGATTCTTGTGACTTCTCATGGGGCTCTTTTCCTTCTGTTGGTTTGCCTTGCCCAACTTTGATGTGATGATTTTAGTTTTATTTTGTTGAATTTGGTTGTTATCTCTTAGACACCTGTTCTTTTCTGAGACAGAAAGGGAATGGATATGAATAGGAGGGAAGATAGGGAGGAATAAGAAGGAGTAGAGGGCAGGGAAATTATAATCAGGATATATTGTATAAGAAAAGAATGTATTTTTAATAAAAAAGGGAAAAATAACTGTGCCTCACTACAGGTCCAAAAACAGGCCAAATGGCAATGAATGGAAACTTCTGAAGCAAGGAGTTCAAATCAATCTTTCATTTTTTGTAAACTGTTTTCTCAGGAATTTTACCCTGGCAAAACCAAGTCACATGTCAAAACATGAAAACATGGATTTAATAAAACAAATGCTTATACTGAAATAACTATTACAATTCATTATGGCCAAAATGTACAAACACAAATATTTATCATATCCAGCAAAGAACCGAAGTTTCATGGTTGTTAACTCTTAATACTAATATGCTTGTTCTGTGGTGCCTAGTTGTCAGCCTGAACGCCAATCTACATCAGTTGAAAGACTTTAAGACTTAGGTTTTGGGAAGAAATTCAATCTCAAGACTGTACCAGAAACCCCATATTTCCAGTCTAGAATTTAGATTAAAAAGTCTAAAATCGGAAAAAAAAAAGAACAAAAAGTCTAAAATCAACAACTTTATTTCTACCTTGCTGGTTGATCCTCAGTTTCTCAAAATTAATTTTTAACTGACAAGTAATTAGACTTAGTGGTATAGTAAATGCTTCTAACTTAACCTTGTCTCAGCACCTACTTCAAATGCATTCTTAGCATTATAATAAAGGAGGCAAGGCTCATTCAACTATCAATCTTCTTTTTTTGTCTGTTTTTATAGAAAGTGTTTCTCTGCGACCCTGGCTGTCCTGGAACTCACTATGTAGATCAGGCTGGCCTCAAAATCAGAGATCCACCTGCCTCTGTCTCCTAAATGCTGGGATTAAAGGAGTGCACTACCACTGCCAGGCCAGTTTCCCATTTTTATACCACATCCAAATGCCTTAAGAGTGTAGCCACGAATAAAATCTCCAGATGTCTCTGAAGGCCTGCAGTACCATGAACGTCTGGGTCACGCCTGCCCTAGTCTTCAATAGCCCCTGCTTGTTGCTTTCTCTCCTCTCCCTTACTATGCTAACTTGCATGTGACCTGTGCCTATGCCACTACTCTCCAGAGTCTGTGAGTACTAAAAACTCCTCAAAGTGTAGCTTTCTGCAGTAAGATCTAGGAGGAAGCGAATCCACTTACAAGGAACACATGAAGGTGAATCCTTGTGGCTGCTGCTCTTTTGTCTCAGTCTTTGTTGATTGCTAGCTAAGCTGGAGAAACTTAGAAGCTATGCTCAAAGCATGCACAAAATGTGTTTATATTATAAAGTTTCAATTAAGCAAATTAACATAATTGCCAGTTTACTAATTTGCCATTTATGTATGAGCACTAAGAATGACTTTAACAATCTTGAAATGTATATTACGTTATTACTTATTGTGCTAAAGTACAATAAAAACACTGAAATGTACTCCTGGATTCTAAGCAAAACCTGTACTCTATCATAACAGACCCCCTTTCACTTTAGTCTCTAGTAACCACTCTGCTACTTGTATAACAGAATAATTTACAACTCATGTAACACTTAAGTAAATACTGCAGCATTTTTCTTTCTAAGTTTGGCTAATTTCATGTAATGTTCTCTACTTCTATCTGTAAATGACAGTTGCCTTTTTCCTAAAGGATATGATGTATTAAATTATGTAATTTACATTTACTTTTTTTTGTTCTTATTTGCTGGAGACAAGGTTCTTACTTTGTAGCTTAGGTTGGCCACGAATTTGTGGCAATCTTTCTAAGCCATACATATGAGTGCTAGAATTTACAGGTATGAGCCATATGCCAATCTAAAAACACTAAACAACAAAACCCCTACAGTTATAAATACTGATAAACTCAGAATAAAATTATCAGCTCAAACTTATAACTAGTATCAAAAAGAACTGTTATGTGTTAGTGATGATCGAGAAAAAAGAATACCACACTACAAGCTAATCTGAAAACTGGTAAAGAAGTTTCTCAAAAAACTAAAAACAGAAAATAGTTCAGCCAAGAAATGATAAATTATTGCAGTCTAATTTGTCAAATTTTGGGGAATAAACTGGTGACTTCTTTGCCAAGTTTCCTTTCTGATTCTTGGAATGTAAAGCTTGTACTGCAAATACCAGCCAGAAGTACTATATACAAGTGTTGATCACTTTTGTCTAGCAAGGTTATTATTACTACTTATAAAGCAAAAGATAACGCAGTACAGAAAACTAGGTTTATAAAGTTTTATAGAGGCAAAGTTATAAACAGAATCAACAAATAAACAGCTAGGCAACAAGTTGAGCATTTAGGATCAATGAAACCAGCAGGTGAGCAGAAAATACAAGTTTCCTTTTTTAAACTGAACTGACATTAGACTAGTGAAGATATGGAGGAGAGATAGGAGTTTGAAATGAAAATTTCCAGACCTGTCGGGCGGGGGCGCACGCCTTTCATCTCAGCACTCGGGAGGCAGAGGCAGGTGGATCTCTGTCAGTTCAAGAGCTAGTGACAGGACAAGCTACAGAAACCCTGTTTTCATCTTCCCACACCTGTACAGCTACCAACCATGCTGGAACTTCCAGATTAAAATACTCAAGAAAAAATAATTCCCACGGTACTTCAAAAATTTTCTTCAAGAAAATTATATTTTCAGCTCTAATAAAAACAACTGCCTTTAAAACTTTTTTTTTTTTAAATGAGAACTAGCCTTGTACCCATTACTTATCTGCACTTCCCCACAGAGTAAGAGCTCCAAAGTGATTTCTCAGTAAGGAACACAGACTTTCCACATAGTAACAAGAACCTTGCTAGATAAAACAATGTCTTCTTCTACCTGTATATCAGCTATTAGCTTTACATTCCAAGAATCAGAAAAAGAAACCTGTGAAAAGAACTTGATGAAGAAATCACCAATTCAAGTTACTGGCTCCTAACCACACTGTCATCAAATAGCATGAACACCCAATGTTTGAATGTAACTTAAATAGTTGCAATGCATACTTTACAAAGAATAGAAAAACAGGTCACTTAAGAAATTACAGATATAATAAATGTCATACACACTTTAGCAATAAGCTAAATCAGGAAGATTCTGAGTTAGGCTAGCTTGAGCAACATAATGGGGTTGTCTCTCCACCAAATATAGCAATGTATAATTGGACCTTAAAAACTCACTAGTTAATTCTACAAATTAAGTTAATTCCAGGAGTTGAAAATTGTCTATGTTAGAAGAGATCAAAAGCACAAAGTACAAACAAGAAATAAAATACAATTAAGGAGTTATTTTGTCCAGCTTAGAATTTAAATTCAAAGATCACAACTAAAGATTAGAAAAAGGGAAAAATAGTCATAACAGTACAGAGGCATTTTAATAACTCAGTTTGCAAAATCAGAATGAAGTTTCATATTTAAAATGAAACTGTTTTCATTTTAATTTGCTTCCTTTTATAATCCAGATAAGCAGAAATCTATATTCAACATCAACACCTGTATTTCATTTGCTAAACTGTAAATAGATTTAAATGACTCAATGATTTTTTCGATTATTTACCAAGGTAAAACCTTAGCATACTTTCCACATTCTTTAAACTATGAGTCTACCAGTTATCAAGATTTACCTATACTTTACTATTATTACATGTAATTTTGTTACTTCTTAATAAATGGCTAGCTTTAAAAATTAGAGTGGTTTTTAAATTATAACCCATTATTGAGTTTCTAAATTCAAAGACATTATATTTTCCAAATCAGCTTGCTGTGTCATCTAAAGAGAATCGAACTCTTTCAGCAGGTCTACAGCCTAAAGCCTTTGAATGGAAAGCACTGAAAATTAGCTGAAGTGCAGTGTCTTTTCTAATAGACTACAGACAGTGCTATCTATATGCCAAAACAATGAGTCTACAGACAGTGCTATCTATATGCCAAAACAATGAGTCTTACCTTTATCAATTGCTATTTTTTCTATGCACCTGAAAGAAATCAAGAGTCAAATGTTAGATGAGTAATTCTGTGCATATCTTTAAAACACAAGTATTTATTTTAGATTCATCTCCAGAACAATACAAAAAGCATCTACAATATGTTTAAAGCAGAGTCTAACTTTCAGCAGTGGTAGAAATATCCTATCTATACCATACATACTGTAGCACTGTAACTGAGGAAGTCAAGTTTTTTATATCGATTAATGCAAACTTAAAGAGTGGCCACCATAACCAATAGCACAGAAACAGAATATCATTTGAAATAATTGCTTTATTCATAAAAAAAACAAGGAAAATTTTGCCAATTTTATTAAAAGTGGTATCTGAGAAAATGAATGTCCTTATTTTATATATGTACAGTAAATGAGACTGAAATGACAACATCTAAGATGTGCTCAAAAACACTTCTGTCTTAAACAGAAGCTAGGTAGGGAGGTGTAGCAAGGATGGTAAGATAGATGCCAGTAACTTCCACTGATAAATACTGATGTTTTATTACACCACTTTTCCTACTTTGTATTTACTGAACAATCCTACTAACAAAATGTAATTTTAACAGTCCCTAAACTTGACCACTGAATCCAATAAAAATTTCTAAAATGGCAATATGTACACATCTCAAATATTACTTATATATTACAAATTAAATGCAAGCAAACAGCTCAAAAAGTTATAAGCCTACTGACTTAAAATACAAAGTGACCTCCATGATTTTAATTTGGGATAGCTTCTAAGACATGTAACTGGAAATGCAGTATTTTGAATTCTATACCTCTTCATCAAACTCAGAAGTAAACTGGCTTCCTATTTGTATTATAAAGATACCACATAGTACCTAGCATAATAAAGGCTGCAAATGAACTCAATACAATTAAAAGATGTTTTGTGAAAGAAGAGTTGTCATTGTGCCTCATTTTTAAAAGCGTTAAGTATTATGATGACTTTAGTTGTCATAAACTTCACAATTGACAAGTATTGTGAACCACCTTTACTTCGGTAAATGGAGCACTAAAAACACACCTGCTGGATGCCTGAGATGTTTTTCAAATAGTTCAGTGTTTCTACCATCATCCTAACCTCCCCCTAGGATCCTGACCACTCAAGATTCCAGTGCTGTGCAACTGAAGTCTTCTAGAAACAAAAAGCTCGTGTTTGTCTATTCAGAATATTCACCTCACTATCCACAACCCCTCAAGCAAACACAGCAAAAAAAAAAAAAGTACAGATTACTATTTTACTTTTGTCAAAATAACTCCACAAAGAACTCTGAACTCCATACACCAAAAGAGTAAAACAACTCTCTTCATGTGTCACTCATCTGAACCTAAAGAAGACTTCCAAAAATATTCAAGGCTTTGTTTAAAAAGGCTATGCAACAACTACATTTTAAGTTTCGAGACTTATTTGTTAAAGAGTTTTAAAATTTGGAATACATAGATATTCAATTTTATGTTATAGATAAAGATATTTTGCCTCCTATCCTAGGAGGCAAATTTGATTTCACTGTTTGCACATCGATATTTTAATTTATTAAAAACAGAAAAGTCAGGCAGGGTGATGCATGACTTTTATCAAAGCACTTGAGAAGCAGTAGACGGCCTGTCACAAGGAGGTACAGTATGGTATACATACAAAGTTCCAGGCAAGGGCTACATAGTGATGCCCCATCTTCAAGGAAACAATTAAACAAGCAGAAAACCCCGCAAACAACGAAACACATCAAAAAGGAAAAAAAAAAACACGTAAGAAATAAGTCAAAGGATAAAAATCATATTTTTAGACTTATTGTACCACATGCTTCTTGAAGCATATCCACAATTAAAACAAGAATCACAGCTAAAACAGAGAGAACAATGAGCTTAATTCTTAACATGAACACAAATTTTGTACAAATTGAATTTAAATTACTAACTGCTAGCCATTTAGGTAATTTGTGTATGAAACTAGCATTTAACTTTATGCCTCCCTCCAGAACATACTCACTGAAACTGTATTATCTTAATTCTCAAAAACTTCGATGTGAATTAAGTTGTTATACATTCAAGTTTATGAACGTATAACCCATTATTCAGCTATAGAGCTCCTGAGGAAACAGCTCTCAAGATGTGGTGACTTGTTCAGGGTCACTTAGCCAGAGAGTAGTAAAAGCTGACAGATCACATTTACAGTCTCAACATCAAGTCCAAGCTTTTTTTCCACTATATAATTTAGTAATACACATTTCAGTTGATCCAAATCTATGTTTTTGTATTTTAAACAATTTTGTACATTTTTCTGTTTCTAATTGGGAGAAAGAAATATAGGTCAATATCCAATTCCATAGGATTTTGTAGGCAAAAAAGCAGGAATACGGAAAATGGATGAAAAAGTAACTAGGGAGGGAAAGATCTAAAAAGAACAAATTAATAGAGAGATTAAATTTCTTATCTCCTTTTTAAAAGTTATTTCATTTGGAAGAGATTAAAGTCAGAGTTCAATACACCGACCCTCAAAACTGCATGTCTCAAAGGATTAAATAGAAAAGTGAGTTCAAAAACAATGATGCCACTGACCATCTGCAAACCATACACACGAGTTTAATGAGTGCTAATCAACGTTCCCTTCCTCAGCAAGGTCCTTGAAGACAAGGCCAGGTCTAATTTAATTTTCTAATGCTTAAAGGAGTAAGAATACTAGTCCCAGTTACTTTTCAAACAAGAACTGCGGAGCTGAAACCGTGTTGTGATTTCTCTGACGTGTAAGCCACTGAATAAGTAAAATGTGCAATAAAAATGAAAACTCATTTTTATGAATGTAAAATTGTATAATCTTAAATACACGACCAAGGGATAAGTCTGAAGGCAAAAGAATGTAAAGATCATTCTAACTATGTATAGTACTAGATGAGAAGGAAGATTAAGAATGCCTCTTCCCCTCCACAACAAACACTATGATCAAAAACCAACCAAGCAAGCAATCATATTCATCCCAGATCAACTGCTTCCACAATTAATTATATTGTGGGATTCAAAATGTCCATCAGTACTTCTACCACACAGGAAAAAGTAAGACACTACTCTACATATAATTTAACTTGATTCAGATTACTTTACTCTCAAGTGCCACGTTAAAAGAAATCTAAAATACTTGTTTATGTAAGATAATAGAAAAGCACGCAACTTTACAAAACCGACACAAAAACACCAGTACAAAGTACTGTCTCTGATAGGGCATCACTTTTCAACACAGCAGATTGAACTCGGTATTTTACTGTGTGAGACAGTGTGTGAAATGGCTCCACAATGTATTTAATACACACAAAATCAAGTCATGAAAGTTATCCCCCCTTCCCCCAGTATAACTGCGCACAGATGAAGAAACCAAGATACACATAAAGAATTTGTCTACGAAATTTATGCTCAATTAGAATTAATGATTTACATCTTTTCAAGTTTGTGAGTTAAATACATATAAGCTTTTAAGATTTTTGTAAGCACGTACATACAGCAGTTACAACTCTTAATTCAGTTTAAAAATTTGTAATCAGAAATTTGTAATTTAATTTTGAAATAGGACTATTTTTAAGCTTTATAAATGTTCCCAGTCCCAGGTAAGTCAAGCCCTACTTGATTTGTACTCTCCTGGAAGGTTGCTGGTTATCTGAAACAGAAAAAAGTCCCTGCCCTTTGATTTTCTCTGCCCCCTTTCCCATTTGTAAATTCTAAAATTGCTAACAATGAATAGCTAATTTGATTAAGACGTGTAACTTATAAAACTCATGTATTTAATTATTTTTAACTCTAATGATCAATTTAAAATATTTAAGCTCCTGGCCATCTGCTAAGGGCCTCTATTAGTTCAAAGTAGTAATTCAGATCAATCAAATTTTAAGAATGAAGTACCTACGTCAGAATCTAGGCATAACGAAAAAGTACTACACATCTAGTTTGGTTATGTAAAATTGGCACAGCAAGTTTTCATCCTGAGGACAAAAATGAACGTGACGATTTAGGGGGACGAGAAAGGGGACATTTTTAAGTGGTTCGCAAGCTAGTTAATAAGGTCGGGCAAAAACACTCTGGAGGGCTAGAATGGTGCTGTTGGATTTCCTCACGGGGCTGTGGGAAGACCGGAAGCCATAGGCTGACAAAGGGGGCGCAAAAGCCAGAGGACTGAGGAGGCAGAGGGCATGCAGCCTGCAGAGTGACTTCGGGCGTGGGCTGCCGGCCACAGGCTGCGGACCGCCGCCAGCGGCGTGACATCTGGCGTGCCGAGCCGGGAGGGGGCAGAGCAAGCGGGGTGTCACGTGGAGCGGGTGCTACGGGAGCCGGGAGGGAAGCGAGGATCAGAGGGGGGTCTTCCCCAAAGCCTCAAAGACAGTTACTCACTGGAGTCGCGGACTCTTCTTGCCCTGAGCAGGAGACGGGGGCTTCGCGGCCGCGAGCTGCTGCCCCGGGGCGTCGGGAGGCCTGTTGCTGGGGCTGCTCCTTCGCCGGCGGGGATACTCGGCCTTCCTCCGGCGGGACACAGCGGCGGCGGCGGCCGCAGCGGCCCGGCTGCGGTCCCGACCTCCCCTCAGAACGCGGCTGCTCGCGGTCCCTGCAGGCGCCGGCGCCGCCGCCGCCACGCCGGGCCGGGGCTCGTCCGAAGCCGCGTCGGCCGCCGCTGCCTGGCCCCCTTCCTGGTCCTGCTGCTGCGGGGATCGCGGCTCCTCCGTCTCCCCCGGCATCGGGGCTCGTCCGTCCCCCACCCCTGCGTCCCAGGCGGCGGAGGCGGCGGCGCCCGCGGCGCAGCTACCCCCGCCCCCCCTAGGCTCCCGGAGAGTCCCGCTCCCTCTCACTCCCAAGCACCTCTCTCCCCCCCGCCCCTCCGAGGGCGCTCCCCCCCCACCCGCGCCCCCTGCCACTCAAGCCCGCGACCGCCGGCGGCGCGCACACGCGCAGCCGCAGAGGCAAGCAATGGACCAATCGGGAGGGAGGATCGGCCTCCGGGCCCCGCCCCTCACGGTCTCGGTCTCAGTGTAGCGCACTCAGTGCCCTCCCCCACCCCTCCCTTCAGCCAATCAGGAAACGGCTCCGAGGGAGAGCGCGAGGTTTCCTTCCCCGCGCGCCCGTTCTCACCGTTAAACCGCCGCGTCTCGCGACAATTCCAAAGTGACCTTTCCCCCGCCCCGGGCGTTCAGCCCCAGCTAGGGGCGGTGGGAGGGGCAGGGCGGGCGCGGGGCGCGAAGAGGACAAAACGGACCTCGGCCCGCTTCGCGCGCATCTCCCCCCACCCCTGGCGGCTGCGCGCGCACCTGCCTCCCAGAGGCGCCCCTGCCTCCTCAGGAGCTCTCGCTAGGCTAACAAGCGGCCGGGACGTGGTCCCGCCTCCACCAGGACCCCCACCTTCCTGCTCTGGCCTTTCTGTCCCCTGCGCCGCCGGCTCTCGCGGGGAGAAGGGGTAAATTATTTGAGTTGCCGCTTCTCCTTTAAGAAAAAAAGGCCCCGTCCGTTGCCGGATGAAAGTCTCTGAAAAAATGGCGGCGGTAGGCTAGAGGCGGGGTTAAGGGAGCAGCGCGGGATAGTCGGGCCGCGCACGCGCAGGGCTAACTTAGCCCGCGGCATCCTGGGAGATGAAGTCCTCAATTAGTCTGCGTTTCCAAGGAAAAGATAGGAAACTAGAGGCCGAGGGAAGTCTGGGAGTTTTTGCCCGATTCACCATGGGAAACGTAGTTTGCTAGTCACACTCCGGAGAGTTTACGTTTTATGTCCCAGAGAGGCACTGCTTCCGGGCCAGGCCTCAACGCCTGCGTACAACTGGCACAAATATTGAGTCAGTTACTGGCTAGGGTTTCCGGAGAGGGCAGTCTCCTTCACTCTGTTAAACTGGCGTCTGTGTAAGCTCTTCGAAGTGCCCTCGTCACAGTCCCTACTTCGTCTCCTCTGCGACCTGCTGTCATTCCTCCATCTTGCGTTGAGACCCTGGAGGTCAGGGACGTTCGGCTTCTGCCACTTGAATTTCAATAAACCCCGTAGGGACGAATTGGGAGGTTGTTTCCTAGTAGGAACTGGGCAGCACTGACTGGCGCTGACTGTGGTCCTTGAGCTGGAGAGAGAGAGAGGGTTAGCGTGACTCCCAGTGATTTATGCGGAGAAGCTGGTGGTATGTCGTGTTCTCCGCCTCAACGCTGCACGCCTTTGCGGTTTGTAGATGTTTCTGCAGCACAGGAAGCGGAGTCAGAATAGCTGGTTTTGTCTAGCGTGTGCAACTAAGTACCTTCCTGATGGGTAAAGGGGGGCGGAGAGGGGGTTTCCATTTGTTAAGCCGCAGCTGGGGATTCTTCAGCCTCTTGTGTTGGTTTCCCTCTGATACATTGTGTCGGCATTTCTTCCCCTTTTATACATTGTTTGCAGTCCTTAGTTTCCTTTTTATACATTGTAATCGGAGAACAACTTGAGGGGACTCTTGCAAATGGGAACCATCCCCAGTTAAAGTCTTCACAAGACGTTGAAGATAGAAAGTTTGGGGATGGAATTCCGATTTTTACTTTAGTCATTCAACGGCAAACATGCAGTAAAATCCATTGTCCTTTCCAGCATCTGGCCCACTTGCCACACAGATAAAGCAAATGTTTTATAGTCTGTATTGAGTCTTTGACTCTTTCAAAGGACTACTGTCATTTTCTGTTGTAAAAATGGACAGTATTGAGTAGGAACGCATTTTCAAGCTGTATTTGCAATGAGCACGTTTAGAACAGCACTGACATCCAATGGCTGCTTATACAAATAAAAATACAAAAAAACAAGTCTCTTAAAAAGAGGTAGGAGAACGACTGACATTCCTTTAAGAAATGCTCACTGTACTGTAGATAAAAGAGAATATACTGAGTTAAAACTGGTTTATATAACAAGTAGCAAGGCTATCACTTTATTCTGGTCTTTTAGCCAGTTACTATTCCTTGTGCCTGTTTCACTACTGGTGAAACCAGGACAAAACCTACTTCACAGGACCCTAATTATAGTTCTTTATGTACTGTCCTCTCAAGGTGGGCCTGTTTTAAGTGCTTTCTTCCTTTTGAGATGAACTAAGAAACGGATAAAATGAAAAGTTGACCTGGCTCATTTTTTGAAGAAATTGTTACAAGGCTATGTGAACTGAACTGGGATTTTGGATAATTCAGATTTTAGTATCTAGTATCTTAAATCTTCTGGAGTGATTCTTCCTTCGCCTGTAGATGTTTGCATTTTGGATAACTATATAACCCAGTACTAGAGAACTCAAAAGTGAACCCACTTCTGTTCAACTTTAAAGAATTTGTAATCTGAGCTGGTGGATCCCTCTGCCAATGAGGGCACTTTGCTGACAAGTCTGATGAGTTTGGTCTGTGGGACTCAGGTGGTAGAAGGAGAAAACTGATTCCCACAACTCATGAGTGTCAACACACACATACACACACACACACACACACACACACACACTTGCACTCACACAAATAAATGTAATTTTAAAAAGTTTTTAAATTACAGTTTGAGAGTTAAACACACGTAAGCGTTTAAGATTTTTTTGTAAGCACATACATACAGCAATTACAACTTATAATTCATGACTTCTGAATAAGAAAAAAGAGAACATGAAATGCAGTTGATGCTGTTTAATCAAAAATTTTAAGGAAGAAGCCATGCTTTTATGGTCCTTTAGTTTTGGCGGGGGGGGGGGGATTGGCAGTGGGCAGTGGGATACTTGAACTTGGAAAAAGTAAGGCCTTGTATGTGGTATGTGTTGTAAACTTTGAAATATCAACTTAAAGTCTTTATAACCACCCTGACCAATGTAGCATCAAAACCTCAGTCTTGCACAACTTGCCTTTCTCTGTCAGCACTATTTTAAAAAAACTGAGCTAATAGAAAAGAAAAAATTTGACAAATCAAAAGTGAGGAAGTGCTAAGCAAATACAGGAACCAAAAAGGGTCATAGAAGCTGCTTTGCCCTGGCTTCTTCAGTTCCGTTGTGGTCCCCTTCTTCACCACACGCTGAAGCAGTTCACAGTCTTCAGGGCTAGAGCGCCGGCGGTGGGTGTAAGACAATGGAAGAGCTGGGTGAGTAAGGGGTTTTGAAGATGCTCTAATGAAGTGTGGACTTGGTTCTCATCCATCCCCATGTGTGATGAGGTGTGTTCTAGCTGAACTGAGGACAGTGTTAAAAGATTTATTTTCACTTCTGTCCTCAGTTCGAACAAGCATGAGGCAGGAGGAACTCTGATTGTTGGGGGAACTATGGGGTCTCTGCTTGCAAAGGCAGATAGTTGAGAGCTAACCACAGAACAGACACCCAGAGAAGCACTTTTAGAAGGAAAAGTCATTGAAAGTGCTTCCTCTCTTGGCAGCTACTGGAGATCATAGTGTGGTTCCAGAGCTAGGTGATCGTGAAAATACGATTTTGGAAGAAAAAGGAAACAAAGTTGGGAAAGGGAGAGGGAATAAGTGAAGAGAAGGAGGGAAAGGACAAAGAAGAAAACGGGAGAGTCGAGGGGAAGAGCAGTAAGGTAAGAGTGCGGAGGAAAGGGTCTGTAGAGGCTGCACAACGCCGGAACGCTTTCATTTCTCTATAGTTTAGACTACAGAGGTATCCGCACTCTAGTGGCTCTTGTTGGCTTTTTGTTTAGAGAAATCTTGAAGGAGCAGATTACTTGGCCAGAAATGCAGTCCTTTTTTTCAACTCTTAGGTCATGAAAGCAATGGTGAAAGTGTCAACAGCTAACCATGCCCAGAGAAATCACAGATTTCAAAGCTTTGGAACTGTAAATCTGCCTCCTTGGGACTCATGTCATACACTTTGGCAATATTCATTCATTCACTTATTTATTTACAGCACCCTTAACATCACCCGTTTTCAAGTTATATTTATTCAACATTGTGTGTTTGTAGCTTTGCAAAAACTGCCAGCAATAACAAAATTCATAGCATGTACATTTTGCTGATAAAGAATTATTTAGATTATACTTTTAAGGCTAGAGAAACAGAGAAAGGAAGAAGGGGAGAGAAATTAATTATGGAAAAAGGGGGCGTTTTAGTTAAATGCTAAATTTTTTGGGCAAGAAAGTGTATTTTGAGACTGTGGTAAAAGCTATATGTTGGACTTTGGTGTAGAATCCAGATTCTTTTTCTATATAATATTGGTTGTTTATTCTCTGAGAATTTGCCACAAGCATATCTTGTGTGGGTATTGAGGGAATTTGCATTTCTTCATGGAGTTTTACCATTTTGTTTTCAGAGAGGATCTTATTTTGCTTTGTTTTATGGATATTAAATTTTACTCAAATTTAGTTCAAAAAGTTAATAGAACTAATACAGGAAAACAAAATATGTTAATATAAGTATTACTTTTTTCTTTAAATAAAGAAAAACAAAATACCTTGTTCACCTTCAGGAGCATCTGACACTAAGAGAGCAATTAATGACAATTTTACGAGTTGTTCGCCTATGTTAGAAGTGTGTTTGCCTTGGTAGCCAATGGAGTAATAACATTTTTTTAAAGTATACTTTTCTGTATTCTGAGGACGATAGTTGTTTAGGGAAATCTAAATGTAAATGCAGAAAGTATGCGGTTTTGAAAGCCAACTGTGTAGGTTATCCAGTTAGCTACAAGTCAATGGACGGCTGATGGCCACACATCAGCAGTCTCTTCAAAATGTCACCATCTGCATGGCATGTGGCGCTGCCTCCCTGGAATCCCAGCTCAGAGGTGGAAGCAGGAAGCTCCGAAGCTTAAGGCAATTTTTGGCTATTAGAAAATTTGAGTCCAGCCTAGACTATGTAAGAGCCTATCTCAAAAAGCCAAACATGGGAAGCAGAAGCAGTTAGATTTCTATGAATTTGAGGCTAGACTGGTTTCCATTGTAAGTTCTGGGTCAGCTAGGGCTATATAGTGACACCCTATCTCAAAAAACCAACAAAACACAAGGCAGAAAGTATTTGCCAGGCACAAGAGCTTACACCTGTGATCCGAGCACTGGGGAGGTTAGGTCGGAAGACTGCCCAGAGTTTGAGACCAACCTGGGCTGGAGCTAGTTCCAGGTTTGCTTGGACTAGAGCAAGACCCTGCCTTAACAAACTAGCTACCCCCAAAGATTTGGGGTGGAGTTTTCTTTCTACTTCTGTAGAAATTGTATCAAGGACAGGTTGACTCAGGTGGGCAAATCCTCTCTCTCTCCAGTACTGCTTTGGATGTTAGTAGCATGCCTTCACCTAGGTTTTACCTAAATCTTTGCAATTTAGGGATGAGATCATTATAACCTGTGGAGACCCACAGACGACTTCACTTGTGGGTGGAAGTTGATATTTAACTCCGCAGGTCAAGGACTAGGAAGATGAGCTGCAGTTTTCAGTCCATTTCACTGGCCCCAGTATCTTATATTAGTCACACCAAAATTAGTCATCCAATTTAAATTGTAGAATCTGCACGAAGCAGAATGAGTAGACTCAGGGTATTGGTGAAATGTGCACTCATTGGAAATAGGAAGTGAGACTCCTGTTAACTCAGGAGCTGAGAGGAGAGTTTTAATAGATTTGGTGAGCAGATGCTTCTAAAGATTACTTCATATTTTTGCTGAATGATACTCCTGTCTCATACTCTTTAGTATAGATTGATTCTATTAATCCAGGAAGGCCTTTGAATTTTGATTGGATCAAAGCTTAGAAAATAGAAAAGAAAATGATTCTGTTTTAACAGATAGAGAATAAAATATTGGAATTCTGAAATCCAGAGTTCAGAATAAATAAAATTAAGATAAAACTTTTGCTTTGTAGTTTTGTTTTCTTAAACCCTTTCATTGTAAAGAATTTAAAAATATACAGAAATAAAGAAAATATTTTAATGAAATCTAAGCCTTGTCAATTTCAACAATCATTAGCTCTTGACAATCTTATTTCACATCATTTTCAAGAAATTTCAAACATTAAATTATTTATCTGTAAATATTTCAGCCTTAATATACTACATAAAAATGTATATATTTATAGAAACAACCATATTAACAGTACCACACCCACAATAGCTAATAATCTTAATGTTGGTTCCTCAATATCATGAAATAACATTATCACACCTAAAATTAATTGAAGTCACTTTAATGTTATTTCACATTCCTAAAATGCTAGCATTTAATATTATTGGCTATGCAGTGTTAAATATTTTTTAAATTTTTATAAATTTCATTTTTTTTGATCATCTGACTTATGCGTGTAAAACTCATGCTGAGTACTGAATTCTGAATTGCCAAAGAGGCTTTATTTTTGCACTTGCCTTTAAGCTTTGATCACAAGTTCGGCAAAATCTCACACAAATACTATCAATCGGTATTATTGATTGATCTAATTTTTAAATTAAAGTTATGACCTAAATTAAAATTAGTTACATGTCTCCTTGGTCTCTTTTATTATATATGTACCTCTGCTGTCTTTTTTTTTTTCTCTTGTTAGTTTATTTGTTGAAGAACAGTCTGGCCTAAATAGATTAGCTAGTCTAGTTCGTTCGTTCTTTCTTTCTTTCTTTCTTTCTTTCTTTTTCTTTCTTTCTTTCTTCCTTCCTTCCTTCCTTCCTTCCTTCCTTCCTTCCTTCTTTCTTTCTTTTCTTTTTTTTTTGGTTCTTCAAGACAGGGTTTTTCTTGTACACTAGGCTGACCTCAAACTCACAGAGATCTACCTGCTGCTCTGTCTCCAAGTGCTGGGATTAAAGGCGTTCACCACCACCACCCGGCTCAGTTCGGTTATTTCTGAAATAGTGTACTAAAGGTCAAAATTTTGAGATATAAATGATTGAGAAAGTTCTACAGAATATTTCTTTTGTGAAAACTGATTACATCTTCCTTATAATATTGAGAAATACTGATCCTTAATCTGGGGATGTGGTTTAGTGGCACATTAACATACTTGGGTCTAGTATACATACGTTCCTGGTTCAGCATTGTAAAGAGGGAAGACAGTGTGGGTAAGGCAGCTTTTGAGATTACTCATGTAATCTCAACACCCAGGAAGTGGAGGCAAGAAGATCATAAATTTTAGGCCATCCTAGATCACTGAGTGATTTGCAGGCCAAGTTGCTTTATGACAGCCTCTCTTAAAAACTAGACAGATTAAAACCCAGTTCCCTCTAAATAAGAAGAACATGTTTGTTTTTTTAATGGCATGTTAAGGTCATTTTCTTTATATGAGAATTTCAGAACTACGCAGGTCCATAGAAACCCCACAATCTAGTGCTTTGCAAGTTTATAAAAGCTAATGTATTTTTTAAAATCCCCTAAAGTTCTAAAAAAGGCACTAAAATATCTTGACTTGCAACTTGAAAAATACTCTTCTATCCAATTGCGTGATTATGTAGATGAAGAAAGGACCTTCAGAGAACATGCTGTGCTTAAGATGACTCAGTCGATCTAACGATGATGGCAACTTCAACTTAAAAGTTTACAACATTGACGTTGTTGAGGGGCGCTCACATAGCTCCCCTTGGAGTTCTGCTCATGTGCTCAAGAGCCTGGGAGAGCTACACTCTCTCTTTCCTGGCTATGAGATGAGAACAGTAATGTCCTCCATCTCAAAGTGTTAGGATAATACTTTTCATGCACTGTAATTGGCATTGGCTAATTTTCATTAATTGTTATGATTAATGACATTGCAGCAGGAAGGTACTAGCAAAATGCTTATGAAGTCTATTGGCATTTTCCCAAGAAAACTGCAAAAGAAGTCTCAATTATTTGGATTGCTACATCTTCCTTGATTATGCAATGCTTTAGTTTCTCTTTGTTTCCCCAACCTCTTTCTCCTGTTGCATCCAAACAAACAAACCACCACCACCACCACCAAAAACCCAGTAATCCTTAACAGTTTTTGGTTGTTGTTGTTATATTCTTGGGCTAATCTTTGAGATATTAGACTAAATAAAATCAGGATTAATGTTTTGTCTCCCTACTCTACTTGGGATATATTGTATGAGAGTATAAAAGAAAAAGAATGTTTGCCTTTTGGTATATTTTGAAAAACCTTATTTTTTTAATATGAAATACATAGTTGTTCTTTTTTTTTTTGGTGTGTGTATTTGTGTGTGTGTGATCTACCCAACTGGTTAAAAACCAATACCTAGAAGTTAAGTTGTAGAGAGTCTATGAAATTGAATGCAGTTATAGGAAATATCAAACAGACCCTAATGTATCTCCTTGGACATGTCACACTCCTGAAGTCAGGTATGGAGGGAGGGAGGGATTTACAAATTGTTATCATCCAAAACAAGAAGAGAGTATTTAAGAAGAAAATAATTCTGGAGACTCACAAATTCTACATTATGCTCCCTTTGTTTCTTGTGATATAGATGCCTTATTGGAGGAATTGGAACGTTCTACCCTCCAGGACAGTGATGCATATGCAAAGCCCGTTTCTTGTCACCCAGATCAGCAATCCAAACAGGAGAGCAAGCTTCCCGAAAGTCCAAAAACCTTGTCATCTCAGAGTCACACAAGTCCCTTGAAGGTAACATTTCATCTTTTGTAGTATTGTAGACAATATTTGATTGCACTTCTGAAAGTTAATTGTATCCCACTTATATTAAAGGAGACACATATATTCAGGATAGAAGAAAGTATCAGTTTAGTATTAATTTAAAGATAGTTGCTTTTGGACAGAGGAGAATTGAGAAAATGACCATAGAATATGTCTTTGAAATTTTTTTCTTCTAGTAAAGGTATAATAGCGTAATATTGCCTCATTCATGCTGGTTATTGTTATGTTGCTTTCTGGCTACCAGAACTGCCATGTTACAGTGTGACTACAATCACACCCAGTAAGATCAGAGATCACTGGGTAGTTTAGACAAATCTTTGGGGGTGACTTACAGCAGTTACTTCATTGATCTTTTCTGCTGGATGGATTCAGAAATTGTTTTCATCTAGCTAGATAGTGAAGCTCTTAGCAGGCACCATGAAGAAACTAAATCCTCCAGAAATGATTTATTTTAAAGCCCAGAAATCTGGTGTGTTAATTCATGATTAAGCGTTAAAGCTATCAAGTTTGTATTTGCTGAGGTGTGTATTCTCTTCCTTTGGATCAGTATGCACAAACCTTTATTATAAATAATGCTTACTTAATGAGAATGCAATTAGTATAAGAGACACTGAGTGGATGTTCTTCATAGCTGGTATTTATAAACTATAATGTTCTGATTCCTTCTTGGGTACTCATATAGAATGACTATCTCAGATCTGGAATTTGAATGCAGGAATAGGTAGTTTCCAACTTCTCCTGAGACTGCTTATCTGACTCTTTACTAGAGAGTGTTTGTTTGCTGAAAGTCTTAAACTACAGCCATAGCATCCTAATGTTCTCCTGCATAGACGCTTGCACTTTATTATTTCATAGGCACCTCATAGAGCCTTGTCTTAAGAGAGACCATGACATTCTTGTACCCTCACTATGGCAGTGATTTCCTATCATTTGCAGTAAAAGCCACAATGTTGGCACTGATCTTTGTGGATGACCACATCTTTGTTTGCCTGCAAGAGACCTTAGCTTTTGCTTATTTTCCTGATTTCTCATTAATTTCCTTTGATGTAACATTTTCAGTTGTTTTTGAAGTTTTATTATTAGTTTTTGCATCAACATATTAATATGATTATGACTAATACCAAAAGGTGACTAATAATGACTCTTTCTGATCTTGTTCAGACAAAACCTCAGTAATGTTACACTTTCATGGCAGTATTCAGGGAAATGATTATGAAGTCTGAAAGTGCAAACATAAGCTAACTTCTGTGGTTTACGTGGTAGCAGAAGAAATCCGCTGACCACTTGGTATGCTGCCAATCATATCCTGCTGTGGTCCATGTGATGTATACATGGAACATCTGGGTACAGTAAATAATAAGGGAATCATGGTTAGTGACATAAAGTTGATGTTCAGGAAATAGAATTTAGTATTCTGTCATCACAAATACTATATTGTAAACATTATTCAAGTATTTTGTATTTGTAAATTCCTCAGTGTTTTATTTTTGCTAGCACTTAAGAAATTTTAATATTACTCATTTGTCACTTGGCTTAAAACAGAGCAGAAACAAAATTTTAGGTTTTATTTTCTTAAAGCAGTTATGAGGACTGTGTAATTTGTACAAAACATTTTTTGATGTTTTCCAGTCACTGTGGGAATGGAGTAGAACTGTTACTGTTCTTCTAAATATCAGGAGACACAAAAAAAGGCGAAGAAGAATTAGTATGTACTTTAGATTTAATACTTAATTTTTTTGTTTTTGTTTTTTCCAGACAGGGTTTCTCTGTAGCTTTTTTGGTTCCTGTCCGGGAACTAGCTCTTGTAGACCAGGCTGGCCTCGAACTCCCAGAGATCCGCCTGCCTCTGCCTCCCGAGTGCTGGGATTAAAGGTGTGCGCCACCACTGCCCGGCAATACTTAATTTTTGAAGCACGTTTCTGAAGATGACAATCCACGCACAGCTGCAGGAAGTGTATTTGCAGATCACTGTGAAATACACATTTCCACTTCTAGCAAACCACTCTTGTAAACATTTTTTTTTTGCTTGTTTTCAGTTTTAATTTTCATCTGCTTACAAGTAAAGTGGAAGGGGTCGATTGTCTTTGAAAACCATCAAAAATGTCAGTCTTGAGTCACTGGCATTAGAGGTGTTGGTTAGAAAATTAGAGCATTCTCAGCTCTTTGATTTATTTTCCACTTAACATACAGCATCAAAATAAAACCCCGGAAGTTAATTTTCCTGTTAAAAATAAAACAAGCAACATTACTAATGTCAGTACAGTGAGTTGAAAAAGTATTGAAGACAGCAAAATCTTCTGGTAAGAATAAGAAAACAGACTGTTACTAGAACACAGCATCATGGTAATATGTTCTTACCAGTTTAAATCCAACAGAGCAGAAATGAATTTGGACCTTGTTGTGAAGTGCACAGAATTCTTGACTTCATCAAAACAAACAACAGCATTCTGCTATTAAAACCAAAATTATCAAGACTGGCAAATGTCATGCTAGTCATTTTTTTCCCCTAGGAGTGACATGAAATTCAAAGCAACATCTAACTACAACTATATTAATTTTCTTGATGTGTTGGAAATGTTCTCTGGGTTTATAATATCCCATTCTTATTTCATAAAGCATAAGGTGCACTGTGTGCAAAATCAGCTGGAGAGCTGTAATCAAATTATTCAATCAATATAAAACGAAAATGTGCTTCTTAGCAATCTGCAATCATGTTCAATTGAGTTTAAGAAAAGGAAGCAGCCCCATTTTCCCCTAGCTTATACCAAGAGATGAGAGCTCATGTGGCTCAGTTGTTTAATTTGAAAATGTGATTCTAAAACATCTTGACTTTGATAGATTATTGGCTTTATATTCTTGGATAAATTTATTAACCAACATGTAATAGTATAATGGAAGACAATGATTTTGGTCTTACCCATCCCTTACAAAATATGTTAAAAAGAATCACAAATAAAGATAACTTCATGGTATTATTAGAATATTAATGGAGAAAGATGCTGTGAATAGAGGTAGCTAAGCAAAGACACATGGGGATATTGTCTTGGACAAAGGAGAAGGGAGAAAGCCTGAGGGCGGGCAAGAATACAAGAGAGGTAATGGGATGGAAAGAAAACAAATATTACATTTTACATCATTTATATCACTGATGTATTCTATATATGATTTAAAGACAAAAGACAGACTTATGGAGTGGAATTGACCAGAGGGAGGGTGAAGGGGACACAAGGAGGGTGGTGGGAAGGCAAATATAATCATAGTACATTAATATTCATATATGAAAATGTCCTAGTGAACTCCATTATTTTATGTACTAATAAAATTAATTAAAAGATACTTTCCTGAATTTCTTTACACATTTTAGTAGAGAAAACAGAATTTAGAACTTGTTCCACAGAGCAGAATGTGCCCTGAATGTTCAGCTTCATCAGCATTAGAGAGATGACATCTCTACACTATGCCCCAGAGAAAAGCCCAAGGTAAAGGTAACAGCAGTCTCTAGTCCACAAACCTAAAATGCAGCTTTGGAAAACATTACGAATTCAAAAGTGACAGCACTACATATTTTGTTTTTTAAAAAATCAACATTTTAAAGGAAAATTCCTAAACCAAAATGTTAGAGCCAATAATAGCCAAGTTACCAATTAAAGTAAGTGACTATATGTTGAGAGTAATTGTTTTCTTATGCTGTTTACAATGTTTAAGTAATAATAATAAAAAACACTAAAGACTGGCCGCAAGCTTGCTCTTTGCCTCAGTTTTTCAAGTGCTGTGGTTAAGGCATAAAGACGTGAGCCACCACACCCTGACTTTGATTAGAATGATGTCTAATCAATGTCTACCAATACAGTACAACCAAGTTGTTTGCTAGGAATTTTACTACAGTATGAAACTATGAGACATATATTTTCAATATCAGTACTAATGAAGATGAGACAGGAGCTTCAGTTCTGAACTAGATCACAGTCTCTCTCTCTCTTCCTAACTCTCTCCCTTCTTCCCTCCCTCCATCTTCTGTCCCCTCTCTAAAAATTTAAATGTATTAAATTAAATACATTGAATTAATTCTGAAACCTCCTTTCCCTTATAAGTATCTCAGTTTGAGCTGAATATATGTGCGATTACCACTTGCAGATCTAGCCCCCTTCCCTGTTTTACTGCACAGACTACACAGGCTTCCTTGTTCCCATTTATTCTTTGCACATGGATAACATTACCCTGATACCTGATTGCTTTCCTTGCTTCCTGTAAGTCATTTCTCAAGTGTTGTCTACTAAGTGAGATTTTCTCTATCATTGCCTTTATAACCACTACTATATCCACATTTCTTATTTGCTACTCTTTGATTAACTTTTATATCGATTTCTTGCCAATAGGCTATAAGCTCTGGAGTATTTAGTTTTTGTTTTCTTAAGTTGGGTGTCAAGTAAGCTAGGCTGAGTTCAAGTTCACTGTGTAGGGAAAAATGAGTTTAAATTCTTGATCCTGTGTCCAGCTCCCAAGTGTTGGCATACCAGTATTACACCACAATACCAGGCTTATACAGTGCTGGGATTAGAACCCAGAGCCTCGTAGATGCTAGGTAAATACTCCTCCGTTTACATTCCCCAGATCATTTGGTTTTACTGTGATTGTTTTATTTTGTGGTTTTGGGGATAACATCCTAACCCTGGAATATGTCAGTTACTCAGTAAGTATCTGTTCAGTGAATAAATAGGTAAATCTCTGTCTAGCCACATCTTTGGTTGATACATTATTACCTTTCTTTTTTTTTTGTTGTTGGTTTTTTCGAGACAGGGTTTCTCTGTGGTTTTGGAGCCTGTACTGGAACTAGCTCTTGTAGACCAGGCTGGTCTCGAACTCCCAGAGATCCGCCTGCCTCTGCCTCCCGAGTGCTGGGATTAAAGGCGTGCACCACCACCGCCCGGCCATTATTACCTTTCATAAGGCAAGTTTGTGTTACAGCCTTCCCCTAGGCACCATTGTGTTTAAAGTGCTTTTCCCGGAGCCATCATATTTTATGCTTCCTATCTGAGGACGATATATCTCTTTATAGCTTTGTTTTTAAGGCAGGGAGGGTAGTACTTGTTCAGCCACCATCTTCTGTTTATAATTTGGTTTTGCTCTGCATAATAGAAGATAATCCTGCCTTTGAAAACATTTAAACAATATATGAGTTATTAATTTTATTGCTTATTATTATTATTAGCTTTGAGACAAGGTCTTGATGTTGTTTCCAGACTAATCTCCTACTCATGCTTCTCCTCAGCCTCCCAAGTAGCTTGAATTATAAGTGTGCACCACTATGCCATTCTAGTTATCTCCTTTGGAAATTAAAAACCTCCCTCCCTCTCTGTTTTTGATAAGCAACAACATTCTAATAAAGATGTCATTCTTTGCTTTTTTCTGTCATGTATGTCTTAGGTGCAGCTCGTGTATACAACCAATATTCAGGAGCCCAATGTCTACAGGTATGCTTTGGTTTCTAATAAATAATTTCAGAATTAAAAATTATTAGGTAATTTATTAAAATTACAATATTTTGGTTTGTAAAGATTATTATTGGACTTTCCCCATAGTATGTCTCTTGCCAGAGCCTTTACACAGATTAAGAACCCTTCTAAGCTGACTTGGTAGCTTCTCAATGTATCTTTCCTCCAGGCAGGTGTCCAGACTCGGAGGGGAGGTCTCTGTATTTTCCTTACCACCTGAAAAGAATAAAAAGTCCCAGAGTCAGAACAGTGTTTTGACACTTCAGTTCTATGTATCATGCAACAAGTGCTCAAAGGAGAAAATACACCTGAAAAAACTTAAGCAAGGGTTCAACAATGTCAATACCAGGACCAGGGCTACATGAAGACAAGGGTTGGTCCATCACAGACAAATGAGTGCACACTTCTACTTTCTAGATCTACTTGAAATTTATTTAGGTGGAAGAAGGGTATCCCTTTCATAAAATGCTGTGAAATATCTTTCTGTACATTGTGAATATGCATTGCTTTCAATAAAGTTTCTTTGGCCTATGATAAGACAGAAATGAGCCAGGTAGGAAATCTATGCAGAGATACAGAAAAGAAGGGCAGAGTCTGGCTCCATCCTGTTGCCCAAGGAAAAACATTCCAATAGACTGGTACAGCCATGTGGCAATACTTAGATTAATAGAAATGGGTTAATTTAAATGTAAGAGGTAGCTAGTAATAAGCCTGAGCTATTGGCCAAATATTTATAATTAATATTAAACCTCTGAGTGGTTATTTTAAAAGTGGCTGTGGGACTTGGTAGCACAGAAAGCCTTCATTTACAATAAAAGTTAGACATGAAATAGATTAATTTGCTAAATCATTTTTCTAGTCAAAGCAGAACTAGTAGTTATAACAAACAAAAGACAGAAAGGCCACCTCTTTTGTGTCTCTCTATTTAAAAAATAGGCTCTCTTTTAAGAATTTGTGCTTGGCACAGAGTGCTACACTTCATTATTTCATAATCATAGCACATGGAGCACACATGGAAGGCTAAAACAGGGAAATGACATGAGGTACATGAAGTCATTTAAAACTTCCCAGTTGAGGTCTCTTTTGTGTTGGTTTGTTTTTCGAGACAGAGTTTCTCTGTTGTGCTTTGCAGCCTGTCCTGGAACTCATTTTGTAGACTAAGTTGGCCTCTAATTCACAGATATCTGCCTGCCCCTGCCTCGTGAGTGTTGGGATTAAAGGTGTGTGTCACCATCACCCAACTGAGGTCACCTTTTACTGTGGTGGGAGTGAAGCTAGTTTATAATATACGTTACCTGTTTATTCCAGCTCTAGGAGGTAGTGGGTAAACACTTCTCCATCATCTTTACTCAACTGTTACAGTTAAAAAACAAACAACAAGCCGGGCGATGGTGGCGCACGCTTTAAATCCCAGCACTCGGGAGGCAGAGGCAGGCGGATCTCTGTGAGTTCGAGACCAGCCTGGTCTACAGAGCTAGTTCCAGGACAGGCTCCAAAGCCACAGAGAAACCCTGTCTCGAAAAACCAAAAAAAAAAAAAAAAAAAACAACAAAAAAAAAAACAAACAACAAGAAAAGCAGTGCCCTCAGCAAATGTGTATTTTATTAAGATAACAATAGATAGACATGTGAATGCTCAAATATGTAACATGAAAATCAGTCCAAACAGCAGCCATTTTCCAGTATGTCTGGCATTGTAATCAGTTATTTGATCATGACACTATCTTATGGACATCTCCCCTTATAGCATTGTGCCTCTGTCACTTTTTTTTTTTTTTTTTTTGGTCTCTGCTCTGTTAGTTAGGGCCAGGACATTTTTGTAAACGTCTTTTATTTAACTTGTATTTCTTGATTCTTGCTCTCTCCAAGCTTATAGCTTATTTTATATACAAGTTGACACTAATAGACCACTTCTCAACAAACACATACCAGTCAGATATCAGAGATAGCCTGGCTGCAAGCATAAACCATGGACTGTTCATCAGTTATATGGTATAGAACCTCCCCTATTCCCTGAAATGTATAAGGAACTCTCCTTCAAGCCCCACTGTGCTGCCTTCTGTCTGTCTGTCTGTCTGTGGCATTAATGCATCCCTTAATGAATCTCATATGCAAAAAGCAGTTCATCTTAGGATTCTTCTTGAGTCCCAATGCCTAACCTTTCATGTTTTGGGGATCTGGCACTGGTGGTTGGATTTTCCAGGCTCCAGGACAGTTGGCTGTCATGGGCAGAGACCAACAAGAAATGCTGGAGAGAATAGCAGATGCATAGTAGGAAAATGCAGGGTACTTGCCCTGGTCCTGGTCCTTGGCTTTCCAGTGTTTCTATCAGCAGCTGCATCTCTGTCAGCTGGAGCATGACAGCCTGCTGTCATTCTAGTGCACTGAACAGACCTTGAGCTCTGATGATGATGTCATATATTTTGTTCTTTTAGCTTAGGGGTGGTGATGACTTGCAGCTGTAGGTTTCTGGTAATCCCAGTGTCTTCTGTTTTGTGTATTAGCTCTTTCATTACCTTTATTATTGATTTTCTATACAAATTCCATTTGTTTACTCAATCGTGCTTATATTTTCTGGATTGCAGTACTTTGGTATACTATCATTACCAAGCCATACCTACAATGGCTGTGTGTGTGGGAGGATGATATCAAATCCATCCATAACTATGTGAGACTTCTATAAATTTCCAAGGAAGTTGTAATTCCAAGCCATGAACCGACTGCTAAACTGAGAAGCTAGATTCCCACATGAAAGCGTAATCCACGAACAATGCCACACCAGTTATGAATTATTATTAATAGGGTAGTATTTATTTAAAGAGGAAAAACTTACAGATCACGATCCCAGACAACAGCCCTTTTCGCAATCATGAAGCGAGACTAATCGCCAGCCGAACAGGAAGTCAAGAGACCAGCGGAAGGAAATAGAAGCCTTTTGAAGGGAGAGAAACCACGCCCCAATGGGCTGGTATCTCAGCAGCTATTGGTTGGAGGGGCGGGAAGACCTCCCGCAACACCTCCCCCTTTTGTTTAAATAAGAGAGTTCTAAACCTACTACGAAATTATATACAATAAGTATAAATATCCTATTCTAACTAGCTTAGGACTTGTATAATAAATAACTTGGCCAAGTCATGAGAGAAAAGTAACTATAGTTATATAGTCTTCAACCCCATCAAAGATCTGAGAAGGGAAATAATGTTACCTGGGTATTTAGGAAGTTCAGTAAAACAACTTCCTAAGCATGCAACAAATCACAGGGACAACTAGCTACCTGGGCAATCACCCAAAGTGACGTTTGCAGCGTTGAAGCAACCAACTTTGGCTAAGGCCTAACATAACTGACATACCATTTTCAAAGGCAAGCAACTTTTCAAAACTATCTTACCCTGTCTTGGCAGGATATGACAGTCCTGTTTTATCCATTGATGCACGCTCTGTATCTCTGTCAGTGGTTGAGGTATGGGCATTTCTTTGCTCCAAGGCCAGTTCTGCCAAAAAGAAAGGCTCCAGGTGGAGTGTCTTTGGTGCTCAACATTCTCTCGGGAATAGAGTGGTGTTGCCAGGAGCAATTGTGTCTCACTACCACCAAACTCTGAGTTAGATTAAAGGCCATTTTCTACAGCTCTTTGAAGAGGTTGAAGATCATCTATCTATACTGAGTATAATCTCTATATATCTAAATAACCTGATTAGTATAATTATAAATGGCAAACTTAGATGACTATTAATCTATATAATTCTCAATATCTATCTAACTTAAAGACTAAGACAATAAACATCTGTGTAACAAATGAGGATAATGGCCTCCAAATATAAACAATGTACAAATATACATTGCAATATGGTAAATATATATCAATACACAAACAATATATAAGTATCTTAATCAAAGGTAGAAATGTACACTGCAATATGGTAAATATATACAATACATATATATCGATACAATATATGTCAATACATAAAAAATATTTTAAACAGAGGTAGAAACATGCATGCATACAATAGTCAATATAATTTAACTTTGTATCAATATACAAGAATCAATACCAATATTTGTCTAAAAATTGTAACTCACAATTACAAATCTATTATCCCATCATCCCTCTTTTTTTTTTTTAATTTGATCCCTGAGCTTATAAAATTCCTCCCCTAACTTCCCAACCCCTAAATGATGTCCCTAAACCCAGGGGCAAACTTTACTGGGAGAGGGGACGTCGTCCTCTAGAATTACTTCCAGCTGTCATAGGGGCGACGTTCTTTCTGGGGGATCCTGTGAAAGCAAAATGATGGTTAAATTTCAAGATCAATGTCTTTTAAAATTGCAAATAGTCTCTGAGTATTTTGTGGAGGTCTGGCCAGAATGTTGTACAAGATGTGCACCATTTCAGCTAAACAAGTTGGGATCTTCTTGTGCAGCTGGTACCCAAAACAGGTCTTGTAGTAGCGCTATCAGTATCATGACGTCATATCAACCAGGTAGAGTTGTTGTTGTGGGGCCCCATCTTCTTCCTGGAAACTTCAAATGTCACTTCAGAAAAGACTCATTGTTTATTGTAAAAATACTTAAACATTAATTATATAGACATATATATATTCAGTGAAAGGCATGATAGATATATTCAATGGAGGTATGATAGGTATGAAGAAAAGCAAAGATGTTTTCTAAACTCATATTTCTTTCTGTCCCATATCATGGCTCTTGACATGAGACAGAAACTCCAGAAACTCTGGGTTTTTCTCTTACTAACAGGCTTGGATTTGGAGAGGGACTGAGCCAGAGTCCAACTTCAAAACCAGCTCTATAAATTTAGAAATATGGTTTAATATGTTTTACTTACACAACCCATTCAGTTTTCTTGATATTTCCTATTGGGCAGGTATTTTTCCATCTGTCAGTATCCAAATATCCAGGGTCCCTTGAATTTTTCAAAGGTGAGTGTTTTCCTGTGGAGATAAGAACAGAACCCTGCCCCCATTCTATATGTTTTTCTTACCACCTGTATGAATATCATTGTGGATGAGTTGTCATTTCTCCTTTCCAAGAGGTTTCTCCTCTTCAAATCGAAACTTTATTAATTTTGATGGTATCCACAATTTTTCTTCTCCTGTGGAAACAAGAGCAAAACCCCTTCCCCAACGTAGCACATCTCCTGGCTTCCATTGAGAGGTCAGCACATCTTTGAAATAAATCGGTTGATTTAGTTCAGCAGACTTTTCCATTATCCAATGTCTTTCTGCTGCTGTCGTTCCTTTCTCATTAGCGTTAAGAAAATTCAAGGTTAATAAAGCATTATGTAATCTATTTCTGGGGGTATTTTCGGTCCCTTTCTGTTTGTTCAGCATATCCTTTATAGTACGATTTGATCTTTCTATAACTGCCTGACCTGTAGGATTATTTGGTATACCTGTAATGTGTTTTATATTATAATAATCAAAAAAGCGTTTCATTTTCTTAGATACATATGCTGGACCATTATCTGTCTTTATTTGTACAGGTATACCCATGATGGCCATAACTTCCAATAAATGTGTGATTACTGAATCTGCCTTTTCTGAGCTCAGGGCAGTAGCCCATTGAAAACCTGAATACGTGTCTATGGTGTGGTGTACATATTTTAATTTACCAAACTCCATAAAGTGGAACACATCCATCTGCCAGATTTCATTTCTCTTAGTACCCTTTGGGTTACTCCCTGCAGGCAACGGTGTTTGATTATAGAAAGAACAAGTAGGACATCTCTTTATAATGTCCTTAGCTTGTTGCCAAGTAATGGAAAATTCTTTCTTTAGGCCTTTACTATTGACATGATGCTTTTTATGAAATTCCGAGGCCTGCAACACGCTTCCAATCAATAATTGATCAATCTCAGCGTTACCTTGTGCTAGAGGACCAGGCAGACCTGTATGGGACCGGATGTGTGTTATGTACATCGGACAAAGCCTGTTCCTGATTATGTCTTGTACCTGAATAAACAATGAAGTCAACTCTGTGTCATCTGGTATAAATTCAGCGGTTTCAATATGCAAGATAACTCTTTCTGCATATTGTGAATCTGTAACTATATTAAGAGGTTCTTTAAAATCCCTTAGCACCATAAGAATGGCATATAATTCTGCCTTCTGGACAGAATTATAAGAGCTTTGTTCCACCTTACTCAATTCATCTGACTTGTAACCTGCTTTCCCTGATTTATTTGCATCAGTATAGAACGTACGGGCTCCAGTTATTGGAGCATCACGTACAATTTTAGGAAGAATCCAAGAAGTTCTCTTTATGAGGTTAAGTCTACCACTTTTGGGATAGTTGCTATTAATTTCTCCCCAAAAATTAGCACAAGCTCTTTGCCACGGTTCATTGTCTTCCCATAACTTTTTTATTTCTTCAGTAGTAAAAGGCACTATAATTTCTGCTGGGTCTATACCTGCTAGTTGACGAAGTCTCAGCTTACCTTTTTTTTTTAATATTTATTTATTATGTATACAATATTCTGCCTTTGTGTATGCCTGAAGGTCAGAAGAGGGCACCAGACCCCATTACAGATGGTTGTGAGCCACCATGTGGTTGCTGGGAATTGAACTCAGGACCTTAGGAAGAGCAGACAATGCTCTTAACCTCTGAGCCATCTCTCCAGCCCCTCAGCTTACCTTTTATAATTAATTCAGAGACTTTTTCCACATAAGTTTTTAATTTTTTACTCGGTTTATTAGGTATAAATATCCACTCTAGAATAATATCTTCCCTCTGCATTAGAATCCCTGTAGGAGAGATTCTGGAAGGCAATATGACTAGGATGCAGCTAAGATTTGGGTTCACCCTATCCACATGTGCTTCCTGTAATTTTTCCTCAATCATTGTCAGTTCCTTTTCTGCTTCAGCTGTCAGTTTTCTTGGACTATTCAAATCCTTATCACCATCTAAGGTTTTGTTTAAATGAACTATTAGATCAGGTGTTATCCCAACAGCTGGTTGTAGACTGGAAATGTCTCCCAACAATCTTTGGAAGTCATTAAGAGTCTTTAACCGGTCTCTCCTAATTTGTGCCTTTTGCGTTTTAATTTTCTCTAACCCTATTCTGTAACCTAGGTAATTAATAGAATTTCCTCTTTGAATCTTTTCAGGGGCAATTTGTAATCCCCACCTAGGCAAGACTTTCTTTACTTCTTCAAACATCCTTTCTAAAATATCTTTATTTGAATCAGATAATAAGATGTCATCCATGTAATGATAAATTATGGACTTGGGAAATTGTTTACGAATTATTTCCAATGGCTTACTTACAAAATAGTGGCACAATGTAGGACTATTGAGCATACCCTGTGGGAGGACAGTCCATTGATATCTCCTATTAGGCTGAGAATTATTATAAGTAGGCACCGTGAAGACAAATTTTTCTCTATCCTTTTTTTGTAACGGTATAGTGAAAAAACAATCTTTCAAATCAATAACTATAAGAGGCCATCCCTTTGGTAATAGAGAAGGCAAAGGAATTCCAGATTGTAGTGGGCCCATAGGTTGAATTACTTTGTTGACAGCTCTTAGATCTGTCACCATTCTCCATTTACCAGATTTCTTTTTTACAACAAACACAGGAGAATTCCAAGGGCTGGTTGATTCTTCAATATGGTGAGCATCTAATTGCTCTTGCACCAGCTGTTCCAATGCCTGTAATTTATCTTCAGCTAGAGGCCACTGTTTGATCCATATTGGCTTCTCAGTTAGCCATTTTAAAGGTAGGGCTGTTGGTACCTTTAAAGGTTTGGTATTTTCTATATGTTCTTGTACAGCCTGAATGGCTGGTGACCTTTTTCCATAATACCTCATCATATCTTTCCCAGAATTATGAGTTCCTGGAACTGCAGGAATGTTAATCTGGGTATTCCATTGCTGTAACAGGTCACGGCCCCATAAATTTATTGCAATATTGGCTATATATGGCCTTAGTCTTCCTATTTGCCCTTCAGGCCCTATGCATTCAACCCATCTTGTGCTTTGTTTTACACGAGATAGGGTTCCAATTCCCAGAAACTGAACATCTACCTCTTGAAGAGGCCAATTCGGATGCCAAGATTCTGGGGTAATGATACTTACATCCGCACCTGTGTCTAATAAGCCTTCAATAAAAATGCCATTTATACAGACTTTTAGCTTTGGTCTTTGGTCGTTAATAGAAGTCTGCCAAAATATACGTTTACTCTGTCCTACTGGGTTTTTTAACTCATCCTCCACACGTAATTCACCATTTAGACTAGTATTACTTTTTACAGCAGAAATTGGAGCTTTTAGATTTCTTGGTGAGGCACGTTCTCCACTGTGACTGGGAATGACTGGGCCACTGTTGGCTTCGGTGCCTGCGAGAGGCCCCTCAAGGAGTTTCCCAATGGGATCGGGTTGCCTTGTTTGTCTGTTGTTGACCTTCATTCCTTGGACCAATGACGGCCTTTACCACATCTCCTACATATACCTGAAGGCCTAGGTCTCCTATTTTTGTCATTCCCAGAGGAGATATTATTCCTAGAAATTCTGTGCCTGCAGTCCCTTTTGAGATGTCCTAATTTACCACAATTAAAACACCTGGCAGTTTGATGTCTCCTCATTGCTGTGGAAATCGCTTCTCCTACCCAAGATTCATCATTATAGCTAAACGTCTCAACATTCATCGTATGCTGAATCCATTCATCCATAGGTGCTGATCTAGACTTTAAAGGCCCAATTATCTTTTTGCATTCTATGTTTGCATTCTCAAACGCTAGAGATTCAAGAAGTATTCGTCTAGATTCCGGGTCTGGTACCCCTACGTCCAGAGCCTTAATTAATCTTTGCAAAAAGTCAATAAAGGGTTCTCTCTGTCCCTGCCTAATTCTGGTATATGATTCAACCCTTTTTGCTGGATCTTGTATCCTATTCCAAGCATTTAAAGCTGCTTGGTGACATAGATGCAGTACTTCATCGTCATAGAGAGCTTGGACCTGTCTATCAGCATATTCTCCTGCACCAAGAATTTGATCTTGGGAAACCTCGACACCTTTTGCTCTTCCTTGCTGTTCCATATGTTTGGATTCTTCTCTGAAATAAATTCCAAACATCAAGGAAGGTCCCTTATCTAAAACTGCAGACACTAACTGATGGAAATCATAGGGGGTAGCTCTAGCATTAGAAGCCCAAGTCCTTATCATTTCCTGTACATATGCATTTTGCAAGCCAAAAGTAACAATAGCCTGTTTAATTTCTTTCAGATCATTCATTGCTATTGGCATCCATCTAGCTTCTCTGACTCCCTTTGAGCCTTTAGAAGTTGACGCTTTGTCAGAATCAAGTATAGGGTATGCCGCTAAAACCCTGGGTAAGCCAGTTCTAATAGCTGGTGTTGGCTTTGTATCCTGTCCTTGTGCCTTATTACTCTGTTCACCAGTTCCAATCATTTTTTCAAGCATTTCAAGTCTTTTTATTATTTTGTTTATTATTACCTCTTTTGAATCCTGAATCTCCTGAATCTCCTGAATCTCCTGACCTGCATGAGTTCTTGAGAGTACCATAATCTTCCTAAATGATAGAATATTCAAAAGAATACTAAAACCTAGTAACTAGTAAATTAAGTTATCCTCATAGTCATATAAATTTTGCATGATTAGACCCATTGTATTGGTAGCCCAAACAGTGAAAGTCATGTTGGAAACAAAAACTGCCATATCACCTATTATCCAGCTGGCTTCGAACTCACCGAAATCCGAAATCCGCCTGTCTCTGCTTCCCGAGTGCTGGGATTAAAGGCACCACCACTGCCTGGCTGGCCTTGAACTCACCGAGATCCGCCTGCCTCTGCCTCCCAAGTGCTGGGATTAAAGGCGTATGCCACCACCACCTGGTCGGCCTCAGAGATCTGCCTCTCTGGATGTTATGGGCCTGAAGGCCAAGTGTATCTCTGACTCGGCACTGGGGCCTAAGTCACAAACTAAACAAAAAACGGCGTACACAGAACCATAAACCCAGAATCCAGGGGTAGAGAAGAATAACCCAGAAGCTGTGTATGCCTCCACGTGACAGAGTCACCCTGAGGGGTTGTAGCTTCCGCACGGCTGAGGAAGGGAAGGCTTGCACCAAGCCGAACTCGCAGCTGGCAGCCTAGGGGTCCTAAAAGCCAAACGTTCGGGCGCCAGGTGAAGGCGTAATCCACGAACAATGCCACACCAGTTATGAATTATTATTAATAGGGTAGTATTTATTTAAAGAGGAAAAACTTACAGATCACGATCCCAGACAACAGCCCTTTTGGCAATCATGAAGCGAGACTAATCACCAGCCGAACAGGAAGTCAAGAGACCAGCGGAAGGAAATAGAAGCCTTTTGAAGGGAGAGAAACCACGCCCCAATGGGCTGGTATCTCAGCAGCTATTGGTTGGAGGGGCGGGAAGACCTCCCGCAACACCCACATCTGTTCCCACCATATACTCTTGTTTACATAGATGAGGTGCACATTGCTCTCAGAAATCCTTGAAAGTGTGCTTTGTAGTGACTGTGACTGCAGCACTGGATGTTTCTAAGCACTGCACATCAATAGTAATATGGCAGTAGTTTATATCTATTACATGAGCAAAAGTAGCCGGTCTGGTAATGAGGAGGAAGAGTTCATGAAATATAACAGAGTTAAACAAAGGAGGATTCAGGATTATGAAGCTCCTTTGTTGGGAAGTATACAGTCTGTATATTCCTTCAGATATGTGTGTTGTGATCTGTATTATTAAAATCTATGAATCACAAAGTAACTTGTGGCTCATGACATAGCAAAGCACTTTTGCTATGTTTAAAAGGCCAGGGACAGATCAAATGTGTCTAATGTGAAGTTTCTTTTAAAGAATATTTCCTATAACAGGCCTCCAATTTGTAACCATCAGCTCTTCAAAGTTTTCATTTCCTCTGTAGAATAGTATACTGCTGAGTCAGCTAATGTTAGAGAATCTTTAAAATGCCTCCTCTTTTTATATGCTGCACATGGATTCTAGTTTAAAAGAGTGTGCGCATTTTTTTTGAACATGAACACATTTTCTCCAATTGTAAGGTGAGGCGGTTTTACGAATAAGCAGACCCTGATAAAAAGCGATATTTGGAGCAGGGGAGATAGTTTAGCTGGTAAAGTGCCTGCCATGCAAGTACAAGACTACCAGGGGATTTTTCATATTGCTCTAGACCTTGCTTCCTAAGTTTAACAACCTATTTTAGAATTACGTCTTAATTTATCTAAGTCAATAGGTGCATATTTTAGCAATTGCATGCTATTTTGTAAATGGATGAATCATAATTTGACTGTTTTACTTATTTGCTCAAGAATCCTGTTATTGTAAATGCTTTTTTTTCAACCAACAAGCCTCTCTGCCAACACAATAATCCCAGTCGGACCAAATCAGACTGAATTAAAGGATGCCCAGATTTAATGGATGCCAGTGCTCCTGGAAAAACAAACACATAGGAGGCAAAAGGAGAACAGGAATGACCACCGGAGAGGGAAAAGGGGAGACCACGTGTTCATTCTCTGGGGGACAGTTTAAATGGCCTATGGGAGTGGCCACCATTTGGCAGGCTTTCTCAGAGGTAGAGTTTGGACTGAGGCAACTTCCAGGGGAGGGGGCTTTGACATGGAGCTTTCCACCGAGCATTTCAGAATGGATGCCAGGGGCTGGGGTGAAGCCCCCAGCCAAACATTCCAGACTTTTTTGGAGAAGGATGTTAGGGGCTGAGGTGACACTTTTAACCAAACGTTCCAGACTCTTTATTGGCAAAGGGGCAACGGCTCAAGGCTCAACTCTGGCTACTTCCTGCGGGCATGGGCAACGTGGGAGAGGGGCAATGTGGGAGAGGAGAGAGTTGGGAGTTGGTGGGTTCACGCTCAGCAGGAGGTGTGGCTGGAGCGGCATCTGTTTTCCTGTCATCCTGGAGCCCTCAGGCAGCTGTTCCTTGAGGTATTCATACTCTTTTGGTTGGTGGAAACTGAGATTTTGTTAAGTTAAAACATTCCACTAAATTTTATCTGTTAGGATATATTGTGGGTAAGAAATGACTGTTTATGGGCCTAAATACAGCCTCAAACAAATTTCAGTCAAGCTATGGACCTGTAACATTCCAACTTCTCCACAATCATTTAAGTTCAAGTCAATTAACAAGCCTTGCAGGTTTAATTGAAGGCATAATTTTCTTTTGGGAATTTCCATTCATATCTTTAATAATAAACATTTAAATTCATCTTTCTTAAACCCAGTTTTAAAATGTGACTCATCTTTCCGTGGTTTGCTTTTTTTTTTTTTGGTTTTTCGAGACAGGGTTTCTCTGTAGCTTCTCTGTAGCTTTGGAGCCTGTCCTGGAGCTAGCTCTTGTAGACCAGGCTGGTCTCAAACTCACAATGATCCACCTGCCTCTGCCTCCCGAGTGCTGGGATTAAAGGCGTGCGCCACCACCGCCAGGCTCGTGGTTTGCTTTTTTAACTTATAGAAGTTTTACAAACATTTTGAATATGATTTAACTATAATTTGTAAATTTAGATTTTATTAGTATATTTCCTTTTTTGTTTACTTTTAAATTAATTTTTATGTACATGGGTATTTTGATGCATTTATGTATGCATACCATCTGTGTTTCTCATGTTCATGGAGGCCAGAAGAGGGTGTTTGAACCTTTGAAACTGAAGTTACAGGGCATTGTAAGCTGCCATGTGCTTTCTGCAAACCAAACCTAGGTCCTCTGCAAGAACATTGAGTGCCCGTGACCTCCGAGCTCTTTCTAGTTCCCATCCTTTTAATTTTATTCCCTTGTTTAAAATGCCTTAATGTCTCTGTTTATAATTATCCATTTCCTTATAATATTTTAATGTTTTTAAACATTTAAATATTCAGTTCTACTTACTTGTTCATTATTTGTTATTTGAGGGCTATAAGTTTATTTTGTTCTACATAGATTTTCATTCATTGAGTTCATTAATAAATATTTTCAATGCTTTGAAATGCTTCATGCAACATGCTGTATCTTTACTGGTGTAGGAGTCTGCTTCTGGATTTTTTAGTCTACTCCTTTCCTTTGATCTGTTTGTTGTTACCATTGCACACATTTAATTATTGTCATTTCTCCTAATTTTATTTTATAAAATGTTATATCTATTGGGGCAAACTTTTTCTTCTGAAAATTGTTTTTGTTTTATTTCTTTTGAGATAGTGTCTAGTATCTTTGGCTGGTTTGGAACTCACAGAGACCTGCCTCCCTTTCTGCCTTACAGTACCAAGGATTATAGATGTGTGTTACCATGCCCAGCATTTTAAGCCTTAAAAGGTTTTTTTTTAATTGGGTATTTAGCCTATAAATTTTAATATAAACTTGTTGATAGCTCAAATAATTCTTCTGGGATCTTTATGGAATTTTATTGAATTTGAAATGGGAAAGTGACACATATTATACATCTCCATTTATGTGTGTCTTCTCTTTGATTTATTGTATGTACTCAATGTTTACACAATAATATATAGGATACATATAGTGAATGATTACTTCTTTAATGAAGTGTGGCAATGTATTATAATAAAAATATCACTTATTTTCTAAGAGATTGGAACTTTTTCTGGATTTTACAGTGAGATTTACTAGTAGACCTTGGGGTCACTTAAAACTACTATCCTGCTGTATAGTTAGCCTGATTGTTTAGCGTACTTTTACTTTAAAGAGAACAACCAACCTTAGTGGCCTTGAAGTTGATTACAGGGGAAATTCAATTCTGTTAAAGATTTTGTAAAGTATCCCTCATTCTTTATTCATGCAGTGCTTTCTGTGCTGTTCAAGAAATACACACCTGAAGCCCTTTAGTAGAAGACACAACAAGAGCAAAGTAGAGAATTCAAGCGTAGGCTCGCTCTGATCAAATGACACCAATGAGAACTGCTTTTTTGACTTCTGTCCTTAATGCAACACTGATGAGTTATTGGTGATTTTGAGGTTATTATTAATGTGCTTAAGCTTATATAACGAAGCAGATGAACAAAATTTTAAATTTAGTAGTAATCTCATATATGCACAATTTTATTACCTATAACCCCCAACTTGTATATTAGATTTATATACTCATTTCTGCTACTTTGCAAACTCTGACCTATATTTCATTTCTTGTCCACTTTCTCACTTCTAAAAACCATTTTTCTATTATTTAATCCTTTTCCATTCTATATATATGCTTATAAGTACAATCATGTGATGTTTTATGTTTTTACTTTATTTCCTTTTGTACAATGTCCTTTAAGCTTATCTATGTTGAATCATATATCAAGATTTCTTTCTTCTCTAAGATGAATTATATTCCAGTGTCTATGTCATCCATATCAGTTTGACTTTCCTAATTCATTCATTCATTCATGCAGAGAGACTTTAGTTATTTCCATATCTTGACTATGAAAATAACACTATAGGGGACATAGGATCACAGAATTCTTTATAGTATATTGTTTTTTTTTCCTTCATAGAAGAGGGACTGCTGGGTCATATGATAGTTCTAGTTTTCATTGTCTTGGAAAGTCTTCATATAGCTTCTCAGGGTGACTACACCGACCTGCAAAGCACTGGTAGATTACATTGCTTCCCTTTCTCTGCTCTTTTGCTGGAATTTGCTCCATGCTATGATGAGTGCAAAGTGGTATCTTGTAGTAACTTTGATTTGGATTTTCCTGATAATTAGTGGGGTTGAGCATCTTTTTGTATACTGGATGACTGTTAGTTATTTTTAGAAGAGTGTTTATTCAGATCTCTTGGTTACCTATAAAACTTTTTGTTGCATATGACTTATAATTTTAAAATTTTTTATTAAAATGCTAGCTATGGCTTTAAAGCTCTGTTTTAAGGTTGCCTGGAATCTAGAAATTGGAGACATGTCTAGCACTTTCCTTCATACATTTGAGAACAAATAGGTTATTTATTTATTTAGGTGGTCAAGAAGAAAGAGATACACAATGCAGAGAGGCTTTATTTAAACATTTAGAGTAGCAGCTATTTTTAAAATACTCCCTGTCTCTGATGTTTAGATTCATGTCAAATAGGTTAGTAGGTAAAATCGTATCCTCTGATACTTATATGGGACTTAATATTTATTTGAGTTTTTATATGTTAATATAACTTTTTTTCTTTTGTCTATAGTGAGGTCCAAGAGCCAAAAGAATCAGTACCACCTCCTAAAACATCAGCAGCTGCTCAGCTGGATGAGCTCATGGCCCACCTGAGTGAAATGCAGTCCAAGGTGGGTACAGTATGGAGCATAAAGTCTGGGTCCCAGAGAGGCACCAAGGTGGGTACAGTATGGAACATAAAGTCTGGGTTCCAGAGAGGCACCATGTTAGCATGGTAGTGGTCAGTCTCTTATCCCCTGCTTGGGAATTCTAAGGTGGTGTTCATTTCCCTAGATTAAATTTAATTCAGCAGAGAAAATCATTTGGACATTAATGGTGACATGGTATAGGCCTTGATATGGAAGAGATTGAGGTATTTATGGTATAGCCAGTCATAAAACTCTGCAATGGTTTTAGAATAAAAGGTTGGTGATTTTCCAAAATGAGTGGAGCACAGCCCAGGGATTTTGAAAGGTTAATCAGATTTTGTCAGAGCAGTTGTGATGGGATTTAGGATGGACACAGAATGGTAAGGGTTGGAGAGATCCCTAGGGCAAAGGCTCCCCTGAAGGCACGATGATGCAGAGGTCTAATAAAAATGTGTGCCTGAGGAGGACAGAGGTCGGGGGCAGGCTGAGACACAGAGCGAGCAAGGCCAAGGGAAGAAAGATGAGTTTTGAGACCATACTGAGATAAAATTAGCTCTTTTTTCTTGTTTGTAAAATGAAAATATCAAACTGACAGAGAGCAGAAATCAGATCAAGAGTCTTTTTTTTTTTTCGAGACAGGGTTTCTCTGTGATTTTGGAGACTGTCCTGGAACTAGCTCTTGTAGACCAGGCTGGTCTCGAACTCACAGAGATCCACCTGCCTCTGTCTCCCAAGTGCTGGGATTAAAGGCGTGAGCCACCACCGCCCGGCCAGATCAAGAGTCTTAAGCATTTATCAAGGACACAGATCTAGAATCCTTAACACAGAGAATCCAACCTTTTAAAATCTGGTTGAATGTTAAGGTGCATACTCATGAAATCAGTATGAAGTATTTAAGGCAGACTGTTAAAGTGTGTATGATAGAAGAGTACAGGGACAGATGGTATCAGCATGAGACTCCCCACGTCATACATGGTGCCTAGCACACAGTGAGTAAGTAATACATAGTTGTTGGAGGGACAGATGAATAAACGTCACAAACAAGGTTCTCTATTGGCTAATACTCTGTAGTTAGCTAACTAACATCAACACTAAAGTTGAGTGTATTGACTTGTGCTACATACTTGATGATGCTAAAAAAACAATCAAATTAGGAAATTTACACTGTTTCTTCTTAAATTATGTCTTGGTGTGTTTATATTTTAACTTAAAATGTATGTTTTAAAACTAAACAATGCATATACATTGCACAAAATCAAAAATACAAAATGTTTGTAGTGAACAAGGGCCATCATTTGTCCCAGATAGTCCTATATTGCCCCCTGCAGGTCATGAGTATGTACTGCATTTTATGTATGTATCTGGAAATATTTTGGAATATGTAAGCAAAGAGACGTAGATGTAGAGAATATACAGTTATATTTTTACTTAGTTATTTTTCAAATGTAAAATTAATTATTTTTGGTACCTCTGGACATTGATCTTTTGGATAGATACCTCTCTGTAGTGAGAAGGCCACTTGTTTGTTCCCGGCTACCCAGCCCCTAAATAATCACATAGAAACTTATTTAAATCACTGCTTGGCCCATTAGCTCTAGATTCTTATTGGCTAACTCCTGCATATATTTTAACCCATCTCCATTAATCTTAATCTGTGTATCTGCACGTGACTGTGGCTTATTGGGTAAAATTCTGTCCTGTCTGTCTCTGCCAACAGCTCCATGGCTTCCCCCTAAACTCTGTCTCCTTTCTCCCAGCATTAAGTTTAGTTTCCCCACCTACCTCTATTCCCTGTGCAAGCACAAGACAGTTTCTTTATTAACCAATGATATTCATAGCATACACATCACCTCTCAAACACTAACTTCCATTATATAAAGGGAAGGAAATATGTTGGAGGATCAATTTTTAAGGGAAATTACCATAATGAATGGTCAAATAATGTGAAGATTTTATAGACAGTAATGATTGAATAACTAGAGAAAGCAGATAGTAGCAGAACTATCCAGGAGAATATTGGGAACCTGCCTGCTTCAACAAGAAGGCTTTTAACTGTGAAATAGAAAATGAGATTGGGAAGACATTAATTAGTAGGTGTGAAACTGTGACTATCCATTTGATTATAGAAAAATTGATGGGTAGGCAGTGGATCTGTTTGAGTCACTGTATTTATTTGACCAGATAAACATTGGAAAGGACATGAAATGATGAAGGAAAAATGTAGGCTTTTGTGTGTGTGTGTGTGTGTGTGTGTGTGTGTCTGTCTGTGTGTGTTTGTGTGTGTGTCTGTGTACAACTGATGAGTGATTTATAATAACAAGTTTGGATCTATCTTCTAATAAATGTAATCTCATTACCTTCTCTGTTAACACTGCATTTAAACATTGTACAAATCATTTCTTTTCTTTTCTTTCTTTTTTTTTTTTTTGGTTTTTCGAGACAGGGTTTCTCTGTGGTTTTGGAGCCTGTCCTGGAACTAGCTCTGTAGACCAGGCTGGTCTCGAACTCATAGAGATCCGCCTGCCTCTGCCTCCCAAGTGCGGGACTAAAGGCGTGTGCCACCATCGCCCGGCTGTACAAATCATTTCAAAGTAGTATAGCACAACTAATAAAAACCCAGAGACATATATTGGGGTTCAAACTGAAAGGTCAGAGAAGTCAAGCAGCCAACCACTAGAGAGCTCTTACCTCTACAAAATCTTCAGACTGAAAGAGAGTGAGTTCCTGTCTCATCTCACCTTTATTCCTCTCTAGTGCTGGGATTAAAGGCATGCACCACCACTTCCTGGCCTCTATGGCTAACTAATGTGGTGGCTGCTCCTGGGAATAAAGATGTGTGTTCACCACTGTCTGGCCTGTATGCCTGACCATTGTGGCTACTTTGCACTCTGATCTTCAGGTGAACTTTGTTTATGAAAACACAAATGAAATGTCACTATAAAGTGTTGCACATCTGCTTCCCTCTACTCATAGAATAAAAATTCCATGAGGCTAGAAACTTGGTATGCTTATATACTTCTTAATAGCAAGTTCTAGAATGCAGACTGTGACAAATTAGGTGCTTGGCAATTAATAATGAATAAAAGACAGAGATGACTAATATTCATCTGGGGTCAGGTGACTGTAAGAGCTACAAAAATATAATCTCTTTATACTCGATTTTTTCATTAGACAGACGATTTACAAATCAATGATAAATGATCAAATTTCATTTCACTCAAGGAATTTAAAATGATATGGAAATAAAAGTATTTTTATTTATGTTCATGTTGGATGTCTCCAGTTCCTTGAAGAAAGGTTAGGGAAAGACAAGATCAGACATTAGAAGTATAGGAATAGGTTGTATACAGCAAATGCCAAGAAGAATAAAGGTCTATACAGACTGATTTCTATTCATGGTTCTTTCCTTGTCCAAGGTTTCAGTGACAGCAGATGCCAGCAGGAAACCCTCGCCAGACAAACAGGATCATAAGGCATCGTTGGACTCAATGCTTGGGGGTTTGGAACAGGAACTGCAAGATCTTGGGATTGCCACCGTGCCCAAGGGCCACTGTGCTTCCTGCGAAAAGCCAATTGCTGGGAAGGTAGGGTAATCCAGCATGTTGGTCTAATCAGTGTTTATGGGTGTCCAAGAATGGCTTTCTCTTTGTATTCTAAGATATTTTAATTTTTTGTTAACAACCACTGACTGCTTATATTATTCTGGATCCTGAGTTAAGTGATTTATTAGTATTCCTACATTTAATAGTTTAATCAATCTTTTAAGGAGATTTTATTATCATATCTTTTGCAAAAACAAGGAGGTCAAGCGCTCAGAGACATTGCTTGGAAAGATCAAAGTCTAGTAAGAAAGAAGCAAAGGGAACATTTGAGTTCAGAATGGTATACCTTCTGAGTTTGAATTCCTAATCACTTTTATTCACTGCCATTTCTGAGATGACCTTTCATACCACTTTCTCTCTTCAGACATTTCTTCAGACTAACTCTGAACCATTATTACCAAATCTACAGGGCAGGGCTTTCCAATTTGATTCTGGAAGGTTGCGAGGCAAGGTGTGCAGAGATTCAGAGCTGAGAAGTAAATTCTGCTTGGCTTCTTGATTAATCAGCATGGCAGGTCCCTTTTACTATTCTTTTTTTTTTTTTTACTTTTTTTTTTAATTGGAAAAAAAAGAAATTTCTGCCTCCTCCCTGCCTCCCATTTCCCTCCCCCTCCTCCCCTTCCTACCCTCTCTCCCCACTCATCCCCCTCCCTCTCCAGCCTGAAGAACAGTCAGGGTTACCTGCCCTGTGGAAAGTCCAAAGTCCTCCCCCCTCAATCCTGGTCTAGGAAGGTGAACATCCAAACTGGGTAGGCTCCCACAAAGCCAGAACATGAAGTAGGATCAAAACCCGGTGCCATTGTCCTTGGCTTCTCAGCAGCCCTCATGGTCCGCCAAATTCAGAGAGTCCAGTTTTATCCCATGCTTTTTCAATCACAGTCCAGCTGGCCTTGGTGAGCTTCCAATGGATCAGCCCCACTGTCTCCGTGGGTGGGTGCACCCCTTGTGGTCCTGACTTTTTTCCTCATATTCTCCCTCCTTCTGCTCCTCATTGGAACATTGGGAGCTCAGTCCGGTGCTCCAGTGTGGGTCTCTATCTCTATCTCCATCCATCACCAGATGAAGGTTCTATGGTGATATGCAAGATATTCATCAGTATGGCTATAAGATAGGGTCATTTCAGGTTCCTTATCCTCAGCTGCCCCAGGAACTAACTGGGGACATCGCCTTGGGCACCTGGGAGCCCCTCTATGTCCAAGTCTCTTGCCACCCCTAAGATGGCTCCCTTAATTAAGATGTGTGCTTCCCTGCTCCCCTAACCAACCTTTCTTTATCCCAATCATCCCGTTTCCCCAAGTTCCCCCCAACCTCCCCTTCTCACATTTCTCTCCCCTTCTCCCCTTACCCCCCTACCACCACACCCCCAAGATCCCAATTTTTTGCCCGGCAATCTAGTCTACTTCCCATAACCAGGAGGATAGCTATATGTTTTTTTTTGGGTTTACCTTCTTATTTAGTTTCTTTAGGATATCAAATTATAGACTCACTGACCTTTATTTATCTCCAGAAACCAATTATGAGTGAGTACATCCCATGTTCATCTTTTTGGTCTGGGTTACCTCACTCAGGATAGTGTTTTCTATTTCCATCCATTTGCATGCAGAATTCGCGAAGTCATTGTTTTTTACCGCTGAGTAGTATTCTAATGTGTATATATTCCACACTTTCTTCATCCATTCTTCCATTGAAGGGCATCTAGGTTGTTTCCAGGTTCTGGCTATTACAAATAATGCTGCTATGAACATAGTTGAACAAATGTCCTTGTCATATGATAGGGTATCTCTTGGGTATATTCCCAAGAGTGGTATTGCTGAGTCCAGGGGTAGGTTGACCGCGAATTTCCTGAGAAACTGCCACACTGCTTTCCAAAGTGGTTGCACAAGTTTGCATTCCCACCAGCAATGGATGAGGGTACCCCTTTCTCCACAGCCTCTCCAGCAAAGGCTATCATTGGTGTTTTTGATTTTAGCCATTCTGACAGGTGTAAGATGATATCTCAATGTTGTTTTGATTTGCATTTCCCTGATTGCTAAGGAGGCTGAGCATGACCTTAAGTATCTTTTGGACATTTGAACTTCTTCTGTTGAGAATTCTCTCTTCAGATCAGTGCCCCATTTTTTAATTGGGTTAATTAGCATTTTAAAGTCTTTTACTATTCTTTAAGTGTGGTTGCAGATGTCTTTAATGTAACCTAGTTCTTCCCAGGAGGTCTTGTCTAATGGAATGCAGCATGCAGAGTGCCCTCGAGAGGTGCATTCTGCTGCACTGCCATGCCAGGCTCTGTGATATCCCTAGGTGATCCATGCTCTGGGGCAATCCTGGCACCCAGAGCACTTCATTTGCAATCACTGCAAGGAGGAGATTGGCTCCAGTCCCTTCTTTGAACGGAATGGCTTGGCCTACTGTTCCAAGGACTACCACCATCTGTTCTCTCCACGGTGTGCCTACTGTGCTGCTCCCATCATGGATGTGAGTAACTCCCCAGCCCTGTCAGCTTTCATGTAGTATCTGATTACTCATTAAGAGCAATGGCCATGTTTTACAACTCTGGAGCCTTCTAATACCTCTCCATGTGTGCCGTTTCCAGAAAGTGCTGACAGCGATGAACCAGACCTGGCACCCAGAGCACTTCTTCTGCTCTCACTGTGGAGAGGTGTTTGGTGCAGAAGGTAAGTGGGAGGCTATGACTCCAGGCTGAGAGATGGGAAGGCCAGCAGCACTCCTCCTTGGGACTGCTGTCTGCTTAGTTTCTGTTCTCAGCACTGCCACTTAGAAGTCAATTTCATGCCTTGATGTTGTCTCTACTTTTCCCTATCATTACTACTTTTGGTTTAAATTGATTTTTTTTAAATTAAAGAAGTGGAAATTCATCATTTAAAAACAGATTGTGCCTCTGGAGATGGCTTGGCAGGTGAAGCCTTTGCTGCACATTTATGAAGAATACCTGAATCTGCTTAAAAGCTAGGGCTGGTAGCACAAGTCTGTGACACCAGTGTGTTCCTTCCAAAGATGTGAGGTTTCTAAGGACAATCCATAGAAACTTGCAGGCCAGCTAGCCTAATGCACACAGTACATGCAGACAGAAGAGACTGTCTTAAACATGGAAGGAAAGGACTGACACCAGAAGTTGTCGTTACCTCTACACATGAATTATGGCACATGTAACAAACATGCAAACACACATACATACCCCCTCTCCCACACACAATGTGTCACTGTTACTTAGAAGTATGAACCAATTTTTTCCCTTGGAATTAAAATTTGAGTTGCTTTCTTCTAGCTTAGTTTACACTATACTTACCACTAATTTACCTGATAGAACCATAAAATCCTTATCAAAATAGTCAGCTGCATCTGCTAATAAGCCTGCTCCATTTTATTTTATTGATGATTTTGCTCTAATCTGAAATGCTTTCTTCCTGCTAAGTAGCAGTCATTTTAATTTCCCCCAAATTATCCCTGGAATCTGCTGTTACTACCTTTCTCTTTAGATCCTCTATTTCCTGGACCCCACTTCTCCTTTCTCTGAGTGTGTTTTGATCACTTCCTGCATGTATAATGGGCATCCTGATTACTGTAACTTCCCGCTCTAACCTCCCCTTTACTGATTTTACCTCCTTCTTCCTCCTGATAAGTACCCTTTCCACACTTTTTGTTGTTGTTGATTTTTTTTTTGGTCTGATTGTTGAGACCCACTGTGTTTAACCAGGTGGGAGAGTTTCAGTGGTAGAGAAGTTGTCAACTTGTCAGCCGTTCCTAATGTGCCTTTCCCCACTCCCAGTGGAGAGATCGACTTATTTCTTAGGTATGCTAGAGCACCCAGAATCTCCACTAGATAGTTTCAAATAGTCCCTGTGTTTTGTGACATGATGGGGCATCAGCTCATCCAATAGCTTTTCAGACTTGAGCCAGTCCTGTTTTTCTCATTTTCTTTGTGATTCTTTCATAATTTAAATAATTCCTTACGTGTTTTTATTCTGTCACTGCCCTTGAGTTGCCTCAAAATAGAATTCTATAGGAATTATATATTAATATACAGTGGGAAATGTTTGCATTCCTAATTCTTAGGACTGTGTTCAGCTTCCATAATTGAGAAGTTTCCATTAAGCCTTTATTTTCATTTTGTATACTACCCAAATTTTTATTGCATTTTTATTTTGCCTGTGAATGTGAGCATACCATTTTATACATATGGAGGTTAGCAAACAGAGTGAGTCAGTTCTCTCCTTCTGCCTCGTGGGTCCCGATGATTGAACGTAGGTCCTCAGGCTTGGTGGTAAGTTCCTTTACCCTCTGAACCATCTCACCAGCCCTGTTTTGTCTTCCATATATGACCCATTTTAACAGTTTGCAAGGATTTATTTTCTGAATTGTCCTGACATTTTGTCCCTCTTTTATTGTTCATTTTGGTTTTGGAGCAATGGAGTGCCGTGTAGCTCGGGCTGGTTTGAGGTTTACTGTTTAGGTGATGATGTCTCCCAGTCTCTTCTCTACACCTCCCAGGAACACACATGCATGTGGATGCTAGAGGGAAACCTTAGGTATTATTCCTCAGGACCATAACTACGTGTGTGTGAGTGAGTGAGAAAAGGCCTGAAGCTTGCCGAGTAGGATTGACTCTTTTTGGAGCCCCACGATACCAACAGTCTCCCCAGTTGTGGATTACAAATGTGTGTCACTATGCCCAGTTTTTATTTAGTTGTTTGTTGTTTGCTTGCCTATTTACTTATTTGGTGGGTTCTGTCTGGGGATCTAACACAGTTCCTTGCCTTGTGTTTACAAGGCAAGCACTTCATTGACTGAGATATCATTGAAGGGATGGAAAGTATTTGAACTCAGGTCTCATTTCTGTAAGTGCCACATCACACTTTTGTTAACATATTCTAAGTACTCTTTGACTGAGATTTAATTCTCCTGTTGCTAAGTCTCCTTACCTTCTCAGTACCAACTTATACTTTAGTGGGCAATAGAGTCAGACATGATAGTACTGACATAAGGCACTAACAAAGTTCTTTGTAGTGATTTGCTTGTCCATTGGAGCTTGTTCAAAGCACTTAATACGTCAAAATGATACATATTTCCTGTATCAGTAGCAATAGAAATATGAAAATTAATTAGGCTAAATTAATAAATAGCCATTAAATGAATACTGTCTGATGGAGAATTCTTTGCTCTAAGCTTAACAGCCATCCTCTTCATCTGAGCAGGGGTGGCTACCTACATAAGACCTTCATTGGGCTTATTGACTATAGATATTCCTTCATAGAATAAGGGGCTAACTGGCCAACTGAATGTGATTCTGCTCTAGTGTGGTACATGGTCTCATGTTCTCAAGAGGTGCTAGAGCATACAGCATATTTAACTTTAGTGGAAGAGGAAATTCTGTCTGTGCTGCTGTACTAAAGTTGTTATCCATGTTCAGGGCGGCTATCTGGTGGTGTGGCTGCTTTGGGATTACCCATACTCTATAAACACAATGAACTCAATGATTCCCTAAGTTGGACTTTTGTGAAATCATACTTTGGCTTATCTTTGATGACCTATAAGGAGAGGGTGAACAGCACTATCTAATGATAATTATGTTGTAGAAATTGCCTGGAAACAGGAAAGGGAATATTTGAAGAACAGCCATAGTTGCATACAAAAGAAAAATGCCCAACCCTTAAGGATAACTAGTTGTTCTTGAGTTGGGCTCATCCTAATATGATAGTTCACTGGTTCATTATGATATGAAATAGACATGAAATTACACTGAAAACATATATTAATAGAGGCAATGGCAATGGAGCCATTTACTACTTAGAAGTTCCTTTTGGGTTATAGTCATGCTCTTTTTCCTGGCTTTCTCATAAATGGGTCCACTGTCATATGGTCAGTTCATTAATTAGATAGCATCCTGACTTTCATTCCAGGACACAGACACATATAGAGTTTTGATAATAACAGTTAAATTGTGAAACCTCCTGGGAAATTAAATTCATCTGCATTTTTCTTCAGTTCAGAGAATCCCTCTTTAAGGCTAAAGTTTTTAAATGCATTGGCCCTCAGCGTTTTTCCTAGGGACCTATGTCCTCAGTGCTTCCCATCTCTCTTTTTAATTGTTCATTATCTCGGCCATGCAGGTGCTCTTTGATTTCCCCTGTGGCTAAGAGACACTGGAGTGAAAACACTCTCCCATGTCTCTGTGGTAACTTTTAATTGTCAGTGTCTTTCATTCATTCTCTTGAGGTAATTGGCCCCTGAGCGAGCCTTCAGGACAGTGCAGAAACTTTTCCAATTTAGGGGGTTACTATGTACAGAAACATTATAGCAATTTTGGTGGATGGATTGCTTTGATTCCCCTCCTGAGACTCATCCAAGTAGAAATGGAGGGTGTTACTCTTTTACTGTCTCACTCTGGAGACCACTGCTCTGCAGATTCCTAAATGGGGTTCATACCTAGGTTAGGTAGTATGTCTTGCAGCTTTCTTAAGAAATACCAACTTATATCACTTGGGGGCATGTTAAGAATGCAAAATCTTTAGTGCCATAAATAAAAAAATTCGGGGGGTGGGGAGAGGAGGAAAGACCTAGCAATCCGCATTTTAACAAATTTTCAGGTGAGTGAGACATGCTGGAGTGAAAAAGAATGCTGTTTTACTCCAAAAGATACCTGTGGGTATTTCTTTCCTTAAGCAGTGATGATGGCGGTGTGGGGTTGACATTCACTTTCCCTGAAACAGACTCTAGAAATCTTCCCAATGGGTCAGAAGACAAAGAGAAAAGTAAAGTAAGCTTTCTGAGTCTGTGGGGTTCAGAAGAATAACACAGGACAGATATGAAATTCTGAGTCTGTGGGGTTCAGAAGAATAATACAGGACAGATATGAAATTGCTAGGTTGGATTCTTAGATTCCTAGGCCTTACGATTTTGACAACTTACCCATTTTTGTTTTAGAGAAAACATAATTGAGTGAAGTAAGCTCCATCCAACAGTGACAAGAACGAAAGGCGGAAAGAACAGCCATGCGATTTAGGTCCTACCTGATATCCTATTACAGTTTTATGATCTGGTTACTATGATCACAGGACCTTTCTAGAATCTTCCTGGAGTAGACAGCTTGAACAAACCACTAAACACACTTTGTTTCATACCACTAGGCTGGTGAGGCACAGGGTGGCTTCTCATGTGTATACAGTTTTGGTTAGGATATTCGCACTTAGTTGACCTATCAGTTTCCATGGAAAGGTCAAGTTTTGGATGCATTTAAGTTAGAGGTGGGATGTGAGTTTTATCGCCTCTACTGACTAGTTAACTATGGATAATTTATCAAAGTCAATTACTATTTAGTGTTATCTTATTTTAAAGTATTTTAAATATTGTGTGTGGGGGGTAATGGTAGCAAGACCAATGGTATCTAGTTTCTCTCAGAGCTAATTTTTCAGTGAGGGAAGATAGCCTATAACAATAATTTAAGATAAAGTAAGTGCGATGAAGATGGATTGACAGAGAAGGGCTGGGTTGATGTCAATGTAAAGGTGGCCTTTTGAGCTGAATTACAGTTGTATCAGTGGCAGGAATAGAACTTCAGGCTAAAGGGAACACTTTGTATCAAGGTGTTAAGTAGAAATAGCCCCTAGTACTTAGACTGTGATCCAGGTTCAATGCTAAAAGGCACGTGCATTGTCTTCTTTTGAACATGGGGATACTAAAGTTGGGAAAAGTTACAATAATGACCTTATCTCTGCTTCTAATGTAGCTTTAAAGGACTCAAAGGCTGAAACTATGAATCTTTGATTTTATCTTTTCAGGTTTTCATGAGAAGGACAAGAAGCCATATTGCCGAAAAGATTTCTTAGCCATGTTCTCACCTAAGTGTGGTGGCTGCAACCGCCCAGTGTTGGAAAACTATCTTTCGGCAATGAACACTGTCTGGCACCCAGAGTGCTTTGTGTGTGGGGTTTGTATGCTCAATTACCTTCAGTTTTAGGGAAAATCGAATCGTATTCTTCCCCGAGTGGACTAGTTGCTACATAGTGAGATAGTTTATAGTCTAAAGTGAGGAATCTATGTTAGTTTTATTTATTTATTTAAAAAGAAAAATAGGACTTTTGATGGTCTGTTTTGCAATGTGTAAATCTAGCCCTTGTTTGTCAAGGACCTGAGATAAATCCTACAACTGTCAAGAATTTTGAAGATGAACATCTTATTTGGTGGCATTATCTCTTGATGTGCATTTCTTTTGTCTGTGTTCATTCCATCCTCAGGACTGCTTCAGCAGTTTTTCTTCTGGCTCCTTCTTTGAACTGGATGGCCGTCCATTCTGTGAACTCCATTACCATCAACGCCGAGGGACCCTCTGCTATGGCTGCGGGCAGCCTATTACTGGCCGCTGCATCAGTGCCATGGGGCACAAGTTTCATCCTGAGCACTTTGTGTGTGCTTTCTGCTTGACACAGCTGTCAAAAGGCATCTTCCGAGAGCAGAACAATAAGACCTACTGTCAACTCTGCTTCACTAAGCTCTTTCCACAGTAGTTCCCGTCGATCTGCCATCTACTTCATGTTGCCTGAGACCAGGGCAGGGAAGAGCACACTTTGTTTCCCTGACCTTCACTCAGTGGGCTAGTAGAGTACAAAAAATGAGCAAATAAGGGAATTTCTGCATGTTACTAGGCCTATAATCTTATTTTTGAAGACATTTCTTATTATGTATTTGCATTTAGATCTAGATCATGCTATCAAGGCCCTTTGAAGGTATATTTCTCATGTGCACAATTCATTCCACCTCTGGTTTTCTGTTTCTCACCTTTTACCTCTACTGATGCCCCTCTCAGACCTTCAGCTGTGGGCCCCAGAGTCTGACTTTTTCTTTTCTCTCAGGAGTCATGATTCTACTCTTAAGCCTTTATAGTGCCTTCCCTCAATGTTTGCTATTTTAAGAGGAAGTGTATTTTAACTGACATCTGTGAATAAAGCAGCTTGTGGTTTTGGTGACTCACTGTCATATTCATGTGATAGACAAATGTTTTGCTTCCTATATTATAGAACACCAGGTCCTATTTGCAGCTAAATTTGTACCCCCTTTCTTCTTTCCTTGCATATAGCAGTGTAAACCCTTTTTTAATCAGAAAAAGCTAAAAGATGAGACCTATTGTTTCTAACTCTTCTCTTTAATTTGGGCCTTTACCCATTTTACTTTTCAGACTGAAATCTTTGAATAGTTACAAGGTAACAAGTCTTTTAGAATCTGTCTTCACTTTTTTTTTTATCTAAAAAGATCTGGTTTCCCATTAAATACCTTAAAAATGCATTTCAAAAATGAAACATGAAGGATGTGTCTCTTTCAGAACTACCTGATGGAGACAAATGACAAATGTCTGTGCATATTATCTCCAAGGAAAGATGTTATTAAAGACAAATGAGGGTCTTTTAGTTTGGACAAGAAAGCTAAGCCACAAACAATTAATACTTGTTTTTTCAAAACACTTTAGGTTAATTTTTTTTTTTTGATCCTATTGGTTTGTTTACAGAATAGGCTGCACACGGAGCCATGATTCTGTAACTGAGGCGCTCATTGGGCATGGTGTGCTTTATTTTCTTACCAGAGTCTTCAAAATAATTCTTTGACTATTTTATTATATCAGAAATCATATGTTTTTTTGGAATCCTAGATGCTGAAATTGCAGGAAGATCCCCTTTCATTGGAAGGTGCCCCCCACAAAAAAACTTAGGACCAAATGTGTTTTTAGGTTGGTATGAGAATAATACTTCTTATAGATTAAAATGGACTAAGTGATTCTTGCCAAGATTCATTATATGTCTCCTTTGCTAGGATGAATAAAAACGGAGTTTTGAGAGTTCAGAAGCAGCAGTGACAGCTAATTCTATGAAATAGGAACATGTGTGGGAGGCCACAGAGCTAACGGAGCCATCTGGCCTTTTGTTTGGTTGGCTGAACATAGCAGACGAAACACAACGCACTTTCAGCTTCTCAGTGTCTTTTCCACTTCATCTCCACTGATGACATCAAAGCAGGTGTGAATGAGGCAGTGTTCACAGTCACTTTGGCACTTTGACAAAGTGAACTTGAGGTTTCAGGGCACAATAAAATAAAAGTTCAGGTGCAGAGTGCTTTCGTTTGTTTGAAGAACTGCCCTTTTGAGATCTTTTACAATGTAAATATTTAAAAATATCAGAGAGTTGTCAGAACTCACAAGCATTTAGTTAAGAATAAAAGTGTCCTCCTTTCACAGTAGAGGTAGTTATGTTTGCTCCAGAAGAGATGCTGCCTCAAGACCCAGGCTTTTAACAAGAAAACGACCTTCAGGTAAATGTTCTCCTTAAGAAGCACCTGCCGACACCCAAGTGCATTATTTAAACTTACCACCTAACTTCTTTTCTTGGTTACAAGTAACTCCTAAGTGTTCAAAAACATAAAACTCTTCTCCAAAGCAGTAGTTTTCCATCCTTGGCTATCTGTATACAGAAAACAAGTTTATTTTAGAACCCTGCTGTTGAGGAGTTCCCACCTGGCCCACTATTCTGTGAAATATTGAGTTCTCCAGGATGATGCTTGGACAGACACAGTTGCTTTGTGATGGAGGTGGGTCTTGTATCTTATCTGTTGCTTTCATTGGTTAACTAATAAAGAAACTGCCTTGGCTCTCATAGGACAGAAAATTAGGTAGGCGGAGTAGACAGAACAGGATTCTGGGAAAGAGAAGCTGAGAGAGTGAGTCGCCATGATGTTCCCAGTCCAGACAGATGCAGGCTAGAATCTCCCCGGTAAGCACACCTTGGGGTGCTACACACATTATCAGAAATGGGCTAGTCCAGGTGCAAGAGCTAGCCAATAAGAGGCTGGAACTAATGGGCCAGGCAGTGTTTAAAAGAATACAGTTTCCGTGTAATTATTTCGGGGCATAAGCTAAGCCATGTGGGCGGCCGGGTGCCGGGAACACAGCCCTCTTACTACAGCTTTGCCTTATAAGATTTGGTCACGTGTTCCTCTCATGGTATGTGATGCCTGTTCAATGTGTGTTCCTGTGTTTATTACTTATATGGGGAGGAAAAGTTTATTTTCTAGCTCTTATAAACAAAACTCCAGTGAGTCATCCTAACTAGACTAGCATAGGTCACATTTCTATTAGTGACTATGAATTTATCCAAATTGTTGGGGGAATGGATTGTACAGTTTGGCATGAGAGAAACTGGAATCACTCACAGAATAGAGGCCAGGTGGATTAAGAGTTCTGAAACACACAGACTTTATGATGGCTATGGGAACACTCAAAAACCTGGGTGCTATGGCTTAGTCTCAAACTTATATTTTCAAAGTGAACGTTTCCTTTCAGATGCCAATGGATCCGAGTCTCAGATGGTTCTCCTCGTGGTGAGCACTCTCACTTCTAAATGACCGAAGAGGAATCTATCTACCACATAATTTCCTCAAAAAGGATTCTTACGTGAAATATGATCTAATCTCTTAATCTCTTCATTATCCTAGTGTTAAATTGATTTACTAGAAATATTTTCTCACTTCATTATAAATACATACTCCAGAAAAACAAAACAAAAAACAAAAACAAAAAACCACAAAGTGAACACTTTAAAAATCTTAGTTTCATAGAATTCAAAGCAAGCAAGTACGTGTTTATTCCTTGATGGTTCAGAAACAAAGGAAAGTGAGGTATGATGGTGCCATGAGAAGTACATGGCAGAGATATTGATTGCTTATAGGAACACAGCAGTAAGAAGCATCACAGGCTGGGAAGAGGCTCATTGCCAGGTGTGCCAATGTACACTTGTAATCCCAATGTTGGGTAATAGCACAGATCAATAGATTTCTGGGGCTCTGAAGGTAGTGTAACTCAAATGGTGAGAGACTGTCTTGAAAAATAATACATAAGCACATAGTACAACCTGTACATATACATACCCAGCCCCCCACCCCCTGGCATACACAATGTCCACACAAAAGAAACTCCAAGGAAGATTTGGTTTAGGAATGTGAAAACAAAAAAAAAAAATTTCTAGCTGAAATAAAGATGAATTGCATAGCATGCTCAGGGCTCTAGGTTTGATACCCACAACTACAAAAACAAAACAAACACATATTTAAAGATGAGGAGTGATTTTTTTTTTTAAGACAGGGTTTCTCTGTAGCTCTGGAGCCTGTTCTGGAACTAGCTCTAAACTAGGCTGGCCTTGAGCCTCCCGAGGGTTGGAATTAAAGGCATGCACCTCCACCGCCTATTAAGGAGTGACTTTTATTTTTTTAAACTTGTGTTGCCAAATTTTATTTTTATTTCTTTTTTAAATTGATTTTTATTGAGCTCTACATTTTCCTCTGCTTCCCTCCCTGCCGTTCAACCCTCTTTTAAGGTCCCCAATGCTCCCAATTTACTCAAGAGTGACTTCTTTTGAAGATAAGTTACAAGCCAGTCTTCAGTAAGGCCAAAAGCAAGACTCACTAAAATACAAAACTGGAAAAGCAATAAAAACAGACAGGAAGACCAATGAAACTAAAGACCCAGATATTAATCCACACACCTATGAACACCTTATTTTTGACAAAGAAGCTAAAATTATACAATGGAAAAAAAGAAAGCATCTTCAACAAATGGTGCTGGCATAACTGGATATCAACATAGAATGAAAATAGATCCATGTCTATCACCATGCATAAAACTCAAGTCCAAATGGATCAAAGACCTCAGCATAAACCTAGCTACACCGAACCTCATAGAAGAGAAAGTGGGAAGTACACTTGAATGCATTGGCACAGGAGACCACTTCCTAACTATAACCCCAGTAGCATAGACACTGAGAGAAACAAAAATGGCACCTCCTGAAACTGAAAAGTTTCTGTATAACAAAGGACACAGCCAACAAAACAATACGACAGCCTAAAGATGAAGAAAGATCTTCACGAACCCCACATTGGAAAGAGGGCTGATCTCCAAAATATACAAAGGACTCAAGAAATTGGTCATCAAAAGAATAAGCAATCCAATAAAAAAAATAGAGTACAGACCTAAACAGAGAACTCTCAACAGAGGAATCTAAAATGACTGAAAGACACTTAAGGAAATGCTCAGCATCCTTAGCCATTAGAGAAATGCAAATCACAACAACTCTGAGATTCCATTTTACACCTGTATGAATGGCCAAGATCAAAAACACTGATGACAACTCATGATGGAGAAGATGTGGGGTAAAATGAAAAGTCCTGCATTGCTGATGGGAGTGCAAATTGGTCCAACTCTTTTGGATATCAGTATGGCGATTTCTCAGAAAATTAGGAAATAATCTTCCTCAAGAACCAGTAATACCATTTTGGGTATAAAGCCAAAGAATGCTCAATTGTACCACAAGGACTTGTGCTTAACTATGTTCATAGTAGCATTGTTTATCATAGCTAGAACCTGGAAACAACCTAAATGCCCCTTGACTGAAGAATTGATAAGGGAAATGTCGTACATTTACATAATGGAGTACTACACAAAAGAGAAATTAATGATATCTTGAAATTTGCAGGCAAATGGATGGATCTAAAAAATATCAGATCGAGTGAGGTAACCTAGACTCAAAAAGACAAATATTATGCATACTTAATCATAAGTGGCTTTTAGACATAAAGCAAAGAAAACCAGCCTAAAAATCACAGTCCCAGCGAACCTAGAAAACAATGAGGACCTTAAGAGAGACAGATGGATCTAATCTACATGGGAAATAGAAAAACACAAGATCTCCTGAGTAAATTGGGAGCATGGGACCATGGGAGAGGGTTGAAGGGGAGGGAAGAAGAAGAAAGGGGAGCAGAGAAAACTGGCCTTGTCCCGTACTCAGACTAATGACTATCTTGAATATCACCATAGAACCTTCATCCAGAGATGGATGGAGATAGAGACAGAGACCCACATTGGAGCACTGGACTGAGCTCTCAAGGTCTAGTTGAAAAGTGGAAGGAGGGATAATATGAGCAAGGAAGTCAGGACCACGAGGGATTTGTTCACCTACTGAGACAGTGTGCATGAGCTAATGGGAGCTCACCAAATCCAGCTGGACTGGGACTGAGGGAGCATGGGATCAAACTGGACCCCCTGAATGTGGCTGACAATTGGGGTAGACTGAGGAGCCAATGATAATGGCACTGGGATTTGTCTCTACTGCATGTACTGGCTTTTTGGGATCCTATTCTATTTGGATGCATACTTTCCTAAGCCTGGAAGTAGTGGGAAGGGCCTTACTTTCTTAAGTCCGGATGCATGGGGAAGGGCCTTGGACTTCCCACAGGGCAGGGTACTTTGCCCTTTCTTAGGACTGGAGGGGGTGAGCAGGGAGGGTGTGGGGGGAGTGGGAGGGAAGTGGGAGGAGGGGAGGAAGTGGAAACTTTGACTTGTATTATTTATAAAATAATAATAAAAAATGAATACAGTGGAGCAAATGTCTTTGTGGTATGAGTGTGCATCTTTTGGGCATACCCAGGAGAGCTATTGCTGGTTCTTGAGGTATATTAATTCTCAGTTTTCTGAGAAACTTCCATACTAATTTCCAAAGTGGCTGTACAAGCTTGTACTCCCACCAGCAAAGGAGGAGTGTTCCCCTTACAGCATAGGCTAGGCTGTCATCAGTGTTTTTGTTCTTAGTCATTCTGACAGGTGTAAGATGGTATCACAGAGTCATTTTGATTTGCATTTTTCTGATGGCTAAGTATATTGAGCAATTCCATAAGTGTCTTTTGGCCACTTGAGATTCTTCTGTTGAGAATTCTCTGTTCAGATCTGCACCCCATTTTAAAATTAGATTATTTGGTATTTTTATGTCTAGTTTCTTGAGTTCTTTATATATTTTGGAGATCAGTCCTCTGTATGATGTAGTGTTGGTGAAAATACTTTCTGATTCTGTAGGCTGCTATTTTGTCTTATTGACTGTATCCTTTGGCTTACAGAAGCTTCTCAGTTTCAGTAGGTCCCATTTATTAATTGTTGCTCTCAGTGTCTGTGCTACTGGTTCTGTATTTATAAAGTAGCCTCCTATGGCCTTGAATTCTAGGCTATTTTCTACTTTCTTTTCTATCAAGTTCAGTGAAGCTTGATTTATGCTGAGGTCTTTGATCCACTTGTACTTGAGTTTTGTACATGGGGATAGATACTGCATTCTTCTACATGTGGACATCTAGCTATGCCAGCACAATTTGTTGAAGATGCTTTCTTTTTTTCCATTGTATATTTTTAGCTTCTTTGTCAAAAATCATGTGTTCATAGGTATGTGGATTAATATTAGGGTCTTTAATTTGATTCTGTTGGTCTACCTATCTGTTTCTATTCCAATACCAAGCTGTTTTCATTACTCTAGCTCTATAGAAGAGCTTGAAGTTAGGGATCGTGATGCCTCTGGAAATTCCTTTCTTGTACAAGATTGTTTTGACTACCATGTTTTTTTTTTTATATAGGAGGATCTTCTGTCTTTACGTTACTTTCATTGGTCAAATAAAGAAACTGCCTTGGCCTTTTGATAGGCCAGCCCTTATGTGGGTGGAGTAGACAGAACAGAATGCTGGGAGAAAGAAAGCAGAGTCAGGCAGATGCCATGATGCTCTGGCCTGAGAAGGACGTAGGTTAGAATCTTCCCGGTAAGCCACAACCCTGTGGTGATACACAGATGACTAGATATGGGTTAAAGGAAGATATGAGAGTTCGCCAGTAAGAGGCTAGAGCTAATGGGCCAGGCAGTGTTTAAATGAATACAATTTGTGTGTTGTTATTTTGGGTGTAAAGCTAGCCATGCAGGAGCCAGGCGTGATGAAAAGCAGGCCTGTTCATCTCATTACTACAGTTTTTTGTTTCGCCATATGAAGTTGAGTATTGTTCTTTTGAGGCTTGTGAAAAATTATGTTGGTATTCTGATGGGAATTGCATTGAATCTGTATACTGCTGTTGATAAGATTATCAATTTTATTATGATGATCCTACCTATCTAAGAACATGGGAGATCTTTTTATTTTCTGAAATCTTCTTCAATTTCTTTCTTCAAAGACTTAAAGTTCTTGTCAACAACCCATAATAAAACAGGCTTGCATGAACCTTCAAGACACTAGGAGATAGTTATTATTTGAACCAGTTTGTTGGCACCAGGACTAAAACTACTATCTCTGGGTCCTGGTGATTAATGGGCTTTAAGAAGAGACTTGTATGATTTAGGCAACCAGTTAAGTTTATATGATTTGACCATGAAAAATTAATTATTTAGATCTTTAGATTCTTGGTCCTTCTTGTAGTATCAAAGGTCTCTTTCTCTATTAAATTGCTGGATATTGCTAACAGCAAGAAGATAAGATATTATGTTTCTGCATCTTGGCAAATGGCTCATCACATGAAAAACTTGAAATGACCTCAAGGTTGCTACATTAGTTCAAAGATGGATAGAGAGTATTTGTGTCTGGTCTCGAACAATTCTGAAATCTCAGTTTTCTCTAACTTTTACAACCTTTTCTAATGTTGTGTGAATGTGAAATGAAATCACACAAGGGCTAGAATGTAGTAGATATCCTGTATGTATGAATTCAGGGAATTAATATTAGTGAAGCAGTAAACTGTGCTTCTTGTCATCTCTATGCTCCAGCTTCTTTATAATTAAGTTTATTAGAAAACAATTTTCTAAAAGTATTTTTGTTCACAGTCCTGTTTGTACTTGAACTTGTGCAATCAATTTTATGAAAAAATAGAGTTTTTCAAAGTCTGTTTTTGCTTATTTAAGAATTTCTCTCTATTGAGATTTAGGTAAAGAGTAAGCTCCCAACACAGGAAATCTATGGGCTAAGCAAAAGTGTGTATATTCAAAGATTTCTTTCATGATATTTTGATGAATTTTTCCTGTTAATAACCTTAGCTTACAACCAGAAGGAATTGGCTCTCCCTTGTCTCCTGAGGGATCTTTTAGGATCTTTCATATTATAGAGTTGTCCTAGTCCCCACAGGAAAGTGTTGTTTTGATTGTATGTTTTCATATCACTGAGCTCTGGATTGGGGTTGATTCCTTGGGGATGTTCCTTTCAGAGGATCCCGGATATACATAGGTACCAATCTCTTGGAGATCTCAGTATCTTATTCAGTTTGGTGTGGCTCTCAAGGCCTCATCCAAACTGTAGCAGCATCTGAACTGCCTTTGCACCTTTATAACACAGTTTCAGGAATTCTCCTATGCTTTGAAAGTGAAGGACCTCAGAGACCAAACAGTTCTTTCTATTTTTTCAGGCTTCAAAAAGTCTAGTGGTTGAAGCCAGTTTTCAGGTAAGATCTCAGAAGTTCCAAAATCATAGGTATGTTTTCCCTGACTTTTGATTTTTTTTTTAAAATTAAAGTAACATTCTTTATTTTATGGATAGAAATAAAGAGGTGGTCTTGGAGGATAGGAGTCATATATATATAGATACAAAAGACCCAGATTCTATTTCCCAGGCTCTTCTCTGTTTTACAAGATTAGATACAGAAGTTTCCAATAGCTGCATTTCAGTCGCCTCTGCTTAGAAAACAACTGCTGACATAGTTGTTACTAGATGGGATTTTGCCACCGAATTGTGCCCATAAAACCTAAGAAACAAGTTCAAATGCTTAACCTACAGTTTAATAAAGTCATAGATAATTAATTTATATTTAACACTGCTATTGAGCACACAGTAGCTGAATTAACCCTCATTTTATGTTGACTTGTCTCTATGCTGCTACACTTGGGTCACTTTACCACCTTGGGCCACATAGCAGGTCCTTATCTCAAGAAAGGACCCAATCTTAAATTAGATGTAATGCTGCAATTTATTCGTTTGGTTAACTAGCATTTAAGTACACTCTATGGCTGCCAGCAATCTAGGCAACAAGTAAATCATGCAACAAATGACAAACAAAATAGTCTCTCTTACTTCCTTCATAAAATTTCATCACCCTACCACATTTCAAATGGGGAACAAAGACTGGGGGAGTCTTTATATTTCTTTTATGCAGTCCAAAATATGCTTAGATGAAATGTACAATGAAACTGACTGCAGAAGCATCTGTAGTCATTTCAAAGGACTTAACACTATAATAAAATGAAAGGGTAGAACATGTGTCTTGCATGCTGCATTTTTCATATTTGTTAGTGCTCCATTTTTATAATATCAAAATATCTTCTTTTATAGCTTCGTGGCTCATTCTCCTTGACCATCAGGTGAAATTCAAGCTGACTTTAATGGAGAACAGCTCAGAAGTGACAGAATTCATCCTGTTGGGATTGACAGATGACCCCAACCTTCAGGTTCCTCTACTACTGATATTTTTATTTATCTACCTTGTCACTTTGATTGGTAATGGAGGAATGATGGTCATAATCTTCTCAGAGTCCCACCTCCACACTCCCATGTACTTCTTCCTCAGTCACCTGTCCTTTGTAGATCTGGGATACTCAACAGCTGTAGCTCCCAAGATGGTGGCTGTACTTCAGTCAGGGAACAAGGTCATCTCCTACAATGGGTGTGCAGCTTAGTTTTTCTTCTTTGTGGGTTTTGCCACTGTTGAGTGCTATCTTCTAGCTTCCATAGCTTATGACTGCCATGCGGCAGTGTGTAGACCTCTTCATTACACCACCACCATGACAACGGGTGTTTGTGCCATCCTGACCATTGGCTCTTATGCCTGTGGCTTCCTCAATGCCTCAATCCATGCAGCAGATACCTTCAGACTATCCTTCTGTGGTTTTAATAAAATTAATCATTTTTTCTGTGACATACCCCCACTCCTGGCCCTTGCATGTTCCAATACACACATCAGTAAGCTTGTTGTCTTTTTTGTTGTGGGATTCAATGTCTTTTTTACCCTCCTGGTAATTCTCATCTCTTGCCTTTTCATATACATTGCTATTCAAAGCATGAAGTCTTCTGAGGGACGAAAGAAAGCTTTCTCTACCTGTGCTTCTCACCTCACTGCCGTGTCCATCTTCTATGGCACAATAATCTTCATGTACTTGCAGCCCAGTTCTGGTCAGTCCATGGACACAGACAAAATAGCATCTGTGTTCTACACTGTAGTGATTCCCATGCTGAACCCCTTGATCTACAGCCTGAGGAACAAAGAAGTGAAAAGTGCCCTCTGGAAAATACTCAAAATACATTACGCTCAGTCTTTTAGTGTGAGTTAGAAGTAGTTAGGTAAGTAAGGGATACATCTCCTGAGCCACCGAGACTTTTTTTTTGAAGTCTGAAGAATTTCAGTTCTGCATCCCCATGAATAGTGATTATTTCAGTGGTTTAAGAAGCAGCACTTGGGGCAGACGAGCGACGCAGGCGGGCGGCGCCGGCAGAGGAGCGACGCAGGAGGGCAACACAGACCGCAGGCTGAGCGACGCAGGAGGGCAACACAGACCGCAGGCTGCAGCCGGGACTGGCAGGGACAGGTGCTGCGGCAGAGGACGCAGGGACCAGCGCGCAACACCTAGAGCAGATCGCCCCACTACAATTAAATCAAAGAGGTGAGGCAGACGCACGTGGCGGGCGTAGACCTGCAGACACCAGCGAGTAGAGGAGGTCCACGGGGTTAGTCGTATCCCTGAAGACCACCCTGTATAGGGAGAGTGTTCTTGCCCCGCGACTGGACACAGGAAACGGAGCAGGGGCACTCCTGAGACCTCTCTCCCCCTGGCATATCCCACATTGTGCCCAGGGTCCTCCTTCACTCCCCCTCCCTTCCGCTGGGCACGGGATCATCAAGACTAACCTGTTTGGGCGCTGGATAGGGAGCTAGGGGCAGAGGGCAGCAGGAGTTCCTCTGCTTTGGTGGCTGGCCTGCAGAGGGGTTGGCCTTTTGTTGGCGAGGTCCCTGGCAAACCAGGAGCCTGGTCCTGGTCCTGAAGACCCTTCTGAGTAGTGAAAGAGATCTTGGCCAGCGGCGGAACCCAAGAAACGGGGAGAAGGCATTTTGTAAGCAGGGCCCCTGGCCAGCAGGAAAACCCACTCCTGCTTTAAAAGACACATTAGACAGCATCGATAGGACGAGATGGGCAGGTGCCAGGGCAAGAATTCACCCAACAATCTGAAAAGCAACATGAAAACACCAGAACCCAATGATCTCACAACAGAAGGACTTGAACACCCTAACACAGAAGAAGTGGAAAAAAATTGACTTTATGATAGCAATAGAGTCCCTTAAACAACATGTAAAAACACCCTTATAGAAATAGAGGAGAAGTACAACAAAAAGTTTGAAGAATTGAGTAAATACATACATGAGACCCTGGGAAACCATGAAAAAACGAACAAACAGGTAATGGAAACAGTTCAAGAATTGAAAACTGAAATGGAAAAAAGGAAGAAAACACAAACTGAGGACCAGCTGGATATGGAAAATCTAGGTCAACGAGCAGAGTCTACAGAAACAAGCATAATCAATAGAATACAAGAGATAGAAGAAAGAATCTCAGATTCTGAGGACACCATAGAGAAAATAAATGCACTGATCAAAGAAAACAGCAAAGCCAACAAATACTCATCACAAAACATTCAGGTAATATGGGACACAATAAAAAGACCAAACCTAAGAATAATATGAATAGAAGAAGGAGAAGAGTCACAGCTCAAAGGCCCAGAAAATATTCTTAACAAAATTATGGAAGAAAACTTTCTCAACATAAAGAAAGATATTCCTTTGAATATTCAAGAAGCATACAGAACACCAAACAGACTGGATCAAAGAAGAACATCCCCTCGCCATATAATAATCAAAACACAAAATATACAGGTTAAAGAAAGAATATTAAGAGCTGCAAAGGAAAAGGGGCAAGTAACTTATAAAGGTAAACCAATCAGACTCACACCTGACTTCTCCATGGAAACCATGAAAGCCAGAAGGTCCTGGATAGAGGTTCTGCAAAAACTAAGGGACCATGGATGCAAACCCAAACTACTATACCCAGCAAAGCTATTGTTCACTATCAATGGAGAAAACAAGACATTCCAAGATAAGAACAAATTTAAACAATACGTAGCCACAAACCCAGCCCTACAGAAAATAATAGAAGGAAAATCACAACCTAAGGAATCCAGCATTGCCAACACTGCCTACAATAACTCAGGCATCTAGTGAACCTTCACCAGCACACCTCAAAGAAGGGAGACACACAAACGCTACTACCAAAAACAACAAGAATAACCGGAGTAAACAACCACTGGTCATTAGTATCACTTAATATTAATGGCCTCAATTCACCCATAAAAAGGCACAGGCTAAGGGATTGGATACGAAAACAGGATCCAACATTCTGCTGTTTGCAAGAAACACATCTCAACCACAAAGACAGGCATCTCCTCAGAGTAAAGGGTTGGGAAAAGGTGTTTCAAGCAAATGGTCCTAAGAAAAAAGCAGGTGTGGCCATACTAATTTCTAACAAAACTGACTTCAAACTAAAGTCAATCAGAAGAGATCGAGATGGACACTTTATACTCATAACAGGAACAAGGCATCAGGATGAAGTCTCAATCCTGAATATCTACGCCCCTAATATAAAAGCACCCACCTATGTAAAAGAAATATTACTAGAACTCAAGGCAGACATCAAACCACACACACTAGTAATAGGAGACTTCAATACACCTCTTTCTCCAATGGACAGGTCAATCAGATAGAAACCTAATAGAGAATTAAGAGAATTATTGGAGGTAATGAAGCAAATGGACTTAACAGACATCTATAGAACATTCCACCCAAAAAGGAAAGAAGATACCTTCTTCTCTGCAGCTCATGGAACCTTCTCAAAAATTGACCACATACTTGGAAACAAAGGAAACCTCCACAGATACAAAAAAAATATCAGTGTCCACCTGTGTCTTATCAGATCACCACGGACTAAAGCTAGAAGGCAATAACAATGCTACCCCCAGAAAGCTGACAAACTCATGGAAACTGAACAGTCAACTACTGAACCACACATGGGTCAAAGAAGAAATTAAGAAAGAAATTAAAGTTTTCCTTGAATTTAATGAAAATAAAGAGACAACATACTCAAACCTATGGGACACATTGAAAGCAGTGCTAAGAGGAAAGTTCATAGCACTAAGTGCCCACTTAAAGAAAACAGAGAAAGCATACATTGAGGACTTAACAGCACACCTGAAAGCACTAGAGAAAAAAGAAGCAGATGCACCCAGGAGGAGTAGAAGACTGGAAATAATCAAACTGAGGGCAGAAATCAACAAAATAGAAACACAGAAAACAGTCCAAAGAATCAATGAAACAAAAAGTTGGTTCTTGGAGAAAATCAACAAGATCGACAAACCCCTATCCAAACTAATTAAACAACAGAGAGAGAACACGCAAATAAATAAGATCAGCAATGAAAAGGGGGACATAACCACAGACATAGAGGAAATTCAGAGAATCATTAGATCTTACTACAAAAGCCTGTATGCCACAAAACTGGAAAATGCAAAAGAAATGGACAGTTTTTTAAATAAGTACCATATATCAAAGCTAACCCAAGACCAGGTGAACGATCTAAATAGACCTGTTAGTCGCGAAGAACTAGAAACTGTTATCAAAAATCTCCCTATCAAAAAAAAGCCCAGGACCAGATGGTTTCAATGCAGAATTCTACCAGAACTTCCAAGAAGAGCTAATACCTATACTCTTTAATGTATTTCACAATATAGAAACAGAAGAGTCATTGCCAAATTCCTTTTATGAAGCCACAGTTACCCTGATACCAAAACCACACAAAGACCCAACCAAGAAAGAGAATTACAGGCCTATCTCACTCATGAATATCGACGCAAAAATTCTCAATAAAATACTGGCAAACCGAATCCAAGAACACATTAGAAAAATTATCCATTTTGATCAAGTAGGCTTCATCCCAGAGATGCAGGGCTGGTTCAACATACGCAAATCTATCAATGTAATCCACCATATAAATAAACTGAAAGAAAAAAACCATATGATCAGATCATTTCATTAGATGCTGAAAAAGCATTCGACAAAATTCAACACCTCTTTATGATAAAGGTCTTGGAGAGATTAGGGATACAAGGGTCATACTTAAATATAATAAAAGCTATTTACAGCAAGCCGACAGCTAACATTAAACTGAATGGAGAAAAACTCAAAGCCATCCCACTAAAATCAGGAACAAGACAAGGATATCCACTCTCTCCATACCTCTTCAATATAGTGCTTGAAGTTCTAGCAATAGCAATAAGACAACATAAGGGGATCAAGGGGATTCGTATTGGAAAGGAAGAAGTTAAGCTTTCGTTATTTGCAGATGATATGATAGTATACATAAGCGACCCCAAAAACTCTACCAAAGAACTCCTACAGCTGATAAACGCCTTTAGTAATGTGGCAGGATACAAGATCAACTCCAAAAAGTCAGTGGCCTTCCTATACACTAAGGATAAGGAAGCAGAGAGGGAAATCAGAGAAGCATCACCTTTCACGATAGCCACAAATAGCATAAAATATCTAGGGGTAACTCTGACCAAGGAAGTGAAAGATCTATTTGACAAGAACTTTAAGTCTTTGAAGAAAGAAGTTGAAGAGGACACCAGAAAATGGAAGGATCTCCCGTGCTCTTGAATTGGGAGGATCAACATAGTAAAAATGGCAATTCTACCAAAAGCAATTTATAGATTCAATGCAATCCCCATCAAAATCCCATCAAAATTCTTCACAGATCTGGAGAAGACAATTATCAACTTTATATGAAAAAACAAAAAACCCAAAATAGCCAAAACAATCTTATACAATAAAGGAACATCTGGAGGCATTACCATCCTTGACTTCAAACTCTATTACAGAGCTACAGTATTGAAAACAGCTTGGCATAAAAACAGAGAAGTCGACCAATGGAATCGAATAGAAGACCCTGACTTTAACCCACAAACCTATGAACACCTGATTTTTGATAAAGGAGCTAAAAATATACAATTTAAAAGAGAGAGCATCTTCAACAAATTGTGCTGGCAAAACTGGATGTCAATATGTAAAAGAATGAAAATAGATTCATATCTATCACCATGCACAAAACTCAAGTCCGAGTGGATTAAAGACCTCAATATCAGTCCGAACACGCTGAACCTGATAGAGGAGAAAGTAGGAAGTACTCTACAACACGTGGGCACAGGAGACCACTTCCTACGTATAACCCCAGCAGCACAGACAGTAAGGGCCTCATTGAATAAATGGGACCTACTGAGACTGAGAAGCTTCTGTAAAGCAAAGGACACTGCCGCTAAGACAGAAAGGTAACTCACTGACTGGGAGAAGATCTTCACCAACCCCGCAACTGACAAAGGACTGATCTCCAAAATTTATAAAGAACTCAAGAAACTAGACCGTGAAAGGCTAATCAACCCATTTATAAAATGGGGCACTGAGCTGAACAGAGATCTCTCAACAGAAGATGTTCAAATGGCCAAAAGACACCTAAGGTCATGCTCAACTTCCTTAGTGATCAGGGAAATGCAAATCAAGACAACTTTAAGATACCGTCTTACACCTGTCAGAATGGCGAAAATAAAAAAAACACCAATGATAGCCTTTGCTGGAGAGGGTGTGGAGAAAGGGGTACACTCATCCATTGCTGGTGGGAATGCAAACTTGTGCAACCACTTTGGAAAGCAGTGTGGCTGTTTCTCAGTAAATTCGGGATCAACCTACCCCTGGACCCAGCAATACCACTCTTGGGAATATACCCAAGAGAGGCCTTATCATACAACAAAAGTATATGCTCTACTATGTTCATAGCAGCACTGTTTGTAATAGCCAGAACCTGGAAACAACCTAGATGCCCTTCAATTGAAGAATGGATGAAGAAAGTATGGAATATATAAATATTAGAGTACTACTCAACAGTAAAAAACAATGACTTCTTGAAGTTTGCAGGCAAATGGATGGAAATAGAAAACACTATCCTGAGTGAGGTAAGCCAGACCCAAAAAGAGGAACATGGGATGTACTCACTCATATTTGGTTTCTAGTCATAAACAAAGGCCATTGAGCCTATAATACGTGATCTTAGAGAAGCTAAATTAGAAGGAGAACCCAAAGAAAAACATATAGGCATCCTCCGGAATATTAACCTTCATCAGGCGATGAAAGGAGACAGAGACAGAGACCCACATTGGAGCACCAGACTGAAATCTCAAGGTTCAAATCAGGAGAAGATGGAGAGAGAGCACAAGCAAGGAACTCAGGTCTGCGAGGGGTGCACCCACACACTGAGACAATGGGAATGTCCTATCGGGAACTCACCAAGGCCAGGTGACCTGGGTCTGAAAAAGCCTGGGATAAAACCGGTCTTGGGAAAAAACAGAGAGACAATGAGGACTATTTAAAACTCAAGAACAAGGGCAATGGGTTTTTGATTCTACTGCACGTATTGGCTTTGTGGGAGCCTAGGCAGTTTGGATACTCACCTTACTAGACCTTGATGGAGGTGGGTGGTCCTTGGACTTTCTTCAGGGCAGGGAACCCTGATGGCTCTTTGGGCTGAAGAGGGAGAGGAACTTAATTGGGGGAGGAGGAGGGAAATGGGAGGCAGCGGTGGGGAAGAGACAGAAATCTTTAATAAATAAATAAATAAATAAAAAATAAATAAAAAAAAGAAGCAGCACTTGGAAGTGAAGATCATTCTGTAGAGCAAACATAACCTTTACAGCTTTCTTGAGCAGCTCTCATGACGTGGTTTAGAACAGATCAATCACACAGGTGAATGTGATAAATCTCCAATGCTCCGTTTCTATTTGCAAAAAAATTTACAATTAAATTTAGTATAAGAACTGTATCTTCAATTTTATTTGTATTTTCTGCATGTATTTTAGTATGCATTTGCACATATGTGTGTAGGTGCATATGCCTGTGCATAGTCACTCAGAGGCTTGAAGTCAAATTTGAGTATTGTTCTCCAACTTGTTTGATCTATCCATCATCTATCTATCTATCTATCTATCTATCTATCTATCTATCTATCTATCATCTATTTATTTATTTGTCTGTCTGTCTGTCTGTCTATCTATTTTAAGGCAGTGTCTGTCATTGAACACAGAACCCACCAAACTGACTAGTAAGCTCCCCATATCTGCTCATCTCTATTTCCTCAGTTCTGGGGTTACAGGCATATACTACCCTGCTTACTTTTTATGAGGATACTGGTGATCTAAGCACCTGTCCTCATGCTTGTGTGGAAAACACTTTACCCACTGAGTCATTTCCCTGTCCTTTCATTTTAATTTATCAGTCAGCTGGAATATACAGTATTATGCTTTGCACTTTTTTGGTCCATGGTTTAGAAAGCTAAAGCTTCTTTTGTTATTAGTGATTATTTTAATTGTACATGTTTATGGATTATGTGATATAAAAAATCTATACAATGGTCAAATCATAATAGTTAGCATTTCTGTCTCTTTACTCAACATTGTTTAATTAATACTTAACTTTCTAATACCAACAAAGTATCCTTAATTACTTTGAATGATGTATCAGAGAATGGTGGGCTGGAGAGATGGTTCAGCAGTTAAGAGCACTGACTGCTCTTCCACAGGTCCTGAGTTCATTTCCCAGCAACCAGATGGTAGTTCATAACCTTCTGTAATAAGATCTGGTGCCCTCTTGAGGAAGAGACCTGGTCAGTCGTCCTCATCAACTTAAACCATGAAACCTAATGTGGACAAGTTCCACAAAATCACCATATACGGCTGCCCATGTATGCTTCAGCATTGCCAGGGCATAAATTTCATTTTCATATTTCATCAGAGAATGGTAGGGCCTGGACTAAGAATCAGATGATTTAGGATCAAATCTTAACACTTGCCTGTTGGTGGAGGATACTCATTCGTTCCTGGCTGCTTAGACCCAAAGTAACCGCACAGAAACTATATTATTTGCAATACTGTTCAGACAATAGCTTAAACATATTTTTAGCTAGCTCTTATAGCCTGAGCTAGCCTATCTCCATTAATCTGTGTATTGCCAAGTGGCTGTGGCTTACCAGGTAAAGTTTCATCGGGTGGCCAGCATCTGTTTCTGGTGGGGCTACATGGTGTCTCACTGACTCTGCCGTATTTCTCTCAGCATTCAGTTTAAATTTACTACCTAGTTCTATTCTGCCCTGTCATAGGCTCAAGTAGCTTTTTTATTCATTAACCATTAAGAGCAACACATATACAGAAGGGCGTCCTACATCACTTGCCCTCTGTCCCCACTCACTTTCTTACTTCTGATTCCTAATTCTGTGCTACTGTGTTTTCCATGTTCTTTTACTGAAGCGCTGAGATAACTTTGGTAGCAAGTAATGGGCTACTTGAATAATGTAACAGTTTCAATAGATGAACTGCTTAAACTTTAACCTGAGTATACATGCTTATCTTTGGCAAGGCTGCCCTGCAAGCTGTGCTTTTGGTTTCTACCTAACATATTTATCAACACATGCAAAAGATTTGGAGAAAATAGGCAAACATTCTAAGGGTCATGAAAAAAAAATGTTTATTTTCCAAATTGAAGTAATTCATTTATCAGTAATAGCAAGTTTGACAAATCTAGTATAAATACGTATGATAGCTTTCTAGACTTTTATTTTTCCAATAACCACTCTCACCTCTGGCTTACTGTTGCATTCTGGTATATTTTTAATTAGGTATTATAAGAATGAAAAAATCTGCTTGGATTTATTTCTTAAGATAATAGTGACTGACTCAAAGATGCACAGTGCAAGACCACTCTCATTTCTTGTTCGGTGAGCTAAATATGTCTGCATAAGAAGGAAATAGTGACAAATTTTGTTTCTCACATATTAACTGCTTGATGGTGTTTAGAGATTTAATTAATGTAAGTGACTTACATAGTTCAGAATTTCAAAATCTAAACGGATTTGGCCTGAACATTAGCTAGAGACCCAGAGTGTTGAATGGTAGATAATGTCCCTAGACATGACAGGGAAATGTATCCATTAACCCTTAACAATGTGGTTCTTTGAACAAGACCACCATAATGACACTACTAGTTGACATGACAAACACATGCAACACTACTAATTAAAAAGACATCATGAATTTGGGAGAAAGGGATGTGGGAAGGGTTGAAAGGGGGAAAGGGAAAGAATGGCCAAGATCAAAAACACTGATGACAACCTATGCTGGAGAGGTTGTGGGGAAACAGGAACACTTAAGCATTGCTGGTGGGAATGCAAGCTGGTACCAACCCCTTTGGATGTCAGTGTGGCAATTTCTCAGAAAATTAGAAAACAACTTTCCTCAAGACCCAGTAATACCACTTTTGGGTATATATCCAAAGGATGTTCAAATGTGCCACAAGGACATGTGCTCAACTTTGTTCATAGCAACTTTGTTTGTCATAGCCAGAACCTGGAAATAATATAAATGCCCCTTGACTGAAGAATGGATAAGGAAAATGTGATACATTTACACAATAGTACTACACAATAGAAAAATATAGCGACAGCTTGAATCTTGCAGGAAAATGGATGGAGCTAGAAAGCATTATTTTGAGTGAGGTAACCCAGACACAGAAAGACAATTATCACATGTACCCACACATAGTGGTTTTTTAAACATAAAGCAAAGAAAGCCATCCTACAAACCACAATCCCAGATAAATTAGACAACAACGAGGACACTAAGAGAGACTTACATAGATCTAATCTACATGGGAAGTAGAAAGTAGAAAAACATGAGATTTCCTGAGTAAATTGGGAGCATGGGGACCTTGGGGGAGGGTGAAGGAGAGAGGGAGGAGTCAGGGAGGGTAGCAGAGAAAAATGTAGAGCTCAAGAAATATAAATAAAAAAAGAAAGGGGGCACTGGAGAGATGGCTCAGAGGTTAAGAGCACTGGCTGCTCTTCCAAAGGCCCTGAGTTTAATTCCCAGTAACCACATGGTGGCTCACAACCATCTGTAATGAGATCTGGTGCCCTCTTCTGGGCTGCATGCTGCAGAACACTGTATATATATAATAAATAAATCTTTAAAAAAAAAAAGGGGAGAGGAAGTGGAGGCAGTGATGTAGATGAAGCACTCATGTATAAAGTTCTCAAGAAGTAAAATTATAAAAGGAGAAATAAAAGAGAAAAAAGTAGAGTATAAGCAAAATAGGAGTATTTGAAAGTAGACCTAATATAATCACATCTTAGGTGTATTGTAAGTTTATAATGCACAGACCAATTAAAATACAATGATTTCAATTAGAAAAATGGGAACCAAGATCACAAAGAAAACTCTCAAATGAAATTTTATTATTATTATTATTAACTTTAAATACAAACTTGAAAAATCTTAATTGCATATCTGGGGCTCACTGTATATCCCTCTTAAGGTTATTCTGTATTTCTGTCTTTTATTTCTCTTATATCTCTGTTTCTTTTGCTTAATAATTCTAATCCTCACACCTCTACCCTGGAATCTACAAAATTCATTGGGGCTGAGGCCTGCCAATAAAACAATAGTTAAAGACTAAAGTGAAAATAGAATCAATAAAGAAAACACAAACTGAAGGAAATCTGAAAGTGGAAGCTTTAGGAACTTGAACAGGAACCCCAGAAACAAGCCTAATCACATAATACAAGAGATTAAAGAGAAAATCTTAGACATTGAAAACATATTAGAAGAAATGGACATATTAATCAAAGACAACGTTAATTCTAAAAATCCCCTGGCCCAAATTGTTGAAGATTTGGTCTATGCCATTAACTTGCCATTAACTCCCTCATCAATGCCTATAATTTTAACTTTTGTTTTATGATATAACATATTTTGTGTGTGTTACCTTTCTGTGTTCAAAATTTATTTTGCATTCCTTTTTTATTTTGTCTAGATTTTCTACTTTATATTTAAGCCATGATTGTCTTTTGCTTTTAAGACTTTCCTTTGAGTTTTTTAATTTATTTATTTATTAAAGATTTCCATCTCTTCCCCACCGCCGCCTCCCATTTCCCTCCCCCTCCCCGAATCAAGTCCCCCTCCCTCTTAAGCCCAAAGAGCCATCAGGGTTCCCTGCCCTGTGGGAAGTCCAAGGACCACCCACCTCCATCCAGATTAAGTAGGTTTCCTTTGAGTTTTTAAAAAACTGTTTTATTTTCAAAGCCATTTCATTTCAGTTGAGTCCTCTTCAATGTTTCTATCTCTTTATTAAATTCCATTTTCAAGTTCTAAGTCATGTTTATAAGTTCCATTAGCCTTATGCTTGTGGTTTTTGAGCATAATTCAGTCATTTATTCTCTTTGATGTCTTTCTTGAGCTCTCTTTATCTCACTGTATGTTGTCTTCTTTAAACTCCTTTAATTCTTTGATGATGTTTATGATTGTTTTTTAAATTCTGTGTAACTTATGTGTAATTCTCATTATCCAATATTTCTCCAGCACCAGTGGGTTTTGGAGAGAAGATACTGGCATGATCTTTCATTTTTTGGGCATTTTTTGCAAGGAGATCTGAGCGTGTAGACTTTTTTGGTTCTGAATCTGTTATGGACTGTGCAACTGGATCAGAAGTGAGGTTCGAAATGGCCCTTGTGGAATGAAGGCACATGGATAGAGGGGACTGTTCTAACATAGGATATGCATCCTTATTCAAACCTGGAGTGTGAAGGTAGATATGACTGGGTTAAAAGGTCGAATATAGTGAAATACAATTAATAAAAACTCAGAGACAGAATTTGGATTCAACCTGAAGATCAAAAAAGCAAAACAGCCACTGACTCTTATCTCTACTTCAGTCTGAAAATGGTGATCCTGCCTCCAGGAATCTCAGAATGAGACTGAACCTGAGAGGTGTCTCCTCCCATTGTATAATCCTCTCTAGTTCTGGGATTAAGGGCATGCACCACTACCGCCTGGTTTCCATGGCATGCTCTTGGAATTAAAGGTGTGTGTCATTGCTGCCTGGTCTGTAAGAATGGTCAGTATGGATATTTTACTTTTTTGATCCTTAGACAAACTTTATTTATTAAAATACAAATGAAATGCCACTACACTATTATGTGAAAGAGTCCTGTTTTAGGGGGCAGTAGATATGGAAAGTACTGTCTAAAGCCTAGAATTCTGTTGTGGCTCAGGAAGGGCAGGCTACATTAGGCCAGGGTACTTTATGTGGGATCCAGTGTGTATTTAGTGACTTCAAAGAAAGAATAGATGTGAGTCAAGGAGACTCACAGGGCTAGATCCTGAAGGAGGATGTTGAAGGTTTGGATACTAAGTGGGGTAGTTGAAAGCAGTGCAGAGGTGACCTATAGGTAGCTGCAGGTTGGGTGGATCCTATTAGAAGACTAAAGATAGGTTCTAGTGCTGCCAGGGTTGGTGAGACTAGACCAGGACATGGATATGGGACCTGTAGGAAGCCTAGAGGTTGACTGCAGTGCAGGTTGAGATGGTCAGACCAGTGCATGGGCATTGGATTTTTTTTTTTTTGAGGAAGGAAAGGTTTATTTCATCTTATCGTTCATCATCAAGGAAAATTGAGGCAGGATCTTGAAACAGAAATCCCAGAGAAATGCCGCTCTCTGGCTGGCTTCTAAACTCACATCCGGGTACCGTTATACAACCTAGACACACCTGCATGGGGTGGTGTTGCCCAAAGTGAGTTTGGCCCTCCTACATCAACTAACAACCAAGAAAATGCCCCCCTAGACATAGACAAGGCAAATCTGATGGAGGTGCCTCCTAAACTGAGGTTCTTTCTTCCAGAGTAGGGCATTGGATTTTTGACCTAGGCTAGATCTAGAGGGTTTTGGTGGAACTATGGATGGGGAGTTCAGGGATATTCACCAAGCTATACCTTTTAGAACTATGTAGGAAGAACATACATTTGTTGATTCCAAGGCCAATAGTAGACTTTTACATTGGTATCTTATGCCAGTATCCAGTGAACAGGTAGCTTTTCTAGGACACACTAAGTAAGAGTGCACTTTTTCTTTCAATGATTGGTTTTCTGATTTAAGAACTGATTCTGATCCTATTCAAAGATACTGGACTTGGATGTTCTAATCTCATCTTTTCTGATAATCATGCCATACCTTATAGCCTTTACAATATCCAGCATGATGACTTCTACTATAAAAAATAAGATAATCCTTACAATTCTTATACTTGGTAAAGAATGAAAATCATATCAGGCACTCACTTTTAATCCCAGTACTCTGGAGGTGGAGGCAGGAAGATTTCTGTGAGTTCAAGGTCAGTCTGCTCTAGTGAGTTCTAGGTCAACCAAAGCTACACAAAGAAACCCTGTTTTGAAAAAAAAACAGCATGAAAATTATAATATTAGTCCATGTAATTGTTATAAGTTTTTCCCATGGCCAATAAATAGATATTTAAATAATTTGTCATTTTGAGAGAATATCTTTGTTGCTTCTAAGTGAGTACTTAACATGCAGATGAAAAAGTTATTTGTCAAAGCAACTTTATTCCTTCTGCTACTCTCTCTAACATGAAAACTACTGCAGTTATGTCAAGACTTCCCCTTTACCATGTTGTTCCCTGAACTTTAGAAGGGGGAGTATGTTTTGCAGTGAATGGTGGTATAGGCAGAGATTCATGGCTGTATAAGATGTTGAGAATAAGTGATGGCTACAGACTCAGCTCTAAAGGAGATATTTATATTATCCTCTATATTTTTGTAGTTCTGTAGGCTTCAAAGTTTAAGACTGAAGGACCAGTGTTGTTTTTTTTTTCCTCTTTGGGGGGGCCTGCTACCTAGTTCTCAAATCACAGATTCTTATTCTTTCTTATAAATTCTTGGTCTCATCTTGGCTTGCTTCTATCCAGCTTTTCTTATCTTAAAATATTTTATCTTTCTTTTGCCTATGGATTTTTATCTTTCTCTATTTCTGTATACCTTTCTTTACTTCTTTCTTCATTACTTTTTGTGTAGCTGGGTGGCTGGTTCCTGATGTCCTTTCTTCTTATTTTTGATCCTCTTACTCTCAGATTTCTTCTTCTATTTATTTTTTCTGCCTTCCAGTCCCATCTATCCTTCTCCTTCTTCGTTATTGGCTGTTCAGTTCCTTGTCAGACCATCAGATGTTCTAGACAGACAAAGAATCATAGCTTCACAGAATTAAAGAAATGCAACATAGAAGAATGAAACACACCTCTGCATCATTAGGACAAATGAAACACATCTTAAATTAATATTCCACAGAAGAGCAGATCTGGTAAGGTCTTTCTTGCTGTGTCACCAAATCATGGAAGACATCTCCCAAAGACAAAGCCTACATACCAGCCCGGAGAATAAGACTAGGTTACTTTTATATCATTGTTGTAGGACAGTAACAACAACAAAGATCTGGTATCGGTTTCAATAGCATTTAAATTTGAATGGGTTTTTGAAAAGCCATTCAAACTATAGTAAACTGCTTTCTTTGAAACTTAGATCTTTCACCAAGTGTTTTTTATTTTGTTTGATACTATGTTTCATATACTTTGGAGTTCCATATTTAGGCTTGCTGGAACATTTTCCCATAGAGAAATTTCATATGGCCAATTTGAGTCAGACTTCTTTTTTTTTCTATCAATCCTATACATGCACTTTATTCTAAATCAGTTATATTTGTATGTTTCTTAAAGTGTTTATTCTTTAGTTTTTGTTTTTATATAATATTTAAATATTATGAATGAATCTGGTATTGGTTTTATATGTGTCTGGATTTGTTGGTTTTCCCATTATGGATGCATTTCATTGGGATAAACTGATACTTCTTTTCAGTGATTCAGTGATTCACTTAGGAAACATGAGCATATGAAGTCCTGAAATCTACTTTATTTAGTAATAGACTCTGAGTCCTGTGTCTTAATAGTCATTTTTTTCATTTCTTTTTTTTTAATTGAAAGAAAAAAGCAGTAATTCCCACCTCCTCCTAGCTTCCCATCTCCCTCCCCCTCCTCCCACTCTTCTCCTCCTGCCCCCACTCCTCTCCCCCTCCCTCTCAGTCCAAAGAGCAGTCAGGGTTCCCTGCCCTATGGAAAGTTCAAGGTCCTTGCCTCTCCATCCAGGTCTAGGAAGGTGAACATCCAAACTGGCTAGGCTCCCACAAAGCCAGAACGTGAAGTAGGATCAAAACCCCGTGCCATTGTCTTTGGCTTCTTATCAGCCCTCATTGTCTGCCATGTTCAAAGAGCCGGTTTTATCCCTTGCTTTTTCAGTCACAGTCCAGCTGGCCTTAGTGAGCTCCTACTAGATCAGCCCCACTGTCTCAGTGGGTGGGTGCATCCCTCGTGGTCCCAACTTCCTTGCTCATCTTCTCCCTCCTTCTGCTCCCCATCGGGACCTTGAGAGCTCAGTCGGATGCTCCAGTGTGGGTCTCTTTCTCTATCTCCATCCATCTCCAGATGAAGGTTCTATGGTGATATGCAAGATATTCATCAGTATGGCTATAGGAATAGTCATGTTGAAGCCTTGCAAGTAGTCATGTTTTGATGTGGGAGTGTCATACATCAATCTGTTGATTTCATTGGTTAAAATAAAGAAACTGCTTGGCTGGTCCTATAGGTTAGAACATAGGTGGGTGGAGTAAACAGAACTGGGCAGAAGAGGAAGTGAGGTCAGAACGCACGCAGCTCCGCTCAGAGACGCCATGCTCCCGTCTAGCGGGCAGACGGGATAGCTCTGCTGTCTGAGGCACTCGCGATGAAGCTCTAACCCAAGATGGACGTAGGCTTGAATCTCCCCAGTAAGCACACCTTGGGGTGCTACACAGAATATAAGAAATGGGCTAGTCCAGGTGCGAGAGTTAGCCGAGAAGAGACTAGAAATAATGGGTCAAGCAGTGTTTAAATGAATACAGTTTGTGTGTTGTTATTTCGGGCATAAGCTAGCCAGACGGCTGGGGTGTTGGGGACGCAACCCCGACGCCCAAATTTCAACAATGTTTAAACTTGGTTCATGCATTTTCAAAGAAATCATCACATCATGCAAATATACCCATGCTCTTCCTCAGAAGCAGAGCTGAATCCCCACAGATGTTGTCATCATCTATCACCAGTCAGTTGAGAAAAAGTGTTTGTAACCCTCCTGGGATATTTTTCTTTCTCAGAGCTCCATAGCTATATAATTTCCTCCTTGCTCCTGTTGTTTAACCTTTTAAATCATGACCTAACTACAGTTGTCTTCATGCTAGAGGGAGCAGCTCAAGGACTAGTCACTTTGACCATTCATTTATTCAGATAAATGTTAGTAGTCACTTATAGCAACAATGATCTTCTCTCAAGATGATATATTGTTTAGAGCCTACAACAATGGCAACGGAGTAAAACAATCACATAGGTTGTTCATGATTCCCACTCTTTATCAAGTAGAAGAATTGTGAGCATCCTCTTATCTTCTTATAGCAAAAGTCTTCAGACTACATATTGTTCAAGCTATAAGGGAATGACGTGATTATCATAAAAGATGAGTTAGAACATATATTTGTTGATTCCAAGAACATTAGTAGACTTTTTCTTTGTGGTCTTTTGCCATATTCCAGGAATCTCAGCCTTTTGAAACTGCACTAAATAAGACTCTTCAAATAGAGATGTATTGTTTCTTCCAAGGACTGAAATTTTGGCTTGAGACCTATACAAAGGAGCTGAACTTAAATGTTGTGTATTTCAGGGAGAATGGTAAGTCTTTATGTCCTACCCATTGTCTCAATGAAGTTGTAAGGATAGAATTATGACAGCTGAAAGACTGATCTTTGCTTTTTTGTCTATTTGACTTTCATATCTTTAATTTTACTGATCTCTTTAGCATAGCTAGAATTAATGTGTCTAAATAACAATGAGTTTTTATTAGAAAATGTGTGTTAATGTGATATATAGAAGAAAATAAAAGACTGATTCTCATCTTTGCAACATAGGCTCCTATGATTTTTAGCAAGTTAATTAACCCTTCATTTCAGTTTTTTTAAATCAGAAAATATGTTAATATTATTTAATGAAAGTATTTCCAGCATTGCTTAATTGATGGAATGGGAGCAATATAAAATGCCAGGAGCTCATCATTATTTTAAGAGAAGAAAAAGAAGAGATAGAGATAATTAATTCATAGAGAAATTAGGCCTAGAAAGCAGTTTTGTAATAATAGTGCAATACAAAAAGCATCAATTTACACAAGACATAGCTAAGTATGATAACGCTAACTCCTGATCTTAAGCTCTAATTCTTCCAGTGGAAGTTCTTCTTAGTGGGTGATATTGTTTATGAACTAACGATTGATGCACTAAAGTGTATAGGAGATTTACCACCATCATGTAGCTCTGAGACAATGAGAAAATAATGATTTCTGCTTGATAGTGAGAATCAAAATAGCAAATAGTATCCACTACTTTAGATAGCCCAATCTATGAAGCCTTTGGAGGTTACGGGATATGCAACATATATCAGTAGAGCTGTTAATGGAAATGAGCCCACAGCCTGGTGAACCCCAGGGAACACTTTAGTGCCTTTGGGGAGAATGCAAGAAGCCAGCAGTACTGAGCACTTGATATGGCTATGAGTGTTACTAATGTTTCTTAAAGTGTTTATTCTTTAGTTTTTGTTTTTATATAATATTTAAATATTATGAATAAATATTTTTAATGTTGACGATCTTTTCCAGGGTTGTGAGAGTGCTATAAAATTTTGCTGATCTATTTCTTGACACTGAGCTGAATTTCAGAAATGAAGATTATTTTTATAAAGACACATGAACTGGCATTCAGATTTAAGTACCACATTCATGGTTTTTGGCTATTTATACTGACTTTAGGCAATATATTAAACACTCAAACAAAAAAAATCAGCTGGTCAAATGAGTTACTTTGTTATATTCAATTTAGATTAGGTGTAAAAAGTTTAAAATAATATTTCTACATGACAGAGAGCTAAGATTTACTTTAGGAAGGACTTGGTTTTAGAGTTCCCTTTTTTGTTTTCTTCAGTTTTCACATGATTCAATGAGAGTGCATTTCAGTTTCCTTATCTGTGAACTGGTACTAATAATTCACATGACTCATAAGTTCTGATGATAAAGAAGCAGCTTCTAGACTGGTGATAGGAACATAGTAAATATTAAATAAATGACTTGTACAGATAGTCACGATCAATTGTGATATTGGTGTACTTCAAATATCTGCATATATGTTGCAGTTGTGTAGGTTGGTCTTCTTATGGTACTCTTAACAGTGGGAGCAGGGGCTATCTCTGACTCTTGTGCTGGCTTTTTTTTTTTTGGGACCCTAATCCTCATACTGGTTGGCCTCGTCCAACTTTTAATTTTAATTTAGTTGATATCCATGAGAAACCTGCTCTTCTCTGAATAGAGATGAAGGAGTGGATGGGGTGGATGGCAGAGAGGAAGTTGGGGGAACTGGGAAGAGATGAATAAATAAATAAAAGTAATAAAGTAAAATTAAACATTTTCAGTAACAAAGAAGTAGAATTCTACCAGTACAGTAGTGTTGGAAGATGAGAGACTGAGGAAGACTTCAAGAAAACCTTGTACCTTGTGTTATTCTTTGAGAAATGCAGCATTTTGTAAGGATGTTTCACATATTTAGAGTTTTCCCTGAGAAGTAAACTACACAATGTTTTGACCACACATGGTAGAACATGGTGAAATCCTGACATTCTGGAATCAAGAGTCAGTGGGACTGGTGCAAATTTAGGACCAGTCTGGTTAGTGCATTTCACAAAGGCAACACCAAACTAACGAAAACCAAAATTGTAACTAATAATGACAAGAGACCAGGATAGCCCCAAGGAACCTTTGTAGTTCTTATTTTCTTCTTTTCTGCTTTGTTCTGTTTATATTCTTAATTTTAAAAATCATACATAAAAACAAATATAATTATATTTCTTTCCTGTCTTCTTTCTCCCTCCAGTCTTTCCCATGTTAAACCATCTTGTTCCCTCTCTAAATAATTTTTATTGTTATTGCTTTTAACACACACACACACCCCTGCTTAAATATTAAATACAACCTGTTCAGTTCATTTAGTATTACTTGTATGTATGCGATTTCAGGGCTGACCATTTGGCATTGAATTATGAGTTAGGAGACTTATTTCTGAGGGAGGGTATTTCTTCTGCTATCAGTATTCCTTAGTTGCCACTTCTTTGTCAGTGAGATTTCCCCTTTTTATGTTACCTTTGTCTATTGGTGCTGTACTTCTTCAGGTCTTGTTTAGTATATTGTTTAGTACATCATAGATGAAGTTTTCCTGTCATTTTTCGGAGACACAGTTTCACAGCAGATTTCCTGGTCCTCTGGATTTTACAATCTTTCTACTTCCTGCTTCCATGTTGCCTTTGCCATTGGCAAAGGAGTTGTGTTGTAGATGTAACAGTAGGGGCTGCGAACTTCATGGTCAGCTGTTTCCCACATTTTAACCAGTAGTGGTGTTCTGTAATGGTCTTCTTCTGTTGCAAAGAGCAGTTTCTTTGATTATGGGTGAGATTACATTTATCTGTGGGTGTAATTATAAATATTTAGAATGCAGTCAGTAATTATTAGCTGCTTTGGTAAAGTGGCAATAGTAGGTATTCCTCTAAGATTCATGATCTCCCTAGCTCCGGGTAGTTGGCTAGGTTTTCAGCACCATGCATGATTTCCCTACTGTTGTGCAGGCCTAAGTCCAATTAGAGAGCTGTTGGCTACATGTCTGGTATTTTGTCATTGATGTTTACATGGTTACTGTCCTTGAGAGAGGCATTGTCAGCTTAAGTGGAATAATTTCTTTTAAACTTTATATGTATATGTAGAAATATAGATTATGTATATTTTATGTAATTTAGGTAAATTAGAAATAATATGATTTCTTATGGCCTTTACAGACATCCTTAGTGTTTTTTTTACCATTTTACTTCCCTGGTCCACCTTTAAGTTCACTCTCATTTTACTTATTTCGCCATTCCAATCTTGTAAAATGAGAAAATAGGCAGAGTCAGGGAGATGCCAAGTAGCTGCCAAAAAAAAAAAGATGCCAGCCAAAACCTTACCCAGTAAACCATAACCTCATGGTAATCCACAGATAATAGAAATGGGTTAATTCAAGATGGAAGAACTAGCTAGAAATATGCCTGTGCCACTGGCCAAATAGTGTTGTAATTAATTTAGTTTCTGTGTAATTGTTCACATCTGAGCAGCTGGGAAATGAATGAACAGTTTGCATCTACACCAGATTAACAACATCTTCATGTAAAAGCTAAAACTTCTACTACTGTAGCAAAAGTTAAACACCATCATGTTTTAGATGCTTTTATTCCTTATATGTGATTTTCTCCCATGTTTTCTTATTGCGATTAATTGCATATCCTGTGAACTACATAAAACCTAGATCATTTTTGACAAATGATATTGTATTTAGGCATCTTAGGTTATCATATGGCAGTTCTTGACACAATGGGGATGATGAGAAGCTAAAAGAAAATTAATACATTTCACCTCATTTTTATATAGTGTTATTGCCTGATTGTTTTCATCACTAAACTTATAAATTGGGCTGGTTACTTCCAATGTGAGATTCAGGATGTGGAAACTCTTAGGAGGGATAATGTTTAACGAAAGCTAGAGAGATGGTAGCCTCTTTTACTTGGTGAAGAAACAGCCAAGAGATATAATCTGTACACTGGGAAACATTATTAGCAGGCAATGGATTGACAAAGCATTAATCTTGGGCTTTCCAGCCATCATAATAGTACATTATGAATTTCTGTTATGTATACTATGTTAAATTTATTGTACTTTGTTACAACGTAAAAAAGGCACTAAGACATAGGCTATTCTGGTATAGAATAAGAGATGTTTTTGTTTTACAAAGATAGAGGGGATTTTGATATTTTGCACTGAGTATCTACTAATTTCATGGCAGACATTTTGTGGCCTCAATTGATTCATCTGTGTAATTACTAGTTTGAGATATATCATCTCTTCCAGAAAACAGTATGGTTTATGATTAATTTAACTTAAATGTTGCTGTTATGGCTTGCTTAGATGAGAATGCAGGAAAGGAACATTTGTACAGTGAGAGACGGCATGGAGAGGACAAGCAGAGAGGATCATCCGTCTCTCCTCTTGTCTCATTCTGATCTCCTTTCTCTTTGCTGCAGGGAAGTCACATAACCCCTAATGGAGAACAGTACAGAGATGACTGAGTTCATTCTTGCAGGTTTAACAGATGACCCAGAGCTCCAGATCCCTCTCTTCATTGTCTTCCTTCTCATCTATCTCAGCACTGTGCTTGGGAACGTGGGAATGACAGGACTGATTCTGCTGGACTCACGCCTCCACACTCCCATGTACCTTTTCCTCAGTCACCTGTCTCTGGTGGACTTTGGTTATTCTTCAGCTGTCACGCCCAAGGTAATGGCAGGACTCATTTCAACAGATAAAATCATATCCCACAATGCTTGTGGCACCCAATTCTTCTTTGTTGTAAGCTTTATAACCACAGAAAGTTTCCTCTTGGTTGCCATGGCTTATGACCGCTATGCAGCAGTGTGTAAGCCCCTGCATTACACCACCATCATGACTACAAACACATGTGCCTGTATGACCATAAGCTCCTATGTCTGTGGCTTCATGAATTCCTCCATCCACACTGGGAACATTTTCAGGCTCTCCTTCTGCAAATCTAATGTGATAGATCACTTCTTCTGTGATGTCCCTCCTCTACTGGCACTCTCGTGCTCAGACACCACTGTCAGTGAGATGGTGATTTTCTTCGTGGTGGGTTTTAATGTTCTCTTCTGTATTGTAGTCATCTTGGTCTCCTATCTGTTTATATCCATCACTATTCTGAGGATACGGTCATCTGAAGGGCGCCAGAAGGCCTTTTCCACCTGTGCTTCCCACCTCACTGCAGTCTCTATCTTCTACGGGTCAGGCATATTCATGTACTTACAGCCCAGCTCCAGTCACAACATGGGCACTGACAAGGTGGCATCTGTGTTCTACACCATAGTCATCCCCATGCTGAATCCTCTGGTCTACAGCCTGAGGAACAAAGAGGTCAAGAGTGCATTACAAAAGACTGTGGAGAAAGCAAAAATTACTATAACATTCATATTTTAATTTTATAGAATCTGCATGAAGGCTGTTTAATCTACCTCAGATTAATCTTTGCTCAGTTCAAGAAATGAGTTTACTTAGGAGCTGTCTCTATTACATGCTTTAAACCTGTGTAAAATTTCATTATTTTCTTTTATTTCATCCTGGGGTAATGGGGATTGAATCTAGTGCCTGGCACATGGTAAGCAAGTTTCTTTCCATCGAACTAGACCTGATACCTACATTTGGGCATTTTAATTAATGCAATTTTCTGTGCTCTGGAAATACTGTCTTTCCTCCCAAACAGTTTATTGTTGGTAGTGGTGCCATTAGTGAGTTCCTGGGTTATTTAATTTGTATCCTTATTATCAGTGGCTAGCATTTCTTTCATTTTTGAGATTATAATAGAATCATGTAATTTTTCTTTCCTCTCCTCTGTTCAAACCCATCATATAACTCTCTTTGATCTTTCATAGCCTCTTTTCATTGTTGATATTCCCTCATATATATATATATATATACATATATTATACACATCCACATAGACATACACAGACACATATATCATGATTAATTTATACAATGATACTTGTATGTGTATTTTCAGGCCTGATGATTTGGTATTGGACAACCAGTTGGTGTTCCCTCTCTTGGGGAAGACTATTTCTTTCACTCTCAGCACTCCTTAGTTCTTTTAGAAATATTTATTTTTTGAGATGCTAATATATAATACACCATTTATCCTTCCATTTTCTCTCTATGTAATCTCTCATAGACTCTTGCTCTTTTTCAAATTCATTTTCTCTGTTTAATTTATTGTTATTTCATCTATCTATCCATCTCTATCTATCTATCATCAATCTATCTATCTATCTATCTATCTATCTATCTATCTATCATCTATCTACCTATGTATGTATGTATGTATGTATCTATCTATCATCTATCTATCTATCTATCTATCTATCATCTATCTACCTATGTATGTATGTATGTATCTATCTATTATCTATCTATCTATCTATCTATCTATCTATCTATCTATTATCTATCTATCTATCTATCTATCTATCATCTATCTACCTATGTATGTATGTATGTATGTATCTATCTATCATCTATCTATCTATCTATCTATCTATCTATCTATCATCATCTATCTACCTATGTATGTATGTATGTATGTATGTATGTATCTATCTATCTATCTATCTATCTATCTATCTATCTATCTATCTATCTATCTATCTATCTATCTATCTATCTATCTATCTATCTATCTATCATCTATCTATCTATCTATCTATCTATCATCTATCTACCTATGTATGTATGTATGTATGTATGTATGTATGTATGTATGTATCTATCTATCTATCTATCTATCATCTAACTTTCTGTCTATCCACCCATCTATCTTTTCATTATCTCATGGACTTTCTCATATCCACATTGTATAAAATATTTTGAACTATTAATTTTCTTATCTTCTTCTGTATGTATGTGTTTATATATCTTCAATATGTCAACAGTCAAATGTCCTAATTTTTATTTAAAGCTGTATTTATTCACATAGTGAGCCTAAGATTACAGATGAAGATGTGTATGGTGTTGGTGCATGTCTGTAATTCCATAAGTTGGGTAGTGGAGGAGGGAGGATATGAAGCTAAAAATCAGCCTCAACTACTTTTAGAACTCAATGAGACATTGTCTAAAATAAGGTTAAGTTCTTCCCAAACTTTCTGTAGACACACACAAACCTTGGGCATATGTAGAATTTTCATGATCCTCGGCATGCTATGGAGACTTTTCAGTTTTCCTTCTTAAATTCCTTCAGAGTTTGGCTAGTGAATACAGTTTCATCGCTGGAGGAGAGACTAGTGTTCCTCATTTGTTCTCATTAAAGAACAATTCTGCTCATATAGAGTCTGGTCTCTGCTTTCTTTAATTTCTAAACCACCTTCATCAATCCCAAACTAACATTTGATGCTAAAACTCAGAAGATTTTTAGGACATGTATCCCAGCCTCCCAGAAAAACTGGGCAAGTTTTTCTAGCTCCCCTTAACTGACTCCCTTCTTTTTCTGATAACCATCCTATCAGGAGTGTGCTTCTGAGCTTAGTGAAGGCTATAGGGCTGCCAATTGTGTTCAGAAAGCCCCTGACCTTTTTCAGTTTCTGCCTACATTAACAGTGCAAGCCAGCTTCTTAGGTTTTATTGATGTGTCATGTAAACTCAGTTTGGGTCTGTTTCCTCATGTCCCTTTCTCCCTTGCTCTCTCACTATCTTCCCACCTACAGAGCAGAGTTTTTTACTGTTCACTTTCACTGTTCAACAACAGTGCATTAAACACACAAACCAAGGAAAGGTCTGGGTTCAATCTACAAACAATCCTGCACTGACACACTTGCCCAGACTCCTGGAATCATCCATTATTCTGACTTAGGCTTTTAGCATTGGGCTTTGCCTGAAGCCAGGTCACTAGAATTTGGGACCTTGGGGGATCATTCCAGCTTCCAGAAATCGACTTTGCCTGCCAAGTAACTGGAGTTTGAGATGCCCATTCCAGATCTCAGTCTCTGGTTCTCAGTTATTTTTCTGATTTTAGGTGAAGATTCACTGTCAGAAACTAACCCCATTCTTAATCTGCCAAAAATGGGATTTATTACCTCCATTTGTACACACTTTTGGATTGCCTGAAAACAAACCTGAAGGCATTAGTTTGGCTGTTGATTGGGGTCCTAATTCCCTGTAAATATTCTCTCTCATATCTAAATTGAGCATGTTATGTTAGCAAATCGCTCTGTACTGTTTCAACCCCAAAAATGCTGGAAGACGGATTTGGCTCTCCCATTCCAGATGCAAGCATCTTTATCTCAAAATATCCTCCAACCACCATCTTTGGTCAGACTGGCCTTTTGACTCTGTGATAGAGAAAATGAGAACAAAACAGCCCAACACTTCCCACATCCTGGAACAGAGCTTTTAACATTTCTTAAGAAGCGGATCTCTGTGAGTTCGAGGCCAGCCTGCTCTACGAGAGCTAGTTCCAGGACAGGAACCAAAAGCTACAGAGAAACCCCGTCTTAAAAAATCCAAAAAAAGAGAAGCTCTCTAGAGAACCTTTATCTCTCTCTCTTTTTTTTGACATTAAACTCTGTTTATTTAGTAGTTGAAACATGGTGTACATTATCTCTTGTTCCTCATCTTTTCTCCAACTCTGGGAGAAACTGAGTGCCGTAATTCTAGATGTTCTACTAGTTACCTATGAACTCAGCTTCCTTGACCTGAGACCATGAAATATCTTTCTTTGTTTTATTATTTTTCTGTTTTGCCCCTACCTGCTCAGACCATAAGTACAATTTCTTCCTATATCCATACTACCCTATCTAATGAAAAATTCTTTTTTTTAAAAAAAGAGTGTGGCTGGGATTAAAGGCATGCACCACCACCGCCCGGCTAAACCAAAAAAAAAAAGAGTGTGGCAATCCATATGAAGTGATGGCTACCCTAGAGACTCCTGCCCCAATTGGAGATGGTTCACTTTACCATGGTACCGAGTTCAACTTGAACAGACAGCAACTATGTAGTTTGCTGCTATCTTCTTTGGTAGCCTCCTTGTAATGGAACCAACAACATAACTAGACTGCCACATTTTAATGATATCATAGAGAAGGCAAATGTCATGTGACTTCACTACCCCCTCGGTTAATGTCACCACATGGCACAAGTAGAAATGGTAGTGTCCATAAAAGTTTATGTCCAATTGAGTCCTCTGGGGATCACTGCATCCTTTTTGTAGTGCGCTAAGGAGAAAACATCAGACCTCCAAAGCTTCTATTTTGTAATTTTAATGTTGCAATTCTGATACAGTTTTTATAAGATTACTTGCTTCCAATGCTGGTATACTAACAAGAGGAGCTAGTATTTTGAGATCCACATGTCCCAAAAGAGACTCAAAAGATAAATTGCCAAGTGCTAGAAAAGCTGCTACCAGGGAGGAGCTGTTATCATAGGCTTCAACAGATCTTAATTCCCACTGTTTCTCCTTGGTCTCTTCAGGACCATTTTCCTCTAGCTGAGATAAAATGGTTATGTCTCTCGTCAGTACTCCTTTGTTCTACATATGTTTGCTTTCTTTCTGTACACTCTAACAATATTTAGCAATAAACAATGTTTGCTGAAATATCTATCCTTAGGCTCTGGAATGCAGGACTAATGACCTAAATGCCTTAGGTGGGCTGAGAAACTTCTGACAGGAAGGTTAACTTGACAGATAACAGCTGCGGGCTGGCAGGATCCTGGACATTTCTGAGAAAGGTACCAACATACCACTCCCACTGCTATCTACCACTCTGAGACTGCAATGGAACGGACCTACAGATAGAATCTTCTATCTCAAAAGTTTCCTTTTCTGTCTTATGAAATCCCCATGCACACTGTACCATGTGCCCACAGTTTCCACCTCGCCCTCTGGGGTTTTGGGTGGGGGACAACACATACTACTGTTGTCCTTCAGTTGTTCTGATTAAAGAACAATTCTCATGATAAAAATAAAAGAATTTGGGTAGGTGTTAGTTTTCCCAACTGATATTTATATCTTATTTTTTTTATTTTTTATTTTTTTTATTGAAAAAAAAATTTCTGCCTCCTCCCCGCCTCCCATTTCCTCCACCTCCTCCCACTCCTCCTCCCCTCCTCCCACTCCTCCTCCCCTCCCCCCACTCCCCCCTCCCTCTCCAGTCCAAAGAGCAGTCAGGGTTCCCTGCCCTGTGGAAAGTCCAAAGTCCTCCCCCCTCTTAATCCTGGTCTAGGAAGGTGAACATCCAAACTGGCTAGGCTCCCACAAAGCCAGAACATGAAGTAGGATGAAAACCCAGTGCCATTGTCCTTGGCTTCTCAGCAGCCCTCATTGTCCGCCAAATTCAGTGCCCGGTTTTATCCCATGCTTTTTCAGTCACAGTCCAGCTGGCCTTGGTGAGCTCCCAATTGATCAGCCCCACTGTCTCCGTAGGTGGGTGCACCCCTTGTGGAGAGGGAAATCAGAGAAGCATCACCTTTCACGATAGCCACAAACAGCATAAAATATCTCAGGGTAACTCTAACCAAGGAAGTGAAAGATCTATTTGACAAGAACTTTAAGGCATTGAAGAAAGAAATTGAAGAGGATACCAGAAAATGGAAGGATCTCCCTTGCTCGTGGATTGGGAGGATCAACATAGTAAAAATGGCAATCCTACCAAAGGCAATTTATAGATTCAATGCAATCCCCATCAAGATCCCATCAAAATTCTTCACTGATCTTGAGAGGAAAATAATCAACTTTATATGGAAAAACAAAAAACCCAGGATAGCCAAAACAATCTTATACAATAAAGGAACTTCTGGAGGTATTACCATCCCTGACTTCAAACTCTATTACAGAGCTACAGTAATGAAAACAGTGTGGTATTGGCATAAAAACAGAGAAGTTGACCAATGGAATCGTATAGAAGACCCGGATTTTAACCCACAAACCTATGAACACCTCATTTTCGATAAAGGTGCTAAAAGTATACAATGGAAGAAAGAAAGCATCTTCAACAAATGGTGCTGGCACAACTGGATGTCAACCTGTAGAAGAATGAAAATAGATCCATATCTATCACCATGCATAAAACTCAAGTCCAAATGGATCAAAGACCTCAATATCAATCTGAACACACTGAACCTGATAGAAGAGAAAGTGGGAAGTACCCTACAACAGATAGGCACAGGCGATCGCTTTCTAGGTATAACCCCAGCAGCACAGTCATTAAGGGCAACATTGAATAAATGGGACCTACTGAAACTGAGAAGCTTCTGTAAAGCAAAGGACACTATCACTAAGACAAGAAGGCAACCCACTGACTGGGAGAAGATCTTCACCAACCCTGCAACAGACAAAGGTCTGATCTCCAAAATATATAAAGAACTTAAGAAACTAGACTTTAAAATGATATTTATATCTTAGAAAATTGTAATGCTAAATAGTTCCTGTTCTTTGAACATGTGTCTAAATACAGAGTTTTTTCTCATTCAGCTAACTGTATTTAATGGAAAAAACATAAATTATAAAAAGGGCTCTTCTAGGGAGCTGTCAGAAGAATATCTGTATTCCTTTGAAAATGCTCTTTTTATCATTGCTGTGACTGTTATGCTAACATTTTCCCGAGATATTATGGGTTTCACTTTGGTACTTCTCAAAGCACCTACAGAGCTAGGTTATATGGCAAGTTTAGCCATGTACAGTAAGATGGTGGTTGAGTATGATCACGTGAGGATCATCTCCCCATAAACATGTCAATCTGAACAGATGTCAGACAAAAGACTTGCGGGAATGCTAAGAAATAAGCAGGTGAACAAACACTACACCTGGTTTTAAAATAACAACAACATTGAAGACACCGTTTGCTCAGGAAAGAAAAATAATTGAAGCAAAATCTCACTCTTAAAATTAGTACTGGGATCATCATAGTAAATCTCAGTTTTATGCATAGTCTCATAGCCTCTGTCCCCATGTCAGTCACAGTGAACTAAGACACTGGATCATATTACCTAAGGAAGAAAAGGATGTCTTCAATCCCACTACCCTAATACTAGCACTGCATTGATCAAGACTTTATTTGCTGGGCAGTCAGATGGAGAAGTAAGTAAATGTTACCTTGAAAATTAGAGATAGATTTGTGCTAGTCTAATATTGAATGAATATTGATGGCTCCATTGTCCAGGATATTACCAGTTCCTGAACTGGCTACTAAATTCATTGTGCCATGAGAATGGTGGCAGAATGAGACTCGACTCCAGTCAGATAGCTTTCTTATCTTGCCAGTATCATTTCTGTTTTGTAGAAAAGGTGTTAGGGAGAACCCTCTATCCATGCTGGGCAGGGAAGCAGGAACGTAAGGTGCAGATCTTCATCATCTCTCCCTTCTCTTTTCCAAATCAAGTCCCCAGTCTCACCCCTAACTCCACAGCAGCCCATCTGTGACCTCCAGCAACCACACAGCTCTTCTCTTCCAGGCTTCCTTTCCATCCATCCTTTATTCCAACCCTATCCTTCCGCTGAATCCATGAAACACAGCTTAACATCAAGGATAGATATCACTTCGGGGTAAAAAGTTAGAAAAAGATATTCTAATAAACGAACATGGGAGCAATCTGATATGGTCATTTTATGATCTGACAGAATAAACTTCAAACCCAAACTAGCCAGAACAGATGGGGAAGGATACTACAGACGAATCACAGGAAAAATCCAAGAGGATGTTTCATTCTTAACGTTTATGCCCCAAACACAAAGGTACTCACGCTTGTAAAAGAAAGACTTCTACAGCTGAAATCACATATTGACTGTCACACAGAGATGGTGGGAAACTCTAATCACCATACTCTCACAAATGGACAGCTCATGCAGACAAAAACTAAACAGAGACACTGGAGCTAACAGCTGTTATAAATCAAATGGATGACATCAGGTTCTAACATCACTGGAAGGGTATTTGTGTGTGTGTGTGTGTGTGTGTGTGTTGTCTTGGCTTGTGCCTACAGTGTCTGTAAGTACTTGAATGCATGAATAATCACTGCAAAAACACTTCTCTGGGTAGCTTTGTTAAGCAAGGTGATCCATGGTATCTTGTTAAAGTAGTTTTTAAAACGTACTTATACTTTTACTTCCTTGATGCACAAGATGATGGCATGTAAGTTACCAAGACACTCTGAAGGCATCTTTTCTATTGTTCCAGGCTAGACATTCATTCTGGCGTGCATGCACGTGTGTGTGTGTGTGTGTGTGTGTGTGTGTGTGTGTGTGTGTGTGTGTGATATTTGACTGTGTGGGAGACTGATGATAACTTTGGGTGTCTGTATTCACTTTCCATCTTGTTTGTGACAGTGTTTCTTTTCTGCCATGGTGCACACCAGGGTACCTGATCTGTAGTCTTCTAAGGATTCTCTTGTCTCCAAGTCCCATCTTGCTGTAGGAGTAATGGTATTGCAGATATTTTGCAGTGGTTCTGGAGATCCAAATTCATGTCTCTGTGCTTATGTAGCAAGTATTTTACTGGCCCAGTCATCTCCCTGGCCCCAATCCATAAGAAAGCAGCAACTGAAGCTAATATTTGAGTGAAATGAAAGTATTACTTATAGGATGAGCCAATGTGAAGCAAATGAACAAGATTGACTGATGTAAGAAGAAAATCAAATAGGAAGAATATTAGGAGAAAGAAGTTACTTAAAATGAATGGCCATTTTACAAAGAACTTTCTTAAAGAAAGTAACTTAAAGAAAGTCGCACCTCCTAATTTTTAGCTAGATTCAAATATCATTTGATGATGCTTAACAATATATGAATACATTACAATATTCCAATTAGTTTCCCATTTTCTTATGCTTTTATTGTAACTTTTGAAATTTCAAGTATCAACATGTTATGTTTCTATACAAATATATATACAAAATGACATAATCCAGTAGAAATATTAAATAATACGAAATTTTAGAATTCTTCACCTGTGAACATCAAAGAAAATACATGTAGTTTCATTTAATTATTGAATTTGTTTCTATTCAAGACTTTTATGCCAATATAGAGAAAAATAAACATTGCACAAATATTACATTTTCATAAATGAAAGATTAGATTATAGTCACTATATTAGTTATCTTTCTGTGATGTGATAAAATACAAGTCACCAAGAGCAACTTAAAGAAGAAAAAGTTTGTTTGGGATTATGATTTCAGAGGAATACAACAATCATGACAGTAGGAATGGCAACAAGGGGCAGGCAAGGTGGAAGGAGCTGGAGCCAGAGATCACATCTTCAATCAAAAACATTAAGTAGCAATCATAAACATTAAGTAGAGAGAGCATTGGGAAGGAAGCAGAGCTATGAACACTCAGAATCCTGTTCCAAGTAGTGTATTTCATCTCGCAAGTGTCTACTTCCTAAACCTCATTACTGAACAGCACTACCAACTGGGGACCAAGTGTTCAAATAGGTGAGCCCATAGGAGACATTTCTTACCCAAAACACCACACTCACTAAATGCTTTTGTAGTTTCCAAAGTTCCCCCAATAAGCAGAACTAATAGGATATAATATACATGGTGAAATAAGAGGATATTTATTGTGGATAGTGACTTATGTGACAGGGGGGTTGAGAAGTACCTTGATAGCCTCCCTTCAAGCATGAGAAAGAACAGAAGCCAGTGATTAAGGCAATCTGAGTTCAGAAGCCTGAGAAAAGAGAGGTGACACATGGCTGGGATCTTGAAGGTCAAAGTCTAAATAGTCAGGACCAGATCATCAGTTTTGATGTCTAAGAGTGTGAGGAGATGAATCTTCAGGGTAAAGGAGAAGGGGTAAAGAATAGAGAAGAGAGAGAGTGGGGAATAAAGAAGAGGGAGAGACAGGGGGATTTTGGACTCTAAGTGGTGACGTTATGTCCAGTCTCATAAATGAGATAGCATGTTTGTCTTCTAATTTAAGTGTTCCTTATGCTAGATTCTTGAACTCTTGGAAATATGGTCATAGATACACCATTAATCCAGGCAGTTGAACACATAAAACTAAACACCACAAATAACCATATTATGTATATAATTCTATGAAATTTACTACATTCATGTGCATATTATGAAACACCTTCATTCACTCTTTATATCTATGGTATTTATCTTTAATATGTGTATTTACATTGAGATGTAGTAGGATAAATACATGCAGTTAAGTGATATAACAATATTATTAATGACATTTTGAAAACTCTAAGCTGTCTTATATCATTCAAGTAAACAATTCTATTTAAAATATTTTTAAGAGTTTTGAAGAAGAAGTAAGAATATTATTTCATCTACTTCATTTGGTAAGGACATCCACTCTGATTCAGTACATGGTGGAGTTTTGAGAAGAATAAAGCTAGGAACAGTGCATCTCTCAGAGCTAAGTAAAAATCCTAAAAATTTGCTTTCAACAAATGAATGCCTTCTTCACCTTTAAGAATGTAGTATTGACTTTAAGAATGCATTCTTGACCTCCTTGTTCCTCAGACTGTAGACCAGAGGGTTAAGCATAGGAATGACCATGGTGTAGAACACAGAAGTAACTTTGTCTGTGTCCATGGTATGATTGGAGCTGGGCTGTAAATACATAAAGATGACAGTACCATAGAAAATAGACACTGCGGTGAAGTGGGAGGCACAGGTGGATACAGCCTTACGATGTCCTGCAGCTGAGTGCATCTTTAAGATAGTGACAAAAATTAACATGTAAGACGTCCAGATGACTATGAGAGCAAAAAAAATATTTAAGCTCTCAGTATAAAGAAGAACCAGTTCCCTAAATTGATCATCAAAGCAAGTGAGAGCCATGATTGCTGGAACATCACAGAAAAAATGATGGATCACATTGGACTTACAGAAGGAGAGAGTGAATATGTCTGCGATATGGATAGAGGCATTCATGAAACTGATGACATAAGAGCCAATAATCAGCCATGTATATACACTTTTAGTCATGGTGCTGGCATAGTGTAGGGGCTTACATACTGCTACATAGCGATCATAGGCCATTGAGGCCAACAGGTAATTCTCCGCTGTAGCAAAACCTGCAAAGAAGAACATCTGAGCAGCACAATCATTGTAGGAAATGACCTTGTCACCCACAAGAAGCTCAGTCATGACGCTGGGTGTGACAGCTGAGGAGTAACAAAAATCCACCAGAGAAAGGTTACCAAGGAAAATATACATGGGGGTATGAAGGCGAGAGTCCAAGAGAATCAGCAGGATCATCCCCAGGTTTCCCACCAAGGTGATGATATAGATGAGAAGGAAGGTGATGAAGAGTGGAAGCTGTAAGCCTGGGTCATCAGTGAGTCCCAACAGAAGGAACAGTGTCACTTCTGTTCCATTCTTCATTAGTGCCATCTTGTAATAGTTAGATTCTCCGTAGCAATGGGAAAAAAGGTTCACAATGATTTGAAATTCCATTGAACTTGAAAATTATAAACCATGTTTTTCAAAAAGTTTATTATAGTCTTTCACACAATATGCTTTGATCATATTCTATCTCCTTCTCTCATGTCCTTCCAGATCCTTCCCAGCTCTTTATCAACCAACTTATATTTCTACATTCTATAAAGACAGCATAAAATTAGAATTGGTTTGGGTGAATCAACTACACGCATGAAGGATTCTTAGTGGTACACAAAATTTCAAAATTTTATATATTTGTTATTTGAGATGTAAGCAAATTAATACAATTATGAGTATGATTTTTATGGATAATTCTGTCTGCTAACCCACTTTCCCCTATATCAGCAAAACCTAACATTTCTTTGCCATTCACCTGTCAAGATACTATTGAATCTTTGGATATGTCCCTTCTGTATTTTATCTCAATAATATGTTTTACTTTATTGTTCAAGTCATGAAAACTATGAAACTAAAGATGCTGACTAATTTATATTTACACAAGCATTAAAATGGACTTTCAGTTATAGACAATGCCAAGTCTTAACCCTATGATTTTGAGGTAAATTTAAATGAACTCACTGACTACTTTAGCTTAAACACAGCAAAAGTTTTGGTTTTCACAATGAACTACAATTTTATTAATTGTGCACAAATTTCACCTCATTTATCACGCATTTTCTCATCTTTGGAGGTAGAACAAGGAAACAAAGAAAATAGAAAATTAAATCATTCCCTTTTCAATACTAATACTGTTAAAAAGAATCAACCATGTCTGAATTGCCATTTAGTCCTTTCCTCATAGCTCCATGATTGTTTACAGTAGCACATGCATATGCTAATGAATACAATATGTGTGTATGTATGTATGTATGTATGTATGTATGTATGTATGTTTCCACTGATACTACCAAAAACTCTAATTATTCAAGTAGTTGGTTTATGTGATACACCATAGTATATATACTCTGAATAGCTGATGTTATGGATAACTATGGCAGGAGGATGCTCAGTCTGAAGAAAGCAGTTTTGAGTGATGAAAGCCCATCAGATTTATCTCTCCCTGAGTTTCCTGGGAGAGATAGATGCCTTTCAAATTTGGTCCTAGCCTAACTTCCTAACATCGTATTTCATTCATCTTGAAGACATCAATGTAGCTACTTTCAGGTACTGTTGGGAGAAATAACCAAACTTAAAGAGAAAAAATTATGGTTGTTAATCAAATCTATCAAGAGATATCAAAACTGTTATTGTCAGTATGGGACAATGGTCTTTAAGTTTGAGTAATGAAGGTATATGCCATATTCAGCATTCTAGCCCCAAGAATTCTGGAAGCTTCAGTCTTTAACTTTCCTTTTGTTCTACATTGAGTCACGTAGAATATCTGGATTCTCCTCTGCTTCTTGGAGTATCCTTATTCCTTACCTATGGTTTTTTTCCCCATACCCTATAATTCCAGGTTATTTTTATTCTCTAATTTTTAAAACATATTTAAACTATTGCAATTATTTTAGCTTTTTCTACAAAAGCAGGTCAAAGTACTTTTAAAATTAAAAACAACGATCATCATAATTGTGTATAAATAATGCTTCTAAATCCCAGTTAGTGTTCTTTTCTCTTACGTTACAAATTACAAGAATAACCATTTCATTTTCTCCACATCATGCTTCTGCTTAAAAAAAGAGACCACAGACTTGAAAGAGCACAAGGGGAGTACATGGAAAGATTTGGACGGAGAGAAAGGAAGGAGAAAACCATGTAATTATATTATATCTAAGAAAATAACAAGGATTAAAAAAGAAAAGTAGCTTGACTTGGGATGCTATTTTTTATGATTTTTTTATAAAACGCAAATGAACCTTTTATTGAAATGAGACTCTTTATTGAGGATTAATCTCAATGTCACTTAAGTAAGTTTGCTGTAGGTGTGTTTTGATTGAGGATGTTTCTGGGTTTCTGGGTTACATTTTACGGTCAACATTTCCCAAAAGCCTGCTTCATTGCAGGCTTGATGTCTCTTGCTACAGAAGTTACTGAATAGTCAGGTCATTATAAAAATAAAAATTTCCTTAGAAACAATGGTTTAGTTGGGATAAAAGAGCCCATTTTTATCAAATGTCTTATTTTCTCATATTACTTTCCTGTCAAAACCAAATCATGAATACTCAGCTTTGACTATTCTCAGTTTATGTGCCACTTGTAGTAACTTCACAGATTTTTTTGGTGGCAATTTTTATTTGGAAAATATTTTATTTGAATGCTTTTGTGAAATGACACTCTTTATCCATTTTCTTTTATATTTATTTTTCTTCCACATGATAGATTCTGACCAAATTCCCCCTAACTCATCTCCACCCTCACCCCACCTCTCCTCTTCCCCAGATTCACTGCTCCTCACTTTTCCCTCAGAAAATAGCAGGCCTGCTTGTGATATCAACCAGACACGGCATAACAAGATGCAATTAAGACTAGGTACAAATCCTCATGTCAAGACTGGAGCAGGCAACCCAATCTTAAAACAAATTACCACCTTAGCTGCTTAAGGTGATAGATAAGGTTTAGCAAATATCACAAGGGATTTAAATATGAATGGCATGCCTGTAAGAGTTGGAGTATGTAAGAGAAATGTTATACTTCACCAACAAGAAAACCGAGTATCTGTGAAATGTGATGCTTTAGAATTATATACACTGCTTGAGGAAAAAAAGTTCTAGGTTAAAAAAAAAAGTTCTAGATTCAGGAGTTGAATGTGTTTCTTGAGAATAAGCATGAGATACAGAGAGTAAGGACAGAATTCCAGATTAACCTATATTTCATTTTTTATAAACATTTTCATATATTTCATGATAGATCACATCACTCTTTTGGGTATTTGTTTATATTTTGTTACTTCCACTAAGATGCAAACACATACAGAATGTGATAACGTTTCTACTTTATCAATTAAATTGTCATCTATCTTGTTCTTTCTTTATTATTTTGGGGATAGAATCACCCTGGCTAACAAATCACCAAGTCTCTGTAATGAACACTGACATTTACAAATACTTCAGATTCACATTCATTGGATCACACACTTAGAGTAGTTTTGAAAACATCTTTGTGCTTTCAAAGAACTCAGAGCAGGTACACGTAGCCCTTTGCTTTTACATGGGCTAAACTTTTCCGTTTAATGTTTTTTTTACAATATAGATACTTACTAGATTTCTATAAAAGAAAGAAAATTCATCATAAAGTAGTCAATGCAAAATCATGAAACCACTCATTGAATGTGCCTTGTGAAGTGCTCTCTCTCTCACCTAGTGGTCAAATGTTCCAACCCCAGTAAGAAAATGGAAAAATGAGTAAAATCATATTAACATGAACCAAGTTCCAAAACTATCATTTGTTTCTGTGTAATTACAAGAGTCACCTACTTGTCACATATTTGTAAAATAAACATAATAAAATCACATCTCAGATATAATTACCTGTTGTGTCTGTAAATGGCAAATCACAGAGATATAGCATATCTCTTGAAAAGGTTATCATTTGAAGATCATTAAATATGACTTTTGTCTTTGACTATGTATCTGCATTAAGTTTACAGCCTTGTAGCAAATTCTTAAGTAAGAGTAACTACCATTCTAAGACTAAATGACATTCAATGAGCACAGCACACAGAGTGTTCTTTCTACAAAGAGAAGCTGTGGAGTGAGGCTGGGACAGAGATTTGGAAGGAGTTTTGTATACTTGGAGATCTCTGGAGAGGTTCCCTCTGAGAATACTTGAAGTTCTTCATCCTGCCTTCCCAGGGAAGAAACAATTACTAGTCTGTAGGGATCAAGCTGGTTACTGTTTTTTTTATAAAGTAAATTCATTTTCACTGACAAATGTTAAAAGTATGAATTGTTAATATTACTATGGTGTGGTACCTTGAGATCTTTCTTTACACACATGCATTGTGTAAGGTCAAAACTCATGCTAAACATGTCTGTCTCCTGTAATATTAGTCACTTCTTTATGGTGAGAACTTTCAAAATCATTCTTTCTAGCTTTTAAAAATGTACAATACTATTTTATCTATAGTTTCTTTACTGTTCAGTATCCTCTTGTTTCTGTCTAGCTGTAAATTAGTACCCATTGCCAGTTTGGATTTCCAAATGTAGATAAAGCTTAAGCAAAATGAAAATATTTAATAAAAAACCTTGATTAGGAACACATTTGGGCCAGTACCTATAACTGAGCAAGTTCTTATTATATGAAAACTACATCAATTTATGTTAAGATTTGACATTATGCTTCTAGGGACTGGGGAGATGGATCAGGCAGTAAAGTGCTTGAACCACAGGTATTAGAACCTGAGTTTGGATCCTCTTTAGCACCATAAAAAGTGACATATGTGCAGTGACCCACACTTGGATATTATGCAGAGCGTGAGAAAATTCGGAGCACTCAATCCTAAAAGAGATGGCTTCACCAACTCTTTCTGCCCAGGGATCCGGGATCTGTGTGGAAGAGGAGGCAGGAAGACTGTAAGAGCTAGAGGTGAAATTCTTCCAAACAACAGGACTGATGCACATACAGACTCACAGAGACTGGCAGCCTGCGCAGGGTTTTTACAGGTTTAAACCAGATGGAGTGTCAGCTCCAGCACTGAAAGGAAGAAGTGGACAAAGGGTCCTCCTAACCGAGAATCTATTTGTGATGGACACTCACTGGCAAAAGAAAGATTTGTTTTCTCCTGTGGATTCTCATTGGGTATTATCAACTGTACTCAAGGGCAGGCCCCATGCTCACAAGTAGCTCGCCAACACAAGATGAACTCAATTACTACTTTTTGGTGTGGACTTTCTGTTTAATCTTTTGATATGTTTTTTTAATGCTTTTTGTTTTTATTTTTATTTTTTTTTCTGAAAGGAGAGAGAGAGAGAGAGAGAGAGAGAGCGCATATGAAGTTGGGTCAGTAGGAAGGTGAGTTGGTGAGTTGGATCTTGGTGGAGTTGGGGGAGTAAAAACATACACAAAATACATTGTATGACAAACTTTTTAAATTACAAAAGATTAAATTGTTGCCCTAAAACATTCCAACTCTGAGAAAGATTGAAATAATATATTTCAAATTTTAGACATGTGACTCAAAGTTTTTGAATATTTGTAATGCTTATTAACTTATAACATTAATATGTTATTGATAGCAATAATATTCATTCCATTAAAATTATCATATAAGCACATAGGTTTTATATAATGCTTCTGTAATATGGGAGTTTATCTTACAAAACAAGTTCTTCTATAAAGACATTTACTTAAAAAATCTTAAACATTTTTATTGAGAATCCCACAAATGCAGAATATTACTTGATACAAGTCACCCTGATTCCCTGCTCTCCAATTTTTCCCCTATCCTCCTACCACTTTTCATCTAAATTTCATAAGCCTTCCCTTTTAAACTGAGCCTACTTAGTGCTCACTGATACGTGTGTGCGTGTAACGCTGTCTACTTGAACTATACAGGTGGTCTTTCAAGGGTGGCCACATTTCTGATAGAAACTTTCAGAGAGTCTTTAAGGCTTTTGCCTTCAAAACTCACTTTAAGGGTTTAATTAAGGACACCACAAATAGTTAAAGAGGGGCTAGAAATCTGAGGGCAAAGATCTGAGGGGTAAGAAATCTACTGAAGACGGGAATCATCTGTCCATGTTTCTTTATTCTTCTCTCTTCAATCCACCATTTCTCATTGTTGCACCCACTACTTGTTCTTGCTGTTCTACATTGTTCCTCCTTGTTACAAATGTTCCGAGTCATATATACCCTTAAAACCAGTAATTCCCCAACCCTAGCATGTTCCAGACCTGGAACTATTGTGCCAATAGAAAATCAGATAAGAGTTTTGATACACACATAGATCCGTGGGCATGGCTAGTACACGTCCAGTATACTCCTTAATGGAGAAAGTTAGTTATGAAAGGAATTAAATCATCAGGGAATTCCAGAGAGGAATATTAGTGTGCTACCCTTAATTTTTAAGTGATTAGTAAAGAGGTAAGGAGTTTATTTTCAGTAAAATTCTGAATAGGTCAAGGAATGTCTAAAAAGGTGCTCCACTTCTTTTCTCCCAGTATGCATAGAGTCTACCAGGTAACCAGGCAACCTAGGAGAAGTTGATGGCTCCTGATCAGATAGCACATACACCAGACACTGCAGTTTCTATGGGCCTAGGTCAGGAGTTAGACTTACAGCTCTACGTGAAGGAGAGACCCAGGCCTCTAAATGATCAGTTCTGGGCTTTGCTGTTATCAGCCATCCTGATCTTGGGTTTTGTGGGTCTTTTTCTGTGTTGTAGTTAATTATCCCTTCTGCTTTCCTTGAGAGTCCTAAACTAAAATTGTTGGTAAACTGAGGTGAAAGTGAGCACAAGGTGTTAAGAACTGTTTAAGTGGGGGTAAAACCAGAGCAACAGATTGGACAGTTGTAATTCTATGTCATTGGAGATTTATGAATATCTTAAATGAGATGCTTTATGCCTGGACCCTAAACATTGACTAAATGTCTGCTGATAAAGATAATTGGAGGAAGGCAGATCTCTGCGCTTACCTAGGTTATAGGAACAGAGGCCTGGCAGTAGGAAACTGTTCTGAACTAGGGAATTAATTCCCAAATATGTGACAGAAAGGGAGTTAGTTACAGTGAAAATCTATAGCCGACAGCTAACATTAAATTAAACGGAGAAAAACTCAAAGCCATCCCACTCAAATTAGGAACACGACAAGGCTGTCCACTCTCTCCATACCTCTTCAATATAGTGCTTGAAGTTCTAGCAATAGCAATAAGACAACATAAGGGGATCAAGGGGATTCGTATTAGAAAGGAAGAAGTTAAGCTTTCGTTATTTACAGATGATATGATAGTATACATAAGTGAGCCCAAAAAACTCTACCAAAGAACTCCTACAGATAAACACCTTTAGTAATGTGGCAGGATACAAGATCAACTCCAAGAAATCAATTTCCTTCCTATACAGAAAGGATAAGGAAGCAGAGAGAAAAATCAGAGAAGCATCACCTTTCACGATAGCCACAAACAGCATAAAATATCTTGGGGTAACTCTGACCAAGGAAGTGAAAGATCTATTTGACACGAACTTTAAGTCTTTGAAGAAAGAAATTGAAGAGGACACCAGAAAATGGAAGGATCTCCGTTGCTCTTGGATTGGGAGGATCAACATAGTAAAAGTGGCAATTCTACCAAAAGCAATCTATGGATTCAATGCAATCCCCATCAAAATCCCATCAAAATTCTTCACAGACCTTGAGAAGACAATAATCAACTTTATATGAAAAAACAAAAAAACCCAGGATAGCCAAAACAATCTTATACAATAAAGGATCTTCTGGAGGCATTACCATCCCTGACTTCAAACTCTATTACAGAGCTACAGTATTGAAAACAGCTTGGTATTGGCATAAAAACAGAGAAGTCGACCAATGGAACTGAATAGAAGACCCAGACTTTAACACCTCATTTTCGATAAAGGAGCTAAAAGTATACAATGGAAAAAAGAGAGCATCTTCAACAAATGGTGCTGGTAAAACTGGATGTCAATCTGTAGAAGAATAAAAATAGATCCATATCTATCACCATGCACAAAACTCAAGTCCAAATGGATTAAAGACCTCAATATCAGTCCGAACATACTGAACCTGATAGAAGAGAAAGTAAGAAGTACTCTACAACACATGGGCACAGGTGATCGCTTCCTAGGTATAACCCCAGCAGCACAGTCATTAAGGGCAACATTGAATAAATGGGACCTACTGAAACTGAGAAGCTTCTGTAAAGCAAAGGACACTATCACTAAGACAAAAAGGCAACCCACTGACTGGGAGAAGATCTTCACCAACCCCGCAATAGACAAAGGTCTGATCTCCAAAATATATAAAGAACTCAAGAAACTAGACTTTAAAATGCTAATTAACCCAATTAAAAAATGGGGCCCTGATCTGAACAGAGAATTCTCAACAGAAGAAGTTCAAATGGCCAAAAGACACTTAAGGTCATGCTCAGCCTCCTTAGCGATCAGGGAAATTCAAATCAAAACAACATTGAGATATCATCTTACACCTGTCAGAATGGCTAAAATCAAAAACACCAATGATAGCCTTTGCTGGAGAGGCTGTGGAGAGAGGGGTACCCTCATCCATTGCTGGTGGGAATGCAAACTTGTGCAACCACTTTGGAAAGCAGTGTGGCGGTTTCTCAGGAAATTTGGGATCAACCTACCCTTGGACCCAGCAATACCACTCCTGGGAATATACCCAAGTGATGCCCTATCATACAACAAAAGTATATGCTCAACTATGTTCATAGCAGCGTTATTTGTAATAGCCAGAACCTGGAAACAACCTAGATGCCTTTCAGTGGAAGAATGGATGAAGAAAGTATCGAATATATACATATTAGAGTACTACTCAGCAGTAAAAAGCAATGACATCTTGAATTTTGCATGCAAATGGACGGAAATAGAAAACACTATCCTGAGTGAGGTAAGCCAGACCCAAAAAGAGGAACATGGGATGTACTCACTCATATTTGGTTTCTAGCCATAAATAAAGGACATTGAGCCTACAATTCGTGATCCTAGAGAAGCTAAATAAGAAAGTGAACCCAAAGAAAAACATATAGACATCCTCCTGGATATTAACCTTCATCAGGCGACGAAAGGACACAGAGACAGAGTCCCACATTGGAGCACCAGACTACATCCCCAAGGTCCAAATCAGAAGCAGAAGGAGAGAGAGCACGAGGAAGGAACTCAGAGCCATGAGGGGTGCACCCATACAGTCAGACAATGGGGGATGTTCTTTCAGGAACTCACCAAGGCCAGCTGGACTGGGCCTGAAAAAGCATAGGATAAAACCGGTCTCGCCTAACATAGGGGGCAATGAGGACTGCTGAGAAGTCAAGCACAATGGCACTGGGTTTTGATCCTACTGCATGTACTGGCTTTGTGTGAGCCTAGGCTGTTTGGCTGTTCACCTTACTAGACCTGGAAGGAGGTGGGTGGTCCTGGACTCCCCACAGAGCAGGGAACCCGGTCTGCTCTTTGGGCTGATGAGAGAGTTGGAGTTAATTGGGGGAGGGGGAGGGATATGGGAGGCGGTGGCGGGGAAGAGACAGAAATCTTTAATGAATAAATAAAAAACACCCAGCAGCCTACATAAGGGGAAAAGATCTTCACCAACCCCACGTTGAACAAAGGTCTGATCTCCAATATACACAAATAATGCAAACATTGGTCATCAAAAAACCCCCAAATAATCCAATAAAAATAGAGTACAGAACTAAACAGAGAACTATAAACAGATGAATCTAAAATGGCTGTGAGACACTAAAGAAAATCCTCAATATCCTTAATTATCAGAGAAATGCAAATCATACAACTTTGAGATTCCACCTTACACCTGTAAGAATTTCCAAGAACAAACACTGATGACAACTTATGCTGGAGTGGGTGTGTGGTAAAGGGAATACTACTCCATTGCTGTTTGGAGTGCAAACTACTATCATCCCTTACATATCAGTGTAGTGTTTTCTCAGAAAATTAGGTAGCAATATACATCAAGACCCAACAATACCACCTTTGGGCATATATGTAAAAGATGCTCATTCATATCTCAAGGATATGTGATCAACTTGTGCATAGTGACATTATTTGTCATAGCCAGAACCTGTAAACAACCTAAATTCCCCTTGACTGAAGAATGGATAAGGATAATGTGGTACATTTACACAATGGAGAATTATACAGTGGGAAAAATAATGGTATCTTGAATTTTTTTGTCAAATGGATGGATCTAGCAAACATCGTATTGAGTGAGGTAAACCAGACCCAGAAACACATATTTAATATGTACTGATTTGTAAGTGGCTTTTAGACATAAAGCAAAGAAAAACCAGCTTACAATTCACAATCCCTGAAACCTAGATAACAAAGAGGACCTTAAGAGAGACATATATGGATCTAATCTACATGGGAAGTAGGAAAAGACAAGATCTTCTGAAAACTGAGAGCAGGGTATCATGGGAGATGATAGAGGGACGGGAAAGGAAGGAAGTGGAGCTGAAGAAAATACATAGCTAATTAAAAATAATTTTTTTAGTAAAGAATCTGTATATGAAAGTGAACATTCAATGTTTTTATTTCTGGATCTGGGTTACATAACTTTTAATGATCATTTTAGGTCCTATCATTTCCTCTGACATGAAAAAAATTATTTTTCCTCACAGGTGAATAATATTCAAATATATATATATATATATGTATATATATATACATATATATATATATATATGGATAATATGTTTGATGAGCACCTATGCTGTCTCCATATTCTAATATTAAACAAAGTAGCATCAAATATGGCTGAGCAAATATTTCTGTAGTAGATTACAGAGTCCTTTGAAAATATTTCAGGATAAGAATAACTGGATCACACAGTTGATATATTTCTAGCTTTGGGAGGGACTTTTATACTAATTTTCATAGTGACTATACCGGCTTTTACTCAATGACAAAGTGTTCTTATTTTCCCTCATTGATGTCAGCATTTGATAATGTTAGCTTATTTTGAAGAGGAAGGTGTTTATCTCAGCATAAAATGTATATTTTGTGTTGAGGGAAGTCAAGCCTGGATTTAATGCAGGAACCCTGAGACAGTGATTTTTGGAAAAGCCATGGAGGGATGCTATTTATTTTCTTGTTTTCTATGATTTGTTCAGTCTGCTTTCTTAAAGAATCGAGGATCTCCTCTGCCTAATGTCTTTTCCTTTCGACCAAGAGGTTAATAGGTTTCCTCTATTGCACTCTCCTGACACAAGCCGGAAGAAAAACAATGGGGTCAGTCCAGTATGGACTGAAACCATCAACTCTGAGTTAAACCTTTCTTACAAATTTGGCTATCTAAAAATTATGTTACAGTGGAATTTGACTATTACAGCCACATTAAAATATTTCCTTCATCAGTTCTTCCCATTATTTTTCACTACTTTAACTAATGCTTCTATAAACATTCTTGCTCAAATTTGTGCCACTATATGTTTTTTTCCTCTCCAGTCAATTTATGAGTGAAGCTGCTAAGTTGTAAAGTAACTACAGCTAATCATTTGAGGAATCACAAGGATGTTGTCTCTATATTTGAAGGCATGAGGAAAGCATCAAGTAGACAGTTACATGTTCTTAACCTTTCTGGCAGGAGTAAGATGAATTCTCAAAGTAAAGTTATGTTTCAGAATTTGAATACTCAAAGTGCAACCAATAACAATTTGTATTTCTTTTGAGAATATTCTTTTATTTCCATGCCTAGATTTTTAGTTGAGTTATTTATTTTTTTGGTGTTTATTATTATTTTACAACTTTGGATGTTCTAGATACTAACCATGGCCATTCATCTAGCTGGTAAAGATTTTTCAAAGGGTTTCTCATGAATGAGAGATGTGTAGGCAGCACATATATGCACACATGAGTGTATATGCGTGTCTGAACATGAGACTAAAGATGTGACCATATTCTTTTAAAAAAGATCTTTATTAAATCACTTTGCTTCTAATTCTTTCATTTTTAGCACTTTTATTTTGAAGTATTTTCATCTTTAAGCTTCACAACTTTCTAAAAAATTATTTAAAAAATTAAAATTATATGGACTGAATAGCCACTATTTTTATATTATATACTTTATATTTAGAAAGTAAGTGAAGATATTTTATTGTAGAATTAATGTAAAACTAAAATATGAATGTTACAGATTTTACCGTCCCACAGCTTTTTTGAATGCACTCTTGACCTCTTTGTTTCTCAGGCTGTAGACCAGCGGGTTCAGCATGGGGATGACCATAGTGTAGAACACAGATGCCACCTTGTCAGTGCCCATGGTGTGACTGGAGCTGGGCTGTAAGTACATGAAGATGATTGTCCCATAGAAGATGGAGACTGCAGTGAGGTGGGAAGCACAGGTGGAAAAGGCCTTCTGGCGCCCTTCAGATGATTGTATCCTAAGAATAGTGATGGATATAAACATATAGGAGAACAAGATGACCATAATAGAGAAGAGAACATTGAAACCCACAACGAAGAAAATCACCATCTCACTGACAGTGGTGTCTGAACATGAGAGGACCAGGAGAGGAGGGGCATCACAGAAGAAATGGTCTACGATATTGTTCTTGCAGAAGGAGAGCCTAAAAATGTTCCCAGTGTGGATGGAAGAATTCAGGAAGCCACAGACATAGGAGCTTATGGTCAGAGAAACACACATGTTTGTCGTCATGATGGTGGTGTAATGCAGGGGCTTACACACTGCTGCATAGCGGTCATAAGCCATAGCAGCCAGGAGGAAATTTTCCGTGGCAATAAATCCCCCAAAGAAGAGCATTTGGGTGCCACAGGCATTGTGGGATATGATTTTATCTGCTGAAATGAGTTCTGCCATTACCTTGGGAGTGACAGCTGAAGAATAACCAAAGTCCACCAGAGACAGGTGACTGAGGAAAAGGTACATGGGAGTGTGGAGGCGTGAGTCAAGCAGAATCAGCCCTGTCATTCCCACGTTCCCAAGCACAGTGCAGAGATAGATGAGAAGGAAGACAATGAAGAGAGGGATCTGGAGCTCTGGGTCATCTGTTACACCTGCAAGAATGAACTCAGTCACCTCTGTACTGTTCTCCATTAGGGATTAGATGGCTTCCCTGCAGCAAAGAGAAAGGAGATCAGAATGAGAGATGAGGGGAGACTGATGATAGACTATTCTTTTTTCTTCATGCCATCTCTCACTGTGCAGATGTTCCTTTACTGCATCCTGATCTAAGCAAGCCACGGCAGTAACATTCAAGTTTCAATTAAATGGAGTAAATTAAATAAGTGACATAAGATCCCACTGTATTCCAAGAGATATATGTGAATCTAGTCATTCCATGGTGTCTGAATTGAATACAGGGGAGAGGGTGTCTTCATATAAGAACATCACATAAATTGCTATCTGGTAATATCCAAGTCTGTATTTGAACTCTCATAAATTAGAATAAATTAGTTTTATCTCTGAACTAGAATCATTTTTGATGCTCAGTCACTGAAGTATAATACAATACCATGGATTATGTTGCTTTTATTCATTTTCTAAATATTTGTTATATTTTGTTCAGTTTTCAGCTGTGTTCTGGGGTGTCTAATCAAAATGTTTGCTATGAAATTATAGGCTATGGTGATTCACTGTAGAGGGATTCTAAACACCAAAATCTTATTTTTCAGTATTGTGCACGCTGGGGAGCAGTGGTTTGTCTTGATGCCCCACTTCCTGTTTCATACACAGCTTCAGGTCTACTGTTCATCTTGCAGGGAAGGTGTTATCTCTTGGAAATCTCTTTCATAGGGAAGCTAACTCCAGCTACATGAGGTCTTTCCTCACTGCATATCCATCTTCTAATTACTCTGCTTTAGAATATCATCAACATGGAGGTTAGGGTTTTATCTTAGAAACTTTGGTAGCATATAAACATTTATATCAGAAATATTTTCAGAAATATTGTACAATGGTATTTTACTCTAATTTAATTTTTGTCTATCTATGTTATGTAAAAAGAATATTTTATATAATGATGATTTTTAAGGGAATGAATTTAACTTTAATTGGTCTCGTCATAGAATATGATACAAAGGATGTTCCATTTAATACCTACAGAAAGCAGTAAATTATATTCTAAGAATTTTGGAATATATACCATAAAAGTTTCTTTTTCACAATAAAAAAATTTTACTTTCACATCTGGATGTCCTTTATTCCTGGCCTGGTTTTGTCTCCAGGTCATAAATAACAGAATGAAAAAGACAGCTTTGTTTTATATAATGTCCATGAATTTCTTTTGCGGTTGTGTGGCTTAGCCACAATTTTTTCATCAACATTCTATTGAATAAAATTATAATCCAAATTTGAATTACATAAGCTTTGTACTGAGATCTAGTCAAGGATCTTGGTATATCTTGATTTCAGAATGGTCAGTATTCAAGTTGGAGCTTCCATATGAAATAAAACTAAAAGTCTCATGAAAAATATCATTAGGATTCTTGCTATATTTCTTTTTCCTTCTATCCTTTACATAGCCCTTTCTTGTTTTTTATGCAATCCTTATCTCTTTGTATGTGGATATCCATTACAGTTGAGCAAAGTACAAGAATCCTTTTATGTTTTAGTCATCATGGTTATAAACTTACATATCTATATCTTAGTGGACTCATAAAATGTGTATAATATATGCATCCAATAAATGACTTTATTTTTTAAGATTTAAAGTGTAGGAGAAGCTTTCTGCTGTATGATTATCTTTTTGTTTTCAGAATATAAGATAGCATTGGTAATATAAATCATAAAATAAATAAAAGTATAATATTTGCTGGTAAGAGGTGGAGTTGGAAGCAATTATCCCAAGTGAGATAACCTAGAACTAGAAAGATAAATAGCAATTTTTGTCACATTAAAAGCTATTTTTTAATGCTTAGAAATGTAAAATTTTGAAAACCCATTTTCAGTGATGTTATGAGTTTTATAAAAAATTTAGTCAGGTTTATATCATGCCTGCTATGGAATTTCCTCTTATTTGTAAATCAAGAATGTTTACAAATAAAGTTTGAATTTGTTTTTTCTTGTAAACATCTTTTACTGGCATATTTCAGAATTTTGAGTAGGCGCTGGAGCATTGATTTGGAGGTTAAGAGCACTACCTGTTCATGTAAAGAATGTAGATTCTGTTCCTAGCACTCACATGATGGCTCACAATGACACATAACTGTAGTAGTTAGGTGTTTCATAGAAATAGTCATTTTATTTAATACATTTTATTGTGTCTTCAGTTAGCAATAGCATCTATTTGAACATTAATTGAATGTTATAAAGAGAGTCTGATATAAAATAGAATGATTCAAATGATTCAAATATTTGTAGGTCATGGAAATACAACTCAGAGCAAATGACCCTTTCTTCTGTGTCTCACATGTATAAAATCAGCTAGCTCTTCAAACATTTAGAATGTCTTGCTGTGTAATCTTTGAGTATCTATTTAAAAAGCCAAAGCAAATTAGCCATATAAAGTACCAGGTGCTGTCCATATCCTATTCTCTTAATAAATACAGTGTCTGTCTGAGGGACAAGATTTTTGCTGATTTCCTCATCCCCAGGAGCACACAAGACACATGTTCCACTGTTGAAAGTTTTGTGACTGAGGTAAGCATCGAGGCAAATAGATATTGAGCTTTATTCTTATTTTCTATTTCTCTGGAAGACCACAGTGACTTATGGTTTTCACAGTTGTGAAACAGTGATTTAGCATTACTCAGTCCACTCAATGATTAAAAAGCCTTGTCTCTAATATCAGAAAAGTCTCTATGATAGAAATAGAGCATTAATTTACATCTTTTCATAACATAGTCTTATAATTTAGCAACTATTTCTGAGTATTTTATTGCTTGTTATTAAGTATGATATTTTCTCATTTATTGATATTGATACTTCCTATTAAATATTACTATGATTTCTTGATTATAAGAACATTTTACAATGATACCTCAATTTGATCTTTTCATCATCTCTGGGATTAGTTAAGATAACACATATTATCGATTTCCCTAAAAAAGCCAATATTATATTAGTTCACATACCTATTTCAAAATTAATCATGTTCATTTTTAGTGAAGCGTGGACCTGTACCCTATTAACGGCCTTATATCATATTATAAATATATAATATATGTTATATATGTGTAATTTCATAAATTTAAAGAGCACTTAAATTTTATATATATAAAACTTATAAAAGTTACTAAAAATAAGCCCATGATCTTCATTGATAAGCATAGATGAATTCACATAGAATCTTTCATTGTGAATATATATTTCATCTCTGTATTTGGACATACAGCTTTTGAATATCTCTGATACAAAATATAGCAATATACAAAACACTGAAGTCTAAGCTCTCAGTGACCCAAAGGAAAGATTACTGAACTCACAGGTTGTACTCTCCTGGTCGCTTCTGTCCTCAAGTTCTTGAAGGTTATGGGTGTGACTCAGTGTCTTGTCTTCTTTCCTGACCAGCAATGCATGTAAATCTACCACTTTCATACATAATTAGGGCTTAATTAATAATTCTGTCCCTGAAAGTAAGAAAATGTCTTTCTTTGGAGAGTCTTACATAGTACTTGGTGTTGAAATCCTCAAATGCAATATCTACTCCTGGGTGTCCTGGTCTTCCTTCTTAGATAAATTATCTCATCTCTTTATTGTTCATAATATATCTATACATAAGAAGGAGTAATAGACGTGTAACCCCAAGGACATCTGCCCTGAAGGATGCCCGAGTGTAACAAAAGAGTAATCATCATTCTTGTACTTTGTAACATGTGGTTACGATTTTATCCTAATAGTTAATACAATTGTCATTTTTCCCAAGTGAACATGCTCTTGATAACATTCCACTTAGAGAAAAATTAATTGTTAATTCTAGACTACTATTAATAGACAGCTCAATAACAGATACTAAAAAGGGCCTTGTTTTGGGTTGCTCCCTTTAGTGATAGGCCAATGGAGACTTCAAATGTTAAAATATGATAACCAGAAGAGACTGCTATAGTCATGCAGCTCTATTGGGAAAAATATCCCAAGAGGTTACAACAAGCCTTATAACACACAACTGGGGAGTAAGTGATTAAAGATTCTATGGGAATTCACCTATGCTTATCAATAAAGATCACAGGCTTATTTTTAGTAACTTTTATAATAATTCTTTTGGTAATAAAGAACTATAGGATTTCAATTTGATGTTTAGGTTAAGGATAGAAATTTATATTTTTGTGCCTACAGTATATTTATGCTTCCCTTAATTGACATTATTTGATTTTTGAGATGAAATATTGATGTGCTCAATTGTTTTGACCCTTGATGAGTTTGAACTACAGAGCTGAGACTTGCTAAGAAGTTCATCCAGAATAAGAAATGTTCTTTGCATCTGTGATGCTTAAATGCAGTGGTTATACTAAGTACAAAACAAATAACAAAAGAAGTGCATAATTGTGTGTACAGACACAAACACATCATGTTGAATAAGAAAAGAAATAGTAGATAGAAAACTGAAAGTGCTTTGTCTAGGTGGCCTGCCTGCCCTGCGGCAGCGTGGTCGGCCCTTTGTTCGCGAGACACCCAAGCAGCACGGAGACCAGATCCCGATACCAGGAGAGACATCACCAGGGTGGGTGAGTTTCTGACTGCGGCAGCAGCCCGGGACAGGGAACTCAGACGTTCCTCAATCCTCCTGCACTCCTTGGTCAGTCTGCAGGGGCTATACTGCCCGATACTTCCTCTCTATTCATATCCCACCCAGCTTGCATCCACGACCCTCCCCCACCTCCTCTGACCCCCCGCCCCTCCTTGAACCACACAACAGCTCCCAGCTCAGCCTGTTTGGGCGCTGGGACAGGGTCCGAATTGGGAGGGCAGGCAGGAGGGTAGTAGCTCCTTTGTCTAGGTGGCCTGCCTGCCCTGCGGCAGCGAGGTCGGCCCTTTGTTCGCGAGACACCCAAGCAGCAGGGAGATCAGATCCGGGTGCCAGGAGAGACATCACTGGGCAGTTCAAGCTCAGCAGGACGGACCTTGCTTCCACACTGAAGAGATACACCCAGAGGCTCAGTCACAGCAAAAACTGGACCAAGACACCAGGCCTCTCTTGGCTTCATTTGAAAGAGGAGATGGGAAGGCGCCAATGCAAGAATTCCTCCAACAACATGAAAGGCAACATGACATCACCAGAACCCATGGATCCCGAAATAAGAAGAATTGTACACCCTACTCCAGAAGAAGTAGAAGAAATCGACCCAAAAGTGAATTTTTTGAAAATAATAGAAGACCTTAAACAGGAGGTGAAAAACTGCCATAAACAATTAGAGATTACAAACAAAAAGGTAGAGGAAATGAATAAATCGCCCAAAGATACCCAAGAAAACCAAGAGAAACAAGAAAATGCAATCAAACAGGTAAGGGAAATGGTTCAAGACCTGAAGAATGAAATGGAAGTAATGAAGAAAACACAAACCGAGGGAAGGTTGGAGATGGAAAATCTGGGTAAACGAAGAGGAACTACAGAGACAAGTACTACCAACAGATTACAAGAGTTAGAAGAAAGAATGTCAGACACTGAAGATACCATAGAGAAAATTAACACACTGATCAAAGAAAACAGCAAAACCAACAAATTCTCATCACAAAACATTCAGGAAATATGGGACACAATAAAAAGACCAAACCTAAGAATAATTGGGATAGAAGAAGGAGAAGAAGTACAGCTCAATGGTTCAGAAAATATATTTAATAAAATTATAGAAGAAAACTTTCCCAGCCTAAAGAAAGATATTCCTTTGAAGGTTCAAGAAGCATACAGAACACCGAATAGACTGGACCAGAAAAAAACATCTCCTCGCCACATAATAATCAGAACACAAAACATCCAGAATAAAGAAAGAATATTAAGAGCTGCAAAGGAAAAAGGTCAAGTTACTTATAAAGGTAAACCTATCAGACTTACTCCTGACTACTCTATGGAAACCATGAAAGCCAGAAGGTCCTGGATAGATGTACTGCAGAAGCTAAGAGAACATGGATGCAAGCCCAGACTACTATACCCAGCCAAGCTTTCGTTCACTATAAATGGAGAAAACAAAATTTTCCAGGATAAAAACAAATTTAAACAATACGTAGCCACAAATCCAGCCTTACAGAAAGTAATAGAAGGAAAATCACAAACCAAGGAGACCAACAATGACCACAATAACTCAAACTTCTAGACACCCTTTACCAGCGCAACTAAAAGAAAGCAAACACACAAACCCTATGACTAAAAAAGTGACCGGAGTTAGCAACCACTGGTCATTAATATCCCTTAATGTCAATGGACTCAACTCACCTATAAAAAGACACAGGCTAAGAGATTGGATACGCAAACAGGATCCAACATTCTGCTGTTTACAGGAAACACACCTCAACCACAAAGATAGGCACCTACTTAGAGTAAAGGGATGGGAAAAGGTTTATCAAGCAAATGGACCTAAGAAACAAGCAGGTGTGGCCATACTAATTTCTAACAAAGTTGACTTCAAACTTAAATCAATCAGAAGAGATGGAGAGGGATATTTTATACTCATAACAGGAACAATTGATCAGGATGAGGTCTCAATCCTGAATATTTATGCCCCTAATATAAAAGCACCCACATATGTAAAAGAAACATTACTAAAACTCAAAGACGCCATCAAACCGCACACACTAATAGTGGGAGATCTCAACACGTCTCTTTCACCAATGGACAGGTCAATCAGACAGAAACCTAACAGAGAAATAAGAGAATTAATGGAGGTATTGAATCAAATGGACTTAACAGACATCTATAGAACATTCCACCCAAATAGGAAAGAATATACCTTCTTCTCTGCAGCTCATGGAACCTTCTCGAAAATTGACCACATCCTCGGTAACAAAGCAAACTTCCACAGTTACAAAAAAATATCCATAACCACCTGTGTCTTATCAGATCACCACGGACTAAAGTTAGAATTCAACAACAATGCTACCCCCAGAAAGCCTATAAACTCATGGAAACTGAATAGTCAACTATTGACCCACACCTGGATTAAAGAAGAAATAAAGAAAGAAATTAAAGTCTTCCTTGAATTCAATGAAAATAAAGAATCAACATACTCAAACTTATGGGACACTTTGAAAGTAGTCCTAAGGGGAAAGTTCATAGCCCTTAGTGCCCACTTAAAGAAAACAGAGAAAGCATACATTGGAGACTTAACAGCCCACCTGAAAGCTCTAGAAAAAAAAGAAGCAGACTCACCTAGAAGGAGTAGAAGACTGGAAATAGTCAAACTGAGGGCTGAAATCAACAAAATAGAAACACAGAAAACAATCCAAAGAATCAATGAAACAAAAAGCTGGTTCCTGGAGAAAATCAACAAAATGATAAACCCCTATCCAAACTAATCAAACGGCAGAGAGAGAATCTGCAAATTAATAAGATCAGAAATGAAAAGGGGGACATAACCACAGACATAGAGGAAATTCAGAGAATCATTAGATCTTACTACAAAAGCCTGTATGCCACAAAACTGGAAAATGTAAAAGAAATGGACACTTTTTTAGATAAATACCATATACCAAAGTTAAATCAGGACCAGGTGAGCAATCTAAATAGACCTGTCAGTCGCGAAGAATTAGAAGCTGTTATCAAAAACCTCCCTACCAAAAAAAGCCCAGGACCAGACGGTTTCAATGCGGAATTCTACCAGAATTTCCAAGAAGACCTAATACCTATACTCCTTAAGGTATTTCACAATATAGAAACAGAAGAGTCATTGCCAAATTCCTTTTATGAAGCTACCATCACTCTGATACCAAAACCACACAAAGACTCAACCAAGAAAGAGAATTACAGGCCAATCTCACTCATGAACATCGACGCAAAAATCCTCAACAAAATACTGGCGAACCGTATCCAAGAATACATTAGAAACATTATCCATTATGATCAAGTAGGCTTCATACCAGAGATGCAAGGCTGGTTCAACATACGAAAATCTATCAATGTAATCCATCATATAAATAAACTGAAAGAAAAAAACCATATGATCATTTCATTAGATGCTGAAAAAGCTTTTGACAAAATTCAACATCCCTTTATGATAAAAGTCTTGGAGAGATTAGGGATACAAGGGTCATACTTAAATATAATAAAAGCTATTTACAGCAAACCGACAGCTAACATCAAATTAAATGGAGAGAAACTCAAAGCCATCCCACTTAAATCAGGAACACGACAAGGCTGTCCACTCTCTCCATACCTCTTCAATATAGTGCTTGAAGTTTTAGCAATAGCAATAAGACAACATAAGGGGATCAAGGGGATTCGAATTGGTAAGGAAGAAGTTAAACTTTCGTTATTTGCAGATGATATGATAGTCTACATAAGCGACCCCAAAAACTCCACCAAAGAACTCCTACAGCTGATAAACACCTTTAGTAATGTGGCCGGATACAAGATCAACTCCAAAAAATCAGTCACCCTCCTATACACAAAGGATATGGAAGCAGAGAGGGAAATCAGAGAAGCATCACCTTTCATGATAGCCACAAACAGCATAAAATATCTCGGGGTAACTCTAACCAAAGAAGTGAAGGATCTATTTGACAAGAACTTTAAGGCATTGAAGAAAGAAATTGAAGAGGATACCAGAAAATGGAAGGATCTCCCTTGCTCTTGGATTGGGAGGATCAACATAGTAAAAATGGCAATCCTACCAAAGGCAATTTATAGATTCAATGCAATCCCCATCAAGATCCCATTAAAATTCTTCACTGATCTTGAAAGGACAATAATCAACTTTATATGGAATAACAAAAAACCCAGGATAGCCAAAACAATCTTGTACAATAAAGGTACTTCTGGAGGCATTACCATCCCTGACTTTAAACTCTACTATAGAGCTACAGTAATGAAAACAGTGTGGTATTGGCATAAAAATAGAGAAGTCGACCAATGGAATCGTGTAGAAGACCCGGATCTTAACCCACAAACCTATGAACACCTCATTTTCGATAAAGGTGCTAAAAGTATACAATGGAAGAAAGAAAGCATCTTCAACAAATGGTGCTGGCACAACTGGATGTCAACCTGTAGAAGAAAGAAAATTGACCCATATCTATCACCATGCACAAAACTCAAGTCCAAATGGATCAAAGACCTCAATATCAATCTGAACACACTGAACCTGATAGAAGAGAAAGTGGGAAGTACCCTACAACAGATGGGCACAGGCGATCGCTTCCTAGGTATAACCCCAGCAGCACAGTCATTAAGGGCAACATTGAATAAATGGGACCTATTGAAACTGAGAAGCTTCTGTAAAGCAAAAGACACTGTCACTAAGACAAAAAGGGAACCCACTGACTGGGAGAAGATCTTCACCAACCCCGCAACAGACAAAGGTCTGATCTCCAAAATATATAAAGAACTCAAGATACTAGACTTTAAAATGCTAATTAACCCAATTAAAAAATGGGGCACTGATCTGAAGAGAGAATTCTCAACAGAAGAAGTTCAAATGGCCAAAAGGCACTTAAGGTCATGCTCAGCCTCCTTAGCGATCAGGGAAATGCAAATCAAAACAACATTGAGATATCACCTTACACCTGTCAGAATGGCTAAAATCAAAAACACTAATGATAGCCTTTGCTGGAGAGGCTGTGGAGAAAGGGGTACCCTCATCCATTGCTGGTGGGAATGCAAACTTGTGCAACCACTTTGGAAAGCAGTGTGGCGGTTTCTCAGGAAATTTGGGATCAACCTACCCATGGACCCAGCAATGCCACTCTTGGGAATATACCCACGAGATGCCCGATCATATGACAAGGACATTTGTTCAACTATGTTCATAGCAGCATTATTTGTAATAGCCGGAACCTGCAAACAACCTAGATGCCCTTCAATGGAAGAATGGATGAAGAAAGTATGGAATATATATACATTAGAATACTACTCAGCGGTAAAAAACAATGACTTTGCGAATTTTGCATGCAAATGGATGGAAATAGAAAACACTATCCTGAGTGAGGTAACCCAGACCCAAAAGGATGAACATGGGATGTACTCACTCATAATTGGTTTCTAGAGATAAATAAAGGTCAGTGAGTCCATAATTTGATATCCTAAAGAAACTAAATAAGAAGGTGAACCGAAAGAAAAACATATAGCTATCCTCCTGGTTATGGGAAGTAGACCAGATTGCCGGGCAAAAATTTGGGATCTTGGGGGTGTGGTGGGAGGGGGGTGAGGGGAGAAGGGGAGAGAAATGTGAGAAGGAGAGGATGGGGGGAACCTGGGGAAACGGGATGTTTGGGATAAAGGAAGGTTGGTTAGGGGAGCAGAGAAGCACACATCTTAATTAAGGGAGCCATCTTAGAATAGAAAAATAAAATAAAATAAAAAAAAAAACAGTTTCCAATAGAGAGAGCTTAAAGCTGCCTAACAGGTACTCAAACAGGTAAAATATAAATCAACAGGTAAAGTATACAATAATCAACAAATACAGTATATTAATTATAATGCAGCTATGGCAAGTGTGCATATTAAATATAAAACTTATTCTACAACATTTTTATAAAAAATGCTGTTTATGGCAAAATCTTCTCAAGTTTTGCCAATTAAGATATTAAACTCTTAATTTAAACCAGTAGCCTGTCTGGTACAAAAGGGCAGGATAAAAGCTAAAAAATGGCTTGATCCCCAGATGATTATTGCTACAATTCACACAACTGTATTTTGCTAATGTTATAGCAAAAAAAAATCCCTTAAAGGATTTTATGCTAAATTTTACAAATGGCTCTTCCAATGGAGGAACTGCATATATGGCTAATAATAATAAAAAAAATATTATGGAGCGTAATAAGGCTCCTTGTAAGCAGCTTATGAAACTTGCAAGTAGATCCAGATGCAAACGGATCTGACATGATAACACCAAGCTGACCTTTGCTAGGGCAAGGTGGAAAAGCCCTTGCAATGCATTATGAAAAAACCCGACCTATATATATTTGGGGTCGAGGATATGTTTATGCTTTTTTCACAGAAAGAAAATAAAAGCTTGGCCTGATGTCGAGGCTGCGCTGCGGACACAGAGGAGTTCCTGAGGCGATTGCAGAGAGGTCCTTAGTCTGGCTTTTCCTGCCCCCAAGGAGAGGAGTCCCTGATAACAGAACCTGCTGCTCCACTCTACAGGGTGTCAATTCTGCCTCCTGAGTCCAGGGAGACCCGGCTGAGATAATGCCAGGATGTGCTTCAGATAGCTGAATCCAGCTCACCTCACCCAGGAATCCCACCGGCCCTGAAGCACAAGTGCTAAACTGCTTCTGCAGCTTGAACTCTGGTCTGCTTTGGAGCTGAGATGCAGACTGGACATCAGACTGTTTTAATCTTTGGGACACAGAACTCAGTTTAATTAAAATACTAACCTCTTCACTTAAGAAGGGAAAAGATTGGGGTTCCTGTGACTGTTGCTCAGAGTCTGGAAATGGTGGTATTTGACAACAATGTATGTCATTGTACTCTTACTGAAATTGATCTAATGATATTTGTAACTGCTTATAGATGTTGGGAAAGGTTTGACACGTGCTGTAAAGTGTTTGGGTTTAATGCATATGTTAAGAATTTTAGATTTTGATCCCTTTTTCACCTCCCTAATTGATGGCAGGCAAGCACACGTAACTTTTTGTGGAGTAGGCATTTAGGAAGGAGGACATACCATGGGCCAGACTAAAAGGTGAATACTGGGTTTGGAAGGTGCCCCTTTCTTCTTGTCTGGAGATGGAGTTATTGGTGCCAAAATTATATCATATCTTTTGTTTAAGGAGCACCTCACAGATTTTTCATTAATGATAGATACAGGGGCCCAATGACGGGAGTTAGTGTGGATCCTCACCTAAATTTCAAACCATACAGAGGCCGTACAGGCCGGCTCAACATGGCATGGTTTTTAGGTACGAGGGCGCTCTCCACATAGCCTAAGACAGGGTGCCCTGTGATCTGCTTACTTTAATCCTACTAGATACCTTTTATTTGAGAAGCTCCAAGAAACTAATGCTACTCATAAGGCACCCCTCTGTTCCCAGGAGAGGTAAATTGCTTCTCCAGTCGAGAGGAGGGTCTCTCCTTGTCCCAGTCTCTTCTCCTTTAGATCTGACACCATGGTTGACTCTGTCTTGGTGCCCTCCACCTATAACTACTTGCCTTTATATAAGAAAGGAGGAATATGTTGAGAGCCGTTTCCCCCCCTAAAGATTGTTACAGAAACCATCACCTTGGGGAGCCTGCAGGGAACCCCAAACCCATAATTATGTTAAGAATAGTCCTATTGGCAAAACCTGCCCCACACCCAATTAGCTATTCGCTAATTGCTAACGAACCTAATCTGATAGCGGAACTGCCTTAAATTCCAGCTATCCAGGGAACTAGGTGTCGCAACTCCTGACTTCTTGGCCTACCTGACCGGATGTAGGTTACGTGACTGGGACCACGCGGCCAGATTCCATGCTCCTGTGCCCTGCTCCCCAAGCCCTCATTCAGTGGGTATATAAGTTGTTACCCTGTCCCTAATAAACGGAGGCTTTGACAAAAAAAAAAAATAAAAAATAAATAAAAGAAATATGCTTCTCTAAAAAAAAAAAAAAAAAAGCACCATATTCTGAAATCGAAAAGCACCGAGAAAGTTTCTTTGAACTTTCACATGCAAAATGTAGCTTGTTATGTTTGTAAAGAGGAAGAAGTCTCAAAAGTGTTAGTACAGGAAGAGGGAGAGTCCTGGGTATTTAGTCCTAAAGTCGAGGGGGGGGAGCCGCAAACCTTTATTCCTTAAACCTGGACATCAGGACCACATTCCTTCCATGGAATGTGAAACTCAATCCCATAATACTCAACGCCCACATAAAAACAAAATTACTAGCCAGGTGTGGTGGTGCACGCCATTAATCCCAGCACTTGGGAGGCAGAGGCAGGTGGATCTCTGAGTTCCAGGCCAGCCTGGTCTACATATAAAACTCCAAGCCAGTAAAGGATACAGTGGGAAACTGTCTCGAAAAAAAAAAAAAAAGACTTGCCAAAGTGTGAGCTATAGTGACATAAAGAAACCTTATATACACTTCTAATAGAAAGCCACTTTCCAAAGGCCTTTCCAGCCTGTAAGTACAGAAATATCTCAAAGAAAGGTAAAAATGACGAAAGGGATATTCACATCCTGTATCACTGGGATAACCTTTCCTATCATCCACATCAAACCAGGCTTCATGGTGCACAATTGTAATCTCAGGTAGAGATGGGAGGATCAGGAATTTCAGGCCTCTCCTAGGCTACACAGCAAATTCAAGGCCAGCCTTGACCTACAAGGCACCACATCTCCCAACAAAACTCGAACATGTCGAGGCTTGTTGGATCACAAAGCATGACGCAACTTAATTTTGGAGAAAAAGGTTAAAACTCGTAAAATAACATCCCTCAATGTTACTGTTAATCTTAACTATGAATTCCTAATGTCAACAGTCATCTTTTCTTGAGAGGATCTCCAATGAATGACATTTTTTTTTTTTTAAAATCCAGGCAGTGTAAGACCTTTTAAATTCTACAACTCTTAAAAGAAACAAAAAAAGGCCTGGCATAAATGACTTGCATGCAGGAACATGCAGCAGGCACACATCAAGTGGTTTTTTTTGTTTTGTTTTGGTTTGTTCTTGTTCTTTTGTCAAAATAGCTAAAGCCAAACATTGGCCAGAAGCAGTGAGCAGGAACTACCAAGCAGCCAGCGACCGTGCTGCAGACACAGGCTCGGCTCAACTGTCTGGGGAATGAAAGGTTAGAGCCCCAGGAAGTGGTAGGATGCTGGGTCTGAGATTTGCATGCCTCCCTCCCTCCAGGGCCAGACACCACCTGAATTTTAAAAGGCAGTTTTGTTAGACTCTCTTCTAATCTGTTCAAGCACCAAGTCTGATAGCAACATCAAAAACACTTCTCCATTTATGATGAAATTTTAGGTCCTCAAGGATAAACCTCCAAGGTTTATCTGGGAGGGTCATCCTTTGGGCCTCAGGTTTGAAGAGTCCAAGTTCAAAGTCTTACCAATCAAGACAGCTCTGAGTTACCGAATGCTGTACCTACTGGCCAAAAGTCGGGTGAGACCGGCTTTAAACCACAACGTAGTAAGTAGAGTGCTCAAATTCAAGTTTGATATAACAAGGGGCCTTTTCGGAAGAGCACTAGATGAAACATATGTATGAAGAAAATGTCATAATGAGATCCATTATTTAGTAGAAACACAAAGAATCTGAACTCCTAGAATGGGGGGAGGGGTTACATACATCTCTGATGCTTGCATTCTGTAGGCTGAGCCAGGAAGACCTAGCGTGGAGGCCAGCCTGGGCTACACACAAAATCATCTCAGAAAAGAAAATTCAAATTCCCCCCAAATGGCCTGCTAATAACGTATATGAATATCATTTGGATTCTTACACAAATCCTTACCATTATTTTATTCTTATACTTAGCATGTTTAGTGGTGTATTTCTGAACCACTGATAAAAATATCAGAAAGATTTCATCTTAAATTTAAAAAGAGACAAAAAAAAAACCTTCAAATTTGTTTGAAACTACTGATTTAGGAGCATAACCGATAACATAAATGGCATTAATTTATTTCCCATATTAACATGTTTAGAGGTATCACTGCCCTTCCCCCAACCCAGCTAATTTAACTGTAAAGCAGAACTCCAATTTCTGCTTTCGATTTCCACCAAAATACCTTTAAAAAAAAGCCTCCACAACCCCCGAGTTAGCAGCCAATCTTTATCCGTGACGTATGCATTACCAACCTGCACTGTGGCCATCGGTTTCCCTTGCTATGAAAATCAGGACCCCGAAGTCGGGGCTTCAAGTTTTGGGAGCAGTTCATCTACATACCTGTTGTCGAATTCCAGCTTAGGGGGTTTTATAGAAACCTCGCAGGTGATGACAAGCATAAAAGCAACAGATCTGTGCTGTGATTATGTTCTTTTAGACTACAGGTCACCTGCCCCAGGACTTTCTAATGGAACAGATCCAGGGGACAAAATAATTGTTTGTCAAAAGTGGCCAGAGAGGAACATGGCTATCTTCAGTTCACCGGGAAGCAGTGACTCATTCAAGGTCCTTTGGGCAGCAGCAGCTTTGCAAGAGGGTACCTTTGACTCTCATCCTCTTTCATGAGATCATTAGCTTGTGAATGTGTCCATGTTTTTAACTTGAGTTTTAAAAAAAAAATAAAATAAAAGCCTTAAAAAAAAAAAGAAAACTGAAAGTATCTTGTTAGAATACTTTCTGAGGAAACTGAACATTTCATTATGTTCCAAACCTAATACAGGCCCATCATAAGCATGTTGTATCAAATGAAATGAAGATTACATCTCAAAAGTCCAGAGTTTCAAAAGAAATTCAAGCTCTTAATCAAACTACGTATTGACAGCATTAATAAATGTTCATTGGTAGTATTTTCCATTTTGGTATCATCCTCCTATCTACAAACAACTATGAATTTTGTTTGGTTGTGATTTTTTTATAAGTAATCTCTGTTTGTTGCAAAGAGAAGTTCTTTTGATGAGGGGTGAAGACTACAATTGCCTGTTGGTATAGAATACATGTTCAGATGGTTGTTAGGAATCATGATCACTTATCAAATATATATAATTTTACTACTGCTGTGTAGTTAGCTTTTTTTCCAATACAAGCATGGTTTCCATCTTGTTAATTAGGTCTTATGTTCAGTTAGAGAACTGTTGGCTATCACCAAGTTATGTGTGCTTGCATCCTTAGAGTTAGCTTGCTAAGCTCATTGTTATAGATATATCTACAAAACACTCCAATACATAAGGTTCAGGAAACACTGTGACAGAGGTGGCAGAAAGGGTTGTAAGGGTCAGTAGAGCAGTGATCTTGTTATAAGATTGCCTTTTAGTAATGTCAGAAGTTATATCTAAAAAGTCTCATCAATATGACTGTTTAAAAAAGGGCTGAGCAAGGACAACAACCCACATGCTAAAGTTGACCAGAACAAGTCTCAATTCTATACAAAGTCTACAGGAAACAAAAGATAACCTGGAAAGGGAGAAGTAATTTTCCTACTGAAGGTCACAGAAATTGATCATTTCTTGGTGTCAGCATTATTTAGTTTCCAATGTTAGTGAAATAACCCCAAATGCTCTAAATATTTGTCCTTTTAGCCAATAAGTTAATAAACATAGCTTTTTTCAGCTGTAAATATTTCAAATAATCAATTTTAAAGGTCACTTCTTCTTGGAGATTTTTTTAAGTGTAATCTTGATTAGAGCACAAATTAGTTATCAGTTGGAAACTGAATGCTCTGCATGTATGTGCATGATTAGCTACAACCTTTGCAGGGCTGTGCATGAGTCTTGGACCTCTGAGGGAATATAGCAGAGCCAGAGAACTTCTTGGAACTGGGCCCAAGACAGGGACCTTTGTGGGAACAGGCACAGAACAGGCACATCTACAGAAACATGTCTGACCCAGTGACCTAAGCCAGAACAGGCCCGAGATAGAAAACTCCACAGGAGTAGAGTGAATCCTAGGAATGCCAAGTGACCTCCAGGAACACAGAATGACTAACAGGGTGACTGGAACCATGGCTCTGACTGCACAACAAGGAGAAACTATCTAAGCCTTGGATCCACTGGCACCTGGAAAATTGATCACCAGAGTCACAGCCAGCCCCAACTACACCAATCAGAGGAAAAGATGGGTAGACAAGATAAGAACACAGGCAACACCTCAAAGAGCAACACGATACCAGTAATAACTAGTTGCTCTACAACAGAAAGATGTGAACAACCAAATATACATGAAGCAGAAGAAACTGACCTAAAAAAATTAGGAGAATGTTTGAGTCCCTTAAAGAGGAAATTAAAAATTAGCTCAAAGAACTGGAGGAAAACAAAAAAATTGGAAGATATCAAAATCCCTTAAATAAAACCAAGAAAAAGCAAACAAACAGATGAAAAAAATTATTCAAGACTTGAAAACTGAAATAGAGACAATAAAGAAAACACAAGCTAAGAGAATTATAGAAACAGAAATAATGAGAATACAATAAGCAACCATAAATGAAAGCATAAACAGCAGGATAAAAGATATGGAAGAGAGAATCTCAAGCGTTGAAGATACAACAGAGGAAATAGACTCATAAGTCAAAGAAAACATTAAAGCTAACAAAAGCTTAACCCAAAATATCCAGGAAATATGAGGCACCATGAAAAGGCCAAATATAAGAATAATAGGTATACAAGAAGGAGAAGTTCAACTCAAAAGCACAGAAAATATATTTAACAAATCATAGAAGAAAACGTCCCAAAAGCTATGCCTATGAAGATACAAAAAGCTTACAGAACACCAAATAGATTGGATAAAAAAAAACCTGTCCCCTTGCCACATAATAATCAAAAGAATAAAATACAGAGTAAAGAAAGACTATTAAGAGCTGCAATGAAAAAGGCCAAGTATTTATAAAGGTAGACCTATCAGAATTACACCTGACTTCTCATTGGAGACAATGAAAGCCAGAATCATGGTCAAGTGTTATGAGACCATGGATGTCAGCCTAGACTACTATACCCAGTAAAACTTTCAATCACCATAGAAGGACAAAACATGATATTCCATGACAACACCAGAGACCATGGATGTCAGCCTAGACTACTATACCCAGTAAAACTTTCAATCACCATAGAAGGACAAAACATGATATTCCATGACAACACCAGAGACCATGGATGTCAGCCTAGACTACTATACCCAGTAAAACTTTCAATCACCATAGAAGGACAAAACATGATATTCCATGACAACACCAGATTTAACCAATACCTAGCGACAAACCCAGCCCTACATAAAATACTAGAATGAAACTCTAACCCAAGGAGTTTAGTTGGCTACACCAGCTAAAACACAGACATAGCAGGAAATCCCAAAGAAGGGAACAATGCACAAATTAACATCACCAACCAGAGAACTAGATTAACTGGAGATAGCAATCACTGGTCACTAATATCCTTTAGTGTAAATTGACTCAACTCATTTATAAAAAGACACAGGCTGACAGACTGGATACAAAAACAGAATCCATCCTTTGTCTGCATACAAGAAACACATTTCAACCTTAAAGACAGACATTGTCTCAGAGTAAAGGGTTGAGAAAAATATACCCTTCAAATGGACCTAAGAAACAAGCAGGTGTAGCTATCCTAATATCTAACAAAATAGACTTCAGTCTAAAATCAATCAAAAGAGACAAAGAAGGTCATTTCATATTAGTCACAGGAAAAATTCATCAAGAAGAGATCTCAATACTGAACATGTATGCCCTAAATACAAGGGCATCCTCATATATAAAAGAAACACTTCTAAAGCTTAAATCATAGCTTAAACCTGACACACTAAGAGTGGGAGACTTCAACAATCCCCTTTCACCACTGCACAGGTCAGTCAGACAGAAAATTAACAGAAAAATAAGAGAACTACCAGATGTTATAAGTCAAATGGACTCAACAGATATTTATAGAATATTCTACTCAAACAGAAAAGAATATACCTTCTTCTCAGCACCTCATGGAACCTTCTCAAATTGACCATATACTCGGTAACAAACAAACCTCAACAAATACTAAAAAAGTGGAATAACCCACCTATACTTCCAGCCTGGCTACTGGCTGATCAGCATTTATTTAAAATATAATTGATAGAATACAGACCATTGCTCAACACCAAGGACCAGATAGTTTCAGGTCAGAATTCTACAAGACTTTCAAAGAAAACCTAATACCAATACTCCTCAAATTATTCCACACAATAGAAACAGAAGGAACATTGTCAAACTCTTTTTATGAGGCTACAATTACCCTGATACCCAAACCACAAAAAGACATTACTAAGAAAGACCAAACTCACTCATTAACATTGATGCAAAAATACTAAATAAAATACTGGCAAATTGAATCCAAGAACACATCAGAACCATCATCCAACATAATCCACCATATAAACAAAGTGAAAAATAAAAACCACATCATCATCATATCATTAGATGCTGAAAAAGCTTTTCACAAAATACAACATCCCTTCATGATAAAGGTCTTGGAGAGAGCAGGGATACAAGGAACATACCTAAACATAATCAAGGCAATATACAGCAAGCCAACAACCAACATCAAACTAAATGGAGAGAAACTTCCAGCGAGTCCATTGAAATCAGGAACAAAACAAGGTTGTCCACTCTATTCATATATGTTCAATATAGTTCTTCAGGTCCTAGCTAGAGCAATAACACACCAAAAGGAGATCAAGGGGATAGAAATTGGAAAAGAAATCAAACTCTCACTATTTGCTGATGATATGATAGTTTACATAAGCTATCCCAAAAAATTCTACCAAGGAACTTCTACAACTCATAAACACTTTCAGTAATGTAGCAGGTACAAGATTAACTCAAAAAACAAAAACCAGTAGCCCTACTTTACACAGATTATAAAAGGGCTGGGAAAGAAATCAGAGAAACCACTCTTCACAATAGCTACAAACAGCATAAAATACCTCAGAGTAACTCTAACCAAACCGGTAGAAGACTTAATTGAAAGAACTTTAAATCTCTAAGAAATAAATTGAAGAAGACACCAGAAAGTGGAAAGAACTCCCATGTATTTTTTTAGGCAGAATTAACCTAGTAAAAATGGCAATATTACTAAAAGCAATCTACAGATTCAATGCAGTGCCCATCAAAATCCCAGAAAAATTCTTCACAGACCTCAAAAGAATGGTACTCAACTTAATATGGAAAAGCCAAAAACCCAGGATAGCCAAGACAATCCTGTACAATAAAAGAACTTCTGGAGGCATCACAATCCCTGACTTCAATCTCTACTAAAGAGCTACACAACAGAAACAGTCTAGTATTGGCATAAAAACAGACAGGTGGACCAATGGCACTGAATAGAAGACCCAGATATTAATCAACACTCCTTCGAACACCTGGTTTTTGACAAGAAAGCAAAAAAAAATCAAATGGATAAACAAAAGCATATTCAACAAATTATGATGGCATAACTGGATATCAACATGTAGAAGAATGAAAATAGACCCATATCTATCACCATTCACAAAACTGAAGTACAAATGAATCAAAGACCTCAACATAAAGCCAGCCACACTGAACCTTACAGAAGAGAAAGTGGAAAGGACACTTAATTCATTGGCACAGAACACCACTTCCTCAATATAACCCCAGTAACACTGCCACTGAGAGAAACAATAAATGGGACCTCCTGAAACTGAAAAGCTTCTGTAAAGCATCAGTCAACAAGACAAAAACGATAGCCTATAGAATGAGAAAAGATCTTCACTAACTGCACATCAGACAGTGTCTGATCTCCAAATATACAAAGAATTCAAGAAATTGGCTATCAAAAGAACAAATAATCCAATAAAAAATTGAGTACAGACTTAAACAGAGAACTTTCAACAAAGGAATCTAAAATGGCTGAAAGACACTTAAGAAAATGTTCAACATCCTTAGTAATCAGAAAAATACAAATCAAAGCAACCCTGAGATTCCATCTTACACCTGTAATAATAGCCAAGATCAAAAACACTGATGACAACTTGTGCAGGAGAGGCTGTGGGGGAAGGGGAACACTTCTAAATTGCTGGTGGGAATGCAAGCCGGTACAGCCACTTTGGATGTCAGTGTGTTGATTTCTCAGAAAATTAAGAAACAACCTTCCTCAGGACCCAACAATACCTCTTTTGGGTATATATCCAAAGGATGCTCTATTGTGCCACAAGGACATTTGCTCAACTATGTTCATAGCAGCATTGTTTGTCATAGCCAGAACCTGGAAACAACCAAATTGCCCCTCAATCAAAGAATGGATAAAAAAAAATGTGGTACATTTACAGAATGTAGTACTACACAGCAGAAAAAATAATGACATCTTGAAATTTGTAGGCAAATGGATGGAGCTAAAAAAAACCCATTATTTTGTGTGGAGTAACCCAGACACAGAAAGACAATTATCACATGTACTCACTCATAGGTGGCTTTTAAACATAGAGCAAAAAAAAAAAAAAAAAAAAAAAAAAAAAAAAAAAAAAAAAAAACCAGCCTACAAACCACAAACCCAGAGAATTTAGACAACAATAAGGAGACTAAGAGAGACTTAGATAGATCTAATCTGTATGGAAAGTAGAAAAAGACAAGATTTTCTGAGTAAATTGGGAGCATGGGGAGCTTGCGGGAGGCTTGAAGTGGGGAGGAAAGAGGCAGGCAAGGGAGCAGAGAAAAATGTAGAGCGCAATAAAATCAATAAAAAAGAAGTATAAAATATAAAATGCCCCAAACAAAACAAAGATGTATCTCTGTAGTAGCTTACAGAGTTCTTTGGGAATATGTCAGGACAAGTATAATTGGATCACACAGTAGATCTATTTCTAGCTTTGGGAGGAACTTTTATACTGATGTCCATAGTGACTCTACCAGTTTTTAATTTTAACAGTGAAAAAGTGTTGTCCTTTTCCCTCATTGATGTCAGCATTTTTTATCTTTTGCTTATTTTGAATAAGAAGGTACTTATTCCAGCTTAAAAGATATATTTTATTGTTGAGGGAAGTCATGTCTGAAATTAAATGCAGGAACCCTGAGGTAATGACTGTTGGAAAAGCCATGGAGGGATGCTGTTTATTTTCTTGTTTTCTATGGTTTGTTCAGTCTGCTTTCTTATAGAATCCAGGATCTCCTTTGCCTAATGTCTCTTACTTTCAACGTAGAGGTTAATAGGTTTCCTCTATTGCACTCTCCTGACGCAAGCCGGAAGAAAAACAATGGGGTCAGTCCAGTATGAACTGAAACCATCAACTCTATGAGCTAAACCTTTCTTCTTATAAATTTGACTATCTAGAGAATTATGTTATAGCGGAATATGACTAATACAGACACATTAAAAATCACTTCATCAGTTCTTCCCATTATTTCACTACTTTAAATAATGCTTCTATAAACATTCTTGCTCAAAATTGTGCCATTATATGGATTTGTTTCTCTCCAGTCTTTCTATGAGTTATATGGTAATTATAGCCTATTAGCTGAGGAATCACTAAGATCTTGTCTCTATATTTGAACTCATGTAAAAGCAAGGAATAAACAGTGCCATGTTCTTAACCTTTCCTGCAGGAGTAAGATCAATTCTCAAGGTCGTGTTTATGTTTCAGAATTTGAAAACTCAAAGAGCAACCAAGAGCAATTTATATGTCTTTTGAGAATTCTCTGTTTATTTCCATGCCCAGATATTTAGTGGAGTTATTTCTTTCTTGGTGTTCATTATTGCTTTAGAACTTTGTATGTTCTATATACTAACCATGGTCATTTATATAGCTGGCAAAGATTTTTCCCAGGAGTTTCTCATGGAGCAGAGCTGTGTATGCAGTTCATATATGCACGCATGAGTGTTTATGCATGTCTGAGCATGAGATTGTGGATATGACCACATTAATTTTAAAAAGATCTTTACTAAATCTACTCTGCTTCTAATCTGTTGGTTTTTGCACTCTTATTTTGAGGTATTTCCTTCTTTAAGCTTCACAACTAGCTAAAAAATTATTTAAGTAATTGGAATTTTATGGACTGGATAGCCAATGTTTTCTTTATATTTAGAAAGTAAGTACAGATGTTTTATTGTAGAATAAATGTGTAACTAAAATATGAATGTTACAGAAGATTTTGCAGTCTCACAGCTTTTCTGAATGCACTCTTGACCTCTTTGTTCCTCAGGCTGTAGACCAGAGGATTCAGCATGGGGATGACTATGGTGTAGAACACAGATGCCACCTTGTCAGTGCCCATGTTGTGACTGGAGCTGGGCTGTAAGTACATGAATATGCCTGACCCGTAGAAGATAGAGACTGCAGTGAGGTGGGAAGCACAGGTGGAAAAGGCCTTCTGGCGCCCTTCAGATGACCGTATCCTCAGAATAGTGATGGATATAAACAGATAGGAGACCAAGATGACCACAATGGAGAAGATATCATTGAAACCCACCACGAACAAAATCACCATCTCACTGACAGAAGTGTCTGAGCATGAGAGGGCCAGGAGAGGAGGGGCATCACAGAAGAAGTGGTCTATCACATTGGATTTGCAGAAGGAGAGCCTGAAAATGTTCCCAGTGTGGATGGAAGAATTCAGGAAGCCACAGACATAGGAGCTTATGGTCAGAGAAACACACATGTTTGTCGTCATGATGGTGGTGTAATGCAGGGGCTTACACACTGCTGCATAGCGGTCATAAGCCATGGCAGCCAGGAGGAAACTTTCTGTGGTTATAAATCCCACAAAGAAGAAGAATTGGGTGCCACAGGCATTGTGGGATATGATTTTATCTGTTGAAATGAGTCCTGCCATTACCTTGGGAGTGATAGCTGAAGAATAACCAAAGTCCACCAGAGACAGGTGACTGAGGAAAAGGTACATGGGAGTGTGGAGGCGTGAGTCAAGCAGAATCAGCCCTGTCATTCCCACGTTCCCAAGCACAGTGCAGAGATAGATGAGAAGGAAGACAATGAAGAGAGGTAGTTGGAGCTCTGGGTCATCTGTTAAACCTGCAAGAATGAACTCAGTCACCTCTGTACTGTTCTCCATTAGGGATTAGATGGCTTCCCTGTAGCAAAGAGAAAGGAGATCAGGATGAGAGATGAGGGGAGACTGATGATAGATTATTCTTTTTTCTTCATGCCATCTCTCACTGTGCAGATGTTCCTCCTGCATTCTGACCTAAGCATGACATGGCAGTAACATTCAAGTTTCAATTAAATGGAATAAATTAAATTAAGTGACATAAGATCTTACTGTATTCCAAGAGATGTATCTGAATCTAGTCACTCCATGATGTGTGGTTTTAATACAGGGGAGAGGGTGTCTTCATATAAGAACATCACATTAATTACTATCTGGAAATATCAAAGTCTTCGTTTGAATTCTCAACAACTAGCACAAAATAGTTTTATCATTTAACTAGAATCATTTAAGATGCTATGTCACGGCAATATAATGCAATACCATGGAATATGTTCTTGGTATTCATTCTATAATTTTTTTTGTTATGTTTTGTTCCATTTTCAGCATTTTTCTGGCATGTCTAATCAAACTGCTTTCTTTGAAATACTAAGGTTATTTTATTCATTGTAGACAGAGTCTAAACACCGCAAACTTATTTCTCAGTATTGCATGCTGTGGAGCAGTGATTTGTCTTGATGCCCACGTCCTGTTTTATACATGGCTACTGTTCATTCTTGCAGGGAAGGTGTTATCTCTTGGAAATCTCTTTCATAGGGAAGCTGACTCCAGCCACATGAGTTCTTCTCTCACAGCATATATACCTTCCATTTACTCTGCATTAGAATATCATCAACATGGAGGTTAGGATTTCAACTTAGGAACTTTGGTAGCATATAAGCATTTTTTTTTAAATTTATTTATTTATTTAAGATTTCTGTCTTTTCCCCACCGCAGCCTCCCATTTCCTCCCCCTCCCCCAGTCAAGTCCCCCTCCCTCTTCAGCCCAAAGAGCTATCAGGGTTCCCTGCCCTGTGGGAAGTCCATGGACCACCCACCTCCATCCAGGTCTAGTAAGGTGAGCATCCAAACTGCCTAGGCTCCCACAAAGCCAATACATGCAATAGGATCAATAACCCATTGCCATTGTTCTTGAGATCTCAGTAGTCCTCATTGTCTCTATGTTTTTTTCCCAAGACGGTTTTATCCCAGGCTTTTTTAAACGCAGGTCAGCTGGCCTTTGTGAGTTCCCGGTAAAAAATCCCCATTGTCTCGGTGTGTGGGAGCACCCCTCGTGGTCCTGAGTTCCTTGCTCGTGCTCTCTCTCCTTCTTCTCCTGATTTGGACCTTGAGATTTCTGTTCGATGCTCCAATGTGGGTCTCTGTCTCCTTTCATCGCCTGATGAAGTTTAATATTCAGGAGGATGCCTATATGTTTTTCTTTGGGTTCTCCTTCTTATTTAGCTTCTCTAAGATCACGTATTAGAGGCTCAATGTCCTTTGTTTATGTCTAGAAACCAAATATGAGTGAGTACATCCCATGTTCCTCTTTTTGGGTCTGGCTTACCTCACTCAGGATAGTGTTCTCTATTTCCATCCAGCATATAAGCATTTATATCAGAAATCTTTTCAGAAATAGTGTAAGATGTTATTTTACTCTAATTTCATTTTTGTCTCTCTATGTTATGTAAAAAGGATATTTTATATAATGATATTTAAGGGAATGAATTTAAGTTTAATTGGTCTCATCATAGAATAAGAAACACAGATGTTCCATGTACCACATCCAGAAAACAGTCAGTTATATTCTAAGAATTATGGAATATGTACAATAAAAAGTTCATTTTCACTAAACAAATTTTACTTTCACATCTGGATATCCTTAATTCCTGGCCTGATTTTGTCTCCAGGTCAGAAATATCAGGATAATAAGACAGCTCTGCATCAAATAGTGTCTGTGAACATATTTTGTGGTTATGTGGTTTAGCCACAAATTTTTCATTAACATTTTATTGAACAAAATTATAATCCAAATTTGAACTATATAACTTTTTGTACATTGTGATACAGTCAAGGGTCTTGGTATATCTTGATTTCAGAAGTGGTCAATACACAAATTGGAGTTTCTATGAAGTAAAACTAAAAGTCTGGTGACAAAATATCTATCATTTGGATTCTTACTATACTCCTTTCTCCTTCCATCCTTTATAAAGCCCCTTCTCATTTTTATGCAATCCTTATCTCTTTGTATGTGGATATCCTTTACAGTTGAGCAACGTACAAGAATCCGTTTATGTTTTAGTCATCATGGTTATAAATTAATATATCTTGTGGATTCATAAAATGTGGATAATAGATGCATCCAACTAATGGCTTTATTTTTTAATATTTAAAGTATAGGAGAAGCTCTCTGCTGTATGGTTATCTTTTTATTCTCAGAATACAAGATATCATGTAATATAAAGCACAAAATAAATAAAATTATAAAATTTGCAGGTGAAAGGTTGGAGATGGAAGCATATCCCAAGTGAGGAAACCCACACCTAGAAAGATAAATATCATATTTTCTGTCACAGTAGAAGTTAGTTTTCAATTTTTAGAAATGTAAAAATTTAAAACCTATTCTCACTGATGTTATGACTTTCATAAGAAAATTTAGTCAGGCTTACATCATGCCTGCCATGGCATCTCCACTTACTTGTAAATCAAGAATGTTTACAAATAAAGTTTGAATTTGCTTTTTCTTGCAAAAGTCTTATGCTGAAATATTTCAGAATTTTGAGTAGGTGCTGGAGCATTGATTTGGAGGTTAAGAGTACTACCTGGTCATGTAGAGAATGTAGGTTCTGTTCCTAGCCCTCACATAATGGCTTACAATGACACATAACTAAATAGCTAGGTGTTTAAAGTAAATATTCACTTTATTTAATATATTTTATTCTGTCTTCTGTGAACAACAGCATTTATTTGAACATTAATTGAATGTTATAAAGAGAGTCTAAAGCCAGGCAGTGGTGTTGCATGCCTTTAATTCCAACACTCAGGAGGCAGAGGCAGGCAGATCTCTGTGAGTTTGAGGCCAGCCTGGTCTACAAGACCTAGTTCCAGGACAGGCTCCAATAGCTACAGAAATCCTGTCTCAAAAAATGAAAAAATAAAAAATTAAAGAGAGTCTGTTGTAAAATAAAATGGTTTAAAGTAATATATATAAATCATGGGAATGCAACTCAGAGCAAATGGCCTTTCCTACTGTTTCTCAATTATATAAAATCAACTGGATAATCAAATGTTTAGGATATCCTGCTGTGTAATCTTTGTATATCTATTTTAAAAAGTCAAAACAAATTAGCCATATAAAGTACCAGGTGCTGTTCATATTTTCATTCTCTTAATAACTATCATGTCTGTTTTAGGCACAAGAGTCTTGCTAATTTCCTCATCCCCACTAGAACACATACTACATTTCCTGATATTGGAAGATGTGTACCTAAAGTAAGCATTCAGGCCAATAATATTGAGCTGTATTATTATTTTCTATTTCTTAGGAAGAGCACAGTGATTTATTGTTTTTTACAATTGTGAAACCATGATTTAGCGTTGCTCAGTCCAATCAATGGTTAAAAAGTCTTGTCTGTTATACCAGGTAAGTCTCTATGATAGTAATAGAACATTAATTTGCATCTTTTTTATATCATAGTCATATCTTATAATTTTGTGACTATTTCTGAGTATTTTATAGATGTTCTTAAGTTGATATTTTCTTATTTACTGATATCCATTTTTTCTTTTAAAATATTACTATGATTTTTCTGATAGTAAGAATATTTTACAATGATACTTTAATATGATCTTTTCATCATCTCTGGGATTAGTTAAGATAATACCTTATCAATTTCCCTAAAAGAGCCAATCAATATTCTAGTAGTTCAAATACCTATTTCAAAATCAATCAAGTTCAGTTTTAGTGAGCAGGGACCCATACCCTATTAACTTCCTCATGTCATATTATAAATATATATACATATATAAAATGTGTGTTAAATATATATTATATACAAGTATTTTCTATATATATATTTTTTTTTCTATTGAAAAAGAAGCATGGAAGAACTTTAATTATTTTTAGAGTCAGATGGAAAACAAAAGCAACAATTATAAGTATTTTCTATATATTTAATATAATACCTAAATAAAAATATAATATATATATATATATACATTAATATTACAATGTATTTTGGCATACAGCCTTTGAATATCTCTAATACAAAATATAGCAATATATAAAACATTGAAGTCTAAGCTTTCAATGACCCAAAGGAAAGATGACTTAACTCACAGGTTGTACTCTCCTGGTCGCTTCTGTCCTCAAGTTCATGAAGGTTATGAGTCTAACTCAGTGTCTTGCCTTATTACACAAGCAGCATAACATGTGAATCTTCCATCTTCATACACAATTAAGGCTCAATTTGGAGAGTCTTACATTGTATTTGTCTTTGGAACCCTCAAATGCAAGCTCTACTCCTAGGTATCCTGGTCTTCCTTCTTAGATAAATTATCTCACCTCTTACATTCACAATATCCTCATTCATATAAAGGAGTAGTAGACAGGTAACCCCAAGGATACCTGCTCTGAAGGATGCCTGAGTGTGACAAAAAAGTAATCTTCATCATTATGTATGTACTTGGTAACATACGATTACTGTTCTATCCTAATAAATAATAATACTGTTATTTTTTTCCAGAAGAACATGCTCTTGCTAACATGCCATTTGGGAAGCAATTAATTGTTCATTCCAGACAATTAAAGCCATAACAATAACAGATATTAAAGAGGCCACTGTTTTGGGCTGCTCCCTTTAGTGATAGGCTAAAGAAGACTTCACTTTTTAAAATGTTGTAACCAGGAGAGACTGCTATAGCTGTGGAGCTCTCATGGGAAAAATGTCATAAGAGGATTACACCATGCCCTAAATCACACAACTAGGGAGTAAGTGATTAAAGATTCTATGGGAATTCAGCTTTTCTTATCAATGAACATCATGGGATTATTTTCAGTAACTTTAAAAATAATTCTTTTGGTAATGAAAGAACTACAGGATTGCAATTTGATGTTCAGTTTAACGGTTAGAAATTTGTATTTTTTTGTGTCTACAGTATATGTATGCTTCCCTTAATTGACATTATTTAATTTTTGAGAAGAAATATCAATGTCCTCAATTTTTTTTTTTTTGGTTTTTCAAGACAGGGTTTCTCTGTGGTTTTGGAGCCTGTCCTGGAACTAGCTCTTGTAGACCAGGCTGGTCTCGAACTCACAGAGATCCGCCTGCCTCTGCCTCCCGAGTGCTGGGATTAAAGACGTGCGCCACCACCGCCCGGCTCCTCAATTGTTTTGATCCATGCAGAGTTTGAACCACAGAGCTGAGACTTGTTAACAAGTCCATCCAAAATAAGAAATGTTCTGTCCATCTTTGGTCCTTCAATACTGTGTTTATAATAAACACAAAAGAAATAACTAAAGAAGTGCATAATTATATGTGCAGAATCATACATATCATACTGCATGAGATAAGAAATAGTAGATAAAAAACTGAAAGGGAAAAGAGGAATTTTTCTTTACATTATCTTGTCAGAATACTTTCTGAGGAAAGTGAACATTTTATTATGTCCCAAACATTATTGAGCATGCTGTGTCAAGCAAAATGAAGATTACATCTTAAAAGTCCAGAGTTTCCAAAGAAATCCAAGCTCTTAATTAAGCCATGAATCAACAACATCAACAAAAGTTCATTGGTTCTATATTCCATGGAGGTATCCTCCTCCAAACCACAAACAACTATGAATTTTGTTTGGTTGTGGTTTTTCATAAGCAATCTCTGTCTGTTGCAAAGAGATGTTTTTTTTTTTTTTTGATGAGGGGTGAAGACTACACTTACTTGTTGGTATAGAATACATGTTCAGATGGTTGTTAGGAATCATGATTGTTTAAGAAATATACATAATTTCACTAGTCCTAAGTAGTTAGCTAATTTTTCCAATACCAAGCATGGTTTCTATCTTGTTAAGTAGGTCTTACGTTCAATTAGAGAACTGTTGGCTATCACCAAGTTATGTGTGCTTGCATCCTTAGAGTTAACATAATAAGTTTATTGTTGTAGAGATATCTACAAAATACTCCAAAACCTAGGGCTCAGAGAACACTGTAGAAGAGGGGAAAGACAGGGTTGTAAGGGCTGGAAGAGCAGTGATCTTAATGTAAGGTTGTCTTTTAGTAATGTCAGAAGTTACACCTATAAAGTCTCATCAATACGAGTACTTAAAAAGGAGTTGAGCAAAGATAGCAACCCACTTGCAAGTCTCAATTCTATACAAAGAGCTGTGGAAAAGAAAAGACGATTGACAAAGAGAAAATAGTTATCCATAGGGAAGGTCACAGAAATTTCTCATTTCTTTCTGTCAAATTCTTTAGTATCCATTGTTAGTGAAATCACCCAAAATACTCTAAATATTTGTCCATTAGCCAATAAGTAAATAATCATAGCTTTTCCTTTTAGCTATAAATATTTCAAATAATCAAATTTAAAGGTCACTTCTTCTTGGAGACTTTTTATGTTTAACCTAGATTGGAGAATAAATTAGTTATCAGTTGGAAACTGAAATCTCTGTTGGTCTAGGCATGAGTCTGGGACCACCAAGAGTATAGGCCTGAGCCAGGACCTCTGAGGGGCTATGCATGAGTTTAGGACCTCCAAGAAAGTAGACTGGAGCCAGAGACCTTTCTGGGACTGGACCTAAGACAGAGAACTTTGTGGGAGTAGGCACAGAACAGGAACATCGACAGAAACATGTCTGAGCCAGTGACCTAGGTGAGAGAAGACCCGAGACAGTAAACTCCACAGGAACAGAGTGAACCCTGGCAGTGCCCAGTGACTTCCAGGAATACAGAATGACCAACAGGTTGACTGGAACCATGGCTCTGACTGCACAATGAGGAGCAACCATGTGAGCCTTGGATCTACTGGCACCTGCAAAATTGATCACCAGAGTCACAGAAAGCCCCAACTACACCAATCAGAAGAAAAGATGGATGGACAAGGTAAGAACACAGGCAACACCACAAAGAGCAACATGATACCAGTAAAAACTAGACACCCTGCAACAGAAAGACTTGAAAAACCAAATATAGGTGAAGCAGAAGAAAATGACCTAAAAGTAACTTTGAGGGAATGTTTGAGGCCCTTAAGAAGAAATGAAAATTAGTTCAAATAAATGGAGGAAAAGACAAACAAAATATTGGAAGACATCAACAAATCCCTTAAAGCAAGCCAAGAAAAAGCAATAAAACATATGAAAGAAACTTTTCAAGACTTGAAAATTAAATATAACTTATATTTGTTAATTATACATTACATTTTTTCCTTCTCTTACCTTTTTTTTATTGAGAAAAGGAAAAAAAAGTTTCCGCCTCCTCCCAGCCTCCCATTTCCCTCCTCCTCCTCCCACTCCTCTTCCCCTCCCTCTCAAGTCCAAAGAGCAGTCAGGGTTCCCTGCCCTGTGGAAAGTCCAAGGTCCTCCCCCCTCCGTCCATGTCTAGGAAGGGGAACATCCAAACTGGCTAGGCTCCCACAAAGCCAGAACATGAAGTAGGGTCAAAACCCCGTGCCATTGTCCTTGGCTTCTCATCAGCCCTCATTGTTCGCCATGATCAGAGAGTCCGGTTTTATCCCATGCCTATTCAGACACAGTCCAGCTGTCCTTGTTGATCTCCCAATAGATCAACCCCACTGTCTGAGTGGGTGGGTGCACCCCTAGTGGTCCTGACATCCTTGCTCATGTTCTCCCTCCTTCCGCTCCTCATTGGGACCTTGGGAGCTCAGTCCAGTGCTCCAGTGTGGGTCTCTGTCTCTATCTCCATCCATCACCAGATGAAGGTTCTGTGGTGATATGCAAGATATTCGTCAGTATTGCTCTAGGATAGGGTCATTTTAGGTTCCCTATCCTCAGCTTCCCAAGGAACTAACTGGTATGTATAATTAACAAATATAAGTTAATAGATACGCATTTTTAATAGTCAAGCTTGTAGTAATGTTAGTTGGATTTTCTAGATGTATAGAGATGTATTTCAGATAGGTAGGTATTCTTCAGATCTTTCAGAGACCTTCAGAATATGGCATTTAAAATGTTTTAATAACTTAGGACTTTTCATGACATGAGACACATCTGCTCCTGGCAGCACCAAGCTACTTCAAGAGGAAGATGGGCATTGAAGAGGTTCCTTATGGAGTTTTTTATATGAATTGGTTATGCAGGATCCACAGAGAAATGACTTCTCAACTTGACTAAAATTGAGACAATCCTTCAGTGTTCCTGCTTCATGAAAGAGTCAGCCAGACAACTCTGCAGGATACAGAAGAAAGTGACAGGAAAACTGCCAATATAGGCAGAACTGTCTTTGAAATTTCTTGCTTCATGGAAAAGTCTGATGGATACTATGGGCCTGTAGGCTGAAGATGGATGCCCCTGTGGTACAGAAGAACTTTGGGTGACTGTTCCGGCAGTGAGAAGTCTCTGTCAATTCTAGAAGTTGCTGACAATGCACCTCTGATGTGGGTGTGTCATATCAATCTGTTGATTTCATTGGTTAAAATAAAGGAACTGCTTGGCTGGTCCTATAGGTTAGAACATAGATGGGTGGAGTAAACAGAACTGGGCGGAAGAGGAAGTGAGGTCAGAAATCATGCAGCTCCGCTCAGAGAAGCCAGGCTCCTCTCTCACGGGCAGACAGGATAGCCTGGCTCTCTGAGGCACACTTGCGATGAAGCTCCAACCCGAGATGGACGTAGGCTAGAATCTTTCTGGTAAGCGCACCTTGGGGTGCTTACACACTTTATAAGAAATGGGCTAATCCAGGTGCAAGAGTTAGCCTAGAAGAGACTAGAAATAATGGGCCAAGCAATGTTTAAATGAATACAGTTTGTGTGTTGTTATTTTGGGCATAAGCTAGCCAGGTTTTTGGGGTGTTGGGGATGCAATCCCGGCACCCCCATTTCAACACACCTCCTGTTTACTTAGGTAATATTATATCCATGTAGAGTCTTTGATAGAGTTGAAGAATAGATAGATAGTTATTGTCTTCCCTAGTTATCATAAAAGATAGATATAAATATTATAACTGTAATTCTTGCTTGATACTTGTTTTGCTATATGTCATTTTTTTTATTTAAACAAAAAAGGGGAGTCTCCTCTGTGTGCTGTGATTATCATTAATGAATAAAGAAACTGACTTGGCCTGTTGATAGAAAAAAAAAGTTGAGGGTATAACTCACTGATATACTGCAATGAAAATAAACATCTTATTTTAATGTGACAAAAAAGAAAATTAAATATAGATAATAAAGTAAAAAGCTGAGGGAATTATAGATATAGAAATGAGAAAAGAATCAGGAACCACAAATACAAGCATAAACAGCAGAATAAAAAATATGAAAGAGAGAATCTCAAGCACTGAAGATACAATAGAGGAAATAGACTCATCAGTCAAAGAAAACATTAAATCTATCAAAAGCTTAATCCAAAATATCCATGTGACACCATGAAAAGAACAAACCTAAGAATAATAGATATAGAAGAAGGAGAAGTTCAACTCAAAAGCACAGAAAATATATTCACCAAAATCATAGAAGAAAACTTTCCCAACCTAAAGAAAGCTATGCCTATGTAGATACAAGAAGCTTATAGAACACCAAATAGTCTAGATCAAAAAGAAAGTCCCTTTGTGACATAATAATCAAAACAATAAATATACAGAATAAAGAAATAGTATTAAGAGTTGCAAAAGAAAAAGGACAAGTAACATATAAAAGTAGATCTATCAGAAATATACCTGACTCTTCAATGGAAACAATGAACATCAGAAAGTCCTGTTGAAGCATTATGCAGATATAAGGGACCACTATAGCCAGCCCAGACTACTTTACACAACAAAACTTCCAATGACAATAGATAAAACAAGATATTTCATGACAGAACCAGATTTAACCAATACCTAGCCACAAACCCAGGCCAACACAAAGTACTAGGAGGAAAACTCCCATCTACAAAAGTTGGCTACATCAATGAAAACACAGTCAATAAATAATTTCACAGCAGCAAATACCAAAGAAGGGAAAAACACACAAAATAACATCACCAACCATGAAACTAAAATAACAGGATATAGCAATCACTGGTCATTAATATCCCATAATATAAATGGACTTAACTCACCTATTCAAAGACACAGGCTAATGGACTAGATACAGAAACAGAATTCATCCTCTGCTCCATAAAAGAAACTCACCTCAACCTCAGAGACAAACACTGCCTCAGAGTAAAGGGTTTGGAAAAAATTTTCAAATAAAATGGACCTAAGAAACAAGCTCATGTAGCTATCTAATATCTAATAAAATAGACTTCAAACTAAAATTAATAAAAAGAGACAAAGAAGGTCATTTCATATCAATCAAAGGAAAAATTCATCAAGAGGAAATCTGAATACTGAACATCTATGCCCCAAATACAAAGGCACCTTCACATGCAAAACAAATACTTCTAAAGCTGAAATCACAATTAACCCTCACACACTAATAGTGGGAGACATCAACACTCCTCATTCACCACTGGACAAGTCTGTCAGACAGAAAATTAACAGAGAAATAAAGGAACTAACAGATGTCATGACACAAACGGACTTAACAGACATCTACAGAACATTCCACCCAAATGCAAAAGAATATACCTTCTTTTAGCACCTCATGGAACCTTCTCAAATCTTGACAACATACTAGGTAACAAAACAAACCTCAACAGATACAAAAAACATTGGAATAACCCCATTTATCTTATCAGATCATCGTGGCTTAAAATTAGAATTCAACAGTACCACTAATTTCAGAAAGCCAACACATGGAAATTAAACAATCCTCACGTGAATCATCAATGGGTCAAGGAAGAAATAAAAGATTTCCTAAAATTCAATGAAAATGACCATACAACATACCCAAATTTATGGGACACGATGAAAGCAGTGTTAAGAGAAAATTTCATAGTGACTACTACAGTTTTTATTTCAGTGAAAACAGTGAAAAGTGTTTTTCTTTTCTCTCATTGATGTCAGCATTTTTTATCTCTGCTTTTTTTTTGAAGAGGAAGGCATTTATTTCAGCATAAGATGTATATTCATTGTTGAGGAAAATGATGTCTGGAACTTAATGCAGGAATATCGAGACAATGACTGTTGAAAAAGCCATGGAGGGATGCTGTTTATTTTCTTGTTTTCCATGATTTGTTCAGCCTGCTTTAAAATAGAACCCAGGGTCACCTTTTCCTAATGTCTTTTACTTTCAATCTAAAGGTTAATAGGTTTCTCTATTACACTCTTCTGACAAAGGCTGATAGAAAAATAACGGAATAAATCCACTGTGGACTTAAACCATCAACTCTCTGAGGTAAACCTTTCTTCTAAATTTGAATATCTAAAGAATTACATTCTAGTGGATATTTGACTAATACAGGCACATTAAAAGAATCCCCTTCTCGGGCCTCCCAGGTGTCCAGGGAGATGTCCCCAGTTAGTTCCTTGAGCAGCTGAGGAGAGGGATCCTGAAATGGCCCTATCCTGTAGCCATACTGATGAATATCTTACATATCACCATAGAACTTTCATCTGGCGATGGATGGAGATAGAGACAGAGACCCACATTGGAGCACCGGACTGAGCTCCCAAAATCCCAATGAGGAGCAGAAGGAGGGAGAACATGAGCAAGGAAGTTAGGACCGCGAGGGGTGCACCCACCCACTGAGACAGTGGGTTGATGTATTGGGAGCTCACCAAGACCAGCTGGACTAGGACTGAAAAAGCATGGGATAAAACCGGACTCTATGAACATGGCGAACAATGAGGGCTGATGAGAAGCCAAGGACAATGGCACTGGGTTTTGATCCTACTGCATGTACTGGCTTTGTGGGAGCCTAGCCAGTTTGGATGCTCACCTTCCTGGACCTGGATGGAGGGGGGAGGACCTTGGACTTCCCAGAGGTCAGGGAACCCTGACTGCTCTTTGGACTGGACAGGGAGGGGGAAAGAAGTTGGGGGAGGGGGAGGGAAATAGGAGGGAGGAGGAGGCGGAAATTTTTTCAATAATAAAAAAAATAAAAAAAGAATAAAAAAAGAAAGAAAAAATTTCCTCCTCAGTTTTTCCCACGTCTTTTCACTATTTTAACTAATGTTTCTATGAATATTCTTGTTCATATTTGTGCCATTACATGGGTTTGTTTCTCTCCAATCTATGAGAGGAGCTGCTTATATAGTTATTAGTAAGTACAGCTAATCATTTGAGGAATCACCAGGATATCATCTCAATTTTTGAAGTCATGTGAAAGAATTGAGTAGACAGTGGTACTTTCTTAACCTTTTCTTATAGGAGTAAGATGAAATCTCATAGTAGTGTTAATGTTTCAGAATTTGAACATTTGAAGAACAACCAGTAGTAACCTGTGTTTTCTTTAGAATTCTTTGTTTAGTTCCATGCTAGATTTTAAGTTGGGTTACTTATTTTCTTGGTGTTCATTATTGTTTTAGAACTTTGCATGTTCTAGATATTAAACATGGTTATTTATATAGCTTGTAAATATTTTTTCTGTTTAAGCACACAGGAGTGTATATACATGTCTGAGCATGAGATTGTGGATGTGACCCTAGTAATTAAAAAAATCTTATATAAATCTACTATTGCCTCTTGATGTGTGATTGCTTCTAATTCATGGGTTTTAGCACTCTTATTTTGAAGTATTTTCATCTTTAAGCTTCACAACTAGCTGAAAAATTATTTAAACAATTAGAACTGCCCTGCAAGGACTGGATAGCCAATATTTTCTTTATATTTAGAAAGTAAGTACCCATTAGATCAGTCTCACTGTCACAGTGAGTGGGCACACCCCTCTCAGTCCTGACGTCCTTGCTTATGTTCTCTCTCCTTCTGCTCCCCATTGGGGCCTTGGGATCTCAGTCCAGTGCTCCAATGTGGGTCTCTGTCTCTATCTCCATCCATCGCCAGATGAAGGTTCTATGGTGATATCCAAGATATTCATCAGTATTGCCAACTCTAAAATGGCTCCCTTAATTAATATATATACTTCCCTGCTCCCATATCCACTCTTCCTCCATCCCAACCGTCCCATTCCCCCAAGCTCTCGCCATCTTCCCCTTCTCACTTCTCTCTCACCTTCTCCCTTTACCCCCACCCCACCCCCAACCCCAAGTTCTCAATTTTTGCCTGGCAATCTTGTCTACTTCCAATATCCAGGAGGATAACTACATGTTTTTCTTTGGGTTCACCTTCCTATTTAGCTTCTCTAGGATCATGAATTAAAGGCTCAATGTCCTTTATTTATGGCTAGAATCCACTAATGAGTGAGTACATACCATATTCATCATTTTGGGTCTGGGTTACCTCACTCAACTCACCAAGGCCAGCTGGACTGGGACTGATGGAGCATGTGATTAAACTGCTCTCTGAACATGGCTGATAAGGAGAGCTGACTGAGAAGCCAAAAACAATGGCACTGGATTTTGATTCTACTGGATGTACTGGCTTTGTAGGAACCTAGTCTGTTTGGATGCTTACCTTCCTAGAACGGGATAAAGGGGGAGGACCTTGGATTTCCCACAGGGCAGGAAACACTGACTGCTCTTTGGACTGGTGAAGGAGGGGAAGGGGAAAAGGAAGAGGGGGAGGGAAATGAAAGGAGGGGATGAGGTGAGACTTTTTAATAATAATAATAAAAAGAAAGTAAGTAAAGATGTTTTATTGTAGATTTGATGTGAAACTAAAATATGAATGTTACAGAAGATTTTGCAGTCTCCACAGCTTTTCTGAATGCACTCTTGACCTCTTTGTTCCTCAGGCTGTAGACCAGAGGATTCAGCATGGGAATGACCATGGGATAGAACACAGATGCCACCTTGTCAGTGCCCATGGTGTGACTGGAGCTGGGCTGTAAGTACATGAAGATGACTGTCCCATAGAAGATAGAGACTGCAGTGAGGTGGGAAGCACAGGTGGAAAAGGCCTTCTGGCGCCCTTCAGATGATCGCATCCTCAGAATAGTGATGGATATAAACAGATAGGAGATCGAGATGACTACAATAGAGAAGAGAGCATTAAAACCCACCACGAAGAAAATCACCATCTCACTGACAGAGGTGTCTGAGCATGAGAGGGCCAGGAGAGGAGGGGCATCACAGAAGAAGTGGTCTATTACATTGTTCTTGCAGAAGGAGAGCCTGAAAATGTTCCCAGTGTGAATGGAGGAATTCAGGAAGCCACAGACATAGGAGCTTATGATCAGACAAGTACATGTGTTTGTAGTCATGATGGTGGTATAATGCAGGGGCTTACACACAGCTGCATAGCGGTCATAAGCCATGGCAGCCAGGAGGAAACTTTCTGTGGTTATAAATCCCACAAAGAAGAAGAATTGGGTGCCACAGGCATTGTGAGATATGATTTTATCTGTTGAAATGAGTCCTGCCACTACCTTGGGAGTGACAGCTGAAGAATAACCAAAGTCCACCAGAGACAGGTGACTGAGGAAAAGGTACATGGGAGTGTGGAGGCGTGAGTCCAGCAGAATCAGCCCTGTCATTCCCACGTTCCCAAGCACAGTGCTGAGATAGATGAGAAGGAAGACAATGAAGAGAGGTAGTTGGAGCTCTGGGTCATCTGTTAAACCTGCAAGAATGAACTCAGTCACCTCTGTACTGTTCTCCATTCCCTGCAGCAAAGAGAAAGGAGATCAGAATGAGACAAGAGGGGAGACTGATGATCCTCTCTGCTTGTCCTCTCCATGCCATCTCTCACGGTGCAAATGTTCCTTTCCTGCATTCTGACCTAAGCAAGCTATGGAGAAAAATTGAAGTTTAAATAAAACTGAGTAAATTAAATTAAGTGCTATAAGATCCAACTATATTCCAAGAGATATTGTATCTGAATCTTGTCACTCCATGATGACTGAATTGAGGCCAAGGCGGAGGGTAGTCTTTGTATAAGAACATCACATTAATTGCTTTCTGGAAAATACCAAAGCCTGTATGCGAACTCTGAAAAACTAGCATAAATCATTTTTATCACCGAACTAGAATCATGTAAGATATTAAGTTATGGCAATATAATGCAATTCCAGGGAACATGTACCTTTTATTCATTTTCTAAATTTTTGTTATGTGTTGTTCAGTTTTCTGCTTCGTAATGGCATGTCCAATCAAACTGTTTGCTTGGAAATGTTAGGCTAATGCTAGTCACTATCGACAGAGTCTAGACACTACAAAGTTATTTCTCAGTATTGTTCAGGTTGGAGAGCAGTGGTTTTTCTAAATGCCCACTTCTGTGTTTGTACACAGCTTTAGGTCTTCTGTTTATTCTTGCAGGGAATTTGTTAACTCTTGGAGATTGTTTTCACTGTGGAGCTAACTCCAGCCACATGAGGTCTTCTCTCACATCATATACACCTTTAATCACTCTGCTTTAAAGTATCATCAACATGGAGGTTAGGATTTCAACATAAAAACTCTGGTAGCACATAAGCATTTATAGCAAGAACCTTTTCAGAAATATTGTAAGATGTACTTTTACTCTGATTTCATTTTTGTCTATCTATGTTATATAAAAAGGATATTTTATATAATGATGATATTTAAGGTAATGAATTTAACTTTAATTGGTCTCATCATAGAATTAGATACACGGGATGTTCCATTTACCACATACAGAAAAGAGTAACTTTTACACTATGAATTATGGAATGTATACAATCAAAGTTCCTTTTTCACAATACACATATTTTACTTTCACAACTGAATGTCCTTGATTCATGGTCTTAATTTGTCTCCAGGTCGGAAATAACAGGACACAAAAAACAGCTCCGCTTTATATAATGTCCATGAATTTGGTTAGTGATTATATGGCTTGGCCCCAAATTTCCCATCAACATTTTATTGGATAAAATTATAATCCAAATTTAAAGTACATAACTTTTGTACATTGTGATCCAGTCAAGGGTCTTGGTATATCTTGATTTCAGAAGTGGACAATACACAAATTGAAGTTTCCAGATGAAGTAAAACTAAAAGTCTGGTGACAAAATTTCATTATGATTCTTACTATACTCCTTTCTTCTTTTATCCTTTATATAGCCCCTTATGTAGCCCTTATCTCTTTGTATGTGGATAGCCATTACAGCTGAGCAAAGAACAAGTATCCTTTTATGCTTTAGTCATCATGGTTATAAACTTACATATCTATATCTTAGTAGACTCACAAAACATGGATAGCATATGCATCCAATAAATGACTTTATTTTTATAAAATTTAAAGTATAGGAGAAGCTTTCTGCTGTATGATTATCTTTCTATTCTCAGAATAAAAGATACCTTGGGTAAGATAAAACACAAAATAAATTAATTATAAAATTTGCAGGTGAAAGAGTGGAGATGGAAGCAATTATCCCAAGTGAGGTAACCCAAACCTAGAAAGATATATATCATATTTTCTGTCACAGTAGAAGTCAGTTTTCAATTTTTAGAAATACAAAATTTTAAAAGCCCATTTTCACTGATGGATGTTATGAATTTTGTAAAAAATATTTAGTCAGGTTTCCATCATGCCTGTTACTGAATCTCCACTTGCTTGTAAATCAAGAATGTTTACAAATAAAGTTTGAATTTGCGTTTTCTTTTAAACGTCTTTTACTGAAATATGTCAGAATTTAGAAGTTGTGGCTGGATGATTGATTTGGAGGTTAAGAGCACTAAGTACTCATGAAGAGAATGTGGGTTCTGTTCCTAGCACTCACATGATGGCTCACAATGACACATAACTGCAATAGTTAGGCGTTTGATACAACTATTCATTTTTAAATATACTTTCTTGTGTCTTCTGTGAGCAACACCATCTGTTTGATCATTAACTGAATATTATAAAGAGAGTGTAGTATAAAATAAATGACTCAAAGAAATATACATAAGTCATGGAAGTGCAACTCAGAGCAAATGACCTTTCTGTGTCTCATTTGTATAAAAACAACTGGATCTTCAAATGTTTAGAATGTCCTGCTGTGTAATCTTTGGGTATCTATTTAAAAAGTCAAAGCAAATTAGCCATATAAAGTACTAGGTGCTGTCCGTATTCTTATTCTCTTAATAAATACAGTGTCTGTCTTAGGCACAAAACTTTTGCTCTTTTGCTGATTTCCTCATCCCCAGGAGCACACAAGACACATTTCCTGATGTTGGGAGTTTTGGGACTAAAGTAAGCATCCAGGCCAATAAATATTGAGCTTTATTCATATTTTCTTTTTTTGCTTGTTTTTTTTTTTTGTTTTTCTTTTTGTTTTTTTTTCGAGACAGGGTTTCTCTGTGGCTTTGGAGCCTGTCCTGGAACTAGCTCTTGTAGACCAGGCTGGTCTGAACTCACAGAGATCCGCCTGCCTCTGCCTCCCGAGTGCTGGGATTAAAGGTGTGCGCCACCATCGCCCGGCTATTCATATTTTCTATTTCTCAGGAAGAGCACAGTGTTTTATTGTTTTTTACAATTGTGAAACAGTGAATTAGCATTGCTCAGTCCACTCACTGGTTAAAGAGCCTTGTCTCTAACACCAGGTAAGTCTCTATGATAAAAATAAAATATTAATTTGCATCATAGTCATATCTTATAATTTTGTGACTATTTCTGAGTATTTTATAGATGTTCTTAAGTATGATTTTTTTATTTACTGATAGCTATTCTTCCTTTTGAAATATTCCTATGATTTTCCTGATTGTAAGAACATTTTGCAATGATGCCTCAATTTGATCTTTTCACCATCTCTGGGATTAGTTAAGATAAGATGTATTATTAATTTCCCTAAAAAAGCCAACCAAGATTATAGTAGTTCAAATACTTATTTCATAATCAATCAAGTTCAATTTTAGTGAAGCTGGGACCCATAACCTATTAACTGTCTCATGTCATATTATAAATATATATAATATTTTCTGCATATATGTTATATAATATTTTCTATATATTTAATACACTACTTAAACAAATATATATATGTAATATATATATATATATATATATATTATATATATATATTACAATTCATCTCTGTATTTGGGCACACAGCCTTTGAATATCTCTGATACAAAATATGGCAATATTTAAAACAATGAAGTCTAAGCTTTCAATGACCCAAAGGAAAGATGACTGAACTCACAGTTTGCACTCTCCTGGTTGCTTCTGTCCTCAAGTTCATGAAGGTTTTGGGTCTGACTCGGAGGCTTGCCTTCTTACCTGACCAGCATAGCATGTAAATCTACCACTTTCATACATAATTAGGGCTCAATTAATAATTCCATCCCTGAAAGTAAGAAAATATATTTCTTTGGAGAAATACATAGAATCTGGTTTTGGAACCCTCAAAGACAAGCTCGACTTCTGGTATCATTGTCTTTCTTCGTAGATAAATTATCTCACTTCTTTACATTCCATAATATACCCATCCATAAGAAGGAGTAGTAGACAGGTAACCCCACAGATACCTGCCCTGAAGGATGCCCTAGTGTGACAAAAAAGTAATCTTCATCATTCTTGTACTTTGTAACATGGGATTACTGTTTTATCCCAATAAATAATAACACATTTATTTTTCCCAAGTGAAAATGCTCTTGATAACATACCATTTGAAAAGCAATTAATTGTTAGTTCTAGACAACCATTAATGATAGATCAATAACAGATATTAAAGAGGCCCCTGTTTTGGGCTGCTCCCTTTAGTGATAGGCTAAAGAAGAGTTCACTTTTTAAAATGTTGTAGGAGAGACTGCTATAGCTGTGGAGCTCTCATGGGAAAAATGTCATAAGAGGATTACACCATGCCCTAAATCACACAACTAGGGAGTAAGTGATTAAAGATTCTATGGGAATTTAGCTATTCTTATCAATGGACATCATGGGATTATTTTCAGTAACTTTAAAAATAATTCTTTTGGTAATGAAAGAACTACAGGATTCCAATTTGATGTTCAGATTAAGGGATTGAAATTTATATTTTTTGTGTCTACATTATATGTATGCTTCCCTTAATTGACATTATTTATTTTTTGAGAAGGAATGTCAATGTGCTCAATTGTTTTGACTCCTGCTGAGTTTGAACTACAGAGCTGAGTCTTGTTACCAAGTCCATCCAAAATAAGAAATGGTCTTTGCATCTGTGTTGCTTAAACACAGTGGTTATAATAAGTACAAAACAAACAACAAAAGAAGTGCATAATGTGTGTACAGAAACGTACACATCATGCTGAATAAGAAAAGAAATAGTTGGTAAAAAATTGAAAGGGAGAAGAAGAATCTTGCTTTATATTATCTTGTCATAATACTTTCTGAGGAAAGTAAACTTTTCATTATGTCCTAAATGTGACTGTGGACCAGCATAAACAAGCTGTGTCAAGCAAAATGAAGATTACATCTTAAAAGTCCAGAGTTTCAAAAGAAATCCAAGCTCTTATTCAAACCATGTATTGACAGCATCAACAAATGTTCATTGATTGTAATATCCATGGTGGTATCCTCCTCCAAACCACAAACAAGTATGGATTTTGTTTGGTTATGTGTTTTTTTAAATAAGTGATCCTGTCTGTTGCAAAGAGAATTTTCTTTGATGAGGGGCGAAGACTACACGTATCCGTTGATATAATCCACATGTTCAGATTGTTGCTAGGTTTCATGCTTGCCTAGCAAAGTTTTTGCTGTTAAGTTCCCCTCCAATATACTTTTTCACTAGTGCTGGGTAGTTAGTTATCTAATTTTCCAATACCAAGCATGGTTTCTATGTTGTTAAGTATGCCTTACGTTCAGTTAGAGAACTGTTGGCTACCACCAAGGTATGTGTGTTTGCATCCTTAGCGTTAGCACGCTAAGTTCATTGTTACAGAGACATCTACAAAACACTCCAACACCAAGGCTCAGGGAACACTGTAGAAGAGAGGGCAGGAAGGGTTATAAGGGCCAGAAGAGCAGTGATGTTGATATAAGATTGCCTTTTTGAGTAATGTTAGAAGTTATACCTGTAAATTCTCATCAGTATACTGCCTACAAAAGAGCTGAGCAAAGACAACAACCCACATTTTAAAGTGGACCAGAGCAAGTTTCAGTTCTATACAAAGAGCTACAGGAAACAAAAGATAACTGGGAACAGGAAAATAATTTCCCCTAAGGAAGGGCACTGAAATTGGTCATTTCTTTCAGTCAGAATTCTTTAGTATTATTCATTGTTACAAAAGTCACCCAAAATGCTCTAGCTTTTTCCGTTAAGCTGTAAATTTTCAAATAATCAGTTTTAAAGGTCCCTGCATCTTGGAGATGTTTTATGTAATCTAGATTGGAGAATAAAAATAACTTTCCAGTAAACAGTATTGTGATATAATTATTGAAAGAACAAGAAGACTGAGTGTTGAATAGTATGTAAAATGATCTTAACTTGTTTATAAATTTTTTGGAACTGAAATTAGTGGATACATGTCTCCATTCTTAACTTAAAAGAATATCTAATTGATAATCACTTGTAAATGAAAAAAAATCAGTTTCCTCCAGGTAATCTAACTGGGCAAACATTACTACTTTAAAGGGTAGGCTGCCTTCTCAACAGCAGATCCCTACAGAAAATATACTCAATGGCATCTATGGACGTTCCTTGTCTCATAATGTGTCAGAGCTTTCCTTTTTAAAATTTTTATTATTTTTTGAAATTTTATCTTATCTTGTTTGTCAGATAGTCCCCGGTCTCTGGTATGTTATATGACATAATAATTTGTAGTTTCATTCATTTGTGTGTAGGGGCTTTTTTTTTTGTATACAAGTACGCTGGAGCATGTGGTTGACATGTGTGTAAAGACCAGAAGTCATTCTCCCCCCACCCCCCACTTTTTTTGAGACATGTATAGCTTTGGAGTCTGTCCTGGAAGTTGTCCTGTTGACCAGGTTGGCCTTGAACTCACAGAAATCAGTCTGTCTCTGCCTCCTGAGTGCTGAGATTAAAGGCGTGTGCCACCACCAGTGCTTGGCTCAGAAGTATTTTTTGGGTACTTTCTTCAGTCACTCTCTACTTTATTTCAGATTGCTCTTTTCTATTCTATTGTTTACATATTTACTTTTATGCTAATACCATGTTGTTTTTAATACTCTGGTTCTGCAATGCATTTGAAAATCAGGCACTATGTCCAGTATTGGCCTGTTTATTAATTTTTACATTTTTCAATAAATGTATACAATATTTGTTGATCATATCCATTTCTGACTCTCCTTTCCAACTCCTCCTAGGCCTGTCCAACACAGCCTATTATCATTGCTTGTGACTGTACACTATAACTGATGGTAAGACAATAATGCTGGAGATGCCACATATTTAAGTTTCAGGATAAAGCAAATTTAATCTCAAACTGATCAGAAAATTCTCTCTCTGAGGGCTACCTTTCCTATGACTGGAAGGTCCTATTCAGGCTGATAGTGGCAAAAAGAGAGCAGTGATCTTACCCAGAATCCTGCTTGCTACAGTATAGACCTGCCAGGATAATTGTGTCCACTGTTGTAATATTGCAGGGGGAGGGCTGTTATCAGGAAAATACATTTTTTTTCTGATTGGATTTGAGGCCAGCATTTGATCTCTTTGCCTGGGATTTTTACTTTTACTTTTTTCATGGCAGAAGTTTAAATAACAAATATTTTAAAGTCAACCTGAAAGCAGTAAGTAAATTGACAATTAGGGATGAGTAATTAAAGAGAGTGGGAAGAGGGGAGAGGGGAGAAAGGGGAAAATAAGAGATAAGGGATGGAAGTCAATTATATGGAAGCATGATACGTGTATAAAGAGAATATCAGCATTAAAATCACAAATAGATTCTTACATGCATTACTATTGCAACAAGGAAGATGTAAATTGCAAATATTAATTACATGAGGGGGAATAATTTTCCCTAAGAATTTTTTATTGCTGTACTGGTGCAAATTAATGAGCTTAATTATAAATTTTATTTAGGCATATAATGTAATTTGATCACATAGACTTTCCTTTTTTATCTTTTTTTATACTCTATTTCCTGTTCTAGAATATTATAGCTCCCCTTTTGCTTACTTTTCCTCTTGCTCTACATATTAAAGAAAACAGGAACTATTTGCTCTCATAATAGCTGGGTTATTTCATTCAATTATCATGATGATGTCCAGCTCCATCTAGTTTTCTGCAGCAAACATGATTTCATTCTTCAAGACTGAGAAGAGACATTTCCTTTACCATTCATCTGCTATTGGAAAAACAGACTGATTTATAACCTGTCCACTGTGAACCAAGCTGTGGTAACCATGGGTGTGCAAGTGTGTCTCCATAGTAAGCTGACTTTGATTTTTTTTGAGTATCTGCTCAGAAATTCTATATATAGTTATATAATAATTTTATTTTAATTGTTTGAAGAATCTTCCATCTGATTTCCACAGTGTGCAAATTTAAATTATTTTCATGAGGCTATAAGTGTTAGTTTTTGATATTTTCCACTGGCAGCATGCAGGTTTAAGAAGAAATATTGGAAAAATAAAATGTTTTCAACTAAAAAAAGAGAAGTGCACTATATAGATAAAGAGAACTCACAACATATAAGTAATACATCATTTTTATTCATAAGAAACTGAGCTAGGTCTCCAAAGACAGCTTAACTGCTGATTCTCTAGGTGACTGGAGTGAGAGATGTTACTGTCCTCCTGGGCCTGTAGTCTCTGGAGAACTTTATGTCTGAATAAATTCTCCTGATCCTATTTTTGTTCTCTAGAATCCCAACATGGCTTTATTTGACACTGTTTTCACTGGAACAGCCAAAGACTTTTTGGTGGTCATTTACGTGATTTAATGTAAAGGTTGTTATTTTTCTTAGCAGTTTTGTTTTTAAAGATTTGTTATTGTTACTCTTTAACTGTGTGCATGTATACATGTATGCAATGTGAACATAGATGCCTGCAAATCCTGGAGCTATCGATGGTTGAGAAGATCCCAAAGTAGGTGTTTGAACATACACTCCCAAAGATAGAAGAGTTAGCCAAAAATATGCTTAAGCTATTGGTCAAACACTATTGTAAATAATATAGTTTCTGTGTGATTATTTTGGTGCTGGGCAGCTGGGAACAAACAAACAGACTCCTACGACAGCTGAGAACAACTGGTCTCGCAGTTCACCTCTCCAGGAAATTGTGTGTTGCAATATGAAGTAACCTCTTGGCCAGTCCTGGTGGTCTACACATAACCCAGGCACTCAGGGAGCTGAGGCAGAAGGATCACAAGATAGAGGCGAGTCTGGGCTAAATAGTCAGACTCTGGGAAAAAAAGGTGCTTTCTGGGTTTTTATAATTTTTTTCTGTCTTCAATATGTGTAATATACAAAATATGGTTCATAGACCTTCTGTTAGTAAATAAAAATTGTAGTACATGCTCTTGACCAATTTCCTACCTCTTCAGTCCTGTGCTAAGTTGTTTTAAACACACATTTGCATATCATTATAAGCTTCTAGCTTTAAAAATTATATTTCTGGCTAAGAATAAAGTCAGTGTTCAGAATGATGACCTTCTTTTACAGTTGCTCATAACTTCACTCAGTTTTCAAGTCTTGAATAGTTTCTTTCATATGTTTAATTTCTTTTTCTTGGTTTTCTTTAAGGGATTTGCTGATGTCTTCCAATTTTTTTGTTTGTCTCTTCCACCATTTCTGTGAGGGAATTTCTCATTTCCTTTTTGAGAGTTTCAAACATTCTCCTGAAGTTTATTTTTTAGATCAATTTCTTCTGCTTCATCTATATTTGGTTGTTCAGGTCTTGCTGTTGTAGGGTCGGTAGGTTTTACTGGTGTTGTGTTGCTCTTTTTGGTGTTGCATGTGTTCTTACCTTTTCTTCTCATCTTTTCCTCTAGTAGGTGTGGTTGGGGCTGTTAGAGATTCTTTTGGGTAATCTCCTAGGTGCCAGTGAATCCAAAGCTCAGATGGTTGTTCCTCATGGTACGTTCAGTGCCGTAGTTCTAGTTCTAATTACCTGGTTGGTTACTGGTTTGACCTGTTATTGTAAATCTTAGTCTGGGTCCTTCCTGCAGAATTTGTCCTGCAAAAGTCTCTGACTCCGGTCTACTGCCTTGGAGTTCCCAGGCTTGGGTGCATCAAGAAGCCCAGAGGACTAGGCTCAGGTTTACTTTTTCAGAGGTCCCAGACTCACACTTGGACCTACAGAGGTTTCAGGTTCCTGCCAATTTCCTTTGATGTCCCAGACCAATGCCTGGACCCACATAGGTCCTGCCTCAGGCATACTCCCTCTGAGGTCCCAGTCTCATGCTTGGCTCCTGTCTACTTTCTCGGAGGTCCCAGATTCGTGCCCAGACTGACAGAGGTACTGGCTCAGGCCTAATTCCTCAGCATGTTGTGTCTTAGGATGCTTGTATGGTTCCAAAGCACTTTTAAAAACACCCACAAGAATTACACAACCTAGGAAAACTAGGAAGCACAACGATCATTTTTCAAATTGATTAAATTCTTGGGTTGTTCATGTTTGTTGAAAGGGATAATTAATAATGAACATCTCTCTGATTCTTGGCTGCTTCCCTCAAGGGTGTGAAGTAGGTGTAGGTTGCTCAGTGTAGTGTTTATTTGAATGGTAAATAAGTGTTGAGTTTTGTACCCTTTTGGGGCATGTCTTTCATAGAGGACTGTGAAGGATCAAATGATGAGTATATTTCATTAGCTCTCAAACAGATTCCAGCTGTATGGCTGAATATCTCATATTTCACCATGATGTATCCAGAAAGGCAGTGATGTACCTCTTGTCCTCAAGCAATTATACAATAGGACAGGAAGATTAAACATATTAATACACGGTGCTTAGTTATTTTGTACCTTACTATGAAATGACAGTTATGGAAACCAGAGTAGTTTATTGTTGAAACGTTCAACCGAAATGAGAATATGTGAATAAAATCTGGAAGACACCTGAGTGGTCATTTAAATAAAGGAGTGCTGTTGGAAACTAACAGATACCATGCAGAGGGCCCTAGAGATTACACTGTAAGGAAGTGATAAGATTAAGGCAGTCTAAAAGTTATCGAGAATCCTGCTTTAGTAGTGAGATTATGCAGATAATATCATTTGAATAACAGGAGTTCTCTGGCATCAATTCCTATGAATCAGCAATTTTCTTTATTTGTTTGGACAGGTGATACACAATTTCAAAATGTCATACTTGGAGAATGGCACTAAAGAGACTCAGTTTACCCTTTTGGGATTGACTGACAACCCGGATCTGGAAGTCCCCCTGTTTATGACACTCACCCTCATCTATCTCATCACATTGATGGGGAACTTGGGCATGATTGTGTTGATCTGGCTGGACTCGCGTCTCCACACTCCCATGTACCTTTTCCTCAGTAACCTCTCTCTGGCAGACTGTGTTTACTCCTCAGCTGTGACTCCAAAGGTGATGGTTGGGCTTCTCACAGGGGATAAAGTTATCTCCTATGGGGGATGTGTTGCCCAAATGTTCTTCTTTGTGTCTTTTGCGAGTGTAGACTGTTTCCTACTTGCTGTCATGGCTTTTGACAGACATGCTGCAGTTTGCAAGCCCTTACATTATGCCACTACCATGACGACTAGTGTGTGTACTCACATGGTGATTGGCTGCTATGCCTGGGGCTTGTTTGAGTCTTCTGTACATACTGGATTCACCTTCTCCCTCTCCTTCTGCCGTTCTAATACGGTCCATCATTTTTTCTGTGATATCCCTCCAATCTTGGCTCTTTCTTGTTCTGATATCCATGTGAATGAGATTGTCCTTTTTATCTTAGCCTCATTCAATGTCTGTTTTGCTCTGATAGTTATCTTGACCTCCTATGCTTTCATATTCATTGCTATCCTGAGGATGCGTTCAAGAGAAGGACGGAAGAAAGCCTTCTCTACTTGTGCATCCCACCTCACTGCTGTGTCCATTTTCTATGGAACTGTAATCTTCATGTATCTACAGCCCAGTTCTAGTCATTCCATGGACAATGACCAAATGGCGTCTGTGTTCTACACCATAGTAGTTCCCATGTTGAACCCAATTGTCTATAGCTTAAGGAATAAAGAAGTTCATAGTGCTTTCAAGAAAGTTGTAGAGAAAATGAAGACTTTGGTAAGCTCCTAATTTTATTTTAAATTTTAGATTATATGTTTTTATTGTCAACAGTTATTTTTAAAAAATTTGATAAAATTTTCAGGTATTAATTTGGTTTATTCTATTTTTCTAAAGGATTATATTTTTTCTTGATGATTATTTTTACTTAAGAACAAGTGCTCTACTGACACTTAGCAGTAATCAATACTTGCTAACAACACAAAGTTTCAAAGCAGAATTACTGCAAATATGGCAATGTGTATGTATATTTCCTTTTTCTTCCCTCCAAGTCAATAAGAAATGACACTTCAGCAAACTCCTTTAAAAAGTCTGTTTTACTGACACTTAGCCAAGCTCAGAACAAAATATCTTTTCCTAACTTTTTTTGATTATCCTTTTTAGACATGGTCTCCTGTAATGAAGATTAGCCTCAATTTACCATATAGCCAACACTAACCTTGAATTTCTGATTTTCCTACATATCCAGTGCTGGTTGTAGGTGTGAGCCACCAAGCCTGGCTCTATGTGGTGTTGGAGAAAGAACCCAGAGCTTTCTGCATGTTAGAAGTGCCATTCACCAGCTGCACTACATCCCCATTATTGTCTTTAAAATATGTTTTTCTTTTTTTATTGATTTTTGAGGTATACATTTTTCTCTGCTCTCCTCTCTTTCTCTCTCCTCCCATTCAACCCTCTCCCATAGTCCCCATGCTCCCAAATTTACTCAGGATATCTTCTCATTTTCTACTTCTCATGTAGATTAGATCCATGTATGTCTCTCTTAGGGTCCTCATTGTTGTCTAGGTTCTCTGGGATTGTGAATTGTAGGCTGGTTTTCTTTGCTTTATGTCTAAAAGCCACTTATGAAAGTAATATGATATTAATCTTTCTGGGTCTGGGTTACTTCACTCAGTATGATGTTTTCTAGATCCACCTATTTGTTTGCAAATTTCAAGATGTCATTTTTTTTCTGCTGTATAATACTCCATTGTGTAAATGTACCATATTTTTCTTATCCATTTTTCAGTCTAGGGGCATTTAGGTTCTTTCCAGGTTCTGGCTATGACAAACAATGCTGGTATAAACATAGTTAAGCATGTGTTCTTATGGTATGATTGAACATTCTTTGGGCATATGCCCAAAAGTGGTATTGCTGGGTCTTGAGGAAGGTTGTTTTTAAAGACAGAAAAGTCTGTCAATACATACAATAGAAAAGAAGCACAGGAAAGTCTTAAAGTAATTTAAACTATAAGTCAGATACCTCAACTAAGTTAACAGAGCAGTGAAAATAGCAAAACTAGTTATTTGCATGCAAAGGCAACTTTTCAGTGTCCCAATTTGTTACTTTTTTCCTTTCTTTCCTGTTATGATTTTTTTTTGTTTTGTTTTTGGAGACAAGAGTCTCACTGTGTAGCCTTAATTGAACTGGCACTCCTAATGAAAAGCAGGCTGGCTTTTAATTCACAAAGATTCACTTGCCTCTCACTTTTGTGTACTGTGATTATAGGCTTGTCAGCACTCAATTTTTATTTATTTATTTATTTAAGATTTCTGTCTCTTTGATTTATTTATTTATTTATTAAAGATTTCTGCCTCCTCCCAGCCACCGCCTCCCATTTTCCTCCTCCTCCCCCAATCAACTCCCCCTCCCTCATCAGCCCAAAGAGCAGTCAGGGTTCCCTGCCCTGTGGGAAGTCCAAGGACCGCCCACCTTCTTCCAGGTCTAGTAAGGTGAGCATCCAAACAGCCTAGGCTCCCACAAAGCCAGTACTTGCAGTAGGATCAAAACCCAGTGCCATTGTTCTTGACTTCTCAGCAGTCCTCATAGTCCGCTATGTTCAGCGAGTCCGGTTTTATCCCAGGCTTTTTCAGGCCCAGTCCAGCTGGCCTTGGTGAGTTCCCGATAGAACATCCCCATTGTCTCAGTGTGTGGGTGCACCCCTCACCGTCCTGGGTGCCTTGCTCGTGCTCTCTCTCCTTCTGCTCCTGATTTGGACCTTGGGATTTCAGTCAGGTCAGCACTCAATTTGAATCCAGGAGATTTAAAAATCTGTATGGTTGTTTGAGGCCAGCCTGGTCTACAAGAGCTAGTTCTAGGACAGGTTCCAAAGCTACAGAGAAACCCTGTGTCGAACCCCCCCCCCCCAAAAAAAAAAAAAATTTGTATGGTTAGTCAGTTATCTATTGTTGTATAACAAACTTTCTCAAAATTTAATGTCTTAAGACGATGGTTTAGTAAATAATCATTTGAACAACACAATAGTATTTTCATCCATGTTCACCCATGAGGTTCTTTATATTATACAAGGTCAACTGAACTTGAAGGCCTAAGATAGTTTTACTCTTTTATTGTTACTGAACTTGGGTATTGTCTGGTCTATTTTCTGAATCACCATATGATAGTCTGCCTTGTAGTGCCCGAGGCAGCTTATGTAGGATACTGTCAAGAGATTGTATTCAAAATCTAAAAGTAAAATACTTCATCACCTCTAAACTCACAAATTCCTCTCTTTAAAAGTATCATCCTACACTGTCTAATGCAAGACCTATGTCTGACTTAGAATTTATATATGAAGAAAGAGTTACCAACTCTTGGGAAAAGGAGAAGCAAAGAATTTGTGGTCTTAAATGATGAGTCCAATCTGGTGACATTAGAATAATTTGACTGAACTAAAATGCCAAAATAAAAAATCAAAATATAGGGCCGGGCGGTGGTGGCGCACGCCTTTAATCCCAGCACTCGGGAGGCAGAGGCAGGCGGATCTCTGTGAGTTCGAGACCAGCCTGGTCTACAAGAGCTAGTTCCAGGACAGGCTCCAAAGCCACAGAGAAACCCTGTCTCGAAAAACCAAAAAAAAAAAAAAAAAAAAATCAAAATATGGTGGCACAAAGCAATCTTCTCAAAAATCAGAAGCTAGTGCAGCAATGTGAAGATGCACTATTGTGTATACTATGACATTTCTCCTATTTTATAATGAAGGTTCTGCTAATACCAGAGCCATATTAATAAAAAGAAAAAATGCTCACAGAAACCTACTAGCCCTTGCTCTTGTAAGCCAAGTCTATTTTGTATTTCCTTTACCTGAAGTTCTATGAACAAGTCTACAGAATGTGTAGATTGTTTTCAATAGGACTCTGTACATGCCTTGAATATATTTGGATCATATTTACTAACACTATTATTCATTATTAGCTACTTTATCCTTTATTTATATATAATTCTCTACTTTTATTCTTATATATTTTTACTTCTAAATATCACATATGAGAGAAATGTATTGATAGAAAGCTTTATTTCACTTGCATGATGGATCATTTTAATTTAGAAATGACATGAATTACTCTTGCTTTAAAGTTTAATAATGCACTATCTTATCTATCATCTATCTATCTATCTATCTATCTATCTATCTATCTATCTATCTATCTATCTATCATCTATCACATATTTACCTATTATCTATCATCATTGATCTATCATAGTTTATTAATTTGTTGACTGGTAATTCATCTAATAATATAACTCAACTATTTTGAACATATCATCAATAAACATGGTTATGAAAGTATCTTTAGAGCAAGCTGACTTATTTTGTAGACATTTATACTGAGAAGGAGCATATCAAGATCATAAGGTGTTTTCATTTCAGTGTCTTTTAGAGAATTTCCAGACTGAGTTCAATAGTGGACACCCTAATTTATATTTCCACCAGCAGTGTGAAAGGATTCATATTTTCAAATTTGATTTTTTTGAAACTAACAACATGAATCTAAAAGAAGTAATAAAAGAAAAATATTTTGAATTGAATAAAAGCAGACTCATGGTACATAATTTGTTTTTCCTAGAGAGACATGAATGGACATCTTTTCATCTAAGAGAAGGCTCCATAGCCCAATTGTCATCATAGAGGCTTCATCCAGCAACTGATGGAAACTGATGCAGAGACTTAGAGCCAAACATTAGATGGAACTTAAAGAATTCTGTGGAAGAGGACGAAAAGAGCATTAGGAGCCAGAGGGGTCAAGGACACATGAAAACCCACAGAATCAACTAACCTGGGAACATAGGGGTCACAGAGCCTGAACCAGCCAGAGAGCCCACATGGGATTGCCCTAGGCTCTCTGCATGTATGTTACTTGTGTAGCTTGATCTTCTTGTGGGACTCTTAACAGTGAGAGCAGGGGAACTCTCTAACTCTTTTTACCAGCTCTTGGAACCCTATTCCTTTTCTAGGTTGCTTGTCCAGCCTTAATTTAAGGAGTGGTGCCTAGTCTTATTGCATCTTGATATGCCATGTTTGGTTGATATCCATGGGTGGTCTGCTCTTTTCTGAATGGAAATGAGAATGAGCAGATGGGGTGCAGAGGGGAGGTTGGGGGAGAAAAAAGAGTTGTAAAAAATTAATAAAAAATCATTGAAGAGAGAAGGAGGTGGGGTGCCAGGAACAGACCAAAAATTAATTCCATCAAAAATCTCCCTTGAAGAACAAATGAGCACATTGCAGCTCCTTAAAGGAGGATGATGAGAGATTACTTGTAGTAGAGAGTCATGAGAGCGTCAAAGACAGCTGCATGCCTGGAATCCTACACTAGCACAAATGAAACACAACAGCTGAATACGGCTTGTAGAGAGCTGCAAGTCTCTCTTCCCCGAGTTACTGCTAGCTGCTTATACAACCTGAAGTTATGGAACCATGCATTTGGTAACTTTATAAGCTTTGAGAATCATGTAAACTCACACATTTATAAGTTTCATTAGCTTCCCCAATCTTATGAAGTTCCCTACTTCCTCTAAGAGGGAACATTTCATTTGTATGATGTAGCTACACAATAAAGTGTGTGCATGTGCACACACACACACACACACACATTCACACACACACACAAACTCCAGGTAGTGTAAGGCATGACTATTTTCCCTCAAAATGCTGATGTAGGTATGTCTCTGTAGACAGTTTAATTACTGCTTCTCTAACTGAATGGAATGAAGATCTGTGGATGTCCTCCTGGGCATCAATTTCTCTGTGGACTTTGTGCATGTATAAGTTCTTTGAATTCAAGACACTGGTGTCTAGTATCTGACATGAATCTATATGACATCATTTTAGAAGGAATAGCCTATGTGCCAAAGGCATTTTCTTATTTATTCATTGAAACATAGAAAATTGCTATTTTGTGAAGTTTTATTTCACAATTGCATATTATTATGAGTCATCAACAACATCCAGCTCAAGCAAATCTCAAGTTAAAATTAATATCCAGTTCACAATGGTGTATTCTTTCCTCTTAGAGTTGCTGGACACTTCACAGAGTGCAATCAGAGACCTCTTATTTTTTTTTTCTCACAGCATCCCTGTGTGACAGGTTAGAGACTATTTTGTTACCACTACAAAATAATCACCTTTTCCTTGTATCTGTCTGTCTCTGGAGAACTTAGTTGTTCAACTAGTCATTAGGAGATAACTTCTTCATCAGAAGCTTTCCTTCTTTGAGAGGATCTTCCACCTGGATCCCAAATGACACAGTGCCAACTCCCTTAAAGAACAAGGTAGGTTTCTTGCTGAATCTGTTTTGTTCAGACTGCAGAAACAGCATATCTGCTGTGCAAATGTACAGGGATAACTATTCTCTTATGGATTGATCAGAGCTTATCTTTCTAGTATCTAATTTCCTCCTGGCTTCACACCTTTTTACCAAGTGTCAGGAACCACAAATGCTTACTCTAACAGAGGCAATAAGGATATTTCCAAATAGAAGATGGCATCATTATCATATATTTTGAAATCCATTTTTAAGATAGTGTTTTTGACGTGGAGTGTCCTCAATAAGTGAGTTTTGACACACTAAGCAAACAAATGAAGGACTTAATGAAGTCTATCTATAAAAAACCACATTCCTCTTTGTTGAGCCATTTAGCATATGTTTCTAAAGCAACATTATTACAGTACTTAAATGGATTTTTTTATGGGTTCATGATCAAGCATTCTGTGAATATAGAATTTCTAGGTAGAAGTACAGTTTATATTGGGACACAGGAAACACACATCTACACACACACATGTGCACACACACACACATTCAGGTACACCAACACAAATACATTCATGGCATAAGTAAAGCTCCCACGTACTCCCACTTCCCCTCACCTTTTAGGTTTATCCTTCTATTCCTTTTGTCTTAAATAAGTTAATATTTGCAAGCATTAAGCTGAGCAGTGGCATAAAACACCTGTCACCTGTGTTAGAAACCATTACTGTCCAGGTGGTGTTGGTGCATGCTTTTAATCCCAGCACTCAGGAGTCAGAGGCAGGTGGATCTCTGTGAATTCAAGGCCAGTTCAAGGTCTACAAAGTGAGTTCCAGGATAGCCAGGACTGTTACACAGAGAAATCCTGTCTCAAAAAACAAAACTAAACAAAACAACACTAAACCAAACAAAACCAACCAAGCAAAAAGGAAACCATTACTAATAATACATACGATATTTAACAGAAATTTTTTAAATTATTGGTTCAGTTAATCATTTAATTGTACCATCCACTAATGGATTATGACTTTTAATTCATAAAATACCAGGAAAAGCCTGTCATAGCTAAATTCTCAAAAACTCACATTAGGCAAATTCATAGGGAGTACAGCTCAGGCACTTTTGCAATCTCAGATTGAGATATTATTACATTTCTATACTTCTTGGGTCATTCTGTACCTTTATATGCTCCTCTGTCCTTTCTCTATCTTATGTGTTTCAATACCTGTTGTTTTGCGGTACTGGGCCATTAACCCAGGATCCTGTTCGTGGCAGATAAACTCCTTATTGGGATGTTCTGCTCCCATCCATTGTTCTTATTTACTTTTAAGTGTTTTTTTACTTTTAGACAGAGTCTTGCTGAGTTACTCTGGCTGGCCTTGAACTCACTCTGTCATCCAGATTGGACTGAACCCACAATCTTCTTATTTTTGCTTCCCAGGCGGAATGGCATTCTCTTATATGTTTAGTTCTATTCTAAGTATAATATCTCACAGAGAATTAGCATCATAACCAAAGAATTTATTGTTTAGGTTCTCATGCTTAAATTTAGAATGTTTACACTTAGGACAACAGTGTCTGGCCCAAAGAAGACTGTTGTTAGTGTTATGTTTAGAGTTACAAAGAATGGACTCAGCAACAGTCATGAAGAAGATGGGTTTATGGGACACTATCCCTCACTGTTAAACTATTACTGCTAGATTCAGAAAAGGGGTTAGATATTACCTTCAGTGTGTATTTTTCATTAACCCCAGTATGTTATGATGTATAGTCCAAATCCTATAGTAACTCAGATGATCTGGGTCACAGAACAAAATTAAAAGTCATGAATTTGGGAAAGACACCATTAGAGAGGAGGAGGGGTTGAGCACTGTTAAAAGAAGTTGAGAAATGGTGACAGGAGAGAGTAACAGAAATGACTGATATAATACATGTGTGAAGTTGTAAGATAAGTAACAAACAATTAAAAAATGTAGTCTGAGCAAGATGTGCTCTCTATGTGAAAAGACAAAACTTGAATACTTATTTGTCAGACCATCATCTTTAAGATCAGATATTTGAATATGATATGTGGTTTCTTTATCCCATCTGTCCTAGGGACTAATTTGAAGTCCTGGTTCTTTCCACTATGACCCAAATGGAAGCAGCTCTCCTGGAGGTAGTGACTGAGGAATGCATTGAGGATATATGTTGAAGAGAGCATTAACTGTATGCTCATGGATTACATGTGGAGCAAGAAAGTAATAAACCCAAATCTGAATTATTCTGGTATTAAATATTTGTTTGCTGAAGGATTTATCATATTTACAGCAGTTATTTACCATGGACTTTGAAAACTATGGAGGCTATTTTATGAGATTATGTAGTTGAATAAGGTAAGTGGTCAAACTTAAACTTCAACAGATTATACTGTAGCACAAGATAGCATTTGAAAATTCCTCTTTGTTCTTACTTTGGAAACACTATTCTTGATAGCATTTAATATTTGTGAAAGTTTTATTTTGCCTAAGTAAATTTTGATGAAAGTTAGGCAGTTACCTACATGAACTGTTTGAGGGATAAGGTTCAAACATTTTTTTCTCTTTCTCATTCTCTATATTCCAATAACATGTGCATACATCATTGCTGTTATTAGTAACATCATATATATTTGGAATGCTATAGTGATTATTCATTTTTTAACTATACATTAAATAGTATTTTGAGCAATATAAATCCACAACTCATTACACTGTGTTCTCATGTTTTATCATGTGCTTACTTGTGGGTATTACTGAGCATTGAACTCAGTGTCTCATGCATTCATCGTGAAACATACTCATCAACCTGTCTGTGTCCTTTCATGATTTTGACAGATAAAATACAATATCAAAATGTTGTATGTGACAAACAGCAGCAGAATGAGTACATTTATACTCTTGGGACTAACTGACAACCCGGATCTGGAAGTCCCCCTGTTCATGACACTCACCCTCATCTATCTCATCACACTGATCGGGAACTTGGGCATGATTGTGTTGATCTGGCTGGACTCGCGTCTCCACACTCCCATGTACCTTTTCCTCAGTAACCTCTCTCTGGCAGACTGTGTTTACTCCTCAGCTGTGACTCCAAAGGTGATGGCTGGGCTTCTCACAGGGGATAAAGTTATCTCCTATGGGGGATGTGTTGCCCAAATGTTCTTCTTTGTGTCTTTTGCAAGTGTAGACTGTTTCCTACTTGCTGTCATGGCGTTTGACAGACATGCTGCAGTTTGCAAGCCCTTACATTATGCCACTACCATGACTACTAGTGTGTGTACTCACATGGTGATTGGCTGCTATGTGTTCAGCTTAGCTGAATCTTCTATCTATACCGCGTTTATCTTTGATCTCTCCTTTTGCCATTCTAATGTGATTCATCACTTCTTCTGTGACATCCCTCCAATTCTGGATCTTTCTTGCTCTGATATATATGTGAACGAGATTGTGCTCTTTGTCATAACATCCTTCAATGTCTTTTTTGCTCTGATAGTTATCTTGACCTCCTATGCTTTCATATTCATTGCTATCCTGAGGATGCGTTCAGCAGAAGGACGAAAGAAAGCCTTCTCTACTTGTGCATCCCACCTCACCGCTGTGACAATATTCTATGGAACTATAATCTTCATGTATCTACAGCCCAGTTCTAGTCATTCCTTGGACAATGACCAAATGGCATCCGTGTTCTACACCATAGTAGTTCCCATGTTGAACCCAATTGTCTATAGCTTAAGAAATAAAGAAGTCCATAATGCCTTAAAGAAAACCATTGAGAAGATGAAGTCTGCTCAACACCTAGCTTTAATTAGAGACTTACACAATTTTTGCAATTAATCATTTATATGTTGTGTAGCAGAAAATTCCTTCATTTAGTGGCTCAAGGCAATGGTTTGCTACCATATATACTTGTCTGGACAGGGAAGCCCCTTTTTTTCTAGTCTAGGCTCACTCATGAGTTTTTGCATGTTTTACTACTTCAGCCGATCTGGGCGGTCCAGAATAGTCTCATTTTCTTTTACGTTAATGATACTATTATTCAAATGTTAAGTAGAACGTGTATGCATTTCCTCTACCACTCTACCCCAGAAGATGACAGTTAAGGCTTACCAAGATTCAAATATGAAGGAGATACTAGTTTTGAGAGAGGATGTAAGAATTTGTCATTTTGGGGTGACTAGAGCTTCATTAGATCAGAGCAAATGTGGAACAATAATGCTCGTCTCCTAAAGAATAAAAAAAAAATGTCCAACGTGCAGAGAATAAGAGGCTGTGGATTTTTCAGTCTTAATTGGGATATACATATCAGACCCCCTTTCCCAGTCTTCAAGAATCTTGTGAAAGAGAAGACTGGGAGATTTTAAGAGACAGGCACTATAGACAACATCTAGCAACCAATGTTTTCTGTATACAACTTGGCAGTTATACATAGGCACTCTCAATAATTGTGACAGCACACACAGCACCTGCATAGGCTTAGCCATAAAAACTCCACATTAGGAGGAGGAGGTGGGCACAAAAAGTTATTGCTAGCTGAGGAACTATTGGAATTTAACAACTGCTGTTTTCATTAGTGATGTGATTGTGAGCAGATCAACTATACACCAGAACAGGCCTCATTCCCAAGACTGTTTGGGATCACACATTAGATTTTATGTGCTGGGAGGCAGAAAAATAAAACCCAAAGTTTGGTGGGAAAGGATGAGAGGCTTGTTATGAGTAGAACTGGTGGATGTGTGGCTATGTGCAAACATATCATATAATAATATTAAAGTATTGATAAAAATATTATTTGAAAGGACACAAAATATGAAGCCACAAATATACACTATTTCTCAAATAGCAGAACTCATGTAGAATTGTGTAAATGAACTGTGTAGACTGTTATATTTTACATGCTATGCTAGGGTGAATGTCTGTTCCCACTGTCTTTTTCTTTCATATTTTGGAGTAGTAGAAGTATCTCTTATTCATTCCTTTGTTTATTCAGGGAAATAAAATGAAAAGAGTTGAGCAATGTCTTCTTTGCCAGTTCAGGTACTGGTTATACACACTACTGCAGAGCACAATCTTCTCTCCAGAATTTGTCTCATAGACATGACCAATTGCTATTGGTATTAAATGTCTTGCTGAATGACAAAGTGACTACCTGAAATCTAATTATTCTGGAAGAGAAAAAAAGTAGAGTTTGGGAGGAAACAGTCTGAGAAGTACTGTCTGAATCTAAGCTATCAAACTTGTTTAAAAAAATGACTGAACCTTATATTTTCCTGTCCTAGAACTTCTTTACTAGACTTTAAGTAACTTTAACACAGTCACTCTTCATCATTCTTATCATTCCCTTGTGCTAGTAATCACTTGAGGACTTTTACCTATGAATTTTAATTTGCATAAATATCATAAATATTATGTGTTTTATTAAACAAATATAATGATGTAATTTATGTTTGAATCTCCTGAATCATATATAACACTACAAAATCTGAATTTCACTCTTTATGTCAAAACTAATCAGAAGTGATAAAGTGATAAAAGATCTTCATATTGACAAAAGGAACAATTAATAAGTGGGACACTATGATTTTGAACATATATATGTATATATATTCTAAACTTTGATACATCCAATATTAGTCATTAATCTAGAGATTAACTATAACACAGTAGTAACAGGAAACTTCAATATCCTACTTTCACTAACAGACAGGGCATGTAGACATAAATCAACAGAGAAACAGAAGACACAAATTAAGTCACACAAGAAATGGATCTAATGTTTTATATTACCATTATGGATTATTTAAATGTTTTTGAAAAGTAAATAATTTGTTGGATGCAAGTGTGAGAAACTAGTAATCCAGTTGCTTAAGTAAGTAGAACAGTAAATGGCTGATGAGAAATATCATAATAGTATAAAGTTAGTAGCAGAAAGAGGAAATGAGCTTCATTTTGAACATTTAAACCTGAAGTTTCTTTTGGATGCCCCAAAACAAATTTAAAACTAAAATGAAGTAATACATTTGAGAGCTATTAATATAAAAATACAATTTAATTCCTAGAGAACTCTTGCAGTAAGAAGTTAGATTTAGGACTGGGTATCTCAGCAGGTAAACAATTGCCTAGTTTCTTCTAGTTTCTATCAATATATTTCTTATTTCTTTTTCTGATCCCCTAAGAACAGCCTTGGATTTTCTGTCCATGTGCAAGCACTCTGATCACGAATATTTAGGCAGTTCCTACAAAGACTGAGATTCTATTACCTTTGTCTCCTGAATGTTCACTGGAATTACCTTGAATATTATATTCACAAGATTAAGGCTAGTGCTACTATTCAGATCAAATCTGTTCCACTTTATACTCATAATTTACTTGCAAAATAAACTATGTATTTGAAATATAATAGTGTTGAATATTTACCAAGAATTTCTGCCTAGGCTATACCTGAGCACCTGGAAGCTTTGAAGGTAATTTCAAGATTAAGGTACCAGCTGGATCAGTTGTCTGGTGAGAAGTGCATCCTCTGGAATGAGTACCCTGTCTTCACTTGGCAGGTGGAAAGGCAAACTAACAGAATGTGGCATGACTTGTAAGAGTTTTGGATGCATGTTAGAATGGCAGAAGAGATCACTAAGCCATTAAGTGTTCACTATACAGAATGTAAAAGTCTGAGAATTTTTGAGTCCATCTACTTAAAGAATAAAAATTATATTTAGAAGTAAAACCAATAATGTGGCTCAGAGACCATTTATATGGATAAAGGACATATATATGGATACAAGAAAATCAAATGACATTCAGCAAAACAATGAGAAAATTATCCTGAAAGCATTTGGAGAGGCCGTTCTGTTTATCAAAGATCTATAGAGCCAGGACCTCACGGACAGTTTTGAGACAATGATGCATAGCTCCTATGAGACCCTGGACTATGCTACCTAAGGAGAACACAAATGTCTCTGCTTTTCGCATCCCAATGGGATGCCTATTATGTAGCAATCCTGATTCAAGCTCCCATCAGTGATTTTGCAAGTATAATTATAGAAATAATGGTGGTGGCATCCATTGGAAGCTAATTCTCTAAGAGTACAGAGAACAGAAGCCGGGTAAAGATACATTTTATTGTCACTTCAATTTAAAAAAATTTTTTATTAGTTTCTTTTCTGTTGTTATGATAAAATACCCCTACAAAAACTGCCTTTAGAAGAAATACCTTATTCTATTTTTTTTATTTTTGTCTGAATCTATCTTTATTGCATATCTGTAATTATTTTCTACCAGGAGCACCTAAAATTTATTATTTATTTATTTATATATTTTTTTTATTGAAAAAAATTTCTGCCTCCTTCCCGCCTCCCATTTCCCTCCCACTCCTCCCTCTCCTCCTCCCCTCCCCCACTCCTCCCCCTCCCTCTCCAGCCTGAAGAGCAGTCAAGGTTCCCTGCCCTGTGGAAAGTCCAAAGTCCTCCCCCCTCACTCCTGGTCTAGGGAGGTGAACATCCAAACTGGGTAGGCTCCCACAAAGCCAGAGCATGAAGTAGGATCAAAACCCGGTGCCATGGTCCTTGGCTTCTCAGCAGCCCTCATTGTCCGCCAAATTCAGAAAGTCCGGTTTTATCCCATGCTTTTTCAGTCAGAGTCCAGCTGGCCTTGGTGAGCTCCCAAAGAATCAGTCCCACTGTCTCCACGGGTGGGCGCACCCCTTGTGGTCCTGACTTCTTTGCTCATATTCTCCCTCCTTCTGCTCTTCATTGGGACTTTGGGAGCTCAGTCCAGTGCTCCAGTGTGGGTCTCTGTCTCTATCTCCATCCATCGCCAGATGAAGTTTCTATGGTGATATGCAAGATATTCATCAGTATGGCTATAGGATAGAGTCCTTTCAGGTTCCCTATCCACAGCTGCCCCAGGAGCTAACTGGGGACATCGCCCTGGGCACCTGGGAGGGTCTCTAGATCCAAGTCTCTTTCCAACCCTAAGATGGCTCCCTTAATTAAGATGTGTGCTTCTCTGCTCCCCTAACCAACCTTCCTTTATCCCAATCATCCCGTTTCCCCAAGTTCCCCCCAACCTCCCCTTCTCACATTTTTCTCCCCTTCTCCCCTTACCCCCCTCCCACCGCGCCCCCAAATTCCCAAATTTTTGCCCGGCAAACTGGTCTACTTCCCATAACCAGGAGGATAGCTATATGCTTTTCTTTGGGTTCACCTTCTTATTTAGTTTCTTTAGGATATCAAATTATAGACTCACTGACCTTTATTTATCTCTAGAAACCAATTATGAGTGAGTACATCCCATGTTCATCCTTTTGGGTCTGGGTTACCTCACTCAAAATAGTGTTTTCTATTTCCATCCATTTGCATGCAAAATTCGCAAAGTCATTGTTTTTTACCGCTGAGTAGTATCCTAATGTATATATATATTCCATACTTTCTTCATCCATTCTTCCATTGAAGGGCATCTAGGTTGTTTCCAGGTTCTGGCTATTACAAATAATGCTGCTATGAACATAGTTGAACAAATGTCCTTGTCATATGATCGGGCATCTCGTGGGTGTATTCCCAAGAGTGGCATTGCTGGGTCCATGGGTATGTTGATCCCAAATTTCCTGAGAAACCGCCACACTGCTTTCCAAAGTGGTTGCACAAGTTTGCATTCCCACCAGCAATGGACGAGGGTACCCCTTTCTCCACAGCCTCTCCAGCAAAGGCTATCATTAGTGTTTTTGATTTTAGCCATTCTGACAGGTGTAAGGTGATATCTCAATGTTGTTTTGATTTGCATTTCCCTGATCGCTAAGGAGGCTGAGCATGACCTTAAGTGTCTTTTGGCCATTTGAACTTCTTCTGTTGAGAATTCTCTCTTCAGCTCAGTGCCCCATTTTTTAATTGGGTTAATTAGCATTTTAAAGTCTAGTTTCTTGAGTTCTTTATATATTTTAGATATCAGACCTTTGTCTGTTGCAGGGTTAGTGAAGATCTTCTCCCAGTCAGTGGGTTGCCTTTTTGTCTTAGTGACAGTGTCTTTTGCTTTACAGAAGCTTCTCAGTTTCAGTAGGTCCCATTTATTCAATGTTGCCCTTAATGACTGTGCTGCTGGGTTTATACCTAGGAAGCGATCGACTGTGCCCATCTGTTGTAGGGTGCTTCCCACTTTCTCTTCTATCAGGTTCAGTGTGTTCAGATTGATATTGAGGTCTTTGATCCATTTGGACTTGAGTTTTGTGCATGGTGATAGATATGGGTCTATTTTCATTCTTCTACAGGTTGACATCCAGTTGTGCCAGCACCATTTGTTGAAGATGCTTTCTTTCTTCCATTGTATATTTTTAGCACCTTTATCGAAAATGAGGTGTTCATAGGTTTGTGGGTTAAAATCCGGGTCTTCTATACGATTCCATTGGTCAACTTCTCTATTTTTATGCCAATACCACCCTGTTTTCATTACTGTAGCTCTGTAATAGAGTTTAAAGTCAGGGATGGTAATACCTCCAGAAGTTCCTTTATTGTATAAGATTGTTTTGGCTATCCTGGGTTTTTTGTTATTCCATATAAAGTTGATTATTGTCCTTTCAAGATCAGTGAAGAATTTTAATGGGATTTTGATGGGGATTGCATTGAATCTATAAATTGCCTTTGGTAGGATTGCCATTTTTACTATGTTGATCCTCCCAATCCACGAGCAAGGGAGATCCTTCCATTTTCTGGTATCCTCTTCAATTTCTTTCTTCAATGCCTTAAAGTTCTTGTCAAATAGATCCTTCATTTCTTTGGTTAGAGTTACCCCGAGATATTTTATGCTGTTTGTGGCTATCGTGAAAGGTGATGCTTCTCTGATTTCCCTCTCTGCTTCCATATCCTTTGTGTATAGGAGGGCAACTGATTTTTTGGAGTTGATCTTGTATCCGGCCACATTACTAAAGGTGTTTATCAGCTGTAGAAGTTCTTTGGTGGAGTTTTGGGGGTCGCTTATGTACACTATCATATCATCTGCAAATAACGAAAGTTTAACTTCTTCCTTTCCAATTCGAATCCCCTTGATCCCCTTATGTTGTCTTATTGCTATTGCTAAAAATTCAAGCACTATATTGAAGAGGTATGGAGAGAATGGACAGCCTTGTCGTCTTCCTGATTTAAGTGGGATGGCTTTGAGTTTCTCTCCGTTTACTTTGATGTTAGCTGTCGGTTTGCTGTAAATAGCTTTTATTATATTTAGGTATGACCCTTGTATCCTTAATTTCTCCAAGACTTTTATCATAAAGGGATGTTGAATTTTGTCAAAAGCTTTTTCAGCATCTAATGAAATGATCATATGGTTTTTTTCTTTCAGTTTATTTATATGATGGATTACATTGATAGATTTTTGTATGTTTAACCAGCCTTGCATCTCTGGGATGAAGCCTACTTGATCATAATGGATAATTTTTCTAATGTGTTCTTGGATACGGTTTGCCAGTATTTTGTTGAGGATTTTTGCGTCGATGTTCATGAGTGAGTTTGGCCTGTAATTCTTTTTCTTGGTTGAGTCTTTGTGTGGCTTTGGTATCAGAGTGACTGTAGCTTCATAAAAGGAATTTGGCAATGACTCTTCTGTTTCTATATTGTGAAATACCTTAAGGAGTATAGGTATTAGGTCTTCTTGGAAATTCTGGTAGAATTCCGCATTGAAACCGTCTGGTCCTGGGCTTTTTTTGGTAGGGAGGTTTTTGATAACAGCTTCTAATTCTTCGCGACTGACAGGTCTATTTAGATTGTTCACCTGGTCCTGATTTAACTTTGGTATATGGTATTTATCTAAAAAAGTGTCCATTTCTTTTACATTTTCCAGTTTTGTGGCATACAGGCTTTTGTAGTAAGATCTAATGATTCTCTGAATTTCCTCTATGTCTGTGGTTATGTCCCCCTTTTCATTTCTGATCTTATTAATTTGCAAATTCTCTCTCTGCCGTTTGATTAGTTTGGATAGGGCTTTATCAATTTTGTTGATTTTTTCCAGGAACCAGCTTTTTGTTTCATTGATTCTTTGGATTGTTTTCTGTGTTTCTATTTTGTTGATTTCCGCCCTCAATTTGACTATTTCCAGTCTTCTACTCATCCTAGGTGAGTCTGCTTCTTTTTTTTCTAGAGTTTTCAGGTGGGCTGTTAAGTCTCCAATGTATGCTTTCTCTGTTTTCTTTAAGTGGGCACTAAGGGCTATGAACTTTCCCCTTAGGACTGCTTTCAAAGTGTCCCATAAGTTTGAGTATGTTGTTTCTTTATTTTCATTGAATTCAAGGAAGACTTTAATTTCTTTCTTTATTTCTTCTTTGATCCAGGTGTGGGTCAATAGTTGACTGTTCAGTTTCCATGAGTTTATAGGCTTTCTGGGGGTAGCATTGTTGTTGAATTCTAACTTTAGTCCATGGTGATCTGATAAGACACAGGTGGTTATGGATATTTTTTTGTAACTGTGGAAGTTTGCTTTGTTATCGAGGATGTGGTCAATTTTCGAGAAGGTTCCATGAGCTGCAGAGAAGAAGGTATATTCTTTCCTATTTGGGTGGAATATTCTTTTTTTTTTTACATGTTATTCTCTTATAATTTAATAAGCATAAAATGAATTTGATAGAGGATTAAGCAGTATTTAAGATCACATAATTTTCCATATATTAAGTATCATTATTATGAACAAACCATGAGGCTTGATATCAACTGAATAATCAATTTTTGGCCTTCTTTTCTAATAAAATCCAAACATGATATAATTTGCATTTCATAAAACTCACCTTGTCATTGTGTAAGTTAGTGATTATGAAACTATTGAAACAGCTTGCAGAATAAACTGAAACTATACATAGTCATGTCCTATTCACTTCATCAAATGCATACAATACATGATATACTGTTTATTTTTTAAGTATTTTCCTATTAAGAACACTTTACGTGTTTTTAATGCTACACTACATGGTCATTTGAACTAAGCACAATGCTTTCCCATCTCTTCTATTTGAGAGCAGGCATTGATATGTCAGCCTTTTGTATCACTGTGAAATACCCTACAACACAGACCTAACAGCTTTCAATCCACTCTTTTATTGACTGATGTGCAAGTTAGTTCTGTTTTCCTAGACTGCAATTTTAAACTGTCATGCAGTTATTGCTAGTCACAAATTTCAATACTTTATAGTTATCCCTAGGAATACAGTTGCTTGTTTATATGGTTAGTAGGTTTGTTAAACAAGTGTTTTCAAAATTTACTACAATAAATTTTGTATTTTACAGCAATAAAAAACAAGGACTTCTTGAAGTTTGCAGGCAAATGGATGGAAATAGAGAACACGATCCTGAGTGAGGTAAGCCAGACCCAAAAAGAGGAACATGGGATGTACTCACTCATATTTGGTTTCTAGACATAAACAAAGGACATTGAGCCTCTAATACGTGATCTTAGAGAAGCTAAATAAGAAGGAGAACCCAAAGAAAAACATAAAGGCATCCTCCTGAATATCAACCTTCATCAGGCGATGAAAGGAGACAGAGACAGAGACCCACATTGGAGCACCGGACAGTAATCTCAAGGTCCAAATCAGGAGATGAAGGAGAGTGAGCACAAGCAAGGAACTCAGGAACACGAGGGGTGCACCCACACACGGAGACAATGGGGATTTTCTACCAGGAACTCACCAAGGCCAGCTGACCTGGGTTTGAAAAAGCCTGGGATAAAACCGTCTTGGGAAAAAAAAAACCATAGAGACAATGAGGACTACTGAGATCTCAAGAACAATGGCAATGGGTTTTTGATCCTACTGCACGTATTGGCTGGAATAGTCTATAGATGTCTATTAAGTCCAATTGATTCATTACCTCCATTAATTCTCTAATTTCTCTGTTAGGTTTCTGTCTGATTGACCTGTCCATTGGTGAAAGAGGAGTGTTGAAATCTCCTACTATTAGTGTGTGCAGTTTGATGGCAGTCTTGAGATTTAGTAATGTTTCTTTTACGTACGTGGGTGCTTTTATATTAGGGGCATAGATATTCAGGATTGAGACTTCATCCTGATGAATTGTTCCTGTTATGAGTATAAAATGTCCCTCTCCATCTCTTTTGATTGATTTAAGTTTGAAGTCAACTTTGTTAGATATTAGTATGGCTATACCTGCTTGTTTCTTAGGTCCATTTGCTTGATAAACCTTTTCCCATCCCTTTACTCTAAGCAGGTGCCTGTCTTTGTGGTTGAGGTGTGTTTCTTGTAAACAGCAGAATGTTGGATCCTGTTTGCGTATCCAATCTCTTAGCCTGTGCCTTTTTTATAGGTGAGTTGAGTCCATTGACATTAAGGGATATTAGTGACCCTTGGTTGTTAACTCCGGTCAGTTTTTTAGTCATAGAGTTTGTGTGTTTGCCTTCTTTGAGTTGCGCTGGTGAAGGGTTTCTAGATGTTTGAGTTATTGTGGTCATTGTTGGATTCCTTGGTTTGTGATTTTCCTTCTATTACTTTCTGTAAGGCTGGATTTGTGGCTACGTATTGTTTAAATTTGTTTTTATCCTGAAAAATTTTGTTTTCTCCATTTATAGTGAACGAAAGCTTGGCTGGGTATAGTAGTCTGGGCTTGCATCCATGTTCTCTTAGCTTCTGCAGTACATCTATCCAAGACCTTCTGGCTTTCATGGTTTCCATAGAGTAGTCAGGTGTAAGTCTGATAGGTTTACCTTTATAAGTAACTTGACCTTTTTTCTTTGCAGCTCTTAATATTCTTTCTTTATTCTGGATGTTTTGTGTTTTGATTATTATATGGCGAGGAGATTTTTTTTTGGTCCAGTCTATTCGGTGTTCTGTATGCTTCTTGAACCTTCAAAGGAATATCTTTCTTTAGGTTGGGAAAGTTTTCTTCAATAATTTTATTAAATATATTTTCTGGACCATTGAGCTGTACTTCCTCTCCTTCTTCTATCCCAATTATTCTTAGGTTTGGTCTTTTTATTGTGTCCCATATTTCCTGAATGTTTTTTGATGAGAATTTGTTGGTTTTGCTATTTTCTTTGATCAGTGTGTTTATTTTCTCTATGGTATCTTCAGTGTCTGACATTCTTTCTTCTATCTCTTGTAATCTGTTGGTAGTACTTGTCTCTGTGGTTCCTGTTCGTTTACCCAGGTTTTCCATCTCCATCCTTCCCTCGGTTTGTGTTTTCTTCATTACTTCCATTTCATTCTTCAAGTCTTGAACCACTTCCCTTATCTGTTTGATTGCTTTTTCTTGCTTCTCTTGGTTTTCTTGGGTATCTTTGAGCGATTTATTCATTTCCTCTACTTTTTTGTTTGTCATCTCCAATTGTTTATGGCAGTTTTTCACCTCCTGTTTAAGGTCCTCTATTATTTTCATATAATTCACTTTTGATTCGATTTCTTCTAATTCTTCTGGAGTAGGGTGTACAATTCTTCTTGTTTCCAGGTCCCTGAATTCTGGTGATGTCATGTTGCCTTTCAGGTTGTTGGAGGAATTTTTGTATTGGCGCCTTCCCATCTCTTGCTTCAAATGGGGCCAGGAGAGGCCTGGTGTCTTGGTCCAGTCTTTGCTGTGACTGACTCTCTGGGTGTATCTCTTCAGTGTAGAAACAGGAACCAACCTGTCCAGATGGAACTCCTCAGCACAACTCAGATGGCAACCCTGGAGCACCAGCTGTAGGTGCCCAAGCTCCCTTACTGGGAACCTTGAGACCTGCCCGGAAGGCAGGCACTCCCTGCTCTGGGTGGATAGCCTTAGTGAAGGAGCTTAAAACCGGTCTGAGCACTGGTCCTAGCAAACCGCAGGGCAGTGTTGGGGGGTGGGGTGCAGGGGATTGGGTCGTGCCTAAGAAAGGCAGCAATGCAGAAGGAGCTGGGGGAGGGGGGTTTGTGCTAGCTTCTGAGGCACACTGCGCCTGGGTAGTAGACACTCACCCATCCAGATGGAATTCCTCAGCACCTAACCAGGGCCACCTGGTAGCTCAAAGATCCAGGGTCAGAGGAAGGAGGTGGGAGGCAGCGCAGGGTGCAGGAGAACACTGGAGATCCTGGAGCACCAGCTGTAGGTGCCCAAGCTCCCTTACTGGGAACCTTGAGACCTGCCCAGAAGGCAGGCACTCCCTGCTCTGGGTGGATAGCCTTAGTGAAGGAGCTTAAAACCGGTCTGAGCACTGGTCCTAGCAAACCGCAGGGCAGTGTTGGGGTGTGGGGTGCAGGGGGATTGGGTCGTGCCTAAGAAAGGCAGCCCTGCAGAAGGAGCTGGGGGACGGGGGTTCTGAGGCACACCGCGCCTGGATAGTAGACACTCACCCGTCCAGATGGAATTCCTCAGCACCTAACCAGGGCCACCTGGTAGCTCAAAGATCCGGGGACAGAGGAAGGAGGTGGGAGGCAGCGCAGGGTGCAGGAGAACACTGGAGATCCTGGAGCACCAGCTGTAGGTGCCCAAGCTCCCTTACTGGGAACCTTGAGACCTGCCCGGAAGGCAGGCACTCCCTGCTCTCGAAATACCTTATTCTGTTCATGGTGCCAGACTGAGGGTTCATAACAGTGAGAAGGTATGGCAGCATGTGGCAGGAGCAAAAAGATGGTTGATCATATTTTAGCGACATACAGGAATCAAGGAGAGTAAATGGGAAGTAGGATAAGGCTATAATCCCCCAAAGTCTACCCTTAGGGTCTCTTAAAGGTCCCACAAACTCCCTAAAACAATGCCATCCCTGGAGAGCAAGGGTTTAGAAACATGGGCCTATGAGAAATGTTTTTCATTCAAACCACTGTATGTAGACAGAGACTGCATGTTTATTTTCTGGCATCCAAGACCCGAATAATCACATAGAAACTATATTAATTACAACACTCTTTGGCCAATAGATTAGACATATTCTGAGCTATCTTTTAAATCCTAAATTAACCAATTTCTATTAATCTATATATCACTATGAGGCTGTGGCCTACTGGCAAGGTTCTAGTGTTCTCATTTTTTTGGCAGCTACTGTGCCTACTCTCTCTCTATATCTCTCCTAACCTGGCAATATTCTGCCTTGCCATAGACCAAAGCATCTTCTTTTTTAATCAATGGTAATAAAACATATTCACAACATACAGAGGGGAAATCCCACATCATCTCCCCTTTAATCATTAACCAATAAAAGCAACACATATACAGAACGACACCTCACACAAACTGTAGATATTTTAGACAGCATTGGGTGAGGCATGGAATTGCCACAGAGGCAGACTGGCTCCAAAATTCTCTAACAAATTCATTATGGCTTAGCAGAGCCAAGAAATCAGGTCTGTCCCAATGATCCTTGACCTGTGTCCCACAAAAGGCACATGCAGCCTGGTCAAGTCACAGTGACACACCTCCAACCCAATTCCAATGCTTGTGAATTACTGTGTGACCTTATAAAACATTTCATTTATTATTATATAATAATTATGATGAATTTATAGTTTACTGTGATATTCTATAAATATAGCCAAGTATGTTATTGCCCAATCAGGGTAATTAATGTTTTCTCCTTTTATAGCTTTGGTTTTTGGCTTTTCAATACTTATGTTACAGCATTATGGTGAGTTGTAGTCTCTGTGTTATGGAGGAGTACCAGAACTTATTACTTCTTTTTAGCCTTTAACAATCAGTTTATCACTTAACATTCATATATTGAAGATACTGTAGTATTTATGTTCCTGCTTTTATTTCTCTTAACATTTTAATTTTGGAATTTTTCAGCTTTGATGCAAATGTTATGAAAACATCATTGTGGAAAGTATAATAATATTCCATGTGTTTATATGTCATGTTAAAGGTGCATTTACTCAATGATCAGTGTCTAGGCTTATTCTGTATCTTAGATGTTGTGCAGCAATAATCTCCCTGAGGTGTAAGTGCATACAGATATCCTTTTGGTATGCTGATATTGTTTCCTTTGGGTGTTTTCAGAGCAAGTAAATCTGCCAATAGCCCTACCTATAAAATGGTTAACCGAGAAACCAATGTGTGTTAAGCAATGGCCTCTAACTGAAGAAAAGCTGCATGCTTTAGAACATCTGGTATAAGAGCAAATAGATGTTCACCATATTGAAGAATCAACCAGCCTTTGGAATTCCCTTGTATTTGTTTTTAAAAAGAAATCTGGTAAATGGAGAATGGTGGCAGATCTAAGAGTTGTCAATAAGGTAATTCAACCTATGGGCTCTCTACAATCTGAAATTCCTCTGCCTTCTCTATTACCAAAAGGATGCTCTCTTATAGTTATTGATTTGAAAGATTGTTTCTTCACTACATCTTTACAAGAAAAAGATAGAGAAAAATTTTTCTTCATAGTGCCTACTTATAATAATTCTCAGCCTACTAGAAAATATCAATGGACCATCCTTTCACAGAGAATGCTCAATAGCCCCACTTGTGCCAATGCTTCGTAAGTCAGACATTAGAAATAATACATACGCAATTTCCTAAGTCTATAATTTACCATTACATGGATGACATTTTGCTATCTGATTCAAACAACGACACTTTAGAAAGAATGCTTGAAGAAATAAAGTTTTGCCAAAATAGGGATTACAAATTGCTCCTGAAAAATTACAGAGAGGAGATTCTGTCAATTACCTAGGTTATAAAATAGTTTTGCAGAAAATTAGAACACAAAAGGCACAAATTAGGAGAGACTGGTTGCAGATTCTTTTTGACTTTCGAAGATTGTTAGACTTCAGACTAACCATTTCCAGACTACAACTGGCTATTGGGATAACACATGATCTAATAATTCATTTAAACAAAACCTTAGATAATGATAAAGTCTTGAATAGTTCCAGAGAATTAACAGCTGAAGCATAAACGGAATTGACAATTGTTGAGGAGAAATTACAAGAGGCACATTTGGATAGGGTGAATCCAGATCCTAATTGTATTCTAGTCATAATGCCTTCCAGAATTTCTCCTACAGGAATTTTAATGCAGAGGGATGATATTATCTTAGAATGGATTGTTTTACTACATAAACCAAGTAAAATATTAAAACTTATCAGAAAAAGTCTGTGAATTAATTATAAAAGGTAAATTGAGACTTTGTCAACTGGCAGGCATAGACCCAGCAGAAATTATAGTGCCTTCCACTACAGAAGAAATAAAAAAAGTTATGGGAAGACAATGAACCATGACAAAGAGCTTGTGCTATTTTTTGGGGGGAGAAATAAATAGTTATCATCACAGAAGTGATAGACTTAACCTTATAAGGAGAACTTCTTAGATTCTTCCCTGAATTGTATGTGATGCTCCAATAACTAGAGGCTGTACATTTTATCTGGTGCAAATAAAGCAGCAAAAGTAGGATATAAATCAGAAGAAATACATAAGGTGGAACAAAGCCCTTATAATTCTGTCCAGAAGGCAGAATTATATGCTATTTTCATTGTGTAAGGGGTTTTAAAGAACCTCTTAATATAGTTACTGATTCACAATATGCAGAAAGAGTTGTCTTGTATATTGAGACTGCTGAATTTATACCAGATGATACAGAATTGACTTCATCATTCATACGAGTTCAAGATATAATCAGGAATAGGTTTGATCCTTTATACATAACACACCCAATCCCATAGGGGTCTGCCAGCTCCTCTAGCACAAGATAATGCAGAAAACAATCAATTATTGATTGGAAGTGTGTTGAAGACCTCAGAATTCCATAAGAAATATCACATCAACAGCGAAGGTTTAAAGAATGAGTTTTCTATTACATGGCAACAAGCTAAGGAGATTATAAAGAGATGTCCAACTTGCTCTTTTTATAACCAAGAACCACTACCTGCAGGAACTAACACAAGGGTACTCAAAGGAATGAAATCTGGCAGATGGAGGTATTCCACTTTGCAGAATTTGGAAATTAAAATATGTACACCACACCATTGACACTTATTCAGGTTTTCAGTTGGCAACCATTTTAATATCAGAAAAGAATGATTCAGTAATCAAACATTTATTAGAAATTATGGCCATCATGGATATTCCTTCACAAATAAAGACATATGTCCAGCATATGTCTCTAAGAAAATGAAACAATTTTTGCTTATTATAATATTAAGCATATTATAGGTATGCCACACAATCCTACAGGTCAGACAGTTATAGAAATATCAAATCAAACTATAAAGTGTATGTTAAACAAACAGAAAGGGGTGGAAATTATCCCAGAAAGAGATTACATAATGCTTTATTAACCTTGAATTTTCTTAACGCGAATGAGAAAGGAACAACAGCAGCAGAGAGACATTGGATAATAGAAAAGTCTTCTGAATTAAATCAGCCAATGTATTTCAAGGATGTATTGGCTTCACAATGGAAGCCAGGGAAGGGGTTTTGCTCTTGTTTCTACAGGAGAAGAAAAACTATGTATACCATCAAATTGATAAAGATTTGCTTTGAAAAGGAGAAATCTTTTGAGAAATGGCAGCTCATCCACAATGGTGACAACCATATAAGTGGTAAGGAAACCATATACCATATAGAATTGTGGCAGGGTTCTACTTTTGTCTTTACAGGAAATACTCAATTTCAAAAATTCAGGAGACCTTGGATATTTGGATGCTGACAGAAGAAAAAATAAGCATCCAATAAGCATTCATTAAGAAAAAGGAATATGACTTGTAAGGACAGGTGATAAACACACACACACACACACACACACACACACACACACACACACACACACGAAGATGGCTTTGGAGTTGGACAATGGCTCTGTTCTTCTCTATACCCAAGCATGTTGTTAGAAAAAATATTCAGATTTTCTGTCCCATGTCAAAAGCCGTCTGGTGTGGGAAAGAAAGAAGAAAGAATTTAGAAAAAATTTACTTTTCTTCGTATCTGTTTTTGTCTTTATCGCAACATTCATTGAATATATATGTCTGTATAAGTCTATATAAATAATGTTTAAATTTTCCACTATGAACAATGAATTTTCCTGCAGTAATCTTTGAAGAGTCCAGGATGAAGATTATGTTTTATTTTGTTTTGTTTGGTTCTTATCTAGAAAATAAATTAAAAAATATATTTATGAAAATGTTAAAAATCCACACGCTCCTCAAAGCCTTCTCTTAAGGTCTTAATTCTGTCATAAATACACCTTTTCTAGCCTTTAATATAATGGGATGAGTTAGAAATGATAGGAGGAAATTGTTGTTATCATGTATTACTAGGGAAACACAATCTGATATAACGCCTTAAGACAGCATTTGGCAATATTTTAAAGTGTTAAAGAAAAGATTATTAAGTCTTCTGATTATCCTTCTTCTGTGTATCTATTCATGCCAAATTCATGTCAATATTTACATAAAAATATTGGTAACTCTCAGCTTGGATACTGGAGGAGGGCTGTCAGTTTCTTCAGTTGTTTTATTGCTGCTTAACTCACTATGCTCCACTAGATGCTCCAAATCTATGATTGCATAGATGATCCTGGTTAAAGTTCATGTGTCATAAAACAAACCCAAAATAAGTAAGTTTCAGATAATAGCTTGGTGGGAGGATGGGACTTGATGTGGGGAGAAAGAAGAAAGGGTTAGAGGATAAGAGTAATAAAATATAATATATATGTGTATTTTAGTTCCATATAATAATTTTAATTAACCAAAAATATATACATACTCATTTATCAGTAAATAACCTGGGTAGATTCACATATTAGATACTATTTAATAATCAAAAGGAGTAAAGCACTCAAATAAACATAATGTGTCTTTGAACTATTGTATTCAGTTTGAACTTGGTACTGATTTTATGATCATATACATTTATCTAAAGTAAGAATCCATCCCACAGACTAGTAAGCATAAGCTATACCTTAATAGGAAAAATAAATGAAAGAACAAAGTCCATGTGTCTAATTAGGTCTCAAAGGCAGTTTAATTACTTCTGCTTAAAGTAAATAGAGTAAGGCCCCATAATTGTCTCATAGGGAGTCTATTTCCCTGATGTCTTTATGTTTCTACAACTCCCTCTTTGTCCCCTTCATAGGCCTTTAACATCCCAGTATTATCTGTCTGAAATAATTTTTGGCAGAGATGTACTATGGAGACATCAGTACTTTATTCTTCTGAATGAGAGAGTTAGCACAGGATAGCCTCCTTCAAACTGAGGATTTTGTGGGACAGTGAGCATGTACAGAATATCGTCCAAGTCATAATCACACTGAATGAGTTTAAAGTTACAACTGTTTTGTCAGACTGCTTTTATTTGCTCTTCAGAGGCACACTTCTGTGTTTATGATATACTTGGTTCATGAATAAAGAAACTGAAGTTGGAGGAAGGTAAGTGGCATTTTTAAAATGTTTCCAAATGTGAACATATATAAAATAATTTCCCCCTTTTTTGTAAAAATTTTTATTTTTTGTGTGTGTGCACACGCATGTGTACTTTAGCCTACATGGGTGTCTGTGCATCACATGTATCCAGTGCCCAAGGAGGCCAGAAGTGTGCAGTGAATCCTTTAGAACTGGAGTTGCAGATGGTTGTGATCTGCCATGAAGATTCTGGAATATGAATTCAGGTGTTCTGGAACAGCAGATTCCTCTTATCCATTGAGGCATCTCTCCAAACCAATTTTGTACATTCTTCCATGACACAAATGTAGACTTTTGAAACACAGACATTCAGTCCCTTTATTCAAAGAAGTAGGTAATTCTCATCACTGATATAATTCTGTAAATTATGTTGGAGTTTTTTTTTTTTTAGTTTTCAAATAAATAATAAGTGACAATTCAAAGGTACAGTAAGAATAAATGCTATATTTAAGACTTGAATTCAGTTATGAGGTTCAATGTTAATATTTCCCCTCTATTTTTCTTTGGGAGATAATGGATTTTAATTACTCTACAAACAGTTATGCATTACATGGTGAAATTTCTGATCTAAGACATTTAGGATTAAATATCACTTCTTATCTAGAGGCAAGGAAAACTTCTATCTGCTGTATATACAACTAGCAGAAATATTTTTTATTTGCATGTATGTGTGTGAGAGAGTGCCAGGAAGCATGTGTAGAGTCCAGAGGTTGTCATTTCTCAGGTGCTGTTTGCCTTGTCCATCCATCTATCCATCCTTTTGTCCCTCCCTCCCTCCCTCCCTCCCTCCCTCCCTCCCTCCCTCCCTCCCTCCCTTTCCCCCTCCTTCCCTCCCTCCCTTTGTCCCTCCCTTCTCCTGTCCATCCCTCCCTCCACCCACTCTTGAGACAGAATCTCTCATTTCCCCGGCTGAAACTTCTGAAAAAGGCATTCCAGTAAGATGCAGTGATCTGTCTCTAATCCCAGCATTTTAACTATAAGTGCACGGTCCATTCTTTACATTCTTTAGCATGGGATCTGGAGATTGAATTCAGGTCCTCACACTTTCAAGGCAAATGCTTCACTGATTGAGATGTCTTTGCACACCTTAAATATACTTGCAAAATCACTTTATGAAGGTATAAGTGGCATATACAAGGTTGCGTACATGGTTTAGTGAAAATTTTAATTCATGTAAATGCAAAGAGATAGCTGTATAGCTGTATATTAAAAGTTATCTGAACACAGAACTAGTTGTTGGGATGTTCTTTCATTTTCTCTAAAGCAATACACTAAAGTTGGGGGTTGAGTGTTAGAACTTTCGTTAGTGGTGAGGGTAATGGTTCTTAGAAAACATTTTCCAGCTTCCAAGAACAAATATGATGGGAAATACCATGGCTGAATTTTGATTTTATCTTGTCTATCATCAAATCTCCTTAGGGAACAATGCATACAAAAAAACATACATGTAAATTTGCAGTATTTTAATATACACAGAAAACTAAATGAGTTAGCAAGAACTGAACTGAATTTCACTGCTGTCCAAACAGGTAAATAATAAGGTGGCTGGACATCTGAGTATCCATTAGGTTGAAAATGAGTTCCATCTTGAGCCTTGAAGAATTTTCATAGTAGTCGGTATAGACTATTACAAAACTTCAAACACCTAATCTCCATAGTTTTTAACAATGCCTGCAAGGCACATGGCAGTTGTGTGAGAAGCTTTTAATATTTGTTGTAGAGCAGAACATTCCAGGAAATAGTTGATATTGACAATATAATTCTTTATTCTTTAAAAATATTATTTTATATGTGTGAGTGTTTTGTCCCTCCCTCATGGACTTGTGCACATGGGCCCACGTGTGTGTGTGTGTGTGTGTGTGTGTGTGTGTGTGTGTGTGTGTGGTACACACAGAAGGGGCTGTCAGATCCCCTGGAACTGGAGTTGAAGATGGTTGTGACCTACCATGTAGATGCATTGAACATGGGTCCTCTGAAAGAGCAACATGTATTCTAAACCGCTGAACCATCTCTTCAGCCCCAGGCTTTCTTTCTTAATTTAAATTTTTGGGAATTTTATAGATTAGCACTCTATTTACAACAATTTCACTTATCTTTCCCCATATGCCAGGTCTCAAATTTTTAATTTCTTTTAACATTTTTGTTATATATTTACATTTAATCTCTACATGCATGCATGAATATGCCTATATAAATATAGTTTGTGGAATTCATTTAATGTTGCTCTTATGTATATAGGCTGATCACTTGGGATTAGATACCATGTTAGGGCCTCAGCCCAAGAGAAGACTGGTTCTCCCTCTCTCAGCAGTCATTAATTTCCTGTAGTTCTTCATTTAAGAGTGGGAACTTGTGAAGAATGATGCTTTCTTAAAGCTGAGCTTAGAACACGTCTGTGGACAGACAGTAGGAATTTTTGTCAGTGTATGCATGCCTTTTCTAATTTAAAACACACTGTACAATAACTAAATAAATTAATAGTTTTTGAAATGGTGATTTTTACCAAAACGCATCTGTAGATGAATGGTAACTCATGAACTATGCAGTTGAAATTCTGACAGTTTATATTCAACTATAGTATGATGAGTCTAAGCCAAAACTGAGTTCAATAATATTCATTCAAGCTAAGTTATATTGATTTCAAGTAAGAAACGCAATAGGAGAACTTCCCAGAGCAGTCAACAATTTGATTTGGGTGAGAAAGCAGCAATGATGAGAACAGTGATAGCCAAATTACAGAGGATAAGACTTCCAGAATGCACTCATTCATAGAACCCCACATGTCAACCCAACACAGATATCATCATTCCAAATATTACAGCTAGCTCTTGCTGGTTTTTTTTATTTGTAGTTTAAAATGTGTTATTTAATTATGACAACTCATTTTAAAGATGAAATACGTGAACTTTGGGTAAGTTGGAGTGAGAACAATGTTGCCCAGGTAATATGGACCAATATACAATTCTTCCAAGAGTCCTTATTCTGACCAATGTTGTGTCTCCCCTTCAGAACAGCCTCTGTTAGCTATGTACCTCCTTTTCGCCCCTGATATCTTCAGACATCTATTGTGCATATTTTTATTAATTCATTATGAAACAAAAAAATGAACTTGGAACTAAGAAGACAAAACTTGATTTAGCTCTAATTATTACCAGTGAACTTGAAAACCATACGTCTGGGCTCAACAGGTGAATATCAGTAATATTTGCATTAGTATGAATAAATTACTTGCACCTGTGTTACATAATTTGCATAACTTTTTTCAGTCTCATAATATTACTAAAAGGGATAAAAATAGAGTAATTTCCATGTAAATAACATAGATTTGTAAGATTTTTTGGGACTAGAGAAAACTGAATTTTCTCAAATATATTCATTCCAGGTAATAATTTTGGATAGTCCATCTTATATTCTAAATTTATACACATGCAAAGTTTAAAAATTGAGATTATTTATAAATATCCTTCTGAGGAATGTTTTAATAGAGATGATTATAATCACCAACAATAATATTAGCAATTATATAATTTATATATCATATAATATGTAACTACATATATATAAAACTATAATTATAATGCAGATATTTAACCATGTTCTTAGATATTATGAATTTATAAATAAAATTTATACCATAATTATGTACATGGTATTTATACATTTTAACATTTCTAAGTCTGTTTTATTTATACATTTTAAATTCCAATATGCTTTACTATATTATAAATGGGTTCCAGCCATAATAAACATTTGATAAAATAGCTATTAATCTAATACAGAAGCTATATATACTTTTATTTATTATTTATTTAAATTTCTATTTTGTTTAACATTACGTTTAATGTAATAATTATATACATTTATGGGATCTATACATCTGTTGAATTAATTAAAACAAAATAAAAATTTAAATAAAAAACTATCTTCTAGATCACTAACCGATATATGTGCCCAGTAAAAAATCAACACACTGTAGCGCTGTTGGAAAAATTCTTAAGCTGAAATGTGAGGGAAAGAGCTCTTCACACAACAAGTCTGAAATGAGGACAACTAAAAATATACAGAAGACAGTATTCCTTAATGTCTTGCAGATAAGATTGATGACATGTGCATCTCTGGTGACAGTATCCTCATCACCTTGCTAAATGAGGTGTGCACTCCATGAGATCTACAATGCTGATGAGTTGACCCCTAAATTATGCGCCAAACTCTCACTGCCTAAATCTGCAGTCTGTAGCAAATGACATGATAACTCATTGTATTTTTTTCATTTATCGTTCTCTTTTTCTCTTTAATTCCCATTTCTGTAGGACATCTGTGGCTTCCAGATAATTGATGGAGAATTGTACCAAAGTGAGAGAGTTCATCCTTCTGGGAGTAACCAATAACCCAGGCTTGCAAGTTCCCCTCTTTGTTATGTTCACTCTCATCTACTTCATTGATGTGGTTGGAAACCTGGGAATGATCATGTTGGTTCTTATAGACTCTCATCTCCACTCACCCATGTACTTTTTCCTCTGTAACCTGTCTTTGGTAGACTTGGGTTACTCCTCAGCTGTCACTCCCACAGTCATTTCTGAGTTTTTCATAGTCTCCAAAGTGGTTTCCTATAATGCCTGTGCTGCGCAGATGTTCTTTTTCATAGGCTTTGCCACTGGGGAAAATTATCTCTTAGCATCAATGGCCTATGACCACTATGTAGCCGTGTGCAACCCCCTGCATTATTCCACCAGGATGACAACAAGTGTTTGTATCCGCCTGAACATTGGTTGTTATATCTGTGGTTTCTTGAATGCCATTTTTCATGTTGGGGACATATTCAGTCTCTCATTTGGCAAATCCAATGTGGTCCATCACTTTTTCTGTGATGTTCCAGCACTCATGACTCTATCTTGCTCCAATATACAACTTAGTGAAGTGGTTCTTGTTTTTTTGTCATCCTTCAATGTCATCTTTGCTCTTTTGATTATCTTAGTTTCCTATATTTTCATATTTATTACCATCTTGAAGATGAAGTCAGATAGGGGACATCAAAAGGCCTTGTCCACCTGTGCCTCCCACCTCACCACAGTCTCCATATTTTATAGCACTGTCATTTTCATGTACTTACAGCCTAGCTCCAGTCAATCCATGGATGCAGATAAAATAGCATCTATGTTCTACACTATGATCATCCCCACACTGAATCCTTTGGTCTACAGTCTGAGGAACAAGGAAGTTAGCAATGCATTTAAAAAAGTAGTTAAGAGGGCAAAATTTTTATGTAAGAGTGAGATTTCCGACTGAAAATAATTTTCATTGGTCTCCCATATTTCTTGTGCATTAGTTAGATTTAAGCTCACTGAAGCACATGGGATTCCTGCCTAATACACATATCTCTTCAGAAGTCTATTTTATATTAAAAAATACATTACCTGAGTGAATAAAAGCAAGGAAAAATTTTAGAACTGTGTGTGGGTGTTTGTGTCTGTGTTGTGAACATATACAGGCATAAATAGGGAATTTCAATAGAAATTTAAATAATTAAATTGATTTATAAGATAATTTTCTTTTCTTTTAGCACTTGTTTGTTCCTTGTCTTCCTATGATTTGATACCTCACTTATTTTTAGTATTGAATAATTTTATCTGGTTATATTATATATTTCCATGTGTTGAAATATATTTGGTTGTTTCCAAATATTGGAATTCATTAATAAAGCATTGATACACATATTTATGGCTGATTTGTTATTTCTTCCACCTCTCTGCTTGTCCTGTTGACTTCCATTTTAATTAAATAGTCCACATGAGAAAGAAAAAGTTTCCCCAAGAGGTCTATTCTTCTTAGTTTGCAAGCAGATCCTCAACAAGCCTGTCCCTCTTAGTCAGAACTGAATTCAGTTGTCATGTGATGGCACCATCATCTTGATTAAGGGTGACCATGTGATCTACTAAGGAGGCAATGGGTCTCCAAGAATTTTGGAGGATGGATTTTTGAATGATAATTCATGTCCTGTACTGAAAACAAGGTTCATAAACAATAGAATTTAAAAACAATGCTTGTTTAATAATGTATTAAACCCGCACTTCCATGCTTTTATATGCAAGAAAGTACCTTGCTCTGGCAGCTAAACTGTGTTATATAAGAATCACCCAGGTGCTCATGTTCTCCCTCCTTCTGCTCCTCATTTAGACCTTGGGAGCTCAGTCCGGTGCTCCAATGTGGGTCTCTATATCCATCCATCGCCAGATGAAGGTTCTAAGGTGATATGCAAGATATTCATCAGTATGGCTATAGGATAGGGTCATTTCAGGTTCCCTCTGCTCAGTTGCCCAAGGAACTAACTGGGAAAATCTCCCTGGACACCTGCGAGCACCTCTAGAGTCAAGTCTCTTGCCAACCCTAAGATGGCTCCCTTAATTAGGATATATACTTCCGTGCTCCCATATCTACCCTTCCTTTATCCCAACCATCCCATTCCCCCAAGCTCCCCCCATCCGCCCCTTCTCACTTTTCTCACCCCATTTCCCCTTACCCCCATCCCACCTCACCCCTAAGTTCCCAGTTTTTGTCCGGCAATCTTGTCTGCTTCCCATATCCAGGCGGGTGCACCCACCTACTGTGACAGTGGGGCTGATCCATTGGGAGCTCACCAAGGCCAGCGGGACTGGGACTGAATAAGCATGGGATAAAACCGGACTCTCTGAACATGGCGGACAATGAAGGCTGATGAGAAGCCAAGGACAATGGCACTAGGTTTCGATCCTACTGCATGAACTGGCTTTGTGGGAGCCTAGCCTGTTTGGATGCTCACCTTCCTAGACCTGGATGGAGGAGGAGGACCTTGGACTTCTCACAGGGCAGGGAATCCGTACTGCTCTTCAGACTCGAGAGGGAGGGGGAATGTGGTGGGGGGAGAGGGAAAAAGTGGGGAGAGGGGGAAAGGAGTGGGGGGAAGAGGAGTTGGGGAAGGGGGAGAGGAGTGGGAGAAGGGAGAGGGAAATGGGAGGCTGGGAGGAGGAGGAAATTTTTTTCAACAACAACAACAACAAAAAGAATCACCCAGGTGATAATGGTTCAACATAGTTGCAAATGTGTGAAGGGCAAATTGTTAAAGAGAGCCCAGTTGCAATGGTGAACCATAGCAGTCTTGGAAATACTAGTGCCATGTTATAGTCATCAAAAGTGCCAGCCACAATGAAATGAAATAGACTGAGATCTAGAAGGCAGGGCATATATATCCTGCTGAGGGTGAGGCCAAAGAGGTGAGTGAAACCTCTTGAGAAAACCAACAGATTATGAATGAGTCACAGATAGTAAGCTTTGAATTCTTTCCACTCTTGGAGGATGTTTTTTACCTTATGTAGATTGTGGCTGTGCACTGCTTTTTCCATCCTGAAGAAAAAAAACTTTATTTTTGATATTGCAGGAAAACACAGTTGAGAGATTTTTACTTTTTTTTTTAGAGGAAATTTTAGAGTTTTATAGAAAATTTTAAAAAGCTAGAATTTTTTAAGGAATAGTTTTTAAAGTATTTAAATTTATAAGGCTATAGGACATATTAAGTTATAAAATGTTTTATATTATTAATATTTAAACTTAAAAAATAGATAAAAGGCCACAAATTAAGGTCTTGTCTATGAGCACCAAATACTAAACACTAGAAACTGGGGTCTTCTTCCCTTATGATGCGGCAAGACAGATGGGCAAAAGGCTTGGAGCAGCTTCTAAATATTAAGTCTCAGCTCTTCGTGGCTTGAAAGATCTTTGTACAGGGGTAGCCTAAGGCTACTTGCCTGTCAGGTATTTGTATGGAGGCGTTTTTATGATACAGTGCTAGAGGGACCTTGGCAGTGTGTCCCATGGTGGGTGAGGTCCAAACTGCTTTGAGTGATAGAATATTCCATGCAGAGAGAGCTTGAGTGTGGAGTTTTATTAAAGAGAATGAAGGGAAGAAGGGAGATAGAGTGAAAGGAGAGATAGATAGATAGATAGATAGAGATAGAGAGATAGATAGAGAGATAGAGAGATAGAGAGATGGAGGGAGAGAGAGAGGAAGGAGGAGGAGGAAGAGAGGGTATCTTCAGAAGAAACAGAAGAAAGGTTGGGTTGGAAAGTTGATATGGGTGCTGCCCCCAAATTAAGTGCTCATGGCCGCTTATTCTCAGTTTTTTTTTTTTTGGCAGTTATGAGACTCTCCATTAAACAATATCCACTGCAAAAAGAAGGTTCTCTGACAAAGGATGGTAGCAGCACATTTCTATGGATATAAAAATATTTAGAAACAGATTTGCTGGAGTCAATTTTGGTAGGATGAACATTATCCCAAGTTTGTATTTTTATCAGTCTTACCCATTTTGTTAGTGTATAGTTTTTCACAGTATTCAGTCATAGTTTTTCTTGTAAGGATGGTCTAATAATGGCATGACAAACATATTTGAATAAATCCAGTTATCAAAGAAGTGGGGTGGAAGGTTATCTAAGAGAAGCTCAGACAATTGACTTAGATGACACTGTATATGTTATCTAAGTATTATTTGAATGAGATTTTCCAGAGCTACACATTGGAAAGTGAGATATTTCTGTATGCAATTTATGCATCAGATAGAAGAAAAGAATAATAAAAATGTGTACAATAAAAATAACTAGCTGAATCTCCACAGACAACTTAATTGCTTCTACCCTATAGGATTAGGAAATTTAGACAATCTCATTGAATCACTCTCTAGAGGTCTCAAGGTCTCTAGGAGGCCCCACATCTCCTTGTATTTGCCTCTAAGTGTAATTTAACTCAAAGTGATGCCATTTTAGGAGGAACACACCATATGCCATGCTTCACTGGCCATTAGTTTTTGATCTAAATGATCATCATTCTTAGCATCTACAGGCCTTCTTGACCTGAGTGAGGATTTGCTATAAGCCTTCAACTAAGGTCTAGAGAAACAAAGATAAATTCACACTGATTGACTTTTAATTACTAACATCTTCATGAGAAGCTTTGTATGTCTTCACTATGTACAGGCACAATTTGTGGGCTACACAATTTTATTGTGTCCATGAAGCATGTTAGGATGAAGTCAGAGACTCTTCCAGAGATCCAAGAATTAATGGAGTAACTGGGCCTTAATCAATGCTAGTACCCTTCCCTTCTTCATTCACTGCAGTAGAGTATTTGGGACTTTTTGACCTCTGCCTGAAATGGAGCTTCTCACACAGCACTTACACGGTATTTCATGGCTGATCTGGGAATTTCAGAATGCTATTCTAGATTGACTGTTCTCTCCTAGAAAACTGGTAAGCATCTATTCTCCATGAATTTTTCATAATTTTTGTCTGCAAAACCATCAAGGAAACTAAATTCATTGTAGGTTATTCTAAAAGAAGATTAGATGATTTCAATATGTTTTCAAAATCTGAGGTAAATCTAAAAATTTCCATAATAAGGAATGTAGATATTCTTATGACACATCATGCTTATTTCTCAGTAAGGATGAACAAAAAACAAAGCATACATTATTCTAGATGATTAGGCTGTACTCTCACATTGTTAACTATGTGTTTGCTTCTTATTAGAGGAAAGCAACAAGGAAAGAAAACATATAATCTTCAAAGTGAAAGAATGCTTCCTTCATGACCAGAGTTAAAGTGTACTTTAACTTTTACCCTGTGTTCTCATGCCAATTAACACTAATACATCTACACATGTTGACAGTGGTATGAATAAAATTCACAGAATTTTAATTAGGTTGAAAACACCTTTAACTTTTGAATCTTGACCTTTTTTTTTAAAAAAAAACTGGACACATAATTTTTAGAATATATATATATATATATATATATATATATATATACATTTCAATTGTCAACTTCCTAATGGTAAAGAATGAAAATGCTACTTGTCTCCCAAAACTTAGATGCACAGGAACTTACAGACATATTTATAAAAGTTTTCATTACTGGTTGTAGAGCTAAGTATCTTTGAAGTTAATATTGTATTTGTTAAAGATAGAAAACAATGTTCAAATCAATCTTATAAATTGATGTTATGAGGATGAAAAGTCAGGAATAATAATTATAATTGGATGGCTATTCTTCAAAAGCTTCAATTATATTCAAGAAATTAAATATACTCTTACTACATGAGAAGAGACTCAGATATAATAGCATCTAGGATGGAACTTGCCATCAAAGTAAATCTGTGAGGTGAAGACATCCCATAATTCAGGAATACTTCAAATTATGGACTCTAGTTTGGCTAAGGTATGCCATTGATTGGAGAGGAGATGATTAGTTAAAGTCAATTAATCATATCAAAAGCAAAATACAGACTCACCTTGAATCATGGAATCACCAATCACATTTGTGGAATAGGGACAGACTGACAACATCAGAAAGCTTAGAAAATCCTAGTGGCTTTGATATAGCAAGAAATAATTTGGAGACAGCTATTAATTTTTATTTTTATTATTTAAAATAATTTTAAAGTTTAAATGTATTTTGGTCATATTATTTCCCTCCCCCAAGTCCTTCCATATTGGAGAGAAAAATTTTAAAATGGGAAATCTTTATTGAAAATCAAAGTCTTGTGTGTCAGCATCCACATTGATCAAACCAGTATATACAATACTAGGAAAGTTTAACAGTAATATGACAAACAAAACTTTCCTGACTGTGCTGAGCACACATTTTTCTGCCTTTTACATATTAGCTTTTTAAATTCTCAGAGTAACATCTCTAAGCAGGTCTCATCAATGTCTACATTTTGCATATGAAAACAAGATACTCAGGAAATTTTGATCAGGATCGGTGTAGTAAATGTCCAATATTACGTGAACCATTTCCAGGAAGATGAACTTTGTATCTATATCTGATGACAGATCTTCAGTAAGAATCTTTCTGAGATTGATCATTTTCATCCTGTTAGTTATCCCACCATATCCACTAGGCATTGAGTTGTATGAAGATAATTTCAGAGTTCACCTTGTATTATCTGCAACTTAGTCAAAAGTTTATGCTTTAAACCACAATGCTATCAATGTGTCCTAACTGTAAGATGCATAAAATGAGTGTGTATTGGGGGGACATAAATTGCAATTCAGGACTTATTAATTTATTAATGGCACTTTTGGACCTTCATTTCTGGGTTTGTTTCTTGTTCCATTGATGAAATGCAAATACTCAGTGAACAAGATAGAATTGCTACCTGTGAAATCACTTAGTTCATTATGAAACTCAAAATAGAGACTGAATCAAAGTGGAAATTGTACATTGGCATAAGTTCAGTTAAATATGTTAGACTATTAGAATTAGAAGTGACTCAGAATAGCTATAAGAATGTGATGTTCAATTTAACTTCTTAATCTTTTCTTAACTTTTGACACTTTGATACAGAGCATCCTTTGATTCTCTAGTAACCCTAATGGAGAACAGCACAGACACGACAGGGTTCATCCTGCTGGGACTCACTGATGACCAAGCCCTGGAACTTCCTCTCTTTATCATCTTCCTCCTCATCTATACCATCACCCTGATGGGGAACCTGGGGATGATCCTGCTTATTGTCCTGGACTCTCAACTCCATACTCCCATGTATATTTTCCTTGGTAATCTATCACTGGTGGACTTCTGTTACTCTTCAGGAGTCACTCCGAAAGTTATGGCTGGGTTTCTAGTAGGAGACAAAGTCATGTCCTACAATGACTGTGCTACTCAGATGTTCTTTGTTACTGGCTTTGCTACTGTGGAAAATTACCTCTTGGCCTCAATGGCCTATGATCGCTATGCAGCAGTGTGTAAGCCTCTACACTATACTACCACCATGACTACAGGTGTGTGTGTATGCATGATTGCAGGCTGCTATGCCTGTGGCTTCATGAATGCCTGCATCTACACTGGGGATGCATTCAGTCTCTCCTTCTGTGAGCCCTATGTAGTGCATCATTTCTTCTGTGATATTCCAGCAGTCATGGTACTCTCTTGTTTTGACAAATACATGAATGAGCTGATTCTTGTTTGTGTAGCCAGTTTCAATATCTTTTTTGCTCTCATTGTCATCTTAATATCCTACCTAATGATCTTTGTCACAATCCTAAAGATGCACTCAATAGCAGGGCATCAGAAGGCCATTTCCACCTGTGCATCCCATTTTGCTGCTGTTTTTATTTTCTATGGTACTGTAATTTTTATGTACTTGCAGCCTAGCTCCAGTCATGCCATGGACACTGACAAAACTGTATCTGTGTTCTATACCATGGTCATCCCCATGTTGAACCCCCTGGTCTACAGTCTGAGGAACAAGGAAGTCAAGAATGCATTCAGAAAGATTGTTTTTAGGGCAAAATAGCATTTACAATACTGATTTTACACATTTGAGGTGTGCAATACCTGGATTGATTTCTCTCACATGTTTTCCCATGGAATCAGATTTAATTTGTTATCTATCTATCTATCTATCTATCTATCTATCTACCTACCTACCTACCTACCTACCTTTCTATCCATCACTTGTCTGTCTGAGTGTGCATGTGTGTGTGTGCATGCATTTGTGTGTGTTGTGTGTGTGTGTGCATGTGTGAGTGTACAATGTGTGACAGGCATTTCAGAGAACTGATTTGAAGGTTAAAGGACAACTGGTGAAAGGCAGTCTCTCTCTTTTTCTACCACATAGGTTCTGAGGATTAAACAGGCTCTCAGCTTAGACAAACAGCACCTTTACTCACTAAGTCAACTTTAATCACATTAAAAAATTCTCATGCTGAAAGGAAATTCCAGTTTCTCACACTGCTTGGGTCAGTGCATAAGTACAGAAATGACAGCATAGGCTTAGCTCAAGCTGGACTATAGAAGGATTTCTGGCAGACAGATAAAAGCCCAAGGTCAGTATTCATCAGGAACCTACAAACACTTGGGGTTCTGTAAGAAAGTCATTTTTTTTATTTTTGGTTTACTGAGACAGGGTTTCTCTGTAGCTTTGGTGCCCATCCCAGAACTAGCTCTTGTAGACCAGGCTGGCCTCGAAATCCCAGAGATCTGCCTGCCACTGCCTCCCGAGTGCTGGGATTAAAGGCGTGCGCCACCACTGCCGGGCTAAGAAAGTCATTTTTTTTTTTTGGCTATAAATGCCATTGTATATAAAAATCCATGCTGGCTTCTAGACTCTTTCAGTCCCTACTTGTACATATTTGTTATGCATTTCAAAGTCTAGTCTAGAATTCTGGCCCTTTTCACCTTTCTTCCTCCTCCACTATGATAACTCCCAGGTTGTTGTGGGGAGCTGGTTTCCCTCCTCCAAGATATCAGTTGGTTTCCCCATATAAGGCAAAATTATTCCCTTGTCCTCACTAATGTTGCTATTCTCTCTCTTGCTATTCTTACTTCTTTTAAAGATATCCCTGACCATGTCCAGCCTGCTTCTTATTCTTTCTGCTTTGGACTCTTTCAGATACATCTGACTGTTTTATCTCTTATTTACAACAAAAACTATTCCCCCAGTCATGGAGCAGTGATTTCTATGGTTTCTCTGATATGCCCTGACTTACAAAAACCAACTCTGAGTTCAGTTTCCTGAAGTGATACCTAACAGGAATACAGATATATTCAGAGTCGTAATATCCAAGTGAGACTGCTAATGGTACTGGGGTTTTCTTATCAAATACAAATAAGATACACATCAGTTAGCAATTCATTTCTACCTGTGCTACTGCAAATGTTTGTAGGATAAGAACACAATACAGACTATGCATTGGAGCCCACAGAAAGTCCTTTATGTTGGAGGGCATATGGACACAGATGTGGCCAATTTTTGGAAGAAATGTACTTTGCTTTTATATGGTTGTTTTATGCTCTATTTTGACTGTATTAAGTTATACTTTAGTAATAAATTTATTCTTGACAAATTTATTGGCAAATCCATGGATTATCAGCAATGAAGAGGGTGATATGCATGGATTAATGTTTTGAAATAAATTTAAGTTACATGGCAAAACAGTGTCAGGATTAAAAACAGAAGAAAAGAAAGATCAATGGAAAAATTCAGTAACAAGGATGTCCCAACCTATGTCTTTCTAAGAGCTTATAGTAATATTTCTGAAAGGAACTCCTCCTGGAAGCTGTGGGATCAGCAAAGATTTGTCCTGATCAATGTGGGTGCCTATCATTCAAACTGAGAAGGCTCACTGAAGTAAAAACTCCCCTCCTTTCTCTCCTTTTCTGCCTTTCTCCATTACTCTTTCCCTCCTTCCACTCCTCTTCTTCTCTCTTTCTTCCTATTGTCTGAGAGAGACGTCTCTCTTCTGTCACTTCTAGATAGTGGAGCTACCAGCTCACAAGTCCTTAATCTCTCCCCCTTCCCATTTCTCAGTTCTTTGAAGTGTGTCTTAATTAAACCATTAGCCTTCCTGGTTTCCAGCCTTCACAGAAAACGCAGTGGGTGTTGGGGACCAGAGTAGAGTCTTGGGGATTTAGAAATATAATAAAGAATATGAAGATGCAAATAAAAATAATAAAATGGAGAAGCGTATAAGATAGTATCAGAAGGGAATTCCAGTGAGTACTGAAAATTCACCCGCATTTAATTTCCAACTGCCCAAAATACCTCTCACCCCAAAAGGTAGGTACAAAACAAAAGACTGCATTAATATGATACAAGGAAATGAACATACTAATTGAAGGTCATAGGTTGCATTCATAGTTAGACATTCTGTTCCTACAACAAAATAAGTCGTGCTTATACCCTAGACCAAAACATTCTGTAGGCAAACCACTCCCTGGAATTCTTAAGGGAACTGCATCTTTAGACTTTTGTTTGAGAAAGGAAAAGATCTACTTCTCTAATCCTGGAGTACAAGGTGTGGTTATTAGCCACACCTGTTGACAATAACTTTGAGAGAGCAGAACTCTCTGACCTACATCTAGGTGGGAACTTTATTTGAGGTAGAAGCACAATAATCTTGAAGGAACTGGAGGTAAGTTCCAAGTCTTTAACCTTTGGTCAATGTGGAAATAGGATCATATTTTCGTGCCTCCACAGGTGGGTAATTTTGGCTTCTATAATTAAGTGAACTTATGGCAAAATATCTTGTAAGTCTACACATAGGAATTCTTCCCTATTGACTGTAGACTGCTCATCCTTAAACAGTCAATATATATTACCTCCCCTAAAGATCTTGGAACATTGAGAAAGAGGGGTCAGAAAGGCTGTTAAGGGTCAGAGGTTGAGAGGACTTCTGGGAAACAGTGTCTTCTAGACATGACAAGACTTCTAGACATGCCCATGAATTCACTGCAGTTGAGGTTACTTGCATAAGGTCCATATAAGAGTGGGCCCCTCAATATTTCATACTGGAAAAGAAAAAGGCTCATGGGGCTCTACCATCTCTGATGACTATTAGCAGTTAATATTGAATGGGGTATTATATTTTTCAATTACAAGTTGCTCAGTTTCAGTAAGTAACTTTGTACCAACACTCATATAAGCAAACTTATTTTAACTCTGTGACTGACACATAAAAGATATGAAAGTAGCTCAGATCCAGAAAGACAAACATCCTATGTACTCACTCATAAGTGGATTTTAGACATAAAGCAAAGAAAACCAGCCTACAATTCACAACTCAAATAAACCTAGATAATAATGACAACCCTAAGAGAGACATACATGGGTCTAATCTATATGGGAAGTAGAAAACGACAAGATCTCCTGAGTTAATTGGGAGCATAGGGAGCATGGAAGAGGGTAGAAGGGGAGGGGAGAAGAAAGGAGGGAAGCAGAGAAAAATGTATAGATCAATAAAATCAATAAAAAGTTAAAAATGTCACTAGGCAGAAAAAGGGAGAAAAAAATATGAAAGTAGCAAGGAAACTTGTTGAGAAGAAGGGTTTCATTAGAATATGAAGGGTAATAATGCATAAGAAGGACTAAAATTCAGCATATGGATGGATAAAACATGGATAAAACAGCTTTTTTATTCTAATTTTTAAATTTATTTTGTATACCAATCACAGTTCCCCCTTCCTTCCATCCTCCTGCTCCTCTGCCAGTCCATGCTTCATCCACACTTCAGAAAGGGTAAGGCTTCCCATAGGAAGTCAACAAAGCCTGGCATATCAAGTTGAGGCAGGAACAACTTTCCCCACCTGTATCAAGACTGAGCAAGTTATCCTACCATAGAGAATAGGCTCCACCAAGCCAGCACATGCACCAGGGATAGATCCTGGTCCCATTGCCAGGGAACCCTCAAGGACACCCTGAGCTTCAAATCATTGCCATCTTTCTAGCTCCAAATGCTTTATTCACAACATTGCTCACTAAATGCAATAAAACATGACCAATGGACCTAACAGAACATTAATAACTAATGATTTGAATTAATAACAAAACATTCCATTAAACAAACTGGGTGACATCACAAATGAATTCTAACAAGCATTAAAAACTTTTCCCAAATTTCACTGTCATTATAAAAAATGAAATCATATGCATACAAGCAACAACATATAGACTGAATAGAATGTATGATATATTTTGGAACATACACAGACACACATGCACAAATACAAAGAAAAAGAGAACAAAGCATTGAATTTGAGAGAAATTAGGAGAAATAAGAAAGGAAATCCGAAGTAGAAAGTACTAAGAGATTGTCTAGATTAATCTGTGTCTGCAGGGGATGACCTTGATGTATTGGAAGGCTTGGGCACTGTGGATGGCATCCTTCTCTTGTAAGAACGTAAAAATGTAAGGAAATAAAAATGTAAGGACATAAAAAAATTTCAAAAAGCATTGCTTGGTCAAGAGCTGGTTGAGACACTAGCTTTGAGCTTTTTGCAAAATCACAAGAATTAGATCGAAAAACCAACTGTTTCTGGCAGCTAGCCACCAGAAAATTACTGCTTGGAGGGAGGGCAAGGGGCGTACACAGAAGCAGAAGTAACCACTTAAAGGAGGAAAAGGGTATACAGAAAGAGTTCATATGCTGTACTCAGCAAAGCTAGCCCCCTTGACTCTGGATAAACTTGTGATTAATGTGAGAATGAATTCCCTGTAATGATAGTCTATAACCTGGAATTGTGACCCAAATTAAGTATCTAACCTTTAAGTTGCTTTTATCAGTATTTTCTGTTACAGCAACAGGAAAGAAAGCCAAGATAGGGCACTGTTGTTGGGGTTTCTGTCCTGCCATGTCCCAAAGAAATCACACAGAGGTCTACATTAGTTATAAACTTGTTCTCCCATTAGCTCAGGCTTCTTATTAACTTATATTATATACAAGTTTTATATATATATATATATATATATACACACACACACATATGTTTATACATATGTTTATACATACACACACACACACACACACACACATATATATATATATATATCTTATATTAGCCCATTATTCTCGTCTATGTTAGTCATGTGGCTCATTACCTTATTCAGCAAGGCAGTCACATCTTACTTCTTCAGTGGCTGTGTCATGACTCCAGACTAGGACTTCCTTCTTTCCAGAATTCTCCTGTTCTCATTGACCCACCTCTACTTCCTATCTGGTTGTCCTACCTATACTTTCTGCCTGGCTACTGGCCAATCAATGTTTATTTAAAATATAACAGAATACAGACCATTGGCCCACACCAGGGCACAATAATGGAAGATGGCACAATGAATGGGGAAGTGGAAACTCAATATCTCTTGTGAGTATAGATAAAAATTCCTCAACATGTTACTTATGAAATAAATCAAGAAGTGTAATAGAAAAAGTACTTGTCATGATCAAATGGGATATTGATATGGGATTCCCCTCTATATGCCATGAATATGTTTTATTACCATTGTCAAATAAATAAGCTGCTTTGGTCTATAGCGGGGTAGAATATAGCCAAGTTGGAAGAAATATATATAGAGAAAGTAGGTGGAGTCAAAGAAAAGCCATGTTGCAGATGAAGGAGACAGGTGCTAAAAGGAACCTTACTAGTAGACCACAGCCTTGTGGCAATACAAAATAATAGAAATGGGTTAATTTAAGATATAAGAACTTAGGTAGGAACACACCTAAGCTGTTAGTCAAACAGCATTGTAATTAATATAGTTTCTGTGTGATTATCTGGGTCTGGGTAGCAGGAAAATGAATGAGCAGTCTCCAGTTGCAGGAAATGTCCCCAAAATTAATAAAGCAGAGATTCTAGAATTAAATCTGTATATCCATAGCCATGTGTTGCTTGGCCATTTCCCAAAAGAACATATGGCAACTTCAATGAATGAGACTAGGAGACTAAGATATCTATATGAAGAATAAAACTACATACACCTCAGCTTTCCAACTACAATGTTATCTTCAAAATAAAGAAATGAATTAAAAGAAAAATGGGTTTTTGATCCTACTGCACGTATTGGCTTTGTGGGAGCCTAGGCAGTTTGGATGCTCACCTTACTAGACCTGGATGGAGGTGGGTGGTCCTTGGACTTCCCACAGGGCAGGGAACCCTGATGGCTTTTTGGGCTGAAGAGGGAGGGGGACTTGATTGCTTGATTGGGAGAGGGGGAGGGAAATGGGAGGCGGCAGTGGGGAAGAGACAGAAATCTTTAATAAATAAAAAATAAAATAAAAAAAGAAAGAAAGAAATGAAAAAAGAAAGACACAAGTTATGAAAATACTAAAGGAAAATATAGGGGAGACACTCGAGAACACTACATTACAATGGATGGAGTGTTTTCAGTTTTTTGAATTGTTTCATTTAATAATTAAAAACAAATGACAAAACAAATAGAAACAAACAAAAATATGGCTGTTTGAATGTAGAAAGAACCTGCTTTGCAAAGAAAATAGTCTACTGAATAAGAAAAAAATTACAAAATAAGAAAAAATAGCAAATTGTATGATGTGGGAGTGTCATATATCAATCTGTTGATTTCATTGGTTAAAATAAAGAAACTGCTTGGCCGGCCCTAATAGGTTAAAACATAGGTGGGAGGAGTAAACAGAATAGTATGCTGGCAGGAAGAGGAAGTGGGGTCAGAAATCATGCAGCTCCACTCAGAGACACCAGGCTCCTCTCTCGTGGGCGGATGGGATAGCTCAGCTCTCTGAGGCACACTTGCGATGAAGCTCTGACCCAAGATGGACGTAGGCTAGAATCTCCCCGGTAAGCGCACCTTGGGGTGCTAACACAGAATATTAGAAATGGGTTAGACCAGGTGCAAGAGTTAGCCCACAAGAGGCTAAAGCTAGTGGGCCAAGCAGTGTTTAAATGAATACAGTTTGTGTGTTGTTAGAAAACTGATGAATGCGGGCTATGGTGAGCTGCCTCTGTGGATAAAGGAGCTACTTTTCAAGCCTGATGGTCTTTGTTTAAATTCTGGGACCCATATGCAGGAAGGAGAGAACTGGCTTCTACAATTTATTCTCAGAGGTTTATATACAAACATCATAGATGAGTAAATGAATAAATAATAACACATAAATGTATTAAAAATTTAAAAAATATTGGTCAATATAAATTAGCATATATTTTTGTAAAAAGTGAAACACAATATTCTGTATAGTACTATAAAGGACATTACATAAAAAATCAAGAATCATTAATAATATAGCAAGTTACAGTTGGCTAGGAACAAGAAGCTAAGATGTGTTATTGGGCACAAAGGTTACTATAGATAACAATGATGTATTATGTTTTTGGAAAGACTAGAAGAAATAAAAATTCTAGAATGAAGGATTTCGAAAGTTATTTTTTACCATAAAGAAATAGTGCTTAAGCAGACAGGCATTCTTAATCTACATTGAACTTTTACAAAAGACGTTAAGTATAGAAATATTGCACATGGTACCTCATTTAATATGTATGACTTTTATATTTTCATTTATCTATTAAAAAGGAAATTTAACTTCTAACATACAGAAACTAGTTTACTCCCCAAGGTAGGTTAATTGCTTTTCTCTTAAGAAGACAGAATGCACATCTTCAGATACACTCTAGGGGAACTTTCCAGAGCTCTCTAAGTGTCTATAATTCTCTACTTCTCTATGCACTAGCCTCTGAAATCCCAATGTGGTACACCAGGGGACATACTGCTTGCTATTATCATCAGATGTTTATTTTCTGAATGGCAGTAATTTTTAACACATGCAGGTCTTTGAACTAACCTGAAGATCAGCTATGGGCCTTCAAGTAAGCTGAAGGAAAACACTCAAAAAAATACCATTTATTAACTCCTCTCTGGCAAATTCTTTATGGGTCTTCTTACAGACGTCTGTTTTTTATATACGACACAACCTGTGAACTATGGGAGAGGGGTAATCTTGTCTGGTTTCCTGTAGTATGTATTCATTATAAGGAGGTAAGTGACTCTTTCAAAGGAAGAGGAGTAATACATGGTGAATTAAGAGCTTACTCTTTGCAGAAGTTCTGTCTTACCCTCTTCTTTTAGACAAGATTGAAACATTGATTGGGGGATAATGCTCTTCTACATTGTAAAGATTTGTCACTTGTATTAGTTTAATAAAACACTGATTGGACAGTAGCCAGGCAGAATGTGTAGGTGGGGAAACCAGAGTAAGAGATTCTGGTAAGAGAAAAGGCAGAGATAGAGACTTCATCCAGAGTGAGAGGAAGCAAGATGAGAATGCCCTACTGCAAAAAGGTACCAAGCCACATGGTTAAATATAGATAAGAATTATGCATTAATTTAAGTTATTAGAGGTTGTTAGTAATACGCCCAAACAATAGGCCTAACAGTTAATAATTAATAAAAAGCCTTTGTGTGTTTATTTGGGACTAATAAGCTTCCATCTACATTAGTGAGAAGTATAATTTCTGAAAGGAAATGGGCTATGTATACATACTACAAGTTATATGAAAACAGTTGTTTAAAAAAAGTTTTGAGGGCTAAAACAATTTAAAAACTAAGGGTTGTTTTTCTAAAACTGAGTCTAGGTATAGATGTCAAAATACTGCAGGAGACAATGATTCATATAATAAGTTATTCTCAGAGTATAAAATGTAATTTTGTTGATGTAGCTTTATTTTCATCACTATATGTTAAATTTACTTGGAGATTAAAAAAACAATCAAAATATACAAACCCAGAAGATAAAATAATCTTTCTGCACACAGATAAAGGATTAGAAATAAGCAAATATTCTCTCAACCACATTTTAACACCTATGTTATGAGCTCAGGCTCATTGCTGGATGGAAGCTTTAACTCTTGCATCTTGAGTGTTTTTCATGCTGCTTACAAAAACTGAGATTGCCATTAACTTCTTAGTTTTTAGTTTTTTTTCTACAAATAATGTAGGAAACAGTACTTTCTACTTTTCACAAACACTCACACGCACAAACACAGCCTTTGTAGATAATATAGCAAATGATAGAAGGTATCATATGACATAGGAGTGACAACTAAAATGTTTTCAGGGTATATGTATATAATTAAAGTGGACAAATGTTCATGTAAATAATCACAGGGAAATAACAGAGTGAATAGTCTTCCAAATACGTGAAGCCAAACAAGAAAGATTAAGTATTGTTAGACCATAAGAACACTGTGTCTATGAGAAAAACAAAGCTCATATACTGGGAACTTGGGCTCCAGAATTCTGTTTTTACTGTGGGGTGATGTTCAGAGAAAAGTAAAACTAAAAATTAGCAAAAGAGGAATGTATTACCTAAAATTATTGATTATAATAATGAAACTTTTAAAAAGAATGGTGACAAACATTGATATTCTTAGAGTAAAAACAAACAAAGATTCATGACAAGGCACAGAAAATCCCAGGGACCCAAATGCAGAAAGGGCAATTTGAAGTAATAGTTCTCAAGATTTAAGCTTACTCAGAACTAAAGCCCTGTATGCTATTTTCATAGTATGTCATAGTAATGACAATATCAGTAGTACTCACTAAGGCTTGCTTATTAACCATTTTCTTTTTTATAATTTTTATTGATTTTATTGAAGTATACATTTTTCTTTGCTCCCCTCCCTTACTTTCCTTCCTCTTCCCTCCCCTTCAACACTCTCACATGGTCCCCATGCTCCCAATTTAATCAAGAGAGCTTGTCTTTTTCTACTTCCCATGTAGACTTGATCCATGTATTTCACTCTTAGGGTTCTCATTGTTGTCTTGGTTCTCTGGGATTGTGAAACTACAGGCTGGTATCCTTTGTTTTATGTCTAAAAGCTACTTATGAGTGAGCACACATGGTATTTGTTTTTCTGGGTCTGAGTTACCTCACTCAGTATTATGTGTTCTAGCTCCATTCATTTGCCTGCAAATGTCAAGATGTTGTTATTTTTTTCTGCTGTGTAATACTCCATTGTGTATATATACCTCAATTTCCTTATCCATTATTTGGTCAAGGGGCATTTAAGTTGTTTCCAGGTTCTGGCTATGACAAACAATGCTGCTATGAACATAGTTGAGCACATGTCCTTGTGGTATGATTGAGTATTCTTTGTGTATATCCCCAAAAGAGATATTGATCCCCAAAATATACAAGGAACTCAAGAAATTGGTCACCAAAAGAACAAATAATTCAATAAAAAATGGAGTGTAGACCTAAACTGAGAATTCTCAACAGATAAATCTAAAATGATTGAAAGACATTTAAGGAAATGCTCAATATCCTTAGCCATCAGAGAAATTCAGATCAAAAGAACTCTGAGATTCCATTTTATGCCTGTAAGAATGGCCAAGATCAAAAACATTTATGGCAACTTATGCTGGAGAGGATGCATTGCCTTTGATACACTATTATACTTTCACAATAATATCCCAAGTAGGTCTTTATTTTGCAGATGGCTATACGGTGTTTAGGAGAGTTAGGTACTTTCTAGGTAGTCATTGGATGATCTCTTCTAAGAACCTGAGCTCTCTGGGTTTAAGTTAATGTTTTTTTTTCCATTATAAACTGCTTCTGAGGTTGAACACTTTTCTAACATACCTATAAGTTCAAAAAATCTATTATGTACAATATTTAGAAATATTGATTCAAGATAAAGCCTTAGTTGAACTAACCATAACTTCTTGGTTCTGGTTATATCCTTATCAATGTATGGAGATTTGCTACATTAATAGCATGACAATGTCTGTGTCAAGAAAAGTTAAAATGCAATTAAAGCTCATTACTCCATTCAGAACCTTTTAGTACTCAGAAGAAACATTTCACAGTTTTGGAGAACTCATTTACTTGATTTTTAATGAGAGCAACTATATAGTAACCAAGATTATATTTAAATTATAATTAAATTATAATTAAAATTAATATATATCTTAATTACACTCAGTTCACTGAAAATAAACAGAAGAAAAAATATTCATTATAGTTAAGATAAATTATTTTTGATCATTAGCTTGCAATGGGTGAAAATATTCAAAACAGAAATTGGAAATTATGTTATTCAAATATGTAGGAAATTTTTATCTCTTTTGCTTCAAAATTTAGATGGATGTAGCAATTTATCAAAGTCATTATGTCATTGACAAAGAACAGGATGTTTCTATAGTTTTTTTAGCAGAGCAGCCAGTAATGTTAGTTTTACAGAGCCCAAGAAAAGTGAACTGGCACATGGATAAATTAAAATGAACCATCTCACACATTTATTAAGCTTTCTGCATCTGGTTAACACACACATATAATTTATATAAATAATTTTTATTTTGGTAGAAAATGAATTAAGATTTTACAGATTCTAATTCCTTTAAGAATCTATTCTTAAAGTTTTTTAAAAAATAATTCTATGTGTATTGCTGCTTTGCCTACATGTATGTCTGGGTATCATGTGTGTCTCATGTTTGAAGTAGCTAGAAGAAGGTGTCAGATCCGCTGGTACTGGAATTACAGACAGTTGTCAACTGTCATGTAGGTGCTGACTCATTTGGAATAGAAAGCCAGTACTTACAACTGCTGAAACATCTCTCCTGCCCCTTATTTGTCTCTCTTTTTAAAAATTGTTTAAGGCCTCCTGTTGACTAACTGATAACATTGATGGAGAACAATACAGAAGTGCCATTGTTCATCCTGCTGGGACTCACCAATGACCCACACCTGCAACTTCCCCTCTTCATCATCTTCCTCCTCATCTATACCATCACCCTGGTGGGGAACCTGGGGATGTTTTTATTGATTCTCTTTGACTCTCGGCTTCACACCCCCATGTACATTTTTCTCAGTAACCTGTCTTTAGTGGACTTTTGTTACTCTTCAACGGTCACTCCAAAGGTCATAGCTGGATTCCTCTCAGGAGACAAGATCATGTCCTACAATGCTTGTGCCTCTCAGATTTTCTTTTTTGCAACCTTTGCCAATGTGGAGAACTACCTTTTGGTCTCAATGGCATATGATCGCTATGTGGCAGTATGTAAGCCCCTACACTATGCCACCACCATGACAACAAATGTTTGTTCATGTTTTGTCATTGGCTGTTTTATCTGCGGTTTCCTGAATGCTTCCATCTATACTGCGAATGTATTAACTCTCTCTTTCTGTGTGTACAATGTGGTCCATCATTTTTTCTGTGATATTCCAGCAGTCATGCTTGTATCTTGCTCTGATAGACATGTCAATGAACTAGTTCTTATTTATGTGGCCAGCTTCAATATCTTTTTTGCTCTTATACTTATCTTAATATCCTACACGTTCATTTTTACCAACATTCTAAAGATGAACTCTGTTGCAGCATATCGCAAAGCTCTCTCTACTTGTGCCTCCCATTTCACAGCGGTCTCCATTTTCTATGGGACAGTCATATTCATGTACTTGCAGCCCAGCTCCAGTCACTCCATGGACACTGACAAAATTGCATCTGTCTTTTACACCATGGTCATACCAATGTTGAACCCTCTAGTCTACAGCCTAAGGAATAAGGAGGTGAAGAATGCATTCACAAAGATTGTATTGAGGTCAAAATAATGCTGAAGCTTTAATTTTAACTTTTTGGGATACACACCATCTGGAATAATTTCTCCCTTCTTAACTCTATACTGAATCACATATCCCTGCTACATTGAATTCAGTAACTTGAAGTGTCATCTTTATCCCTGCAATGTGTGTTCCTGTCAAAAAGGTGATGTTTTGTTCAGAAGAGTGAAACCTGAATAAAATATGTGTGAAAAATTTAGGATAGATTGTGAAAAACCTAAATTATTACATTATCATAATTAATTTTTATGCAATATTTTCCTGTTACATCAATATAAATCTATGCATACAGTGCATAGAGCAAACAGTTAAAGGGAAGACTTATGCAAATGTATGTCAGAAAATTCCCACAATAAAATGTAACATGAATTTGTGTTATATGCCTACCTTTGTGTTCATTTAATTGTGCTAATTTCATAGAGATATCCTAATGAATATTGAAAACATTTAATGTTTAATGACTAGAATATGAGGTTATATTTAAAGAGTTCTACTTGAAACAAGCAGAGTTACTTTAAAAATGTCAGTTTTTTGTTCTTTGGACTGGAGAGGGAGGGGGAGAGGAGTGGGGGGAGGGGGAGAAGGGTGGGAGCGGGGAGGGAAATGGGAGGCTGGGAGGAGGAAGAAACTTTTTTTTCCTTTTCTCAATAAAAAAAAAATGTCAGTTTTTCTCATCATCTAACCCAAGGAGTACTGATCTGGATAAATTAGGAAGTTGTGGAAAAAGGAGTTACCTCCTTCTTTAAATTAGTTATTAAGTGATATTTATTCCCTTTCTTCCCCCATGCCCACTCATTTTCTCAGTTTCCAAGAATACAATAATTATAGTTTTTCCTCATCATTGTCAGGTATTTGAGCTCAAGTTGATTCATTCAGCTCTACCTCCGGACTGTTTATCATAGAACTGGTTCAACATAGGTCTTACCATCTTTCCTAATCTCATGAATTTAGAGCAAAAGCAATTAATCTGCAAAGCTTGGGGGATTACTCAGTGGATAAAGAGCTTGCTGTACAAATATGAGTTTTGATCCCTAGCATTTATCTGAAATCTGATAAGTATGCCCAGTATCTGGAATCCTGGGATATGATTAACATAACTACTACTTATAATTTTAGGGAGAATCCGTATTCTGCTACTGAGTAAGAGTTCAAAAGAAATAAAATGAGTTTGGACCCAACAACAAATCATGGCGTTACACAATCCTTCCAGTGGTTATCATAATACTCAGGGAACAGAAAGAAAATATAAATCTTCTCAGCTAAAGGTACAATAAAGAAAATATAATACTCAAATGTTTTATATATAATAATGATTCATACAAATATTCAATTATTTATAACAACATTAAATGTGACTTGAAATCAATGAGACTTAATCAGGGATGGGGAGAATATGGAACAGAAGATGGTTAGGTAAATGAAGGGTGTGTGAAACCACCAGGTAGAAACCTACTTCTTTTTGTTTCAATTTTTTTCTTTTTTGAGATTATAATATAATTAGATTATTTATTACTCCTCTTTTCTACGTCCAGACTTTGACATATACCCCTCTCTATTGTCTTGCAAATCCATAGCTCATTTGTTATTGCATGCATACATGAATATATTCCTAAATATACCAGTTCAGTTCATTTAATGTTACTTGTATGTATGTTTTCATGGCTTGGTACTGGATGTCAAATTGAGAAGCTGTTCACTAGGTAAAACTACTTTTATGATCCCACTTTTTCTCAGGTGCCTATAGTTCTTTGAGTAGGCTTGAGGCATTATGGGTTTTTCTATGTCCAATTTGGCATGTTATTGGTGTTATAGTTTTTCAGTTCACGTTTGACCAGTCATGTAGGTGATGCTTCATGGATGTAGGTTTTGATGTTACTAGGACACAGAATCTCATGGCCCCTGATTCTGTATCTTTTTTTTTTTTTTTGATTTTCGAGACAGGGTTTCTCCATAGCTTTTTGGTTCCTGTCCTGGAACTAGCTCTTGTAGACCAGGCTGGCCTCGAACTCACAGAGATCTGCCTGCCTCTGCCTCCCGAGTGCTGGGATTAGAGGCGTGTGCCACCATTGCCTGGCCTGATTCTGTATCTTACACTCATTCCACAGCCTCTTCAACAATGTTTCTGAGGCTTAAGGGCAGAGTGTTTTGTATATGTATATACTGGGACAGGGTTTCAAAACTGTGCATTTTCATTGGTTATGGTTCTTGGTCTTTATGGGAGGAGACTGAAAGGGAATAGTAGGATTCAAGTGAAATCATATGGAAAATAGCAATGAAGATAGGATGAAGATAGAGAGACAGAAGAAAGAGAAAGGTGTATAAAATAACTATTAAGAAGTCTGAAAAAGTCATAAAGTCATAAGAAGCCATATTATTAATTATTTACTCAAGCAAATCCTACAATATATATATATATATATATACAAAAACAATTTTTTTCATATGTGTTGACAATGGTTCCTCCAACAGCCAAAGTCTACCTAACAGAAACATTAATAATAGGAATGAAAAGCCTTCTTTTGAGTTGTTGGACAAGAATATTCAAGAGACGCCCAAACCATACAATCTGCTGCTGTTACCCTTCATTGCCCCTCAGAGGTGGAAAGATAGTAACTGTTGCTGGTATTTATGCACTTCAGAAACAGAGACCATAAACCCCTGATCTGAAATGGAGCTGAACATCCCCCCAGACTAATTTTCATCATACCAGAAGGCACCATGAACATTTCAAAATGATGGAGACAACCAAGAATCCTATCTAGATATGATGTCTATAACCCACATAAAATACTAACATTGCATAGTAACCCCGAGGGTGCAATAGTGACAAGAATACCTTGGCGGTAACCAACAGTTTTCTAATTGCACTTGAGACCCTGTCAATAAGAAGGATACCATTCCTGGTTTTCAAATCCTAGATAACCACTTAGTACTAGTTAAATTATGGTTGTTGCAAGAAAACACTACAACTCTTAATTCACTAAACCAGCATAGTCCCTAACAACAATATATAAAAATTACCTGAGACCCACAGGTAAGTGTAGAAACCTACTTGTTTATAACCCAATGAAAACCTACAAGCAAAAAGAAGGATGCTTTAGAGGGTAGATATCCTGTGTTGCTAAATAGTGTGGCTCTTAAAAACTTGAATTACAAAATTCCCAGGACTGATTGTGATATATTGCCTTATGAATTTTTGGTCAGAGAGTTTGTGGAGGCCCTTAAAACAATACAGACTCTTGTTATTCCTCTTGGTTACTCAGTATAAATAGTGGATAAGACTTTATTGCTGAAGATAGTATTTTCATTTGTTGTAATATAAAAAAATTAGAATGAAACTGAGCATCACAGTTCTAGATGGTGCCAGAAGCCTTTAGTTGTCTTCTATAGCTGTGAACACAATGAACAACAATACCCACCTACCGGGCAAGATACATTGGTGCAAACATAGATTGGCTATGGGGTTAACTTAAAGTCCTCTGGATTTGAAGCCTATTCTATAAAATGGAATTCATGTATGACACTACCAGTACAATAGAAAAAGAAAAAAATTACTGAGGAGGTCTTGGAGGTCAATAGACTGCTAATGTTTTGCTAAACTGATATGGTGACAAATCACTTTCTAAATTTTTCTTTTTAAAACAGTAGAAAAACACTATACCTCAGTCTTAACCTTAGAAAAATGCTATTCACTGCCTTAATCACGTAAATTTCTACTCACTGCCTTACTCACGTAAATTGCTATGAATGATGCTGAATAAGGAGACTTATGATTGCTAAAGTTGCTAAGAATAAATGACATTGAGTTTTCATCTCTAAAAAGGGCATTTATTTCACTCACTCAAAGGCTCAGAGAACATCCCAGAGAAAGAGGCAGAATGTCTGTGAGTACCAGAAAACAGAGAGATCTGGAAAGTGTCTTCAGAATGGCATAACCATTGCAATTGTGAACTTACAATAGTTGTGGCTTCCTGAACTTTCTTGCACTGAACTGGCTCTTTCAATGTCTGTATGGCTAGAGGAAGGTCTCATAGAACTCTACACTTCCCTCAACTCTTGGCTGTTGCTGGATTCTGGGAGATAGACCATCATATTCTTCAGTTGTGTACCCAATGGTGAGTCCTGAAAGCACCAATGGATAGTTCCAAACTTAAGGCTACACACATAGTCTCTGGTTAAACTCAATGAATCCTCAAATTCATGAATGTGAAAAGGAAACTTTTGGGAATCAGAAAGTGAAGGAAGACAAGTTAGAATGTGGTGAGAGTAATAAGAATGCATAATATACAATAATTATTTTTTCAAAGAATAGATTTTTTTAATGAAACATAAAACAGAGAAAAGAAAGGTCTCATGTTTTTTAATTAATTTACACAATTTCATTTATCAGTTAAAAACCTTAATTTAAAAAATATAACAACATTTTTGGTCCCTGCAGGCAGGTTAATTGTCTCTTCCTTAGAAAATCTGGATAAGAATTTTTCAAGTAATCTCATGGGGAAATCTCCAGAGTTCACCATATCTGTGTAAGTCTCTTAAGTTCCCCTCACTCTGGCCTCTAAATCCCAGCATGACTCCAAATCTCATTGTTTAGAAAAGACATCCTACAGGGAATGACTCACTGGACAACCCTAACCCTTGTGAATTAAAAAAATGCCTTCTACTTACCTGAAGTCTTGCTGTGAACTTTTAGCCTGCATCAAAGAAATTTCTAAATATAAAAGTTACATTGATGGGCTTTTCTACTGTCAGTGTATAGTGATTATGCAAAATAATGAGTTTCATGAAGACATTTTCTAAATGGATATAATGTACATTGCTCATACTCACTGCTAAGTGAGTGATATTTGAATTACAACATCTTTGTAAATAGCTACCTACTCCATATTACTTGCCAAAATACTGCATGATATAAGAGAAGAAATTGTATCATACCCATTTTACCAATAAGGAGCAGGTAAGTGATTCTTCCCAGAGCAACAAAATTGAAAGAATTCGTGTTGATTTGAAACTTGATCCATGCTTGTGTTCTTCTGCCAATTTTTTTTTTGTATTGGAGAAGTTGGAATACCTATAATAGAATTGTGGACATATTAAGTAGCTAATCTTATGACTTTAAAATTATTCTGTATTGTATGTTGTTTTGGTTTCCTAAGAATGCTTTGCTTTTATAGTATGTTTTCACTTAAATGGGAAACATACTTGAAATTCATACAACTAAAAGCTGCCTGCATCTGATATAAGTTATATGAAAATGAGATGTTCAAGACTATTTTTTAAAAAACATTGAGATGAGAGTAGGACACAAATGTCTTAATGTATATCATGGAGACTTTATTGGTTTATTTTATAAATTGTAGTTCTTTCTACCACTAAATACAGGCAGGCTGAACATGGTTTTATGCTCTATATAACCTTTCATCTCATTGAGAGTTAAAACAGATAAAAATGAGAAAGGTAGAATGAAACTTTGCCAAGCTGTAAAAATTATAAACTAATAATCCTCAAGCTTAATTTCAAAGTTATTTTAATCTCATGCTTACTTTTGGAAAGTTGTTTAACATTTTGAACCTGGATCCTATCCTATAGTTCCTGTGTAACTTCTGAAATCCTAAGTTTCCTTGCCAATGTATATAGTAATACCTAACACACACACACACACACACACACACACACACACGGGGGGAGATTTATACACAACTCCTTCACTAATGTTTGTAGCAAATGCTAATTGTCATCATTTGTGTTAAAATTGGGTATCATGATATCTTCAAGGAGAGGCTAGTAGATGAACTTGTTAAAGATTGTTGATAAATATAGTGGTAAATAATAGTAGTCAATTTGGATAGTAGTCAATTTGGGGTAGACATCCTACTAGGGTTTTCAAAACAGAAAGAATATTTGAAATAATATTTTTGCTGTTGAAGTACAATTTCAAATAATTGTTTTTAAAACTATGGAGCTTTGAAATAAATAGATCTGTGGTAAATACAATTTACCATTGATCTGTAATTTAGCCTATTTTATACCACTAATAAAATAAAGAATGAATTTTAAGAGGTAATGGCTCTTACTGTCTTTATTCTGTGGATGGAAAATGATGTTCACAGAAATGGGGCTACAGTGACTCCAACATAGAAAGTAATTGCTCAAATATTTGTCTTTTTCAGTAGTGTCTCTGCCAAACCACTTGATTCATTCACTCAGAAAAACTGTATTTTCAGGTTGATCTCATTCCCATAACTCCAACTATCCCTCCAAAACTACTGTTCACAAGAGTTAAACAACTCAATAAATTCATAAGTTTATGATGTAACTATGAATTCTCAACACATAAAGATATTGGTGATGGTGAAAATCTGTCTGAGATGGTGAAGATTAGCCATCATTATCTCCTTGTTTGTTTGACTTTGTTATGTGATAATATTTTATCTATCTCAATCTAGTCTAATTAAGAAATTTAAATTCATTAAAAACACTTCTGCTTTTAAGAGAAGGATCATTTGTAGTTTTTCTTTGTATTTGCAATGAAAGGAAACTGTATGGTGAAAATATGAAACTACCACTTGGTCAGTCACTTTATTAATTCACTATGAAAATGTAAATACTGACTTCCATGAATGGTGACAAAAGAGTAATTATAAATTCAGGTGGTTGGATGTGATTTAAATTCATTTCAAACTGAGAATTAAGAGACACAGAATCATTTAATGGTTGGCATGAGTCCAAAGAAAACAGTGCCAATTAATAGTTTAGTAACTAGAATAAGTTGCTTAACCTCCTGTACCTTATAACTTACATAAAAGTGACAATCAAGCAAATACATATATTCTTAAGAAGAGGCAGTAAACATAACTTCAAATATGTTCAAACAGTTCTTAGGTGAACTATATGGGAGTATCATCTGTTCTGAGATCAAGAGAGATTACTTGGCAAAAGATTCAGCCAAACAAGTAATTTCTATTAAATTATTAAATTGTCAACATCTCAATTTATAAAGTTTAAAAATTCTGTACATTATCTATTAGGATTCTTCATTTTGTAGAATAAATAGCACTATATAATTAGTGCATTCAACATGATTCTGAAGTCTGGGCTTTCTCTGAAGAAGTTTAAGGCACAAATCATACCTCACTAGACATAATTTACACTTTTCATATCATTTTCTTTTATTGTTCTTTCCCTCTAGTTCTTATGCCACAGAGAACTCAGTGATCTCAAATGAGCTGGATGGAGAACAGGACAGAAGTGTCATACTTCTTCCTGTTAGGACTCACTAATGCCCCAGATCTGCAGCTTCCCCTTTTCATCACCTTCCTGCTCATCTACACCATCACCGTGATGGGCAACCTGGGGATGATCCTGCTGATTGTCCTGGACTCTCAGCTTCACACTCCCATGTACTTTTTTCTAGGTAACCTGTCTCTGGTGGATTTTTGTTATTCTTCAGCTGTTACTCCAACAGTGATGTCTGGACTTCTTAGAGGGAGGAAGGTCATGTCCTACAATGACTGTGCTACACAGATGTTCTGTTTCACTGCCTTTGCCAGCGTGGAAAACTACTTGCTAGCCTCAATGGCATTTGATCGTTATGCAGCAGTGTCTAAGCCTCTACACTATTCCACCACCATGACTCCAAGTGTGTGTGCATGGCTGGTCATAGGCTGCTATATCCTAGGTTTCCTAAATGCTTCCATCTACACTGGAGACGCATTCAGTCTCTCTTTCTGTGAATCCAATGTGGTCCATCATTTTTTTTTGTGATATTCCTGCAGTTATGGTTCTTTCTTGCTCAGATAGACATATTAACGAGCTGCTTCTTGTTTATGTAGTGAGCTTCAATATCTTTTTTGCTATCATAGTCATCTGGATATCTTACATATTCATTTTTATCACCATCCTACGAATGCACACAGCTGCAGGACATCGCAAGGCTGTATCTACCTGTGCTTCTCATTTTACTGCAGTCTCTATCTTCTATGGGACAGTCATCTTCATGTATTTACAGCCCAGCTCCAGTCATTCCATGGACACAGACAAAATTGCATCTGTGTTCTACACTATGGTTATCCCAATGCTAAACCCTGTGGTCTACAGTCTAAGAAACAAAGAGGTCAAGAATGCATTATTAAAGCTAAAGAACACATTCATATTTTGGAAAGAAACTAATCTTTAGGAAGATTTCATTTCTACACTATTTGGAATGCCAACCATGGATTTATTCCTCTCTGATCTTCTTTATCTATTGAGTTACATTTGTGGTCCATTTTGAAGTTCTAAGGTGATTGTTTTGGTATATGAAATGATTGATTTCTGCTAAAAAAGGACACTATATACCTAGAAAGACATAACTGCAATACAATATCTAATGTGTCTGGAGGTCAAGATCCCAAAACCCACATCCACACTGATATATTCACTCATCTTGCTGGTATATTTGTCACATGTCAATGAAAATGTAAGACAAATACTTAAAAAAGTCCATGAAATAAATTTATACAGGTCTCCCATGATACAGACACACAGGGATATGCTGATTTTATGGGGTTAAATATAATATGGTTACTGTAGAAGTTATTTCATGTGTTAATTTGAATACATTACTGGATGCCCAAATAGACAGCATGCTGTTTTTCTGTGAGGGTGGCCTCTCAAATGTCTAATATTGATAAAGTAAATTTTTAAAAATATATAATTTAGATAAGTGGCCATGGTCTAATCCATTGATGTGTCAACAGAATAGAAATAAATTTCTAATTAAGTAAATGTGATAAATTATTAAAATAAAATTCTCATTTTGATGGTATGTATCATTGATAAGATACATAAGTATAGTATGTCATATAAATGGCTAATTTCTGTTTGACTGTGTCATTTCATACAACAAATGCATTCATGCTTTAATTTTGGAACAATAATTTATAAGAATATGTTGGAGAATGAAAACATTTAAACATACAAGAATATTACTAGCCGGGCGATGGTGGCGCACGCCTTTAGTCCCAGCACTCGGGAGGCAGAGACAGGCGGATCTCTGTGAGTTCGAGACCAGCCTGGTCTACAGAGCTAGTTCCAGGACAGGCTCCAAAGCCACAGAGAAACCCTGTCTCGAAAAACCAAAAAAAAAAAAAAAGAATATTACTATAAACATTCAAGTTTAGATCAGCAATGATTACATGGAATTCTTGACACTGTCAACCTTATGAGTTTCATAATAGCTTCTCAGTGAATATGTGTTAAGTGGTTGAATAAAACAAGCAAACATTGGAATAAATTGTACACATATGCTGAAGCTTTGAATCATCAGCTATGATAGTTAATTGGGCATAATTTCACTTTCTAGATCAATATACTATGCATTAAGAGACCACACACACACATGCACATGTATGTGTGTGTGTGTTCTACTTCACTGAAACATTTTTATTCAGTAGACTTATAATTATCATTCTTTACATTTAAGCAAAGTGATTTCCTGGAATTCTTTTAATTCATTAGACCATTTTGAACCCTGTAATTTTTCTAGCAATGTATCATAAATAGCAAGACATACTTTGAACAAGAACCACTTCCAATGCATAAAATTATTAGATATGAATTTTTAAAACATTTATATTTGTTTATATATTGCCAAATATTTTTATATATAAACCATACAATTAATTATGATTGTTCAAAGTTTTTAGTAGAATATATATACTACAATGTTTGTCAAAGTAAATAGAGTACCATCAATATAATAGTATTAAGATAATGAGGGATGTAAAGGTAGCTCATCAGTTAAAGAGTGTGCACTGTTCTTGCAGAGGACATGAGTTTGGTTACTGCCACCAATATTGGGTAGCTCAAAGCCTCCTGTAACTTTACCTTCAAAGGATCTGTTGGTCTCTTCTGGCCTTCATAGGTATCTGCTCACATGCGATTAAAATATAATGTTCATAGTTTTATTTTTAATGTTCAAGTAGTTCATTAGTATATAAAAATCAACCTACAAGATTTTGTATCCATGTGTGATTTGTTGTTCCATTCATAAAGTAATAGTTCTCAAAATTCCAGGATGTTATAGATATTCCAGTTAGTGCTGGGTATACACTGTAAATTGTGAATCTCTGTAGTAACCTCTATTTTATGCAAAAAGCAGCATATTTTGATGATGAGTAAGATACAGTTACCTTTGGGTATAAGGATAAGTGTTTAGAACAGAGTTGGAAGCTACATTGATTTAGACAATCAGAAGTAGTAAGTTCTCCTGTGGTTCTATGATCTCTCCAACCATAGGTTCCTGACTGACTTTACAGTATCAGTTGTAAGTTTCCTCCTCTTGAGTAGACCTTAAGTCTATTGAGACCCTGTTGGTTGCTCCCAAAATACTTGTGCCAGTATTACAAAAGTACATATGTCTTTCAATTTGGTCTTCCTAGGCTGCTTACATAGTACCTTCGATACTATAAAAGCTTGTCCTTAGGGAGCAGGCTTCCAGGTCACCACCAGCTTTATTTCTCCAAGTTCTGTATCTGAAGTATATGGTGCCTTCATCAATAAGGTCTTATTTTCACATTCTAGGAAATAACAATAGCTTATATTGTTTGAGAGAATCTCTTGGAATCCCTAATTGAGAGCTGAAAGGGAGATTTTCCATGTCCAGCCCTGAGGTTTTGTTAGCTAGCCCATTCTGGAGGCATCATTATCACCCCATGTAGGCTAAGTTCACTTAAACTACTTCCCCCTCCCCCCCCCCTCTCTCTCACACACACACACATACAATCACAAACACACACAGAGACACACCAAGAGCTATGTGACTTCTTTGAGGAATATTCTTTTTACTTCTTTACTCAGAAAATTCTTTTTTCCCAATAGATCAGCCCCAATGTCTCAGGAGCTCACCAAGGCCAGAAGGACTGTGGCTGAAAAAGCATGGGATAAAACCGGACTCTCTGAACGTGGCGAACAATGAGGGCAGATGAGAAGCCAAGGACAATGGCACGGGGTTTTGATCCTACTTCATGTTCTGGCTTTGTGGGAGCCTATCCAGTTTGGATGTTCACCTTCCTAGACATGGACGGAAGGGGGAGGACCTTGGACTTTCCATAGGGCAGGGAACCCTTATTGCTCTTTGGATGGGGGAGGGAGGGGGAGAGGAGTGGGAGGAGGGGGAGAAGGGTGAGAGGAGGGGGAGGGAAATGGGAGGCTGGAAATTTTTTTTCCTTTTCTCAATAAAAAAAGAAAAGAAATGTTAAAAGATAAAGTAAAAAAATACTAATTAATATAACACAACTTAAAGGAAAAAAAGAAAATTCTTTTTTCTTTTTTAATGTTTTTAATTGATTTTATTGAGCTATACGTTTTTATCTGTTCTCATCCCTTCCTCTCTCTTCTCCTTCAACCCTCTTCCATGGTCCCCATGCTTCCAATTTACTCAGGTGATCTTTCTATACTTCCCATGTAGATTAGATCTATATATGTCTCTCTTAGTGTCCTCATTGTTGTAAAGTTTGTCTGGAATTGTTATTTGTAGGCAGGTTATCTTTAAATTATGTTTAAAAACCATTTATGAGTGAATACATATGATAATTGTATTTCTGGGTCTGGGTTACCTCACTCATTATGTTCTCTAGCTCCATCCATTTGCGTGCAAATTTAAAGATGTCATTATTTTTTTTCTGCTATGTAGTACTTCATTGTGTAAATTCCACACTTTCCTTATCCATTCTTCAGTCAAGGAGCATTTAGGTTGTTTCCAGGTTCTGGCTATAACAAACAATGTTGCTATGAACATAGTTGAGCACATGTCCTTGTGGTACAATTGAACGTCCTTTGAATATATACCCAAAAGAGATATTGCTGGGTCTTGGGGAAGGTTGTTTACTAGTTTTCTGAGAAATAATCATATTGATATCCAAAGGGGATATACCAGCTTTTACTCCCACCAGAAATGCAGGACTGTTCCCTTTACCCCACAACCTCACCAGCATAAGTTTTCATCAGTCTTTTTGATCTTGGCCATTCTTATAGGTGTAAGGTGGAATCTCAGAGTTGTTTTGATTTGCATTTCTCTGATGACTAAGGATGACACACAGCATAAGAATGATACTTATTGAATCATTTAATGCACTACTTATATTATTAAAACCCATACTAATTCTGGTTTCTGAAGTTACCCTTCTCTCTGTAAGAGCATTTTTGTTGTTGTTGTTTATTTGTTTTCCTAGGGAAAAAGGAAGCATTACTTCAAAAATGTGTGTTTAAATGATTTTTTTCCAAAAAACCATTAGCAATAGTTCCTTTTAATCATTTTATTTGTACTTTTTATGTCATTAGGGTACTTAGTCTCCATTGAACCTGTATTGATTTAGATTTAGAATCACTATGGATATAAACCTTCAGTTTATCTATGAATTTATATATAGAAAGTATCATTTGAAAGAGAAAGATCACTCTGACTGTGGGTACCATCCAATGAACTATTATTTTAGCATAAGTGAAGAGTAGATTTTGGGTGGGTCCCAGAATTTGCCTCCTCCCCATTTCCCATTTCCCTTCCCCTCTCCCCCTCTCCCCCACTCCATTCCCCCTCCAGATTCCCTGCCCTGCGGGAAGTCCAAGGTCCTCCCACTTCTATCCACGACCAGGAAGGTGAGCATCCTTTATCAAACTTTCAAGGCTAAGGAATCACTGTGGAAGAAGAGACATAAAATTTGTAAAATTCAGAGCAACCTCTGCAGGAGCAGGCCTGAACCAAAAATCTCTGCCAGAGCAGGCCTGAGGCAGCAATCCCCACAGGAGCAGGTACAGGGGGAGTGAACCATTAAGGGAGCAGGCCCAAGCCAAAGACCTCTGCAGGTTCAGGACTGAGGCAGGGACCTCTGAGGGAGCAGGCCTGAGCCTGAACCAGCAGCCTTCACTGGAGCAGGCCTGAGGCATCAACCCCCATAGGAGCAGGTACAAGGGGTGACCGCTGAGGGAGCAGGTCCCAGCCAGAGACGTCTGTAGGTTCAGGCATGAGTCAGAAACCTCTGAAGGAGCAGGCCCAGGCATCTACAGAAGCAGGCCTGAGCCAGTGACCTCCACCAAAAGCAAGCCTCAACCAGTGATACCCACCAGAACAGGCCTGGTGCAGCGACATCCACAGGAGCAGATACAAGGGAGCCACTGCTGAGGGAGATGTCCCAAGACAGAGGCTTCTATGGGACTGGGTGGGAATAAGCAATCTCTGAGATAGCAGGCCTGAGCTAGTGATCTCTACTAGAGCAGGCCCAAACCAGTGACCTCCACCAAAGCAGGCCTGAGCTAGTGACCCATGCAGAGCAAACCCAAGGGAGTGACCTCAGTGGAAGCGGCCCCAAGCAAGCAAGCTCCATGAATACCCCTGATATTGCACAGCAACCCCATGGAGTGCTGAGTGACCTCCAGGAACACCAAGTGACCTCCATGATTATTGAAACAATGGCTCTGGCTGCAACATAAGGAGCAACCATCTGAGCCTTGGATCCACTGGCACCTGAAAGATTGATCGCTAGAGTCACAGAGAGCCCCAACTACACCAATCAGAGGAAGAGATGGTTAGACATGGTTAGAATACACTCAGCCCCACAAAGAACAACATGACACCAATAAAAACTAGTGGCCCTACAACACCAAGACTTGAGCAACCAAACATATATGAAGCAGAAGAAAATAACCCAAAAAAATTACTTTAGGAGAATGTTTGAGGCCCTTAAAGAGAAAATGAAAAATTCTCTCAAAGAAATGGATGTTACAGGGAAAGGGCCCACTGTCCTGGCTGCCAGGCTATCTTACACCCGAAATAACCATACAGAAATTCTATTAATTAAATTACTGCTTGGCCCATTATCTCTAGCCTTTTATTGGCTAACTCTCACATCTTGATTTATCCCATTTCAATTAACCTTTATGTCACCACGAGGTCATGGCTTACGGGAAAAGAGCATGTCTGACCTGGTGTCTCCATGGCAGCTCTCTGACTCTTATTTCCTCCCAGAATTCAGTTCTGTCTTCTATCTAAGTTCAGGCAAAGCAGTTTCTTTATTGATTAACCAATGAAACCAACAATAAACAGAAGGACCTCCTACCTACACCATTTCCCCTTTTCTGTTTAAACAAAAAGGAAGGCTTTAACTTTAACATAGTAATATTACATATAACAAAACAGTTATCAAGCAAGAATTACAGTTACAATATTTATATCTATTTTATCTTTTATCATAACAAAGGAAAACTATAACTATCTATTCTTCAACTCGAATCAAAGATAGGATATAATATTACCTATGTAAACTGGAAGTAAGCAACTTCCAAAACTCTAGAAATGACAGAGACATCTTGCTGCCTGTACAGTCACTCAAAGTTCTTCTGTACTGCTGGGGCATCCATCTTCAGCCTACAGGTCCATAGTATCCAGCAGACATTTCCATGAAGCAGGAAATTTTAAAGACAGTTCAGTCACTTTCTTTTGTGTCCTGCAGAATGTCTCACAGACTTTTTTTATAAAACAGGAACCCTGAAGTACCATCTCATCTTTAGACAAGTTCAGCAGTCATCTCTTTATGGGTTCTTCATGTCCATTTTATGCATCAGTCCAAGCAAGAGAAGTTTTTTGCCCAAATGGCTAACCAACTCCATAAGGAGCCTCTTTGATGACCATCTTCCTCTTGAAGTAGATTGGTGCTGCCAGGAGCAGACATGTCTCATTGTCATGAGAAGTTCTAAGTTATTAAAGCGTTTTAAATGCCATATTCTTTGAAAGATATAAAGAATTCCTATCTAACTAAAATATATCTTAGTACATCTAGAAAATCTAACATGACTACAAACTTAACTATTATCGATGATTATCATTAAAAACCTATATTTTCTAATTTTACATTACATTTTAATGAACTACACAATCACAATACTTTAATCAAATTTGAAATACATACATATATAACAAAATTGACCTTAAGTTTGTATCAATAAATCAAGATTTATACCAATGAAAATTATTCATATCTATATCATAGCCCCCTTTAAATGTAAAAGAATATTTATAAACAATATTTGGGAATATGGGCATAGTTTTTCTCTCCAAACTGCTTCGTGCTGTATGGGAGCGCTGTTAATCAGGTGTTTCATGGTGTGTCCTGTATGCTAGGTTCGTCTCAATCAGCAGTTGAGTGAAGTAATTTTTTAAGGGTGTTTACAACAACCTTTCAGGAGGGCATGGTCTGTCATACCATATTGGTCTAGAAGCAATCCACAGGGTCTCATCCTCTGAAAACAAAAGAAGAACCTGTTTTCCAAAGCATCATATCCTTAGACCCAAATTCTGAAACCATTATACATTTATAATAATGTACATGGTGGTTTAGCCTAGCAGCTAATACAATGAAATGTCTCTGCACTTAGCTCCTTCACAGTCAAAAAATTAAACACAATAATATACAGAATCCAGACTCTCTGTGAATTTTTCATTTTTGCTTGGCTTATTTTTCTTTACTTCTTTTAATCTATGACTATCTGTACACTGCCTAAGACTTTGTCCCCCCCTTTTTTTAAAGCATTAGCTTTATTTTATCACTCTCTATACTCTTTTTCTTCTCTCTCCTAAGCTTATGTGTACCCATCCAACACTGCGACCCATTTAGAGGTATCAAGGGAGGAAAGTATTTTCTGAGAAAGGAGAATTATTGGGGAAAGGAATGGCACCAGCATGCAGTGGTGGAAGGAGGTGGAGTAATGGACTGACAGAAGTGGGCCAACCAGAAAAAAGGTGTAAAATGCTATAATGAAAAGTCTATTACTTTGCACACTTATTTAATACACAGGGAAACTGTTTAGGATATATTATATAAGAGAAGAAACTCTTTTCAATAAAAATAAAGTAAAGCACCCATTAAAACTATTTCCTAAGATTTCTTGATATGTCATAGAATGTACCCAAAAGAAAGTAAAATATAAAGATTTGTTACTAATTTTAAGTTCAAAACAAATTAATAAGAGTAAAGCAAAATTATGTGTGCATATTAAAGTAACTAATGTGATTCGCATGAGTCATTTAATTGCTTCCTCCACATAATGAAGGGACAGAAGCTATAGACAGACTCCTGGGAGAAGTCTCTTGCACTTCATAGGTCTGTATAATTTTCTCCAGATCTGCATGTGGATATGAAACACAAATACAAATTCATACTGCAGTTTTGAAGGAATGAACTTCAGGCCATGCTTCAATAATCAATTGTTTTTTCAGTGATAATAGTTAACATCGGACCAGAGGATTAGATAGGAGCTTCAGAATTGGTGAGAGAAAATATTCAAAGAAAAACATTAGATTGATATAGTTTTAAATTGTAAACTCTGTCTTGAGATTTTTGCTGATATCTCTTATTCAGCCTTACAGCTAGACTTTACAAAATATGTGGCAGTGGCGACATTTTCATAATATTACCTATAAAGCAGAAATAAATTATGGTTAATTTAGACATTGATCTATGTTAGTGCTCATTCTTCTAATTTCTCTGCACAGAGAACTTGAAATCTTTTGAATACAACTAGGAAAGCATGTACTCATAATCATATATAAGCATCATTCCATTGCTGACTTTATATAAGACTAAATGTTTCTCCACAAGAAAATTATAAAGGGTGAATATACAGTAAGAAGTATAATTTATGTCAAAGCAGGGGCAGATGTATCCATCTGAGTTTTTGAAAAGGTGAAAATATGTTCATTAGTTTCCTAAAACTAAGTTCTAAGTGAGTATAGACATTTCACAATAGGCAATTTATTGATTGCTCTCATGTGATATGCAAAGTTAATATTTAAAAAACTGACATGAATGACACCGATGTTTTATATTTAGAGTATGTTTGTCTATTATATTTAGAATATGGTTCTATGTCACAGGAGGCAATAAAATAACCTCAAAACATATAAATAACAATGAAAAGGAAAAAGTCCTTGTTTAAGTGACAAAATACACTTGAATGAATGAACAGAGACACGTTTTAGTGTTTTTTTCTGAATTCATATCATTGAGAGGGGATAATAAGTGCAGTCTAACTATTTAAATTGGTTGTTGACAGGTGACAAATGTCAAGTATTAAACTTAATTGAGTTCAGAGGTGAACTGGAAGATATATTTATTTGTTGTTCATTAATTAAAATATATACAAAACATTTTTTATTTTTATTTAAATTTTATGCAATATATGTTGATAATGTTTTTCCCTCCTTAATTATTCCTATATCATCTCTACTCAACCAACTTTATCTCTCTCTCTCTCTTTCTCTCTCTCTCTATCTCTGTCTCTCCCTCTCCCTCACTCCTTCTCAAAAAAAAAATCTCACCAAAGGAAAACCAAACTAATCAAAATGCAATAGAAGAAATATTTGAGAAAAATCTCACAAAGACCCTGATGTTATTTGTGTATTGTCCAATTCCTCCTGTAAATGGTAGACTTCATTGGAGAAAAGTAACTTTTTCTTTTCCAGTGTGTGTCATTTACAGATTGTGTCTTGTTTAGAAGTTTAGGCCTGCATCTACTGTCCCATCTTCATTTTAGGGCCCCTTCTGGCTGTAACTTTTGAGTGCTGACATAGTCTCTGTGAGTTCACATGTATATCAGTCTTGTTATGTGTGGAAGATACTGTTTCCATACTGTTTCCTTAGAGCAACCCATCTCTTCTGGGTCTTTCAATCTTTCTACATTTTCCACATAGTTTCTTCAGCTCTATGAGGAGAGGTTTAATGGGAACTTCCTGTTTAGGAGAAGGTTCTCCAAAGTGTTTCACTCTGTGCACACTGATAAATACCATTTTTAAATGTATTACCTTTTAGATTTAATAGCATGTGACCATATATGTAGCAAACACATTAAATCGGCATTCAAAGTCAAGAGCTTGGTTGAGAATCTTTCCAAAAAAATATTAATACAATTAATGTTTATATCGTGTGTTTATATTTCTCAATTTCATGTTCATTATTTTAATATTCCTTTTCTTTCTCATTGCCACAGAACATCAAGTGGCTAGAATATGACAATGATGAAAAACAGGACAGAAGTAACACAGTTTATCCTCATGGGACTGACCAATGACCCAGGCCTGCAGCTTCCCCTCTTTATCACCTTCCTTCTCATCTACGTCATCACCCTGATTGGTAACCTGGGGATGATCCTGTTGATTTTCTTGGATTCTCGGCTTCACACCCCCATGTACTACTTCCTTGGTAACTTGTCCCTGGTTGATTTTGGTTACTCTTCAGCTGTCACTCCCAAAGTCATGTCTGGGCTCCTAATAGGAGACAAGATCATGTCTTACAATGACTGTGCTGCTCAGATGTTCTTTTTTGCAGCTTTTGCCACTGTGGAAAATTTCTTGTTGGCTTCAATGGCCTATGATCGCTATGCAGCAGTGTGTAAGCCCCTACACTATGCTTCCTCCATGAATACAAGTGTGTGTGTGTATCTGATCATGGCCTGCTATGTTCTTGGTTTCTTGAATGTCTCAGTCTACACTGGAGATACATTCAGTCTCTCCTTCTGTAAGTCTAATGTGGTTCATCATTTTTTCTGTGATATGCCAGCAGTCATGGCTCTCTCTTTCTCTGATAGACATGTAAATGAACTGGTTCTTATTTTTCTAGCTAGCTTCAATATATTTTTTGCTCTCATAATAATATTAGTATCCTATATTATAATTTTTATAACGATCTTAAAGATGCACTCAGGAGCAGGACATCATAAAGCTTTATCTACTTGTGCCTCCCACTTCACTGCAGTCTCTATTTTCTATGGGACAATAATATTCATGTATTTGCAGCCCAGCTCTAGACATACAATGGACACTGACAAAATTGTGTCTGTGTTCTACACCATGATCATCCCTATGTTGAACCCTCTAGTATACAGCCTGAGGAACAAAGAGGTCAAGAGAGCATTTATGAAAATAGTTCTGAAGGAAAAATAATCATTATGATTATAACATTATATGTTTTGTGGTATAGAGGATTTAAATTCATTTTATCAGATCTCATGTTTAATTGTATTTAATAATACTAGTTCAATATCTGACTTCTCATCATGCCCTTGCATATCATTTCAAGAATCATAAAACCTTATATTTAGAATTGTAATATATCAATACAAATATTTTATATATTTTTTGAGTTTGATGCTTCAAAAAGAGTCATTTTATTACTATTAATATATGCAATGATTTCTTTTTACTTTCTCTTTTTCATGTATTGTAATAGTTAATCTTTTTCGTCAATTTGACTGGAGTCTTAATTCTCATTGAAATATACTTCTAGGGATGTCCTCTAGGATGTTTCAATGTTTTCTGCATTTTATTGAGCAGCCATAAAAATAATGCAAATTTATTATAGCTTGAGAAAATTTATCATTAAAATTTCCTATCCCTGGAATTATCTTTATTTGAACATTCTTTATTCCTAACTTAATTTCTATATTGTTTTCTCTTTTCTGAAGTTAGTTTTGCCAATATACATACATCTGTAATGCATATATATGTTCAGGAATACACACATACACATGTACACACATGCACACATTATATAGTCAGAAATTGCATTTTTTTCTGTTCTCTAACATGGTGAATTTGTATTTTTTCTGTTATCTAACATGGTGCTGTGCAGGTTCTATTATACAAACATTTGTTGTTCTGGTCTCTACTCAAAATTACAAATTTCAGATAATTTGATAATTGATTTCACAGAACAAACCTAAATAAAGAATATATTTCCTCCATAACCTTCAGAGGACACAGACTTGTTATTAATCTTTCTGTTTTGTAAGAAAGACCCAATACAACAATTTATCAATATCTTTAAAGAACTATATTAACATGTCCCATACTTTTGTATTTCTAAAAAAATTCACTGAGATAGAACTTTTTAAAGTTTTTTGAACTTATTTTATTCAACCTGCCACTCTATGCCTTACTACCAAGTCTACTGAAGTTTTAACATCTACATCACTCTAAGTTCAGTTACCAAATGTCATGGTGTAGCAGGTCTGGGTAAAATTTTGTGAATGTGGAGAATTATTGAGTTCCCTGAGACATAATCACCCATGTGTAAAAGTTGATGTTGCAGCTAAACAGGACATTGTGGAAGCATTTCCAGGATAAATAAAAAATAGCTTCTTTTTCTATTCATTGGCAGGAATGAACAAAATCATTTACTATCAAGACAGCTGTGAACCAAGTACTAGAATGTGTGTTAACTGCTAGAATAATGAAACCATAGCTCACATAGTAGTTTTAATTTGACTCAACTGAGTAAGTTAAGCTTAGTAATTCATTGTTAAATTCCAAGAGCCATTATTTTCTGCAAAGACCAAGAGGATGAGATAAATAGTATGCAGTGAAGTTACATACCCAATCATCTTTTAAGATCTCAATGGTGGGATCAGCTTCTACAATCTTCTAGTAAATAGATTTTGCTATGTACCATATTCTAATTTCCCCTTAACTCTTCTCACTTTTTTCCACCTACCCTTCTATCCAGAGCCACATTCTTTCCCTCTCCAAGAAATAAAAAAGCAAACAAATGAATCAGAATTTGAAAAACCAAACAGAATATAAACAGTTAAATAAAGCAGAAGAAACATATATATAGATGCAAACACAGAAATCCCATAAAAACACAACCATAATATATATGCCAAGATCCTGTAAGGTTAAAAAATGTCCCAACACAACATTTTGAAACAAAGAAGCCATTGAATTCAGTTCACAATGGCCATTTACTACCGGACATAGAGCCTACTCTTAAGAGTGGTTTGGAAGCTCTTTCACTAAGGCTATTCACCAAGAGCGGGGAGTGCCTGCCTTCCAGGCAGGTCTCAAGGTTCCCAGTAAGGGAGCTTGGGCACCTACAGCTGGTGCTCCAGGATCTCCAGTGTTCTCCTGCACCCCGTGCTGCCTCCCACCTCCTTCTTCCTGTCCCTGGATCTGGGAGCTATCCAGGCGGCCCTGGTTAGGTGCTGACGAATTCCATCTGGACGGGTGAGTGTCTACTATCCAGGCGCCGTGTGCCTCAGAAGCTAGCACAAACCCCCCTCCCCCAGCTCCTTCTGCAGGGCTGCCTTTCTTAGGCAGGACCCAATCCCCCCGCACCCCACCCCCAACCCTGCCCTGTGGTTTGCTAGGACCAGTGCTCAGACCGGTTTTAAGCTCTTTCACTAAGGCTATCCACCCAGAATGGGGAGTGCCTGCCTTCCAGGCAGGTCTCAAGGTTCCCAGTAAGGGAGCTTGGGTGTTGAATGAGGAGCGGCCGGGCTGTGTCCCCTTCATCCGGCCGCCTGCATGGTTTAGCTTAAGCCCCGAAATAACAACACACAAACTGTATTCATTTAAACACTGCCTGGCCCATTATTGGCTAGCTCTTACATATCGACCTAACCCATTTCTGATAATCTGTGTAGCTCCCCAAGGTGTGCTTACCGGGGAGATTCTAGCCTGCGTCTCTCTGGAGTGCGGGCATCATGGCGACTCCTGACTCAGCTTCTCTTTCCCAGCATCCTCTTCTGTTTACTCCACCCACCTAAGGGTTGGCCTATCAATGGGCTCAGGCAGTTTCTTTATTTTAACCAATGAAATCAACAGATTGATATATGACACTCCCACATCACTTGGGCACCTACAGCTGGTGCTCCAGGGTTGCCATCTGAGTTGTGCTGAGGAGTTCCATCTGGACGGGTTGGTTCCTGTTTCTACACTGAAGAGATACACCCAGAGAGTGAGTCACAGCAAAGACTGGACCAAGACACCAGGCCTCTCCTGGCTCCATTTGAAGCAAGAGATGGGAAGGCGCCAATACAAGAATTCCTCCAACAACCTGAAAGGCAACATGACATCACCAGAACCCAGGGATCCCGAAATAAGAAGAATTGTACACCCTACTCCAGAAGAATTAGAAGAAATCGACTCAAAAATGAATTATATGAAAATAATAGAGGACCTTAAACAGGAGGTGAAAAACTGCCATAAACAATTAGAGATGACAAACAAAAAAGTAGAGGAAATGAATAAATCGCTCAAAGATACCCAAGAAAACCAAGAGAAGCAAGAAAAAGCAATCAAACAGATAAGGGAAGCGGTTCAAGACTTAAAGAATGAAATGGAAGTAATGAAGAAAACACAAACCGAGGGAAGGATGGAGATGGAAAACCTGGGTAAACGAACAGGAACCACAGAGACAAGTACTACCAACAGATTACAAGAGATAGAAGAAAGAATGTCAGACACTGAAGATACCATAGAGAAAATAAACACACTGATCAAAGAAAATAGCAAAACCAACAAATTCTCATCACAAAACATTCAGGAAATATGGGACACAATAAAAAGACCAAACCTAAGAATAATTGGGATAGAAGAAGGAGAGGAAGTACAGCTCAATGGTCCAGAAAATATATTTAATAAAATTATAGAAGAAAACTTTCCCAACCTAAAGAAAGATATTCCTTTGAAGGTTCAAGAAGCATACAGAACACCGAATAGACTGGACCAAAAAAAACATCTCCTCGCCATATAATAATCAAAACACAAAACATACAGAATAAAGAAAGAATATTAAGAGCTGCAAAGGAAAAAGGTCAAGTTACTTATAAAGGTAAACCTATCAGACTTACACCTGACTACTCTATGGAAACCATGAAAGCCAGAAGGTCCTGGATAGATGTACTGCAGAAGCTAAGAGAACATGGATGCAAGCCCAGACTACTATACCCAGCCAAGCTTTCGTTCACTATAAATGGAGAAAACAAAATTTTCCAGGATAAAAACAAATTTAAACAATACATAGCCACAAATCCAGCCTTACAGAAGGTAATAGAAGGAAAATCACAAACCAAGGAGTCCAACAATGACCACAATAACTCAAACATCTAGAAACCCTTCACCAGTGCAACCCAAAGAAGGCAAACACACAAACACTATGACGAAAAAACTGACTGGAGTTAACAACCACTGGTCATTATTATCCCTTAATGTCAATGGACTCAACTTACCTATAAAACGGCACAGGCTAAGAGACTGGATACGCAAACAGGATCCAACATTCTGCTGTTTACAAGAAACACACCTCAACCACAAAGACAGGCACCTACTTAGAGTAAAGGGATGGGAAAATGTTTATCAAGCAAATGGACCTAAGAAACAAGCAGGTGTGGCCATACTAATTTCTAACAAAGTTGACTTCAAACTTAAATCAATCAGAAGAGATGGAGAGAGACATTTTATAATCATAACAGGAACAATTCATCAGGATGAAGTCTCAATCCTGAATATCTATGCCCCTAATATAAAAGCACCCACATACGTAAAAGAAACATTACTAAAACTCAAGGCTGCCATCAAACTGCACACGCTAATAGTAGGAGATTTCAACACTCCTCTTTCACCAATGGACAGGTCAATCAGACAGAAACCTAACAGAGAAATTAGAGAATTAATGGAGGTAATGAATCAATTGGACTTAATAGACATCTATAGAATATTCCACCCAAATAGGAAAGAATACACCTTCTTCTCTGCAGCTCATGGAACCTTCTCGAAAATTGACCACATCCTCGGTAACAAAGCAAACTACCACAGTTACAAAAAAATATCCATAACCACCTGTGTATTATCAGATCACCATGGACTAAAGTTAGAATTCAACAACAATGATACCCCCAGAAAGCCTATAAACTCATGGAAACTGAACAGTCAACTATTGACCCACACCTGGATCAAAGAAGAAATAAAGAAATTAAAGTCTTCCTTGAATTCAATGAAAATAAAGAAACAACATACTCAAACTTATGGGACACTTTGAAAGCTGTCCTAAGGGGAAAGTTCATAGCCCTTAGTGCCCACTTAAAGAAAACAGAGAAAGCATACATTGGAGACTTAACAGCCCACCTGAAAGCTCTAGAAAAAAAAGAAGCAGACTCACCTAGGAGGAGTAGAAGACTGGAAATAGTCAAATTGAGGGCGGAAATCAACAAAATAGAAACACAGAAAACAATCCAAAGAATCAATGAAACAAAAAGCTGGTTCCTGGAAAAAATCAACAAAATTGATAAAGCCCTATCCAAACTAATCAAACGGCAGAGAGAGAATTTGCAAATTAATAAGATCAGAAACGAAAAGGGGGACATAACCACAGACGTAGAGGAAATTCAGAGAATCATTAGATCTTACTACAAAAGCCTGTATGCCACAAAACTGGAAAATGTAAAAGAAATGGACACTTTTTTAGATAAATACCATATACCAAAGTTAAATCAGGACCAGGTGAACAATCTAAATAGACCTGTCAGTCGTGAAGAATTAGAAGCTGTTATCAAAAACCTCCCTACCAAAAAAAGCCCAGGACCAGACGGTTTCAATGCGGAATTCTACCAGAATTTCCAAGAAGACCTAATACCTATACTCCTTAAGGTATTTCACAATATAGAAAGAGAAGAGTCATTGCCAAATTCCTTTTATGAAGCTACCGTCACTCTGATACCAAAACCACACAAAGACTCAACCAAGAAAGAGAATTACAGGCCAATCTCACTCATGAACATCGACGCAAAAATCCTCAACAAAATACTGGCAAACCGTATCCAAGAACACATTAGAAAAATTATCCATTTTGATCAAGTAGGCTTCATCCCAGAGATGCAAGGCTGGTTCAACATACGAAAATCTATCAATGTAATCCATCATATAAATAAACTGAAAGAAAAAAACCATATGATCATTTCATTAGATGCTGAAAAAGCTTTTGACAAAATTCAACATCCCTTTATGATAAAAGTCTTGGAGAGATTAGGGATACAAGGGTCATACCTAAATATAATAAAAGCTATTTACAGCAAACCGACAGCTAACATCAAACTAAACGGAGAGAAACTCAAAGCCATCCCACTTAAATCAGGAACACGACAAGGCTGTCCAATCTCTCCATACCTCTTCAATATAGTGCTTGAAGTTTTAGCAATAGCAATAAGACAACACAAGGGGATCAAGGGGATTCGAATTGGAAAGGAAGAAGTTAAACTTTTGTTATTTGCAGATGATATGATAGTGTACATAAGCGACCCCCAAAACTCCACCAAAGAACTCCTACAGCTGATAAACACCTTTAGTAATGTGGCTGGATACAAGATCAACTCCAAAAAATCAGTCGCCCTCCTATACACAAAGGATATGGAAGCAGAGAGGGAATTCAGAGAAGCATCACCTTTCACGATAGCCACAAACAGCATAAAATATCTCGGGGTAATGCTAACCAAAGAAGTGAAGGATCTATTTGACAAGAACTTTAAGGCATTGAAGAAAGAAATTGAAGAGGATACCAGAAAATGGAAGGATCTCCCTTGCTCGTGGATTGGGAGGATCAACATAGTAAAAATGGCAATCCTACCAAAGGCAATTTATAGATTCAATGCAATCCCCATCAAGATCCCATTAAAATTCTTCACTGATCTTGAAAGGACAATAATCAACTTTATATGGAATAACAAAAAACCCAGGATAGCCAAAACAATCTTATACAATAAAGGAACTTCTGGAGGCATTACCATCCCTGACTTTAAACTCTATTACAGAGCTACAGTAATGAAAACAGTGTGGTATTGGCATAAAAATAGAGAAGTCGACCAATGGAATCGTATAGAAGACCCAGATTTTAACCCACAAACCTATGAACACCTCATTTTCGATAAAGGTGCTAAAAGTATACAATGGAAGAAAGAAAGCATCTTCAACAAATGGTGCTGGCACAACTGGATGTCAACCTGTAGAAGAATGAAAATAGACCCATATCTATCACCATGCACAAAACTCAAGTCCAAATGGATCAAAGACCTCAATATCAATCTGAACACACTGAACCTGATAGAAGAGAAAGTGGGAAGTACCCTACAACAGATGGGCACAGGCGATCGCTTCCTAGGTATAACCCCAGCAGCACAGTCATTAAGGGCAACATTGAATAAATGGGACCTACTGAAACTGAGAAGCTTCTGTAAAGCAAAAGACACTGTCACTAAGACAAAAAGGGAACCCACTGACTGGGAGAAGATCTTCACCAACCCAGCAACAGACAAAGGTCTGGTCTCCAAAATATATAAAGAACTCAAGAAACTAGACTTTAAAATGCTAATTAACCCAATTAAAAAATGGGGCACTGATCTGAAGAGAGAATTCTCAACAGAAGAAGTTCAAATGGCCAAAAGGCACTTAAGGTCATGCTCAGCCTCCTTAGCGATCAGGGAAATGCAAATCAAAACAACATTGAGATATCACCTTACACCTGTCAGAATGGCTAAAATCAAAAACACAGATGATAACCTTTGCTGGAGAGGCTGTGGAGAAAGGGGTACCCTCATCCATTGCTGGTGGGAGTGCAGACTTGTGCAGCCACTTTGGAGAGCAGTGTGGCGGTTTCTCAGGAAAATTGGGATCAACATACCCATGGATCCAGCAATGCCACTCTTGGGAATATACCCACGAGATGCCCGATCATATGACAAGGACATTTGTTCAACTATGTTCATAGCAGCATTGTTTGTAATAGCCAGAACCTGGAAACAACCTAGATGCCCTTCAATGGAAGAATGGATGAAGAAAGTATGGAATATATATACATTAGAATACTACTCAGCGGTAAAAAACAATGACTTCGCGAAGTTTGCATGCAAATGGATGGAAATAGAAAACACTATCCTAAGCGAGGTAACCCAGACCCAAAAGGATGAACATGGGATGTACTCACTCATAATTGGTTTCTAGAACTAAATAAAGGTCAGTGAGTCTATGATTTGATATCCTAAATAGGCTGGATGGGAAGGTGAACCCAAAGAAAAGCATGTGGCTATCCTCTTGGTTGTGGGAGGTAGACCAGATTGCCGAGCAAAAGTTTGGGATCTTGGGGGTGTGGTGGGAGGGGGGGGTAAGGGGAGAAGGGGAGAGAAATGTGAGAAGGGGAGGGTGGGTGGAATTTGGGGAAACGGGATGATTGGGATAAAGGAATGTGGGTTGGGGGAGCAGAGAAGCACACATCTTAATTAAGGGAGCCATCTTAGGGTTGGCAAGAGACTTGGATCTAGAGGGGCTCCCAGGTGCCCAGGGCGATGTCCCCAGTTAGCTCCTGGGGCAGCTGTGGATAGGGAACCTGAAATGACTCTATCTCATAGCCATACTGATGAATATCTTGCATATCACCATAGAAACTTCATCTGGCGATGGATGGAGATAGAGACAGAGACCCACACTGGAGCACTGGACTGAGCTCCCAAAGTCCCAATGAGGAGCAGAAGGAGGGAGAATATGAGCAAAGAAGTCAGGACCACAAGGGGTGTGCCCACCCGTGGAGACAGTGGGGCTGATTCTTTGGGAGCTCACCAAGGCCAGCTGGACTCTGACTGAAATAGCTTGGGATAAAACCGGACTCTCTGAATTTGGCGGACAATGAGGGCTGCTGAGAAGCCGAGGACCATGGCACCGGGTTTTGATCCTACTTCATGCCCTGGCTTTGTGGGAGCCTACCCAGTTTGGATGTTCACCTTCCTGGACCAGGATTGAGGGGGGAGGACTTTGGACTTTCCTTAGGGCGGGGAACCCTGACTGCTCTTCAGGCTGGGGAGGGAGGGGGAGGAGTGGGGGGGAGGGGAGGAGAAGAGGGAGGAGTGGGAGGGAAATCGGAGGCGGGGAGGAGGCAGAAATTGCTTTTTTTTTTCTCCAATAAAAAAAAATATTCTTAATGAAAAAAAAAAGAGTGGTTTGTTTCCCTGGTGAGACTTCCTTTGATAAGGTTAATTTTTTATTTGCAAGTGGTTCTTTATTGGACATAGCTCCATCATTATGGAAAAAAGCTTGTGTATAATTATTTCAGCTCCAAGAATCCTTTTGATACAGAGTATTCCATACCCTGTGCAGGGTGCTATTGTTTTATGAGCTCACAAGTGTTAAGACCTCCTCTGTGTAGAAGGTCTTGTCTTCTTGATATCTTCTACCCTCTCTGTCTCTTAAACTGTTTCTACTTCGATTTCTGTGAAACTCCCTAACCCTGAGGACAGGGATTTGATGAAAACATCCTGGTTATGAAAGAGTGTTTTAAGGTCACTCATTGTCTGCATAGTGTCTGACTGTGGATCTCTGTGTTTGTTCTTATCTGCTGCAGGAGCAAATTCTCCGCAATGACTGATCTTAGTATAGCAGAATGTATTTGGAGTCAATCATTTTATTGCCACGTTTCTTAGCAGAACTATAAATTTTAGCTCTCTGGCCTATCTAATCTCAGGTTCTTCACTGAAAGCAGTGTTGTGTATGGGTTACTTTTAAGTGGGCCTTAAATCAAATCAGATATTAAGTATAGTCTTAGGGTTTCTATTTCTGTGATGAAACAACATGACCAAAATACAAGTTGAAGGAAAGAGTATATTTGGCTTACACTTCAATATTATTGTTCTTCACTGAAGAAGTCAGGATAGGAACTCAAACAGGGCAGGATCCTGAAGGCCAGAGCTGATGCAGAGGCCATGGAGGAGAGCTTCATACTGGCTTGCTTTTCATGGCTTATATATCCCAACTGCTGTCTAGGAATTGCATGACCCACCATGAGCTCGGCCATCCCACATTGATCACTAATAAATGAGAAAATGTCTTACAGATGGATCTCATAAAGGCATTTCCTCAAATTAGTCTCCTTTCTCTCTGATTTATCTAGCTTGTGTCAAATTAACACACAAAACCACCTAGAACATTTGTTTGTCCCACAATTTTTGTGATAGTGTTGCGCCATCATATTTCACAAACAGGTCATTCTTGTAGACCTATTAGTCTGGAGCTGGGCTTGTGTTTACATTTCTCTTCTGATATTATTCATAGTACCTTCAAATACTGTGGTACTGTGTCTGCAGAAGTAAAGGTTCTAGCTAGACACCACGTGTACTTCTTTGAGTTCAGTAAATTATTTAAGTGTTGTCTTTGGCAGTAAGGTCTCACTACCAGTTTATGAAGAGCAACCAATAGCTTTGATAGTTGCCTGGGTTGTTTGGGAGTTCCAATGGGATTTCTTTGGTAAACAACTCAATTAAATAAAACTCATTTCTGGTAAAGGAAGTTTTATTTAGTTAGGAGAGATGTTCAGTTGGAGTTCTGTCTTCCCTGTTACTTGACAATTTCATTTAGACAAATGTTGTGGGATAACTTTTTATATACTGTGATGATGTGCTAAGACAACTTTTGATTGGATTAATAAAGAGCTGAATGACCAATAACTAGGAAGGAAAGGATAGGTGGGACTTCTGTGCAGAGATAGGAACTCTGGGAAGAAGAGAGGAGGGATTCGTAAGTGAGACACAAAGCAAATCAGATGTACAGTATGGAGGAAAGGTAAAGAGCCACGTTGCAGAATGTAGATGAATATAAATGGGTTAATTTAAGTTATAAGAGCTTGGTGCAGGACAATTGTATTCTGTCAATTATGTTTTATATAAATGCTGATTGGCCAGTAGCCAGGCAGGAAGCATAGGTGGGACAACCAGACAGGAAGTAGAGGCGGGGTAGGAGAACAGGAGTAGTCTGGGAAAAAGGAAGCTCTCTCCCCAGTCCTGTCCAGACACGGAAGAAGGAAGATGTTACCTACCCCACTGAAAAAGGTACCAAGCCATGTGGCTAACGTAGATAAGAATAATGGGTTAACATGAATTGTGAAAGTTAATAAGAAGCCTGAGCTAATGAGCCAATCAGTTTATAACTTATTTAGACCTCTGTTTGATTTTCTTTGGGGCTTACCAGCTGTGTGAAATGGGCAGGACAGAAATCCCAACAAGCAAGCCCTCATGTTACAAGAGCTAGTTAGGAACAGACCAAAGCTAAGGGCAAGCTTTCATAATTATTAAGATGTTTCCATGTCATTATTTTTGAGTTGGTGTTCCAAAGAAAGACATGCTACGTTTGCTGACTAATGTGACAGCTGGCATGCTACTCAGTGGAGATTAGGTAAAACACCTGCCTGTAACATGAACGGGGGCCTGCTTGTTGTTGGGAGTTTCTGTCCTCCCACCCAATACCCCCGCTGTTTATGTTCAAAGAAAATCACACATAGGTCTCCATAAATTATAAGCTGATTGGCCCATTAGCTCTAGCCTCTTTCTGGCTAACTCTCACATCTCTATTAACCCATTTTTCTGATCTATGTTTGCCATGTGGCTCAGTACCTTTTTCAGTGGGGCAGATTACATCCTGCTGCTTCGGTGATCTGGGCAGGAGTGGGAGTAATCAACTTCCTCCTTCCCAGAATTCTCCTGTTCTCATTGCATTCTGTCTGGTTTTCCTGCCTATACTTCCTGCCTGGCCAATCAGCGTTTATTTAAAACATGATTTACAGATTACAGACAATTCTCCCACACCACCTGCCACCACAGCATTGGCCCATAAATCTTCTAGAGCTGGAGTGGATAAATGCAGCTCCAAGTCAGTGTTCATGGGCATGAGACTAGGCTCTCGTGGAAAGGCAAACAGCAGCTAAAGCGCAGAAACAGTAGGGTAGCCTGCTGGATTGACCAAGGTTGGTCAGAGTCAGCTGCCAGCACCATGTGATTAATAATACCAAACAATGGACAACGGCTTGGCCTTTTAATATTTCGCTCATGTGATCTGAGATGACTGCAGGTCTGCAGAAAGCTAGGTACAAGTCAAAACTAAATTGAACCTTATAGAAAAGAAAGTGGAAAGTTGCCTTCAATGCATGGACACAAGAGACCACTTCTTAAATATAACACCAGTAGCAAGGATACTGAGAGTGACAATAAATAAATGGGACTTCCTGAAACTGAGAAGCTGCTGTAAAACAAAGGACACAGTCAATAAGACAAAAAGGCAGCCTACTGAATGGGAAAAGATCTTCACCAACCCTACATTAGACAGAGGTCTGATCTCCAAAATACATAAAGAACTCAAGAAATTGGACATCAAAATTCCATATAATCCAATTTAAAAATGGGATACAGAACTAAACAGAGAAATCTCAACAGAAGAATATCAAATGGCCAAAAGATACTTAAGAAAATATTCAACATCCTTAGCCATCAAGAAAATGAAAATGAGATACCTATACCAGCCAGAATGGCTAAGATCAAAAATACCAAAGACAGTTTATGCTTGAAAGAATATGGAGTAAGGAGAACACTCCTTTATTGCTGTTAGGAATGCAAACTTGTACAACCACTCTGGAAGTCAATATAGTGGTTTCTTTGAAAAAAGGGAATCAACCTACCTCAGGACCCAGCAATACCACACTTGGGCATATCCCAAAAGATACTCAACCATACTGCAAGGACATTTGTTCAACTATGTTTATATAAGCATTATTTGTAATAGCCAGAAACTGGTAACAACCTAGATGCCCCTCAACTGAAGAATGTATAAAGAAAATGTGGCAAATTTACATATTGAAGTACTACTTAGTGGCAAAAAAGAATGACATCTTGAAATTTGCATGCAAATAGACAGAACTAGAAAAACATCTTCAGTGAGGTAACCCAGACCCAGAAAGATGAACATGGTATGTACTCATTCATAAGTGAATACTCGCTGTAAAGCAAATGATATTGAGCCTATAGTTCATGATCCTAGAGAAGTAAAGTTACAAAGTGGGTCCTAAAAAAACATACATAGATCATCCTAGAAAGGGCAAAAAGACAAGAATACAAACAAAGAGGTAAGGACCACGATGTAGACACATAATAAACACTTTATCTGAGTTAAAGGAGCTCACTAACATCCATTAGGACAGGGAAAAAACCAGCATAGGTCCAAACTAATCCCTCTGAATGTGGGTGACAGTTGTGTGACTGGGACAGACTGTGGGGCTACTAGTGGCGGCACCAGGATTTATCTCTACTGCTTGTCCTGGTTTTTTGGGAACCTATTCTTTTTGGATGAATACCTTGCTCAGCCTAGATATAGTAGGGAAGGCCTTGGGCCTTCCCCAAAGAAATGTGCCTACCGTCTCTGGGTAGTGAATGGGGATGTGGGGAGGAGACGATGAAATGAATGGGAGGAGGGGACAGAGTGGGAACTGGGATTTGTATGTGAAATGAAAAAAAAAATAGTTTCTTTAAAAAAAAAAGATTTTTTTAAAAAAGAATTTTATCATGCATCAGTGAGTATATAGTTCATACAAAATTGACTTTTTTAATTTTTACTTTTCGACATCAGGCCCAGCTTTTATTTTCTTTCTGTGAAAAAAGCATAAACATATCCTCGACCCCAAATATATATAGGTCGGGTTTTTTCATAATGCATTGCAAGGGCTTTGGGTAGGGAGTTAAAGACGGGGAGAGCACATGGAAGGACTGTGAAGGGATTGTGATCAGGGTACATGATGTGAACCTCTCAGAGAAACAAAGAAAATGTTATATGGAGAAACAAACAAATAATAGGAGCTCCTTAATGGGTATCTAATATCAGGAAGTCATCCTAAACGATGTACATACAAGTAACACTAAACAGATTGGCAGGTTGGACTTATATATTTAAGCATTTACATATATGTAACAAAGCCTATTAATTTGAAAAGGGGAAAGGAGGGCCCATGGGAAAGGATGGAGGGAGAATGATGCAAATATGTAAATTTAAAAAATCCTGAGGGCAATTAAAATCATTGATTTAACTATTGATCCCCATAGTTGAATTTATTTCTGCTTTCTGAGAAAGTAGAATCAGGAACTGCTGTTTCAGAGGGGAAATTTCCACACCTTGTCAACTGTAAGCAAGTCTCTATAGATCTCCCCAGAAGACTGTACATGACATTGTTTTAAAAATAACTCAGTATAAGTCATGCTTTGCTACTACTCCCTGATGTGGATGGTAATCATGCTTGTATCCTCAGGGCTTCTCACTTGAGGATTTCCTAATAGTTTTCAACCACTATTAGGTTAAAAAACACTCAAAAACCCTAAGGAAATACCACTGATAAAGCTTTTATATTGCAATCTCCTTGTGATACAAATCTATTTGTTACTTTTTAGACATAACCTCATAACCAGTTATGTAAGCCTTATAATCTTTTATTTTGTATATAAGCAAGTCATTAGTGAATCTTTCAGAAGACTTAAAAAGTCATGGTTGATTCAAAAAATTGGTCAATATTAACAATTCTTCCATGTTATTCCATTGTCTTTGAGAAACTGGAACCTACCGTCTACAAACTGAGGGAAAGTCCCTTCGACAGGATTTATGTGATATTACACTATGGTTTTTGTGGCTTCGGGCAAATAATTCTTCATGACATTTTTTTTTGTCTTTCAACAAACAGGTAAGATTATGTATTATTTAAGTGTTGCTATTGAGAGATATGATTCACATAGGAACAGGTACTTATGGTAAAAGAACCACAAAAAAGAGAAAGACAATTGCAGTTGTTTTTTTCAAAACCTCAGGTGTATCTGGGAAACAAACACAAACTCTTACATCATAGGGGGTTTTCTGAACTTTGTGACACATGCTTAGGTTTAAAAAATTCTACAGACAAAATAACTTCAAGGAGCTCTAATTGATTAGTTGCATACCTTATCATAGTCATCTTCACCTTTCATTGGAGGCAAAAACACTTGGAAAGGTGAGTGAGATAATCATTTAAAATATACAATGGTCCTCAGTGAGTTAACATGCTGTGAGCTTCATTGTAGCCTTTCCCACAGAATCTGATGTTCTTCTCTGCTGTTTTTCTGTACACATTGAAGATGTGATTCAAAACACATGTGTATGAAAAGACTGTAGGTGATCTTCAAGCTTTCTTTTTGAGTTTTCCTTTGTTCTTACTATATTACTTTAGGTCAACAGAAACATATCAAACCATCATTTTACTTAAAGGAAAAGTAAAAACAGTAATTCTTCTTGCCTTACATAGGCATATACACATATGCAAAACTCTTATCTTTTTTGTGAAGAATCCATTAAAAATAATCATGTTTGTTAAGGTTGATAAACATGTCTCATGTTCATGAACTGAAGATGCTAAAAGTTTAAGAGAAATACAGTGAGGAATACATAATAGCTAGTTCCAGATGCATATTCTTCCAAAGGCTGAATTTTAACCCACTGAGCATTCTCCAAGCTCCACCAAAGGGAATTGTTAAAAATATTTAAATACTATTACATAAGAGTAGATCCAAATATTCAAAAGTCATGGAACATTCTATTATAATGGATATGTGAGTTTAAGGCCTCCCCATGTTTGGACTTTTCAACCATTTGTTTTTGTGACTTGTCCATAGCAAGACAATAATAACACTGAGAATGAATGAATTTTATAATGAATGAATCCTTTTACCCAAACTAAAATATGATTTCAAAGAAGAATATTTGGGAATGTATAGTTTACATGTCATTTCAGGAGCAGCATTCATGTCCTTTGAGTTAAAAAAGAATGAGAAACATGGGAAGGCACTGGAATCTTAGTTACCCTATAATAGGGAGAAAAGTAAATCAGGGAGAAAAATTAGAAGTTGAAAATTGCCCCCAAAATGAAACTTTATATGTCAGTGTCCACTTTGACAAAACTTTTATAAAGACTGTTGTCCCAGTATAATTACAGCATAGTAGCAACACCAGGCTTGCCACCCAGACATGTTTTGTCTTTTCTTAATTATTTTATTTATTCTCACAGTTATACATCTAAGTAGGCTTACTTACTTCTTTTGGCAGAAGGAGATGAAATGTTCAGATGAATTATGTTAGGATTAGTCACACTGAGGTGTCAAACAGTAAGTCTCTTATGCATTTCTTCTAGAAATTAAGCTCTATGTCTACTAAGTATGATGGTATGCTATACTTTCACTAAAATTCTTTTGCACGAGGAAAGTTCCCCCACATCACTCACCCCAGCACATCTACTCTTCATAGAAGTATGTTACTTGCATTAAAGATTTAAACTCTTCTATTTCTTAATAAAATCTGGTGCTTTCCGTCAACAGTCTCTCCCATTGTGTAGACATGTGTAAAATATACAGACAGTAATAAAGTGCGATTTTTGCATAGGAGGTTAAAAAATAACCCAGAGCATGTTAGTTCCTGATGTTATTTTTTATAGTGGAAAGAAAGAACATTTCACCCTTATGATATTTGTTTTAGGGTTTATTCAACTTCCAGTGAGAATCTACTAGTAAACAATAGAAAAGCAATCATGAAATCTATTTTATCAAAAAATACTTTAAAGTATCTCTAAACCAATGTAGACATATGGTAATAATAAATTGATTTAAATTCACTGTTATCTTAACTCAGTTTAGGCAATTAAACTTAGGGATGTTTTGGTATGAGTTAAAAGTTTGTTTTAGTCTGAGGAAGAAATCCACTTAATATTTGTACAAGAAATGATTTAAATTCTCAATTCTTATACTTCATAATCCACAATGGTGCAGTAAGAAAGCCCCTAATATTGATGAAATGAGATAGTAAAAACATTTCTCACATGCCTATATTTATTCTAAAAAAAGTGAATGATGTAGAAATATCAACTTCTTTTGAGGTTAGGCTGATTGATTTCATAGGTAGGTAATATCATAGGTAGGTAATAATTTGATAATGTTATAAAGTTGTTTGTATTTCAACCAACAGGTTATAATATTTTGAAACACTCATGGATAAATCATTAATATTTTTCAAATTTCACAGTTTATTCTCTTGTTTATAATTAGTGTACCAAATTTGATTTTCAATTTCATTACTTTGAATTGCTAATTATTTTTACAAGCGTATATCTTGTCTTTTATCTTCCAACTTTTGCTCAGTTTCTTTATTAGTATATAATTTTTTCTTGCTGCTGCAGATCATCTAGTGGCTGTCAGATGGCACTGATGGAGAACAGCAGAGAAGTGACACAGTTTATCCTCATGGGCCTCACCAGTGCCCCAGACCTGCAGTTTCCCCTTTTCATCACCTTCCTCCTCATCTACACCACCACCTTGGTGGGGAACCTGGGGATGTTCCTGCTGATTTTCTTTGACTCTCGGCTCCACACCCCTATGTACTTTTTCCTAGGTAACCTGTCCCTTGTGGACTTTTGCTACTCTTCAGCTGTCACTCCCACAGTCATGGCTGGGTTTTTCTTAAGAGAAAAGGTCATCTCCTACAAAGCCTGTGCTGCTCAGATTTTCTTTTTTGGATCCTTTGGTACTGTAGAAAATTTCCTGTTGGCCTCAATGGCTTATGATCGATATGCAGCAGTGTGTAAGCCCCTACACTATGCCACCACTATGACTACAACTGTGTGTACATGGCTGGTCACGAGTTGCTATGTCTATGGCTTCCTGAATGGCTCCATCTACACTGAAGATACTTTCAGGCTCTCCTTCTGTGGATCCAATGTGGTCCTTCACTTTTTCTGTGATGTTCCAGCAGTCATGGTTCTCTCTTGCTCTGATAGACGTGTTAATGAGCTTATTCTTATTGACTTAGCCAGCTTCAATATCTTTCTTGCTCTTGTGGTTATCATAATATCATACACATTCATTTTATCAACCATCCTAAAGATGCACTCAGGTAGAGGATATCACAAGGCTATATCCACCTGTGCCTCCCACTTCACTTCAGTCTCTATTTTCTATGGGACTCTTATCTTCATGTATTTACAGCCCAGCTCCAGTCGCATCTGTCTTTTACACTATGGTCATCCCGATGTTGAACCCTCTGGTCTACAGCCTAAGGAACAAGGAGGTCATAAATGCATTCAGAAGGATGGTTTTTGAAACCAAATAATCATTGGATTATTTTTATTTTATGAAGATACAGAATACCTGGATTAGTTCCCCTGAGTTTCTCTTTATATTCTAAGTAAAATTATAAACAGGGAACATTACATTTTACAATAATGAGTTCAATAATGACCAACAAATGTTTATTAATTAATATTTTAAAAGTTATATATTATTTAATTTAATTTTTCATACAATATATTTCAATCATTTTGTTTTCCCGTCCTTAACTCCTCTCGGGTCCTATCCACCTCCCTCTAAGCCTATCTTCATGCTTTTTTTTTTTCTCAGTACCATGCAGATAATACTGACACATTAGGGTAAGGTTGTTAAGAACGGCATCAAATGTATAGTGGAGACCAAAGTCTTGGACCAGACCAATGACTTTTGCAATGAACACTTCTATGTAGAGATGTATGGAAAAAAAGATATATGGCATGACTTGTGGTGTTGCACTGTGGTTTCCATGATGTGATTTTTAATTCCTTCCATTTTTTTTAAAATAATTTTACTTTTTTTTTTCTCTTGAATTTTGTTTCATTAGGAGGGGAAGCCAGGAGTGGAGGTGGATGTAAAAGAATGTAGAATGAATGGGATCAAGTAGTGAAAAACACATGGAATAATTAAATTAAAACATGATAAACCACTGTGATTCTCCATGTATGCATCAAAGACAATTCCATTTGTCCTTATCAATGGGATTTTGGATGTTTTAGCTATAGTTGAAGGGGAATTAGTGATATGACACTGTAGCAACATTAGTGTAATGTGAGCACAGAATGGCCTCAGTCAGCAGAGGCTGGTGTAGACAAAGAAAACACTTTCCCTAAAGCCTGGGGGATGACCATGGCTCTTATAGGCCCCTTACTTGTTAGACTGATTTTAGACTTTTAGAATTGTGGTTGTTGTATGCCTTTTATTTGCAGTAATGTGATTAGTAAAGAAGTTATAGTGAAACTCCTTGTTCCTGTGACTTTCTTTTGAAGGGATCACTCTTGAGTCAATTCTTCTTCTATTTATAGATGGATTCAGGTTGTACCTTACTTCACAGTCAGTTTATTCTGTCAATTATCAGGAATTTTGTTTTGAAGTTGTTCTCCAAAATTTACTTATTTATAATGGTGTTATAATTACTATCTCATAGGTAAGTTCTGTAATTGTATCCTCACTTTATTATATGATTTTTATTTTTTTCCCTTTTCTATAGTCAGTCTACAAAATTTCACCATTTAGACTGGTATTTCCCTTAGAATCAGCAGTGTAGCTCTCAATTTTTCCTATTCCATTAATTTTGCATTTTGAAATGTATTTCTTCCTTCAACATTTTTAGGTTTTAATATTGAGTTATTCCCATGATATCATTATCCCCCCCACATGTTACAGTCTCCCACTTTTTCTTATGACTATCACCCTCTCAACTTAACAAAAATTTTGAGATGTGTCATTTGGTTTTCTGTCTCAAAGTATTTTATAGTTTCTCTTTTTGTCAGTCTCTCCCTAAATTGTAGTATTCTCTCTACATATGAATAGTTCATTTTTCCCAATTATTTTTTACTTCATTTGTACTGTGGTTGAGAAAATTATCTTCTATAATCAGTAACTTTTATAATTTGTTAAAACTATTAATTTCTGAATATACTTACTTTGGGGACTGGGTTTCACTATGTAGTATCAGCTAGTCTGAAGCTTCCTATGTATACCATGTTGGCTCTGAAGTAAAATTCACATAAATCTTCCTGATTATGCCTCCCAAGTGTTGGGATTAAAGTCCTGTGCCACTATGTCCAGCCTCTTATATACTTCTTATGTTATGGGAATGTTTACCTGCAATGGAATATCTACTGTCTGGGGAATCACAGTCTAGGTCTGATTAAGGTTGTAGAATTGTGACATGTTTTTATACCTTCTGTTTCATTGTCTTTTTTCTAAGTAGTCTGTTTCTTACTCTATCTGTGGTTGTAGAACTCAATTTCTACTTTCAATGTTGTTAAAATCTGCTTCCTGTATTTGAGTTTCTGTATTTGAATAACTATTTATTATGTTATTTTCATTAATTTGATATTCTACTAATAAATACTGCATTGCATAATGATATTAACACTGCATTTGTGACAGTCATAACCTGTGATTTACCTGTAGAATGGAATAGGGTTTCCATTACTTTTGTGCTCTTGTTGTCTTTAATGTAGAGTTTTCCCATATAAATTACTAGTTCAATTGGTTTTATTGTACACTCTTTGATTTTCCAGTTTACTATAGTTTAATCAACTTAAGTAATTCACAATAAAGACAAGCATTTCTGACATTCTGTTGTTTTCAATAAATTTCATCTATTTTATTCCTCAAGTTTTCTATTACACCTTCCTTTTTTGTTTAGTTACTTATTTGTTGTGAAAGCTTATGGTTTCCATTCCATTTATATATTGATGTGGGTTATCCTTCTGTATATGTGCTTCTTTTATTGATTGATGAATCATGCTTTTTTGGGCAATGACTTAGCAGAGTTAAGCCAGGAGGGAAATCCAAACAGAGAAGTAGAGAGAGAGAGTAGCCAGAATCAAGGAAATGCCATGTAGCTGCCAAAGAAGAAAGATGCCAAAACATTACTAGTACTCCACAGCCTTGTGGTGATACATAGATTAATAGAAATGGGTTAATTTAATATGTAAAAGCTAGTTAGGAATATGCATTGGCCAAATAGTGTTGTCATTAATATAATTTCTGTATGATTATTATTTAGGTCTGGGATGCTAGGAAATAAAAGCAGAGTCTCAGTTTACAATGTCCTATTTTTTACAATTTGTATTAATCATCTCTTACCAAAGAAAAAAATACATTAGATGTGTACATATATGTGCATATATATATATATATATATATATATATATATATATGTGTGTGTGTGTGTGTGTGTGTGTGTGTGTTTATGTGCATGTGTGTTTGTATGTATGTGTGTACATATATATATACATACATATTTATAAACATATTTAGGTTCACAGAGAGACAGACTGATAGAGACAAGGGGAGACAGAAAGATTTAGAAACATTATGAAATCACATGAGAAGAGATTTATTATTAGGAAATGACTCATGCACTAGGTAATGTTGGCCATCAGACAGAGATTTTTTTTTATTTTTTTTATTGAGAAAAGTAAAAAGAAAATTTCTGCCTCCTCCCAGCCTCCAATTTCCCTCCCCCTCTTCCCACCCTTTCCCCCCTCCCCCGACTCCTCTCCCCCTCCCCCCACTCCTCTCCCCCTCCCTCTCCAGTCCAATGAGCAGTCAGGATTCCCTGCCCTATGGAAAGTCCAAGGTCCTCCCCTCTCTGTCCATGTCTAGGAATGTGAACATCCAAACTGGCTAGGCTCCCACAAAGCCAGAACATGAAGTAGGACCAAAACCCCGTGCCATTGTCCTTGGCTTCTCATCAGCCTTCATTGTTCGCCATGCTCAGAGAGTCCGGTTTTATCCCATGCTTTTTCAGTCACATTCCAGCTGGCCTTGGTGAGCTCCCACTAGATCAGCCCCACTGTCTCAGTGGGTGGGTGCACCCCTCGTGGTCCTGGCATCCTTGCTATACCTGGTGAACCTAAAGAAGCTAAATAAGAAGGTGAACCCAAGGAAATACATATAATTATCTTCTTGGCTATGGGAAGTAGACAAAATTGCCAGGGAGAAAATTGGGATCTTGGGGGTGGGGTGGGATGGGGGTAAAGGGGAATGGGGAGAGAACAACGAGAAGGGGAGGATTGAGGGAACTTGGGAAAACAGGATGATTGGGATAAAGGAAGATTGGACAGGGGAGCACGGAGGCACAATTCTCAGTCAAATGAGCCCCCTTAGGGTGGGCTAGAGACTTGAACCTAGAGGGGCTCCCAGGGGCCCAAGGCAATGTCCCCAGTTAGTTTCTTGGGCAGCTGAGGATAGTGAACCGGAAATGACCCTATCCTATAGCCATACTGATGAATATCTTGTATATCACCATAGAACCTTCATCTGGTGATGGATGGAGATAGAGACAGAGACCCACACTGGAGCACTGGACTGAGCTCCCAAGGTCCCAATGAGGAGCGGAAGCAGATGAGAACTGATCATCCTATTCTAGTCTTCAGGCCATAAGAGTACAAGCAGTGCTTAATAGGAGTTGAAGATGCAATCATTTCAAAAGTAGTCTCTTGACAAACTCTCTCTTACTCAGGAAGCCTAAGATTTATTCCCTAAATCTTAAATTGACTGAATCATCATCATTCTTAATACAAAGGGCGATTTGTATCAAACCAACTGACTTATTGATTCTATCATTCCCAAATACCTACCAAGTTACCACATAGGCATTCTTTACCACAGATCTTCCCTTTGTTAACTTGGCCCTAATAAATAATACTTTAAAGCTTACTTAATTTTCAAATAAAGACATCTATTAACCTAACATGACATAATTGTTCTGATCACATACAAAAAATACATTTCTCTTCACTATCGTATGTAGACATCAAATGATTTTTCCACTTATTCTTTAAAAAATCTATTTCATATTTTAATTAACTTTTTAAAAAATATTATACATGAATAGTGTATTTACATCATTTAAGTTCTAGTCCATTTCCCTCCAAACTTCTTTAGTGTCTTCCAGTACTTTCTAAAATTCATCATGTTTTTTACTCTTAATTATTATTGCTACACATAAACAAGCACATACACAGAGATACACTACTGAATTTATTGCAGCTTTATTTATGTACCCCCTGACATGCACACACCACACATGTACACACAGAAACCAAAACCAGAAAATAAAAACTAAAGCAAATAAGTGCACATGCACCTTAGTGAAAAAAATAAAATAAAATAAAAACTAAAGCAAAAATTTGAAAGTTTAGATTACTTTTGAATTCTTGCTCACTTGATCTAACCAACACAATGTCATCAGGAAAATAGTCTAGTCTCATACAATGAAAGAAAAAAGATATCAAGTTTCTGAGGACTCTATCAGAAAGCCCTGAGATGAAGAGTCCTAAAGTAGAGACTGAGGGAGTATTGGTGACTTTGCTGTCTGAAAGCATTTTGCTTTTTGGTCTTTATTAACATGATAAAATATTTTAATTAATTAATTCTTAATTAAAAATTTTAATTCAGATATTTGTTCTTATATTTCCTTTCTACCAGTTCATCCAGATTCTTCCCCTCTTCTTCTCCATTCAACTGTCCACTCTTCTGGTCTTTTTCTCTCCTCCTCTTTCAAAAAACAGAACAAATAAAAATAAAACACGGATGAAGGCGTAAGCCACGAACAATGCCACACCAGTTTGGAATTATTAAAGGCGTAAACCACGAACAATGCCACACCAGTTTGGAGTTATTATTATTAGGGTAGTATTTATTTAAAGAGGAAAAACTTACAGATCACGATCCCAGACAACAGCTCTCTGCACAACTAGAAAGGGAGTCTAGTCGCCAGACGAGCAGGAAGCCAAGAGAGAGCGCGGAGGAAGTAGAAGCTTTTTTGAATGGAGAGAAACCACGCCCCAATGGGCTGGTATCTCAGCAGCTATTGGTTGGAGGGGTGGAAAGACCTCCTGCAACACCTCCCCCTTTTGTTTAAGTAAGAGAGTTCTAAACCTACTACGAAATTATATACAATAAGTACAAATATCCTATTCTAACTAGCTTAGGACTTGTATAATAAATAACTTGGCCAAGTCATGAGAGAAAAGTAACTATAGTTATATAGTCTTCAACCCCATCAAAGATCTGAGAAGGGAAATAATGTTACCTGGGTAATTAGGAAGTTCAGTAAAACAACTTCCAAAACCTGCAACAATTCACAGGGACAACTAGCTACCTGGGCAATCACCCAAAGTCACATTTGCAGCGTTGAAGCAACCAACTTTGGCTAAGGCCTAACATAACTGACATACCATTTTCAAAGGCAAGCAACTTTTCAAAACTATCTTACCCTGTCTTGGCAGGATATGACAGTCCTGTTTTATCCATTGATGCACACTCTGTATCTCTGTCAGTGGTTGAGGTATGGGCATTTCTTTGCCCCAAGGCCAGTTCTGTCAAAAAGAAAGGCTCCAGGTGGAGTGTCTTTGGTGCTCAACATTCTCTCGGGAATAGAGCGGTGTTGCCAGGAGCAATTGTGTCTCACTACCACAAAACTCTGAGTTAGATTAAAGGCCATTTTCTACAGCTCTTTGAAGAGGTTGAAGATCATCTATCTATACTGAGTATAATCTCTATATATCTAAATAACCTAATTAGTCTAATTATAAATGGCAAACTTAGATGACTATTAATCTATATAATTCTCAATATCTATCTAACTTAAAGACTAAGACAATAAACATCTGTGTAACAAATGAGGATAATGACCTCCAAATATAAACAATGTACAAATATACATTGCAATATGGTAAATATCGATACAATATATGTCAATACATAAAAAATATTTTAAACAGAGGTAGAAACATGCATGCATACAATAGACAATATAATTTAACTTTGTATCAAGAATCAATACCAATATATTTGTCTAAAAATTGTAACTCACAATTACAAATCTATTATCCCATCAGCCTCTTTTTTTTTTTCCAAAATGATCCCTGAGCTTATAAAATTCCTCCCCCAACTTCCCAACCCCTAAATGATGTCCCTAAACCCAGGGGCAAACTTTACTGGGAGAGGGGACGTCGTCCTCTAGAATTACTTCCAGCTGTCATGGGGGCGACGTTCTTTCTGGGGGATCCTGTGAAAGCAAAATGATGGTTAAATTTCAAGATCAATGCCTTTTAAAATTGCAAATAGTCTCTGAGTATTTTGTGGAGGTCTGGCCAGAATGTTGTACAAGATGTGCACCATTTCAGCTAACCAAGTTGGGATCTTCTTGTGCAGCTGGTACCCAAAACAGGTCTTGTAGTAGCGCTATCAGTATCATGACGTCATATCAACCAGGTAGAGTTGTTGTTGTGGGGTCCCATCTTCTTCCTGGAAACTTCAAATGTCACTTCAGAAAAGACTCATTGTTTATTGTAAAAAACTTAAACATTAATCATATAGACATATATAGGCATATATATATACATATATTCAATGAAAGGCATGATAGATATATTCAATGAAAGGTATGATAGATATGAAGAAAAGCAATGATGTTTTCTAAACTCATATTTCTTTCTGTCCCATATCACGGCTCTTGACATGAGACAGAAACTCCAGAAACTCTGGGTTTTTCTCTTACTAACAGGCTTGGAATTGGAGAGGGACTGAGCCAGAGTCCAACTTCAAAACCAGCTCTATAAATTTAGAAATATGGTTTATTATATTTTACTTACCCAATCAGTTTTCTTGATATTTCCCATTGGACAGGTATTTTTCCATCTGTCAGTATCCAAATATCCAGGGTCCCTTGAATTTTTCAAAGGTGAATGTTTTCCTGTGGAGATAAGAACAGAACCCTGCCCCCATTCTATATGTTTTTCTTACCACCTGTATGAATATCATTGTGGATGAGTTGTCATTTCTCCTTTCCAAGAGGTTTCTCCTCTTCAAATCGAAACTTTATTAATTTTGATGGTATCCACAATTTTTCTTCTCCTGTGGAAACAAGAGCAAAACCCCTTCCCCAACGTAGCACATCTCCTGGCTTCCATTGAGAGGTCAGCACATCTTTGAAATAAATTGGTTGATTTAGTTCAGCAGACTTTTCCATTATCCAATGTCTTTCTGCTGCTGTCGTTCCTTTCTCATTAGCGTTAAGAAAATTCAAGGTTAATAAAGCATTATGTAATCTATTTCTGGGGGTATTTTCAGTAACTTTCTGTTTGTTCAGCATATCCTTTATAGTACAATTTGATCTTTCTATAACTGCCTGACCTGTAGGATTATTTGGTATACCTGTAATGTGTTTTATATTATAATAATCAAAAAAGCGTTTCATTTTCTTAGATACATATGCTGGACCATTATCTGTCTTTATTTGTGCAGGTATACCCATGATGGCCATAACTTCCAATAAATGTGTGATTACTGAATCTGCCTTTTGTGAGCTCAGGGCAGTAGCCCATTGAAAACCTGAATACGTGTCTATGGTGTGGTGTACATATTTTAAATTACCAAATTCCATAAAGTGGAACACATCCATCTGCCAGATTTCATTTCTCTTAGTACCCTTTGGGTTACTCCCTGCAGGCAACGGTGTTTGATTATAGAAAGAACAAGTAGGACATCTCTTTATAATGTCCTTAGCTTGTTGCCAAGTAATGGAAAATTCTTTCTTTAGGCCTTTACTATTGACATGATGCTTTTTATGAAATTCCGAGGCCTGCAACACGTGGAAGGAAATAGAGGCTTTTTGAATGGAGAGAAACCATGCCCCAATGGGCTGGTATCTCAGCAGCTATTGGTTGGAGGGGCGGAAAGACCTCCCGCAGCACACGGAAACCCGCAAAACTCAAATCAAATTAAACAAGCAAAATCACATAAAACAAAAAGTATCCAAATAAAACAAAAAGAAGCAAGAAATAAAAAGCAAAGCAAGATGAAACAAAAAACCCAAAAGCAAAAAACAAAATTATTTTAGTGACTTTATTTCATGTTGCTCAACTACTCCTGGGCATGGAACTTGACTGAAAAATGTAGTGAGACTTCACTGTAGAGAAAAAAACAAAACAAAACAAAACAAACAAAACAACAACAAATGATTTTTTTTGCAAGAACATTTCAATTGTTGTTGTCTTCTTGGTTAGGGGTTGGGCCCTTTATCCCTTTCCTCTTCTCAGCATAGGGACCCTTTCTAGCTTGAGTCTCTGCAGAATACCTTTGGGAGCATTTCATTGCTTTGTCACTTCAGCAGAATAATATTAGGTTTTCCCTTGGCTTATGACCTTATAATCTTAGGTAATGGTCTACAGTCTAATTCTACAAAACAGAAATATCTTACTGTAAGAGGTGACAAATAATCTAGTAACTTTAGAAGATCTATCTATCTATCTATCTATCTATCTATCTATCTATCTATCTATCTATCATCTATCAATCTCTAATTTTTTATTTACTTGCTTATTTTTACCTCATATAATTCATTCCAACCACAGCCTTTCTTCCCCCCATTTGTCCCAGTACTCCATCCTGACCTCCACTTTCTCAAAGATATATTGCTCCTACTTTGCTTTTCAGAAAAGAACAGGCCTCCTATGGACATCAACCAAACACAGCATATTATGGTGCCATAAGACTAGCCACAAATCCTCGAGGTTAGATGAGGCAGCACAGTAGGAGGAAAAGGGTCCTAAGAGCAGGCAAAAGAGTCAGAGACACTCCCACTCCTACTGTTTGGTGTTGGAGTAAAATGTTTCAAAATTCAGACCATATCTGTAATTTGAGTAAAATTCTGAAGAAAACAATTTAGGTAATGCATAGGAATTGATTCTACTGCTTATAGAAAGTCCAGCTCTCCAAACATCTCACGAGAATACAGGTGATTGATAACTATCTTCATCAAGATGATTCCACACGTTCTAATTTTCAGAGTCCTACTTCTACACAATAATGCTATAACTTCTTTCTTTCTTTCTTTCTTTCTTTCTTTCTTTCTTTCTTTCTTTCTTTCTTTCTTAAAGATTTCTGTTTCTTCCCCACCACCGCCTCCCATTTCCCTCCCCCTCCCCCAATCAAGCATTCAAGTCCCCCTCCCTCTTCAGCCCAAAGAGCTATCAGGGTTCCCTGGAAATTTTAATTCCAACTCATGTCCTTGGCCATTTCAGCAATCTTGACATTCTTGCTACAGAACATAAGCATCTCTTTCAGAAGAAACAGAAACTCTGAGGTAATTGATCCATAACTCATGCTTATAACTCAGACTTCTAAGATAACTCTTTCTTCTTCACATTTGTCAGCAATATTAGGAGACACCTGCAAATTTCAACATAACAAGTATAAGAATCATATACAAATAGCTCTTACTTCCCTTCTTGATGTACTTTAATCTTTAAAATGAAATAGCTTATTTCCTCCTTTGGATGATTTTGGCCATGATCATTATTAGAGCCTGATGGAAATAAAATTAGATAGAAGAGACATTGGTACCAAGTTTATGGGGGATATTTCTATCTCATATATGACCACTGTGTTTGGAGAAGATTGCAGAGGATTTTGAACCTTTGGGCAGGAAAAATTATTGAGTGCTTGTGGCTTGAAGGCTGTTCTGTCAGAGCTTGGAGGGTCAGAGCTTGAAAGACCACATCAGGCTAGAACTTAGGTAGATGATTTCATAATCCTTCGTGTCCTCCACCAAAGTATCTCTAATATGTTAATATCCCCAATGGGAATTTGCTTAAAGGAATATCCCCTGCCATTAGTTCTAACTTCTTTTTGGCTAACTCTTATATCTTAATTTAGCCCATTTCTATTAATTCGTGTATTGCCACATGACTGTGACTTACTGGAAAGCTTCTGTCTATTCCCAGTGGTGGCTACATAGCATCTCCTGACTCCACCTTCTTTCTCCCAGCATTCAGTTCAGTTTTTTCCTGCCTACCTTTATTCTATTCTGCCATGTGCAGGCCAATTCAGATTCTTTATTAACCAATGGCATTCGCAGCATACAGATGGGAATCCCACATCACTTTCCCTTTTCTGTTTAAATGAAAAGAAAGGTTTTAATTTTAACATAGTAAAAGTGCATAAAACAAAACAGGTATCAATCATAAATTATATTTACAATATTTATCTTTTATCGTAACTTAGGAAAACTATAACTATTTATTCTTCAACTCTATCAAAAACTCCAGAAAAATATAATATCACCTTAGTAAAAAGGAAGTAAATTGCAAGCTGTAGGGCAAAAGGGACAACTGGGACAGGAAACCAATCAATCACTGAGCACCCTGACTGTAAATCCAGAGTCAGAGAAAGAAACACACCCTGGATTTGAGACCTGGGCCAGGGAGAGAAACATCTTTATTCCTGAACACAGGACTAAAGACATGTGCCCTGGCACATGTCAAAGAAACACACTTTGTCCATTGAATTAGAACCAGTGAAAGAAGTATTCCCTGGTTCTAATATTAGAGTCAAAATGCTAAAAACGACCAGTCAAAGAAACACGGATTGTTTTAAAGGCAAAGCCACCTCTTTCCCTGCCCAACTGAACCAACCAATTTCAGGACAAGAAACTGACCAATCACTGAACACCCTGACTCTGAACCCAAAGCCAGTGAAAGAAACACACCCTGTATTTGAGGCCTGAGCTAGAAAAGAAACATCTTTATCCCTGAACTCAGAACTAAAGACATGTGCTCTGGCTCTGAAACTAGTGTCAAAGAATTTTTTGTCCCTAGAATTAGAGCAAGAGAAAGAAGTATTCCTTGGTCCGAAGATTAGAGTCAAAAAGCTAAAAAAAGACCAGTGGGGAAAAAAAAAACACAGTTTGGACATGAAGTCAGAGCCATTTCTGCCTTTGACCAGCTAAACTGACCAATCCCTGAGCAGGGAAAAATTAAGCAATCCCCTTTCTCCCTTGGAAACCTCCACCTCTAAGAAGCCCTATATAAGCCCCTCTACCCCTTTAGCTGAGAGCTGCCATTAAATGGCAGCCATTATTTTGGACACCTCCTTCCCAAATAAATTGGCTCAAAAGAGTGTTGGGTGACTACCTTCATTTGGTGGCACAGAGAAGAAAAAGTTTCAAAAAAGAAAAACCTTTCTGGGATGTTCCTTAGGGTACTGAGCAGAAAAACTTTGTTGAGATGCTCTCTAGGAGGCTTCAGCAAGGCAGCAGAGCAGAACACAAGAACCTTGCTAGGATGTTCCTTAAGGGGACAAGGCCAATGGAGGAAAAGTAACAACTTTTCATCAGAGTTGGAGGAGACTGCTACAGTTTTGTGGGAAGCTTCCCTTAGCAGAGTGTTAACAGAAGAAACATTTTGAGCCAGATAAGAAGCTAGGATGCTCCGTTAAGGGAGCAGAGCAGAACTCAGTTCTAGCAACTCTCCAATAGAGGAGCAGGATCCCTATATCCTGTGGGGAGACCATTGCCCCACTGCACCCCAGTGTCAGGTATCTTGGCTTCCCAATAGTCAGGACACCTTTTGTCCAGAGCTGAGCTGTCTCATTGCAGTTCTGGCCTCCAAAGCCATCCTATTGCGGCTCTACTCCCCCTCCCTCCAGAGCTGTCCTATTACAGCTAGCCCCCAGAGCTGTCTGTCTATTGTGGCCTTACCCCCTTAAGAGTTGTCCTATTATGGCTCTATCCCCCACCCAGAGCTGTTATATTCCAGCTCTAACCACCCCCAAGCTATTCTATTGCATTTCTACCCCTCCAGAGCTATCCTATTGGAGCTCTAAGTATATCCTGGCTTCCTGATAAGTCAGGATAGCCCATTACCACTACTGTGCAACATTCCCCTACATAAGCAACTTCCAAAACTCCAAAATTAATAGAGACATCTCACTGCCTGGACAGTAATCCAAAGATCTTCTGTATTGTTGGGGCATCCAATCTTCAGCTCACAGGCTCATAGTATTCAGCAGACTTTTCCATAAAGGAGAAAATTTCAAAGACAGTTCCACCTACATTGGCAGTTTGTCAGTAACTGTCTTCTGTGTCCTGCAGAATGTCTGGCAGACTCTTTCATGAAGCAGGAACCCCAAAGGATCATCTCATCTTTAGGCAAGTTCAGCAGTCATTTTTCTGTGGATCCTGCATGTCTAGTTTATACAGCAGACCTTCAAGAAGTCCAGGCAAGAGCAGTTTTTTTTTTGCCCAAATGGCTAACAAACTCCACGAGGAACCTCTTCAATGCCCATCATCCCCTTGAAATAGATTTGTGTTGCCAGGAGCAGATGTGGCTCACTGCCATGAAAAGTTTTAAATTCTTAAAATATTTTAAATGTCATATTCTGAAGGTCTCTGAAATATTTGAAGAATACCTAACTGAAATATATCTCTATTTATCCAGAAAACCTAACTAGTATGAATACAAGCTTGACTATTATAGGTGACTATCTATTAATCTATATTTCTTAATTATACACTACAGTTTTAAATGAGCTAGACAAACACAATACCTTAATCAAGAGTAGAAATATACATATAACAAAATTGACCTTAAATTTATATCAATAGGCCAAGATCTATATACCATTGCAAATCACTATAGCATATCCCTTTTGTAATGTAAACAAATATTTATAAACAATCATTTAGGGAATTTGGAAGTAGTTCTCTCCAAATTGCTTCCTACTTTTTGTTGGGCAAGGTATTTTCTTTTTGAAGGTTTTCACAGCACCCTTTTGGGGGTCTTAGTCCATTAAACCACTTTAGTCTGGAAGCAATCCACAGGTTCTCATTTTCTGTGGAAACAAAAGAAGAACCTGTTTTCCAAAGCAACATATCCTTAGACTCTAATTTTGAAGTCAAGAAACCTTTAAAACATATATGTTGGTTTATCTTAGCAGTCCCCAGAATCAAATGTCTCTCTGTAGTCAAAAAATTCAAAGAAAATACAATAATACACATAATCCAGGCTCTCTGTGTATATTCCATCTTTATGTGGTTTATTTTTTTATTCCTATTACTTTTTCTACAAGTTTACTCTGTCTCTTTAAAGACTTTGTTTTATTTTTAAAAGCAATTTACTTATTTTTATAACTCTCTATACTCTTTTTCTTCTCTTTCCCAGGCCTACATACATTTATCCAACACTGTAACCCATTTAGAGGTCTTTTTTATCTAAATCTGTATTTATTGTGTATCTGTAATTATTTTCTAACCAGAAGCATTTTTTTTTAAGCAGGCATGGCTAGGGCAAACAAGGCCCTGCCTGTTGACTTCATCCAGTCCAACATGGTAGAAGCATATTTATTGCCTCCAAACCTGCCTGGTGGGAGCCATCCTCACCACCTCAACTCAGGGAAGCACCATGCAGCATATAAACCCTTTTTATCTGAGTAAAATCTCAGTCTGCCATGCAGCACACTATGTGGCCTGGATATATCTCTCTGTATGGTGGCAGGAATCTGCCATGTTCTCCAGCTTGTGCATGCCTAGTAGACTGATTCTGCTGTCTTCCTAGACAGGGAACTGTCTGCAGTGGGCATGGTCTCAGCTACTTTCCTCCTGACTCCTAGTGGACACATAAGTACCTGGGCCCACAAACACCATTCAAGTGCTCAGAATCCTGAAAGAGCCAGAGTGGTTTGTGCTGCCATTTTGAAACTGCACTTATTTTTCCTACCACTGAATTAGAAATACCTCTCTTAAAGGAACTGTCAACAAACAGACCAAAAAGCTGTGATAACTCAGTTTTTTTTTTTTGTGACAAGGATTATTTTCCAAGCTTTTTCAGGTTACATGGATATAGTCAGGCACATTGGCATGCCAATTTGTTATCAGAGGCCGCTTGTTTGGTCCTGGCTGCTCAACCCCCAAAGCTCTAGCTTCTAATTGGCTAACTCCTACATATTAATTTAACCTATTTCTATTAATCTCTGTATTGCCATGTAGCTATGGCTTATTGGCAAGGTTCTGACCTGTCTGTTCCTGGTGGTGGCTACATGACATCTCCTGCCTCCTCCTTCTTTCTCCCAGCATTCAGTTTAGTCCCCCCTCCCCCACCTCTATTCTCCCCTGCACAGGCCAATGCAGATTCTTTATTAACTAACGACATTCAAAGAATACAGATTGGAATCTCACATCATCAAGAGATTGAAGATGCCAGCCCAGACTGCCATAGCCAGCAAAATTCTCAACTGTAGTCATCAGAGAAAGAAAAACATTCCATAATAAAAGCAAATTTAAACAATTTATACTAACCAGTTTTATAGAAGGTACTAGAAAAAAACTTTTTTTTTTTTGGTTTTTCGAGACAGGGTTTCTCTGTGGTTTTGGAGCCTGTCCTGCAACTAGCTCTTGTAGACCAGGCTGGTCTCAAACTCACAGAGATCTGCCTGCCTCTGCCTCCCGAGTGCTGGGATTAAAGGCGTGCGCCACCACCACCCAGCTTAGAAAAAAACTTTTGTCTGAAAAGTTTAACAACATATAAGAACACACAAGGAATAAATGATCCAACTATAGTACATCAAAGAGGGTTGAGGACATATACCACAATAATTAAATGATCAGAATTAATAAACAATGGTCATTGATAACTCTCAATATTAATGGTCTCAATTCACTAATAAAATGATAGAAATTAACAGATAGGATTCAAAAACATTATTAATCTTTCTGTTGCATCCAAAAAAGACAAATTTCCATTAAGGATAGCTCTGTTCCAACCAAGCTGTAGTCTAAAAACTGCAATTTATATCAAACTGGCAGTAACAGTCTTCAAAGAAGAATAAAAAACTTAAACTTTCACTTCCTACAGTAAATTTATTATTTGATACAACCAGTTGGTGATTCTATTTGCTCCAGCCTCTTTAGTATTAATAATAATTCAAAAATGAAATATATGCAAAAGATACATGCAACTCAAATTTCACTGTAGCTTCATGCATAAGGACTTCAAAAAGAAATTATCTAGGTCATCCATTAGCTGCTGGAAGTATAAAGAAAATATGGAGAGTGAAAATCACGGAACACTATTCATGCCTAAGCATGTAAACTGTCATTTGCAGCAACATGGATGGAATTAGAGGTCATTAGGTCAGGTGCAATAAGCAAGACTGACAAACAATTCCTGACTGATTTCACTCTTACATGTGCACCTTTGAAGAAGTTGGGAATTGAATAGTGGTGACCAGAGGTTATAGAACGTAGTGTTAAGAGGCATTAGAAAAGGCTGTGCGGTAGTTGTTAATTGTGACCAGAGGTTTTGATGGGCTATTACACAGCATGATGACTATAGATAATATAGAGGGACAATGTGTTTCAAAGAAGAGCAACAATTTAATATTCATCATAAAGATTCAATGAATCTTTGGAGAGAGATGTTTTTAAACTTATTTAAATATAATATAATCTATATTCATGGTGATGTATCTAATGGTGTAATGTACTAGGGTATATATTCTAATGTTTTTACTTATTAAACAAAATAGACATTTTATTTTTTAAAGAGATGATAGTCATCTTGATCCCCAAGGCAAGTTAATTGCCTTTTCATTAGGATGGGTAGATGCATGGGTTACATAGTCCCTGAAGGGAAATCTCTTGAGATTTCTAACTCATTGTCATTATTCCAGTTTTCCATGTATTACCAAAGTGATTTAGTATCATGTGTTTTATGAGGAGTGCACTGTATACCATACGCCATTGGGCATCCTTAATTGTCTGAATGGTATCATTTTGAGTACATAACAGCCTTTTTCTGACCTGATGATTTTCTGCTAGGGTTCAACCATCGTGAGAAATGAGATAAAAAAAAAGTATGTCTTTTTATGACAACCTCTTCATATGATGTTTTGTAGCCCTCTTTTATTTGTTATTTGCAGACATATTTTCTGGATTATGAAGGAGAAGCAATGTGCCCTTTGCAACTAAAATGGTGAGTGACTTTTCAAAGGATGCAGAAAGAATACAAGACACATTCAAAATCTGACCTGCATTGTTATTCTTTCCACCATTCTATTTTTTTTTTATTTTGGGGACATGGTTTCTCTGTAGCTTTGGAGCCTGTCCTGGAACTAGCTCCTGTAGACCAGGCTGACTTCAAACTCACAGAGTTTGGCCTGCCTCTGCCTCCTGAATGCTAGGATTAAAGAAGTGCACTACCACCCTGCTCTTTCCACCATTCATCCTGCACTACAGAAGTTAGAATATTTAGACCCCTTCAGAGAAAGACTGTCTGACAGTATTTCCTCAATAGAATATAGCTGTATTCATTACTTTAAAATAAGTTTTTGAATTGAATATTCTTTTTCTTCTAGCCAACTGGCATACCACTTACATGTTCTACAAATGTTGAAGTGAGAAGGAAAATTTATGAAACAGTTGTGGGGAGCCCATCTCTACTATGGGTTGTTTAAAATAGAAAGAAATTATTTCAAAACAGGTATTAGCAAATTGAGGTGAGACTGGAGTGTATATGTCAAAATGTCTATCATAAACTCTTTAAAGATTCATTTTACAAGTCATGTTTTTCTTATAAAATGAATAGTAGTAAGAGATATTATGTTTTGCTTGATGAGATAATGACTATTTTGTGCACTATATGGCTGCCTTTCATTGAAGGTTTGAAACACACACACACACACACACACACACACACACACAAAGTCCTAACTCAGACTAATTAATCATCTAGAATATTTTTATACTGCCTCTATAAATCTAAAACTTCTTGAAGTTCCTCAAATTGTCACTTTCTTTACTGATATAAGAATAATTATGCCACCCACCTCACTTTCATGAAATCCAATATGTAAGACTTACAACATAATATCTTTAAGGGTCAGGTTAATGAACTGAAATTTCCATAGGCTTACAATAAGGAAGCCAAAGTAGTTATAGAATATATCCACCCCAAAGGCTGTGATTCAAGTAAGAAAATATTAAATATAGTTACTACACTAGAAATATTTAAGTAAATATTTTATAAGATGGAATGTGCGAACAGAAATGATATGAGAGCAGAATATAGCCAATAATGTGGGACTTTCTCAAACCTCATTATATGATATTAGCTTGTGATAGGAAAGTAACCAAGGAAAATTGAGTATTAGGAGTAAGTCACTCTTTTGCCAAGATGAAACTAAAAATTTCATGGAAGAAATTTTTTCAAAATAAATTGCTAAGATGAAATAACAGAAGCAACAGTTGTATGTTTGGAGAAAGGGAAGATAAATACTGAAGAGTATAGACGCACATTTATACCAATGTCTAAGAAAAAGTAAATTGGACAGTGAAATATCTATGCTTCATTCATGGCAAATGAAAGTGCATTATCAGTACTGGCTTTGATCAACACATGGTGTCCATTGTCCCATCCTAACAACAACATGACAGACTATGTGATCTAGAGTAAACATTTGAAAGTTGACCTTATTTTATATACTATTTTTTCTAACATTTTAATGGGAAGTTGGTCTTATTCATAATCCTCAATTTTCAGATGGAAGTGTGATGTTAGGAGATAAATAGCAGACATCTTATGAAAGAACTAGAATTCTTTGCTACAAATAACTATGGATGTACATCACTTTGAGTTGCCTCTGCTGGTTGAACTTACCCTCATTACCCACCAATTTTCCCACCATTTGATCATTCCTTGAGATGTGATATGATTTAATAGTTATACTCATCTTTAACCTCTGCTTATAACTGTATAAATGCATAGATGGGCAAGTAATAATAACCATGAGCTAGTGCAGAAACAGGATGCAAATCAAATAGAGGTCATAAATTAATTGCTGGCAATTGTCATTTAAAGAAAGCCAGCTTCATTTTTCATTCTTCAGGATTCTAGCTGCTTGGTTTTACTTTCACTGAAGGCTAAAAGTATTTTGAACAACATGTGAAACTATTTAACAATTCAGTTAATTTGAATTGAAGATTAAATTTAATTTAACTTATATTTATCTTTAGGTCTACTTCGGAATTATTCATCCTGAGTTATAGTTTCATGCCTCTACTGAGACAAGATTACAACTAAATATATTAGAATACATGATTTATTCATTTTCTTGTGCTTATTAATTTATAGAAATTGTGACAAGTAACATGGGTGAGAGGTTATTGTGAGAACACAATTAAAGTATCTACAGTGATTTTGAGAGGTAGGCTATGGAAGTGTCAGCTGTTACAGTAATTAGTAGAAATGAGCTGTCAGATACACTTATCCACACTAATTATTTTCAACAAATTTAATTGTCTATACATTTGCTTACAAATTTATAAATTGCTAAAATTATATAGATGATTCTGATTTGTTACTGTAAAATCCTGTATGCAATTGTTACATTCAATTTAGGTTTCAATTTTGCACATCATTTTGGAAAATATTGAGATAAATATTATAGCTATAATGGCTGAGTACATCTTGTCTTCATACCTTCTGTTTCTTTATTGTGTTGCTCCTCTTTTTTTTTTTCATCGCTGAGGAGATTGGACAACATGATGGAGAATAGGACTGAAGTGACTCACTTCCTTCTGCTGGGACTCACTGATGATCCAAACCTACAGCTTCCCCTCTTTATCACCTTCCTATTTATCTACACTATCACCCTGGTGGGGAACCTGGGGATGATCCTGTTGATTCTTATGGACTCTCGGCTCCACACTCCCATGTACGTTTTTCTAGGCAACCTTTCTCTGGCTGACTTTTGTTACTCTTCAGCAGTCACTCCAAAAGTCATGGCTGGTTTTCTTATAGGAGACAAGGCCATTTCCTACAATGACTGTGCTACTCAGATGTTCTTTTTTGCAGCCTTTATTACTGTGGAAAATTACCTTTTGGCGTCAATGGCATATGATCGCTATGCAGCAGTATGTAAGCCCCTACACTATGCCACCACCATGACTACAAGTGTCTGCACATGGTTGATCATTGGTTCTTATGTCATTGGTTTCCTGAATGCCTCCATTCACATTGGAGACACATTCTGGCTCTCTTTCTGTGGGTCTAATGTGGTCCATCACTTTTTCTGTGATATTCCAGCAGTCATGGTTCTCTCTTGTTCTGACAGACAGGTTAGTGAACTGGTTCTTGTCTCTATAGTGAGCTTCCACATATTTTTTGCCTTCATAGTTATTTGGATATCCTACACATTCATTTTTGTCACCATCCTGAAGATGCATTCTGCTGCAGGACATCACAAGGCTATGTCCACCTGTGCCTCCCACTTCACTGCAGTCTCCATTTTCTATGGAACTAGTATTTTTATGTATGTGCAGCCCAGTTCCAGTCACTCCATGGACACTGACAAAATTGCCTCTGTGTTCTACACCATGGTCATCCCCATGCTGAATCCTCTGGTCTACAGCCTGAGGAACAAAGAGGTAAAGAGTGCATTCAAAAAGATTGTTCTGGAGGCAAAATCTTTGTGACTTTGATTTCTCATTTCAGAGATTCATAATACTTGGAATCATTCTTTTTATATATTATTTATTTATTGAGATATATTTTAAATCCGCCTTTTCTGCAAGTTCCAGGAATCATTGTTTTATTAAAAACAAACCAATAAAATAAAATAGGAAAAGTTATGCCCTGAAACACATACTTGAATGAGAATGTCTAAAATATCTCAAGGTTTGTTTACATAAGCCTTCAGCCAGGATGTTAATGAATTCACTATATTTTCAGGCATCTTGCAATAACATGTTACTATAAAAGCACATCAGTGTATACATAAACATTTGAACAGAAAAAAAATGCATGTGGGCATCCTATGATGAAAGATACAAAATGATGTGTGTTATTTCGCCGACTTAAATGGAACATGGAGTCTCTGGGAGTTGATATTATTTGTTAATTTCACTAGGTTCAGATTTACCCAGATAAACAAATATTCGCTGACTCCTGTAGGAAAATGTTTTCTAGAGTGTCTTGCACTTGTAGCAGTAGATTTTTAAAGATTTGCCCTCATCTATGTTTGTGGTCAGCATCTTATCCATTGCTGGCTCTACTGAATAGGACAGAAGTCAGACAAAAGGCTAGTTCTTCCTCTCGCTGTCTTTGTAGCTAGTTCTCTCTTCTCACCTCCAAACTACTTCTTTTTCTCTTTCTTCGTAGCCTGTCAATTCTTCCTTCTCCCATGCTCTTTGCCCCTTTAACTGGAATATATATCTTCTTTTACTCTTTGATATGAAAACTTCTGTCTGAACTTCAAGACTTAAGTTTGCCAGCTCACTCTCCCCTTTCTTAGCATGCTGAATTCAGACTGAATTAACTACTTACTTTCTTTATTCCATAGACTTCAGTCAATGCATTAGGGTTTTTACATACTCCACTATCACATGAAACCATACTCATAATAAATGTCCTGCTTCATAAATATGTTTGTGAATATCATGCAATTGTGTGTGCTTTTGTTTCATTGGATAGCTCAAAAGATCCAGAAATATTTATTGCTGATAGTTTAATTTGATATGATGATGCGAATGTCGCATATTGTTTATTTATTTCACTGCTATTCTACAAGTTCAGCTTCAGAAGTTGCATTGTTAAGCGACATTGTCCGTTTTTCTTTGTGTATTTTAGTGAAAGATGAACTATTCTGACATCTCCTATGGATTAGTATTCCTGCTTGATCATGACCTTTCATACAGCCAATAGGTTCAAGTTTGAATTTTCAGAAGGACAACTTGTCAGATTACACACAAACATAATAAAGTTTTGAAAAATAACATTTTCATCTATTCCATATATTCTAGACTTTCTAAAAACATACTTTTAAATTTATTCTTTGAGAAATTTACAGCACACACCCAAGTCCCACTCATTTCCCAGTCCCTCTATATCTATGCTTCAGCCCCATGGCATCCCCAACAAAAGAAAATTTAAAAACTATTAATTAAAAACAAAACAAACAAACAACAAAAGACACTTGTTCCTCCAGCTTTCCCACCTCTCCAACACCTCTTCATTCGTGTTAGTGTCATGGAAGCTGCAGTGTGTCACACAGTACATCCTTAATGACTTTACTTGCAAATGTTTGTTGTAATGAGTTGTTTGTTTGGTTCAATGCCTCTGACTTCTGCTACACAATCCACTCTGGACCCTTACAGAAACTCTTCCCAGATATTCTGCCCTTGCCACCATCATGGAGATCCTGCAGCCATGGTTCTGCAGAATCTGTCCCTTCACACACTCAAGATGGTCATGGAAAGGATAGTTGTTGAGGTGGGACAGATCAATGCCCTTTAGGTGGGTCTGGGTAGGAGCTGATTTAGTTAGTCTGGGCCAGTGGAGTTATCCCCTCAGGTGAGAAGCAGAACCAATGCTATCAGGGCTAGCTCTTCCTTTCCTGTAGTGAGTGGTGGAGTCTTTTTTCTGAGTGTGGGGCCAGTTTTCTCATGAGGATTGAGGACAAGCATAGGGTGGTGATGTCTCAGCATGGACCTCAGATTTCTACATGCATTGTTTCCTATGGTCCTCTTTAGTATCTTGGACCATGAAGATCAGCACAGACTCCAGTTTTAGTAGGACCATGGACCCAGACATGGCCCTTGGTAACAGCTCTGGCATGGATGTCATAATGGCCTCAGTGGCAATACAGACCACCCAGGTCAGTAATGCCCTGGTAGCAGCATGGCCCTAGGACACTAGCATGGTCTCTGGGACCATTCAAGTCTCCATCACCATCTAAGGTTTTGTTTAAAAGAATTATTAGATCAGGTGTTATCCCAACAGCTGGTCATAGACTGGAAATGTCTCCTAACAATCTTTGAAAGTCATTAAGAGTCTACAACAAATAAACTGTTTCATTTTCTTAGAGACAATATGCTGGGCCATTATTTCTTTTTATTTGTGCAGGTATACCAATGATGGTCATAACTTCTAATAAATGCGTGATTACTGAACCAGCCTTTTCTGAGCTCAAAGCAGTTGCCCATTGAAAACCTGAATAAGTGACAATGATGTGGTGTACATATTTGAATTTTCCAAATTTTGTGAAGCGGAACACATCCATTTGCTAGATTCCATTTCTTTGAGTATCTTTTTGGTTACTCACTGTAGGTAGTGGTGTTTGGTTACAGAAAGATAAAGTAGGAAATGTATTGATAATCTTAGCTTGTAGCCATGTAATTTCTATTTAAACCCCTTTAAACCTTTGCTATTGATATGTTACTTCTTATGAAATTCTGTGGACTTCAACACACTTTCAATCAATAATCAATCAATTTCAGCATTACCTTGTGCTAGATGATCTGGCAGACCCATAGGGGATTAAATGTGTGTTATGTATATTGAAAAAGCCTATTTCTGATTATATCTTGAACATGTATAAATAATGAAGTCAGTTCTGTATCATGTGGTATAAATTCAGCAGTTTCAATATGCAAGACAACTCTTTCTTCATATTGTGAATCAGTAACTATATTAAGAGGTTCTTTAAAATCCCTTAGTACCATGAAAATAGCTAAAAAGAAATCCCAGAGCCTAGGCAGTTTGGATGCTCACCTTACTAGACCTGGATGGAGGTGGGTGGTCCTTGGACTTCCCACAGGGCAGGGAACCCTGATGGCTTTTGGGCTGATGAGGGAGGGGGAGGGAAATGGGAGGCGACAGTGGGGAAGAGTCAGAAATCTTTAATAAATAAAAAAAAGAAATCCCACACTAACTCATAGTTGAGTATAATAAAGGGTTATTTATTTAGCTGTAGACTCACAGATTACAGTTCTCTGTACAAATTGGAAACAGGAATCAAATCCAGCAGCTGGAAGAGAGAGCTCATGCTTTACATTAGCATTTATAGTACAAGATGCCACACCCAAGTGGGCAGGTAACTTAAAGGCTACTAGCTGTAGAATTTCCTACAGCAATCTATAACTAAAATTATCTAGTTTTCAACTCCATAAACAGCCTGAGAATGAAAATAATATTATCTGAATAAGCAGAAAGTACAAACAAAATACTTCAATAATTGCAAAGAATGACAGAAAGAACTGACTGCCTGGAGAGTCAGTCAAGGTTTTTCCACAATTTTTGGGCATCCAACTTTGTCTTAAAGCCCTAGAATATCTGAAAGACTATATTCAGAAGAAGGAAAATGTGAAAGACTGTCCTACCTTGTCTTGGCAAATTTTGACAGTTGCTTTTCTTTGTATTCTGTTTCTATGAATTAAACAGCATACCTCCTGTCAGCAATTGAGACAAGGACAGTTTCTTGCCCAATAGAACAGTCTGTGAAATGTTAGGGTAAAGAAATAATCATGGAGCGATTGAGGAGAGGACAGGTAAGAAATGTGAGTAATAAAGGTTTTGATAAGAGAAGTTTAGGGGGATAGAATCTGAGATGGTGGAAATGATTAGATTCCTTTGAAAGTTAGGAGTTATAACAAAGGGTGGTAGGAATATATTGTAAAAGAGGGAATCTCAGCTAATTTAGAAATTAGCAAAGAGGCTATGACAATAGCATGTAGACAGGGAGAACATCTGCAGATGGTGTTGTCTAGAATTTTGGAGAGATAAGGAAATTTGTTATTTTCTCTTTAAAATTCTCCATCATCCTCATAAAGTTACATTTAAAATCATTTCCCTCTCTTTCCTCTGGTCTTTCTTCTGTATGATCACTTGGTTCTGGTGTGACCAAGTTGCTTTTTAGGTTATTTAATAAATTTTTGCATTGGCACCTTCCCATCTCTTCCTTCATTTGGTATTAGCAGTATTTTTGACTCTTGGTCCAATCCTTGCATTTGCTGTCTGTGTCTTCAGGAAATGTTATTCATCCGCTCTGTACTGTCACCATCTGTGTCTCAGAGAGCTGCAAAGTTCTCCCTTGGCCCACTCTCTTGGTATGTTTTCTTGGTCCACTTTGTGCAGTCATAGCCTGTGCTTCAGAATTCCTCTCTTGAACCTCTCTGTGTAGTCATAGTCTTTGTATCAGAGTTTCTCAGAGGATAAAAGCATGTGGAAAATAAATGTGGGCATATTCAGTGTTCACTCAATAACCCTCCCAGTTCTATCCTGTCTCTGCATTTCTTTCATATCTCTGCTCCTATTTTTCTAGTCCACATGACTTTACTTTGGAATGTGTGAACACCTTCTAGGATAAACCCTGATAGATGTCACCCCAACATGTAGCAATGATAGTCATCTCCAGACTCCATACCATTGTGATGGTGTAGGTGAGGAGTAAGGTGACGAAATGGGGAATCTGTAGGCCTGTGTCATCAGTGAGTTCCAGAAGGAGGAACTCTGTTTCTTTTCTCCTATTCTCGATCAGTGTCATTTTTCAAACATGAAACAGTCCATAGCTATGGGAAAAGAGAAACATGATGATAAAGAAGTTAAATTAAAATAGAAAAACATAATTGCAGTCATGTTCCTTTGTTGAGCAATAATCCATGCTCTTGGATTGCTTAGAAAATGGAACTTTCCCCAATCAGATTCAATGTATTAATTATAGAGGTTACATGTGCTAGAATTTAAAGATTGTTGATCGATCCCCTAACCACATTTGAATTCTTTTATTCCATAAACAGATATGGAAAGTTTCAGTTACTTGATAAAAATGATATGTGGATGATCTATTTCTCCTCTATGCTCACTTTCCAAGGACTGCTCTACACAGACAATTTAGATGTCTACTCCATGTTATACCCGCAACAATGTTAGAATTTTGTGATTATCCCTTTTGTGTAAACAACAATGCATAATATATTGAATAGTTTATTCATATTACTCAGGTATGAGATATCATTCTTTTCTTTGGGTTCATGACTATTTCAATCATGCTGATTCCCAATTATCAGAGACCAAACAGAATTTTAATTAAATTAAAAATAATATAATATATGATGATATGCTTGCCTTTGTCAGAATTCAGCATTATTTCAGCTACAGAGTTTTGTTTCAATTTCTAAGAATGTGTTCCTGGAACAATCTTTTGTCCTTTAATAATAGAGTATACTCTAAAATAAATACTGTGTCTTGACACTAAATGCATTACCCCTTTTCTTTATCTATATATTTAATATTTACCTAATCATAAGTTTTCAGAAAATCTGAAATTCCTTGTACTTTATCCATGTCCTTCATACTCTTCATTCAAACAGCAGCCTAAGGATCATCATTGCTGAACATAATAAATATCTTTTACGTAACTCAAAACTATATTTTTTTCTCCATATTGTTCATAACATCATCTGCTGTATTTGAAAGTTGCTTGTGTTCTTGTTTTCTCTCAAACTTTAAGAAAATTATTACCGGCCAGGCGGTGGTGGTACATGCCTTTAATCCCAGTACTCGGGAGACAAAGGCAGGTGGATGTCTGGGAGTTCGAGGCCAGCCTGTTCTACAAGAGCTAGTTCTGGGACAGGCACAAAAGCTACAGAGAAACCCTGACTCAAAAAACTGAAAAAGAAAGAAAGAAAGAAAGAAAGAAAGAAAGAAAGAAAGAAAGAAAGAAAGAAAGAAAACTATTCCCATACTTTTTCCTGATTATACTTCTAATGTATTTCATTAATGATAAAAAACTGAATGGATAAATGGTTGATAGCTATGTAAAAGATTAGAATATCCCTATGTATAGTAGATATGTTGGTATAACTGGGGTGATGGCAGCAACTTCATCTCAATGCATTTTGAAAGCTATTGTCAGATAATCATCAGCTATAGCATGCAGATACAGTTTTGGTCCATTCACTGTTTAGAATTCTTTGGTCCTGACTCACCTTCACTGACCACTGAAAATTCAACAGTGTAATCATAGGAGGTTGAGGTATTAGATTGAGAAGCCAACAGCATGGTGCAGAAGACAATAAAATGTGGTTGTTGACCTTGTCCAAGTCAGCTTTCACATTATATGTGGATAGAAAAATGGTACAGTTTTGTGCTAATTTGATTTACATGGAGACCAGCAAGGAGACTGCTAGCTGCACAAGAGAGTTACCTTTCCACCTCATGTTGTTTTATTTTTCTGCCATTATATCAATGAGGTTCTATTCTCTCCAGTGTGCTCCTGCTTCTTCTGAACATACTGATGGCTACTTCTGCAATTTGTTGTGACCCAGTCTGCCTCAAATTCTTGCTTGGTAGGTGCATTTTCATTTCATGAAAGTCTGCTTTCAAATAAAATTTTTCTTTTCCTCATCCTGTCATAACATAACAAAATTAGCAAGATGAAAATAAAATTGGCCATTTATAGTGCTGTCTTTGACTCAAAATTCTCCTTTAATATGTTCTGCTTTGTGAAAACTTTTCATACAACCTGTAACACAATAGCAATGTTTCAATATTCAGGTTTTTGATTGCTTGGATGTTGAAAATTGCTATATCGGTCTCCCAAGGTAATATAAACTTGCTATATTGCTTAGCACTTTTTAAACACAACTATATATTCCAGTAATTAAACAAATTTAATTGTTTACTACAGTCATTAGGAGATCCCAAAGATTTGAGCACAATTAAATGAACACAAAAGCAGAAAGCAAATTTATGTTACATTGTCTTGTAAAATTTTTTTCTGGCATGAATTTGTATGAGTCTTGAAAAGAAACCTTTGACTGTGTCTTATCTTCAATGGGTTTCTTTAGGTATCTAATCACAGGATTTGTGTTGATATAACAGGAAAATATTGCATAAAATTGATTGAATATGATAATATAGTCAATTATTTTTTTACAAGCTGGCCTAAAGTTATCAAAGACAATTTATTTAAGTTTTACTCTTCTGAACAAGATGTTAATATTTTCATAAACAACACACTCTTGCTGAGGTGAAGATGAGACTTCAAGTTTGTAAAGCCTCTGTGTAGGGTAGAAAAATGTGAGTCAGTGTAGACTTAAGAAGAAAGGAATGAATGACTCTAGGTGCTGTGTAACCCAAAAGTTAATAATCAAAGCTGTAAACATTATCTTGACTTTAATACGATCTTTGTGAATGCACTCTTCACCTCCTTATTCCTTAAGCTGTATACCAGAGGGTTCAACATAGGAATGACCATGGTGTAGAACACAGATGCTATTTTGTCAGTGTCCATGGAGTGACTTGATCTGGGCTGTAAGTACATGAACATGATTGTACCATAGAAAATGGAAACTGCTGTGAAATGGGAGGCACAAGTAGAGAGAGCTTTGCGATATGCTGCAATAGAGTTCATCTTTAGAATGTTGGTAAAAATGAACGTGTAGGATATTAAGATAAGTATTAGAGCAAAAAAGATATTGAAACTGGCCACACAAATAAGAACCAGTTCATTGACATGTCGGTCACAGCAAGATACAATCATGACTGCTAGAACGTCACAGAAAAAATGGTGGACCACATTAGACTCACAGAAAGAGAGACTTAATGCATCCACAGTGCAGATGGAAGCATTCAGGAGACCACAGATATAACACCCGATGACTAAACATGTACACATACTTGTTGTCATGGTGGTGGCATAGTGTAGGGGCTTACATACTGCTACATAGCGGTCATAGGCCATTGTGACCAAAAGGTAGTTCTCCACATTGGCAAAGTTTGCAAAAAAGAACATCTGCAAGGCACAAGCATTGTAGGACATGATCTTGTCTCCTGTAAGGAATCCAGCTATGACCTTTGGAGTGACTGTTGATGAGTAACAAAAGTCCACAAAGGACAAGTTGCAGAGAAAAATGTACATGGGGGTGTGAAGCCGAGAGTCCAAAAGAATCAACAGAAACATCCCCAGGTTCCCAACCAGGGTGATGGTATAGATGAGGAGGAAAGTGATGAAGAGAGGGAGCTGCAGATGTGGGTCATTTGTGAGTCCCATGAGGATAAACTGTGTCACTCCTGTCCTGTTCTCCATCAATGATATCTGTTAATAAAAAGAATGACTTAAACAAGTGAAAAAGAGAGTACTATAAGGGGTTGCTGAGATAGGTCAGTTGTCAGAAGCAATGGTTTTCTATGCTGAAGGGCTCAGCAACTTCATGTCAGCTCACAACTGTCTGTAACTCTAGGACCAATGGATCTAACACCATCTTCTGGCCTCTGCACTTATGAGACAAATGTTGTACACAGACATACATGTAGGCAAAGCATTATGCACATAGAATTTGTTTCCTTTTTATTTATTAAACCATTTAATCAATCGACATTTATAAATGATGAGTCTATAGGCATGGAGTTTTTCAATGACATACGTATGTACACATCTATGATTTTTTTGTATTAATAATTATTCACGTTCTATATTATCATGTAACAGATCACTGTAGAAGCTAGTTTTGAAATAAAGAGCACAGTTGTACTTGTTCCTAAAGCTTCATTGAAGACAGGTGAGGACTGTCTGTCTCTCTTGAGCTGACATGAGCTGGAAGGCTGGGAGCTGTGACATCTGAAGACTTGCCATGGGTGCATCGCGTCATAGATGTTAGTTGTCATCTGGACCCACAGCTGAGGCATCACTGGGATGCTACACATTCATTTCTTAAGTTCTTTCCCAATATTTATTTAAGGATATATTTTATGTACATGAGTGTTAGGTCTTCATATATATGAGAAGATGACATATATGAGAAGATTATTCATGGTTATGTACCAACAAATGGTTGCTGGGAATTAAACTTGGAATCTCTGAAAGAGCAGGTATTTTTCTTAAGAACAGGGCCATATCTCCAGCCCTAAATTAATGTTGATTTTCTTTTAAAAAATATATGAGCATGGAATAATGCTGGGATTGGAATCAGTGAAATTTCACTGATTTTCTACCAAAAATCAAAAGTATATAAATATTTTAGGTATATGTAGGCAGTTTAGTTACTCTATAAAATGATTTATTTTTAGAAAAATAACATATGATATGTATAATATATTATATAATAATATACTTATTATTGTACCAGTTAATCTTTGTTGAGCTCTGTAGACCTAACACAATTGTGCTTTCCTGCCAGGAGGTATTATAGGAACAGTCTTCTATGGCTCAGTAACAAGGCTTTGATAAATTTTTACATCCATGAAAATTGTATGGTATAAGAAATTTAAAATTTCTGTATATTTAAATAATATAATTACAAGATTTTCTTCTGAATTCGGGTAAACTGTTTGCCCATAGAAAGCTACAAATCTAAAATAATTTAACTTAATTATAATGAAAAATTATTTTCCTTTGTTTAATAAGAGACAACTGAGTAACACACTCAGTTGCAATTTCATCTTGTTCACTCTATCGCTGTTCTCATTAAAGATCAAACAAGTAATCCCAAACGCAAAATGTTTCTTCTGAATACTAAAGGTTCTGAATAATGTATTGGACTTGAATTGCATTCTAACTCTTCTTTCCACACACATTTTAGTGCTTTTTATTCAACACATATAGATACATTGAGGACATACCCAGGAACAAGAAGTTATGATTAGCTCAAGGAAGACTTCATCTTGAATCAATATCGCTAATGATGTACAGAACAGCTTTGTTGAGCTTAGAGGTACGATGAAAGATCATTCAATCTCAAAATCAGTTTGGAATGAAGAAATATCATTAACTAAAACACAGAGAAGTCAAGTTATTGGAAAAGATAAATACTGCAATCATCCACTGGCTATAAAGAAGCATCTAACTCTTTTAAACAGCATATAACCATCTACAAAATGATGTCAGTGGTGCAAACTACTTGGGGTATGATTTTGCAAAGATACTAATGTATTAAAGGCAAGAAATGGTGGTTCTTAAGCATATTTAATTGAACATTATTTTTTATGTTGTCATTAAAATGTAACAACAGCATATAGGGTTTTATTTTTGGATAAGTTTAATCTTGTGAATTCTTTCTTCAAATTGTGTTTGCTGCATTTTGGCTTTGTGCTTTGTCATGATTCTTGTTTTTTTTTTAACTTTAGGAATATCAATGCTAATCATAAAACCTCATGCTCATCATTGTTTTCAAATTTTAATTTTTGTAATCCATAATTGTAGATAAAATATCCCTCCTTTCTTTACTTTTGGTTTTACTTTTCTCTATAGAATATTTTCCAGAAAGAACAGAGACCCTGGAACCCAGGTCCCTAGTTTATGGTCTTTGTTTATCTCATAAATATAGTGTTATAGTCTAATGATTCTTAAACTTGCTTGTTTAGCTTGGCATATTTGGAAGGTTATCGTCTATAACTGTTATCAACTATCATTAACTTGAACATTTGGTTACATTTTTGTGTAAGTATATATTTAAAATATTTTAGTTCCCTATCTTACCTTTTAATGACTTTCATCATTATACTATATTATCTACAAAAGGAGTGGGTTTATTTCGTGTGTCTGTGTAAAGTAGAACAGAAAGTATTATTTGTTACCTTATTAGTAGGAAAACAAGATTTATGAAGTCACATGCTAATCTCATTTTTTTAAGTAGTGTGAGAAACACTTAAGGTGCAAGAGTTGCAGATTCTATTCAACGGCGATCCTGATCTCATAGCATATGCGTTGAAATATGGTTGAGTGAATATGAATTTCTTTCTAACCCTTCATCAGTGTACAGAAAGATTACTTGTCTTCTTGGATTATGTTTTTTTTGTGATTATTTTTATCTCCAAGTAAATCAAACCTATAGTGGACAAGATAAAGTTAAAACAAACAAATTACATTTTATATTCTTTCTGATTAAATAATTTACTATATGAATCACTAAATCTCCTGTAATATAGTGACATCTACACCTAGTCTCAGAGTCTCAAAACTAGATTTAGAAAAACACTTAGCCTTTAAACTGTTTTAACTCTTAAAATGGTTTTTAAATATCTGTTCTCAATAAACTCATAGTTGGTATACACATCCTACTTACTTTCTGGAAATTATATTTTACAGTAGTATATTTATGAAACATAGGCAGCCAGTTTTAAGTAGAGGAATATTTTACAGGGAATACTCATTCCACAAGTTTAAAAACTTACTATGCAATATTTCACAAACCCTTTTCCAGGTGCTTGCTATTAGAAAGTGATGAGTTTCCAACTCATCTAAAGCAAGAGGGAAGGACAGAACATATGCACAGATCAAGTTATGAATTCACTATGAATTACTCCTCTTCCCTTGGAGGAGTCACTTACCTGCTTATTAGGAAAACATACATAAAAACCGGATTAAGATTACTTCTCTCCTATAGTTCACAGGTTCTGTCTGTACATAAAAAAACAGAAGTTTTAAGGAAACCTATGAAGAACTTTCCAAATACAATCAGTCAATGAGATTTTTTTCTTTGACTGTTTTACCTCAGTTTGCTTGAAGACCGATAGCTTATCTTCAGGGTAATTAGAAAAACTGCAAATATTAGCAATAAATGCATGTATTAACAATGACTGCCACTCAGAAAATAAATAGAATCTAATGGCAATACTATGCTTCTCCTAGTGTGCCATATTGGGATTTCAGAGGCTAGCACATGGGGATGTAGAGAGAAATATAGACACCCAGAGAGCTCTGGGGAGTTTCCCCAGAGTTTATCTGAAGATCATCATCCAGTTTTCTTAGGGAAAAAGCAATTAATCAACCTTGGGGAGCAGGCTAGTTTCTGTATCTTAGAAGTTTAATTTACTTCTTAATGGATAAATGAAAACACAAAAGTTATACATCTTAATGAAGTACCAAGCAAAGTTTCAGTAAATAATGTTTATCAGAAATGTTCAAGCCTGGTTAAGAAGGCCTGTCTTCTCAAACACTATTTGTTTGTGGTAAAAACTTTGAAAATTCTCCCTCTAGCATTGTCATTTCTTCTAGAATCTTCTTTTCATTCCTTTCAGCATTTTCAAAACACAATACATTATTGTTATCTATAGTAACCCTTGTGCCCAATAGTTCATCTCAGCTCTTTGTTCCCGGCTAATTGTTCCTTGGCATAATATCTAATGATCCTTAATCATTTTTATGTGCTATCTTTATAATATTCTTCAGAATGTTATATATCACATTTTACAAATAAGTCTATTCCTATTTACAACAAATTAAATTTTAAAATTTTGTTACATTTTTCTGTTATTTTTGTGTTCATATACTCATTTATGCTGTGCATATATGTAGCAGAAAGAATAACTTGCAGAAATCAGTTCTTTCCTTTCTACAGGTAGGTCCTTAGATTTAAACACAGACCCATAAGACTTGGGAAAAAACCTCCCTTAACCACTCTTCTATATTAATAGTTCCCATTTGTTAATTCTTTATTATTGAGTTATATAATTATCTTTATAATCTGAAAATTAATCCCATTTGAAATAGATAATTTTCACTATGTTTTCTATTTTGTATTTTTTCATTTTATTTTATACACTATTTTCTTTGCCAGGCAGTATTTTTAATCCTTAAGACTATCATATTTTTGTTTGTTTCTGCATGTTATGTTTTCTGTGAGACTATAAGAAAAAAACTAGACATATTGCAATGCAATGTCCTCAGTTGTCTTCCCTGTATTTCCAGTAGTATTTTCATAATTTTGTCTATTATCTAAATAATTCTTTTATTTTGAAGATAGTCCTGCATCTGAGACATTGAAGGTTATGCAGTGTTTTTCTTCATGTGGATATCTGAGTCTCCCAGTAACATTTACTGAAGATAGTTCCTTGTTACAGTGCATTCTCTTGGGATATTTTTAAGCATGACTTGTCTATGAATACAGATTTCAATTTTAATTTAATTTAATTTTCACTAAATTAAAACAGTTTTGTTAGTTTTATAAAGCCCAGGAAAAGTTAACTGGCACAATGACATATTAAAATAAAAATAACCATTTTTACATAGTTACTAAACTCTCTCTCTATCTTTATATACCTAAAATATTTATATACTTTTGATTTTTGGTATAAAATTAATGAAGTTACAAAGATTCCAATTCCTTCATTACTAGATTCTCACAGTTTTTTTTAAAAAAAAACATTAATTTAAGACTGTAGAGATAGCTCAGCTCTTAAGAGAATTGCCTGTTCTTTCAGAGGTTCTGAGTTCAATTCTCAGCATCTTAATAGTTAAAACATCAAGTAACCACAGCCTAGGTTTGTTTGTAGCCACTTCTTACATCAGATAACTTGTCAATATTTTGAAAGCACAGGAGTAGGCTTAAGCTCTCTGACATTCAGTCAAGGTGGAGTGATCCCCTTCTGTGCCCCCTCCCAATGATCTTGGTGATTTTCATGGTATTTCAACTCTACACCCATGTAGTATTGCCTAGGCATTCCAATCTGTAGTTGGTTGGTTTTTGTTACTCTTCAGTCATTACCCACATAGTCATGACTGGGATTCTTATAAGAGACAAGGTCAATTCCTACAATGACTAGGCTTCTCATAAGTTCTATTTTTTTAACTTTGGGGTTTTGTGGAAAACTGTCTGTTGGTCTCAATGGCATATGATCACTATGTAGCAGTGTGTAATCCCCTCTATTATGCTACCACCATGTGTACATGGATTCTTGCAGGATGTTACACCTGTGGCTTCTTGAATACCTGTACCCATACTGGGGTCGCTTTCAGTCTCTCCATTTGTAAGGTGGAGGTGGTCCATCACTTTTTCATTAATCAGACTGCAGGCATGGTACTCTCTTGCTTTGATAGACATTCAGATGATCTGATTCCTTTTCCTTTTTTGTTCTCATAGTATTCTTATCTTTTCCCCTCATAGTCACTTAGTATCCTACCCAATAATTTGTATCACAATTCTCAAGATGCACGGAGCTACAGGATATCCAAAGGCCATTTTTACCTGTGCCTCCCATTTCCCTGTTGTTGTTATTTTCCGTCGGTCTGTAATTTTTATGTACTTGCTGCCTAGATCCAGTCATGCTATGGATGAGGAAAAAGCTGTGTCTGTGTTCTACACCATGGCCATTCAAATGCTTAACCCTCTGATATGAAGCCAGAGGAATGATGAAATTATCACACATTCAGAAAGAGTGTTTTCAGGACAAAATGCATTTGTTATATTATTTTTACATATTTGATTTATGATATACCTAGATTCATTTCTTTCATATCTTTTCACTGACTCAGATTAGATTTGTTATGTATTTGTCATCTATATATCTATCTATTATCTATCTATATATATCTATCATCATCATTTTATCTATCATCTATCTATCTATCTATCTATCTATCTATCTATCTATCTATCTATCTATCTATCATCTATCTACCTATCTATCATCATCTATCATCTATCTATCTATCTATCTATCTATCTATCTATCTATCTATCTATCTATCTATAATCTATCAATCTATCTATCATCTATCTATCTATCTATCTATCTATCTATCTATCTATCTACCTACCTATCTATCATCTATCTATCTATCTATCTATCTATCTATCTATCTTCTTCTTCTTCATCATCATCATCATCAATCTGTCATTCTGTCATCTGCATGTGAGTATGTGCATAGGATCCTGTCTGTACAGAAACTTGTGTGTGTGAGGCAAACCACATCATTAATTTGAAGGTCAGAGACAGCTTGTCAGAGGCAATTCTCTCTCTTTCTACTACATAGGGTTTAAGGATCAAGTTTAGGTTTCCAGCTTTGGCAATCAACACCTTTTCTCACTGAGAAAACTTGGTATTCTTGAATCACATTTGAAAAAGCTCACACTCAAAAAGAAAATCCAATTTCTCAAACTCAAAATGTCAGTGCACAACTCCAGAGCTGACATTTTAGGCTCAGCTCAAGCTGTCCTAAAGGAGAATTTCTGGTGGACAGGTAAAAGCCTAGCAACAGCATTTCCCGGGCACCTGTAATAAAGCTGAGTTCTGCTTTCCAAAATTGCCAATTCTCTTTTCATTTATTTATTTATTTAGATTTCTGTCTTTTCCCCACCGCAGCCTCCCATTTCCCTCCCCCTCCCCCAGTCAAGTCCCCCTCCCTCTTCAGCCCAAAGAGCTATCAGGGTTCCCTGCCCTGTGGGAAGTCCATGGACCACCCACCTCCATCCAGGTCTAGTAATGTGAGCATCCAAACTGCCTAGGCTCCCACAAAGCCAATACGTGCAGTAGGATCAATAACCCATTGCCATTGTTCTTGAGATCTCAGTAGTCCTCATTGTCTCTAGGTTTTTTCCCATACATGTGGATGTATATCAAAGCCTACGTTGACCTCTAGACTCTTTCAGTTCCTACATACATATATTTGTTATGCATTTCAAAGTCCACTCTGACTTCCTGATCCTTCTCTCCTGCCCAACTACTCCTTTACTGTTACCTCTCAGGCTGTTAGAGATCTCAGGTTTCCCTTCTCACAGATACTTGCTAGTTCTTTATATAAGGCAAATTCCTATATCCCCAGTACTGCTGCTCTTCTCTCTCTTGCTAGTCTTCCTTGTCTTTCAAGTAGCTGAGACAATGTCTCTGTTTTGGACACTTTTAGATGTCTCAGGCTGTTATCTTTTATGTATAATAAAACCCATTCCCCCAGTCATTGAAGAGTCATATTTTATGGTTTCTTTTCTGTGCCTTCACTTAAAAAAAACTAAGAATTCAATTCCATGAAGTGATACCTTGCAGAAAAACAGAGATATTCAGTCATAGCACCTAAGTGAAAATGCTGAAAGTACTGGGGTTTTCTTATCAAGTTCAAGGAAAATAATGATATACTAGCTCATCTTTCACCATTTTATTTCTACTTTGTATCAGTGAAAACATTTGTAAAACAAGAACATAGTAAAAACCATGCCTAGAAGTCCATGAAATGTCCTTTATTTGGGATGACACTTTTTCAGGATAAATTATGCTTGCCTGTAGGTGGTAGCTTTATGGTTTATTTTAAGTGTATTAAATAATTCTTTAATAACAAAATTATATATGACGGCAAATTCATGAATTCCTAGTACTGAAGATGTTAATATCCACGGATTAGTGGTTTAAGACTAATTTAAGTTACACCAAGATATGTCAAAACAAAATTAGAACAAAAGAAAACTCCTGGGGGAAAATCAGTAATGAGAATGCCCCAACTAATGTCTTTCTGGGTACTTGTATATTTAGTAGCATATTTTCAGGCAGTACTCCATTGTAGAATAAAGGTTTTGTGACTGGGTTGGTGATGAAATTTCTCTTTCCTGAGTCTTCAGAGTACCTTCCTGCACCAAAGACACTAGGACTTAGTTAGGGATGAAGATTCTATGTCGGCACCAGCCTGACTTCTCCCTGTTCTCTGTTCTGTGTGGATGCTGTCTTCAGCAATCGGTTTTTGCTGTCAGTGTGTAGAGAGCAATCTAGTATCTTGACAATAGCCTATGCTGTTTGGGGATTTCCATGGTACCTTTTTGGCCAACAACTCAATTGGGTGTCACCCTGTTCTGGTACTAGAAACTTCATTTGGTTAGAAGAAATAACAATTTGTGACTTTGTATGCCCCATTATTTGGTGACTTCATTACAGATACCTTCATATATTTTAGGAGAAATTCCACTACACTTGTTTTTCATGCCACCCCTTAAGTTCCTCTCAATTCTAACTGTCTCTCTGTGAATTATTTGTCTCAAACTCATCTCCCTTCCATGTTCCCATCTAAACTTTCCTTTTTGCTCCCATTTTCTCTGCCATCAACCAATTCATAAATATATTTTATTTCTCCAAGTCCCTTCTTCTATACCTAACCTCTCTGTATCTATGGATTGTAGCTTAGTTATATTTTATTTATCAGCTAGCTTCCACATATAAGTAAATACATACCATATTTATCTTTCTGGATCTATGTTACCTCACTTATATTTTTTTTCTAATTTTACTTATTTTCTTGCAAATTTCATGATTTCTTTTTTAACAGTTTTGTAATGCACTATTTTGTAAATATGTAATGTTTTAGCCCCTTTTCTGTTGAAGAACATCTAGGATCATTCCAATCCCTGTGCATTATTAATAGAGCAGCAATGATCATGGTTGAGAAATTGTCATTGTGACAGGATGAAGCATGCTTTGGGTTTATTCCCAAGGGTGGTATATCTGGATCTTGAGGTAGATAGATTCTCATCTTTCTTAAATACTGCAAAGTGCGTGTACTTTGCTCTCCCACCTGCAGTAGGTGTGTATTCCCATCATTCCACATCCTCACCAGTGTGCACTGTCACCTGTGTTTTTGATCTTTGCCATGTGGACAGGTTTAAAACAGAATCTTAATTGTTTCAATTTTTATTTCCTTGAGGTGTACAAATATTGAAAATTTATTTGTTACTCAGACATTTGAACTTCCTCTATTAAGTATTCTGTGTTTAAATATCTACCCAAATTTTAGCCTGATTACTTTTTTTTTATATTTTGAAAATATTTCTTTTTTTTTCTTTTTTTTTTTATTGGAAAAAAAAGAAATTTCAGCCTCCTCCCCGCCTCCCATTTCCCTCCCACTCCTCCCTCTCCTCCTCCTCTCCCCCACTCCTCCCCCTCCCTCTCCAGCCTGAAGAGCCATCAGGGTTCCCTGCCCTGTGAAAAGTCCAAAGTCCTCCCCCCTCAATCCTGGTCTAGGAAGGTGAACATCCAAACTGGGTAGGCTCCCACAAAGCCAGAACATGAAGCAGGATCAAAACCCGGTGCCATGGTCCTTGGCTTCTCAGCAGCCCTTATTGTCCGCCAAATTTAGAGAGTCCGGTTTTATCCCATGCTTTTTCAGTCACAGTCCAGCTGGCCTTGGTGAGCTCCCAAAGAATCAGCCCCACTGTCTCCATGGGTGGGCGCACCCCTTGTGGTCCATACTTCTTTGCTCATATTCTCTCTCCTTCTGTTCCTCATTGGGACATTGGGAGCTCAGTCCAGTGTTCCAGTGTGGGTCTCTGTCTCTATCTCCATCCATCGCCAGATGAAGTTTCTTTATTTATTTCTAGAAACCAATTATGAGTGAGTACATCCCATGTTTTTAACATGTTGAGTTCCTTATATATTATGTATACTGGCCATATATCTGGTGTGGAATTGGTAAAGATTTTTTCCATTCTTTAGGTTTCTGTTTTGTCTTAAAACAGTGTGGTTTGCCATGTTGAAACTTTTCAGTTCCATAAGTTCCCATTTATTAATTGTTAGCATTAGTGTCTATACAATCTTTGTCTTGTTCAGGAAATTGTCTTCTGGACCAACAAGTTCAAGGGTAACCCATACTTTCTCTTCTATCAGAGTCAATGCTTATCTTTTTATGTTCAGTCTTTAATCATTTGAATTTAGGGTGTATTATGAGAGAGAGAAAAAGAAAAGGGGAATTTAATACAATTGTATTTTTTCTATTTTAACGTCTGTTAATTTTTATTAAATAAAAATACTATAGATAAGGAAGAAGTTATTTCAAAAACAGCCTACAAAATTAGCTTTAGCTTGTTAACAAAGTCAGATAAGAATATATAGTGGTTAGTTTCAGTAACTTGGCAGAATCTAGAGCCACCTGTGATTGAGGTCTGAGTGAAGGATTGTCTAGATTAGGCTGACTTATGAATATCTGTGGGGGACTGTCTTGATTTATTGGAAGACCTGTGCACTGTGGGTGGCGTCTTTCTCTGGGAAGGGGATCCTAAATTTTATAAGAGTGGAGAAAGTGGATAAAGCATTAGCATGTAGCATTATTTTCTCTGTCCTCTGTTCCCAATTTTCATTACTGGGAGATGCTCCTTCAGGTTTCTGTAGCCTTGAGTTCCCAGTAATGATGGTCTACCACCTGGAATTAAGACCCAAGTTAACTAACTTTTATGTTGCTTTGGTTAGAACATTTTGTTATAACAACAGGAAATAAAACCAAGACAGGGTATCACTAATAGGAAAGTAGATGTTCAATATCTTTCATAAGTGTATATAAAATATCCCCAACAAGGTGCTTAGAACATAAATCAAGAAGTATATTATAAAGATGTTTACCATGATCGAATGCAGCCTGTCCCAAAATTAATAAAGCAAACATTCTAGAATTAAAGTTATATATCCATAGCCAAGTAATGCTTAAAAATGTCCCAAGCAAATTCACTGGAACAAGGGACAATGATATTGGGATACCCAGATATGCACAAGAAGAAGAAAACTACATACACATCAGCTTTCCAGCTGCAAGACTATCTTCAAAATAAATGAAAGACTTAAATGAAAGAGAAAAACTATGAAAATACTAGAGGAAAATATAGGGGACACACTTGATGACATTTATTGCAATTGGTTGAATTTATTTCTTGCTTTGTTTCATGAATAATCACACAGAAAAGATAAACAAGAAGAAACAAAAAAATATGGTTGTCTCAAGGTAAAAAAATCTTCTTGGCAAAGAAAATAGTGTCTAGAATAATATCAACACACAAAATAAGAAACAACCAAACTTGACCATCTAAAAAGGGATTATTTTACAGTTTATAAAATAATTATTAAACTCAATTATAAATAATTAATACACAGACAGTGATGATAAGGACCAATGGTTAACGGAGCTTGTTTCTAAGCCTATGATTTGTGTTCAAACCCTGAAACCCACATGAGGAAAGGAGAGAGATGATTTCTTCATGTAATCCTACCTTCTACACACAAACACAATAAATGAATGAATGAATACACAAATAACACATAAGTATAATAGAAGATAAAATATTTAATTAGTGGCCAATAGAAATAAGTAGACATATTTGTAAAATGTGACACACACCATCCTCTAGAGTACTATAAGGGATAGCATGTAAAAGATTCATCAAAGGTCATTGAATATTAAAGGAAAGTACAGTTAGCTAGAAACAAGAACCTGAGATACACTATTGGGCACAAGCCTTATTATAGATAGCAATAAATGTATTATGCTTTTGGAAATACTAGAATGAATGAAAATAAAATGTAGAAAGAAATAAAAGGAAAATTCTAGAAGGAAGGATTCAGAAAGTTTTTTTTTTCACAAAGAAATAGTGTTTGAGAAGGCAGGCATTCTTAACCAACTTGAATTTTCTAATAAACATTGTGCATAGAAACATTACAAGGTATCTCATTAATATTTATGACTTTTGCTTTTTCATTTGCCCATTAAGAAGTAAATTAAACTTCTAAGAAACAGAAACTAGTTTGCTCCCCAAGGCTGATTAATTGCTTTTTCCCTAAGAAGACTGGGTGACAGTCTTGAGATAAACTCTCTGGGAACTCTCCAGAGCTTTCTGAGTATCTATATTTTCCTCTACATCTCAATGCACCAACCTCTGAAGTTCCAATGTGGCACACTACAGGAAAAGCTGCATGCCATTATCATTAGATGTCATTTAATTTCTGAATGGCAGTTATTGTTAATACATGCACTCATTGTTAAAAATGCAACTTTTCTAGCTAATCTGAAGATTAACAATGGGGCTTCAAGCAAGCTGAAGTAAAACAGTCAGAGAAAATATCCTATTGATTGTATTTGACAAGTTCTACATGTGTCTTCTTACAGAGTTCAGTTTTTTGTATACATACACAACCTGTGAACAATGGGAGAGAAGTAATCTTGTATAGTTTTGAAGTAGTATGTATTCCTCATAAGGAGGTAAGTGATTCTGCCAAGGGGAGAGGAGGAATGCATGGTGAATTCAGAACTTAATCTGTGCATAAGTTCTGTGCTTCCCTCTTGCTTTAGATGAGTTCAAAACTGACCACTTTCTAAGAGCAAGCTTCTGGAAAAGGGTTTGTGAAATATTGCATAGTGAGTTTTTAAAATTTTAGAATGAGTATTTCCTGCAAAATATTCTTTTACTTAAAACTGGCTGCTTACATTTCATAAAACTACTACTACTATGAAATATATTTCTAAGAAAGTAAGTGGGATGTGTATACCAACTATGAATTTATTGAGAACAGATGTTTAAAAATAATTTTGAGAGCTGAAACTGCTCAAAGGCTAAGAGTTATTCTAAAACTATTTTTGTAATTCTGAGTCTAGGTATAAACGTCAAAATCCTACAGGTGATTTAATGATTTATATAATAAGTTATTCTCAGAAAGAATATAAAATGCAATTTGGTTCCTGCAACTTTATTTTGTTCACTATATGTTTGATTTATTTGGAGATAAAAGAAATCACAAAAAAAACAAATCCAGAAAACAGAATTGTAATAGTATAATATATATATATATATATATATATATATATATATAAAATTGAAAAAAAAAGAAATTTTTGCCTCCTCTCCGCCTCCCATTTCCCTCCTCCTCCTGCCCCCCTACCCCCACTCCTCCCCCTCCCTCTCCAGCCTGAAGAGCAATCAGGGTTCCCTGCCCTGTGGAAAGTCCAAAGTCCTCCCCCTTCAATCCTGGTCTAGGAAGGTGAACATCCAGAATGGGTAGGCTCCCACAAAGCCAGAACATGAAGTAGGATCAAAATCCGGTGCCCTTGTCCTTGGCTTCTCATCAGCCCTCATTGTCCACCAAATTCAGACAGTCCGGTTTTATTCCATGCTTTTTCAGTCACAGTCCAGCTGGCCTTGGTGAGCTCCCAATGGATCAGCCCCACTGTCTCCGTGGGTGTGTGCACCCCTTGTGATCCTGACTTCTTTGCTCATATTCTCCCTCCTTCTGCTCCTCATTGGAACATTGGGAGCTCAGTCCGGTGCTCCAGTGTGGGTCTCTGTCTCTATCTCGATCCATCGCCAGATGAAGATTCTATGGTGATATGCAAGATATTCATCAGTATGGCTATAGGATAGGGTCATTTCAGGTTCCCTATCCTCAGCTGCCCCAGGAACTAACTGGGGATATCGCCTTGGGCACCTGGGAGCCCCTCTAGGTCCAAGTCTCTTGCCAACCCTAAGATGGCTTCCTTAACTAAGATGTGTGCTTTCCTGCTCCCCTACAAATTTTGCCTGAAGACCAGAAAAGTAAGCAGACAGGCCTCTAGAGAAGTCTTACCTCTACCAAAGCTGGGCAATCACAGAGTGACCAGACTAAAGCTATCTGTCCTCTCATTTCATATCCTCTCTAGTGCAGGGATTAAATGTGTATGTCTCACTAGTACTAGACTTAAACGTGTAGACCACCACAATCTGCATTTTTTATACATTGATTTTGTGTATCCCAGGGTGGCCTTGAACTCACATAAATATATTTTTTTCTGTCTCCCCAATCCTGAGATTAAAGGTGTGTGTCACCATTGCCTGACCTCTAGTAGCTTTAGCTTTGCCTCTGGTCTTCAGGCAAGATATATTTATTAAAATACAAATAATATATTACTAAATAAACCAATCTTTCTGCTCACTGGTGAAGGGTTAGAAATAAATAAATATTCATTCAACCACATTTCAACCCTCATGCCATGAGGTCAATCTTACTGATAAAATAAATTTGTAACTGTTGCACCTTGAGTGTTTCTGATACAACTTATAATATTGAGATTACCATGTAACTTCAGGCATTTTAAATTTTCCTAATAAAATAAGAAATAATACTTCCTGTTCTAATTTATATACATACACATACTTCCTGTTATACTTTACACACACGCGCATACACACACACACACACAGATTCACATACACATGCACCCAGACAAGCACAACTTTTGATCTTTTGTAGATAATATAGCAAATGATGAAAGTTACTACATAAGGTAAGATTGGGAACTAAATTTTTTCAGTGAATACATATATAATTAAAGTGACCAAACGATCAAGAAAATCATGATAGGAAATAAGAGTTAGAGTTCATATCTTTCTAAATATTACAAGTCAAACATAGTTTAAGTATTATTAGACTATAAAAACACTATATCTATGAGATAAACAAAGTCCATAATCAAGGAACTTGGGATCCAGGATCTCTGTTCTTGCTGAAGGAAGATATCCTGAGAAAAGAAAAACTAAAAAATAAGAAAAGAGAAATATTTTATTTAAAATTATGAATTATAAGAATTAAACTTTTGAAAACAATGATGCACATGAGATTACAAGACCAACACTAATATTCTTAGAATAAAATCAAACTGAGATTGATAACAAGGCACAGACAATCCCTGGGGACCAAATGTAGAAAAGGCAATTTGGAAAATTACTTCTCAAGACTTAAACTTACCCAGAACTAAAGTCCTGTAGCTATTGTCACATAGCTATGATAACAAGGTCAGCAGTACTCACTAAACTGTCCTTAACAACAAGCATTTTTTTTCTTTGTTATACTACTTTATTCTCCCAATAATATCCCAAGTAGACCTCATTAATGCCTTCATTTTGTACATAACTTTATGGTGTTTAGAGGAGCTAGGTGCTCTCTAGGTAGTCATCAGATGAGCTCAGTATGTACCTCTTTGAAGGACTTGACCTCTCTGAGTTTTTGTTAGCAATATTTCTTCATTCCAAACTGCCTCTGAGATGGAACATTCTCTCAACATATATGTATGCCCAACAAATCTAGTATGTACAGCATTTAGTGACATTGATTCAAGATAAACCTGTCCTTGAGCTAATCATAACTTCTTGCTTCTAGTGTATTCTTATCAATATATCTCGATGTGCTGTATTAAAAACATTACAATGTGTGTGGAAAGAAGACTTAAAATGTTTAAAGCTCATTACTTCATTTATAACTTTAAATATTCAGTAGACACATTCTACAGTTAGGTATTAATCACTTCTTTAATCTTTAATGAGAACAGGTAAATCGTGACCAAGATGAGATTATTACACAATATGCCACTCAGTTCACTCTGATTAAACATAAAAAATAATTCTTTATTATAATTAAGATTAATTATTTTAGATCATAAGGTTGCAGTGAGCAAGTAGTTTCCTTGGATTTAGAAGAGAAACTAATAATTAGGTTATTTAAATATGCATAATTTTTATATCTCTTGTGTTTCACAATTTACATGGATGTAATAATTTATCAAAGACTTAGTGACAGAAAGCAGACTGTTTCTATAGTACATTTTGGCAGGGAGGCACAGTAGTCTTAGTTTTATAGATCCTGGGAAATGTTAACTGGCACATAGATATACTAAAACCAACCATTTTAACACAGTTACTAAATAGTCTATATATAGTTAAAATATTTATATACTTTTGATTTTTAGTAGAAAATCAATGAAGTTCCACAGATTGCAATTCCTTCATTACTCCATTCTCACAGAATTTTTTTAAAAATTAAACGTTAACTTATGACCAGATAGAGAGAGGTCCTGTGTTCAATTTTCACTTGCTGGCTCATAACCATCAGTAATGTGAGTTACTTGAACAAAACTTAAGGATTGAATTCTATGTATATGCATTATTTTCCTTCATATATGTTTGTGCGCAATGTTTGCCTCCTACTTGCAGAGGTGAGAAGATCATTTAGATCTCTTGGTACTGGAGTTATAGGCAGTCATAATCTGTCAGTTAGGTGCTAAGCCTTTTGGAATAGAAAGCCAGTGAATTTGACTGCTCTCCGATCTCTTATTATATTCTATTTAATTGTTTCAGGCCTTCTGTTGATTAACAGATATCATTGATGGAGAACAGGACAGGAGTGACACAGTTTATCCTCATGGGACTCACAAATGACCCACACCTGCAGCTCCCCCTCTTCATCACTTTCCTCCTCATCTATACCATCACCCTGGTGGGGAACCTGGGGATGTTTCTGTTGATTCTTTTGGACTCTCGGCTTCACACCCCCATGTACATTTTTCTCTGCAACTTGTCCTTTGTGGACTTTTGTTACTCATCAACAGTCACTCCAAAGGTCATAGCTGGATTCCTTACAGGAGACAAAATCATGTCCTACAATGCTTGTGCCTCGCAGATGTTCTTTTTTGCAACCTTTGCTGATTTGGAGAACTACTTTTTGGTCTCAATGGCATATGATCGCTATGTAGCAGTATGTAAGCCCTTACACTATGCCACCACCATGACAACTAGTGTGTGTACATGTCTCATCATTGGCTGTTATATCTGTGGTTTCCTGAATGCTTCCATTTATACTGTGGATGCATTAAGTCTCTCTTTTTGTGAGTTTAATGTGGTCCACCATTTTTTCTGTGATGTTCTAGCAGTCATGATTGTATCTTGCTCTGACCGACATGTCAATGAACTGGTTCTTATTTATTTAGCCAGTTTTAATATCTTTTTTGCTCTTATACTTATCTTAATATCCTACATGTTCATTTTTATAAACATTCTAAAGATGCACTCTGCTACAGGATATCGCAAAGCTCTATCCACTTGTACCTCCCACTTTACAGCTGTTTCCATTTTCTATGGGACACTCATATTCATGTACTTGCAGCCCAGCTCCAGTCACTCCATGGACACAGACAAAATAGCATCTATTTTCTACACCATGTTCATTCCTATGTTGAACCCTTTGGTATACAGCGTAAGGAATAAGGAGGTGAAGAATGCATTCACAAAGATTGTATTAAAGTCAAGATAATTTTTATAGCTTTGATTGTAATTCTTTGGGTTACAAAACATCTGGATTCATTCCATTCATCTTAATTCTACACTGAATCATATTTTCCTACTCTACATTGGCTTCAAGAACTTGACTTCGCCTTTTTAGCTCAGTAATAGTGTGCTGTTTGTGAAAAAGTTAACATCTACTTTAGAAGAGTGAAACATAAATAGTATGTCTATTGCTGTGGGACTATGGTCTTGTACATTGTAAAGATTTGTTACTTGTATTTTAATAAAACTCTGATAAGCCAGTAACTAAGTAGGACGTATAGGTGGGGTGACCAGGCAGGAAGTAGAGACAGGATAACAAGAACAGAATTCTGGGATGAAGAAAGAGTGAGTCTTTGTAGAGGAAGCAAGATGAAGATGCTTCACTGATAAAGGTACCAAGGCACATGGATAACACAAAGATAAATTATGGGCTAATATAAGTTATAAGAGTTAATAACAAGCCTGGGTCTATTAAGCCGATTAAGGCCAACAAGATTATGATTAATGTTGACCTCTGTGTGTTTTCTTTGGGACTGAATGGCTGTGGGACTGGGCAGAACAGAAATCTTACTCAACAGTCTATGATAACTTAAGGCCAGCTTATGAAAACGCTAATTGACAATATTATCACATTCAAGCATTTTATTCAATATTTTTCTGTTACATCAGCATACCACAAGGATACTTGCTCAGTTATATACATAGCAGTTATTTGAAATATCCAGAACTCAAAAACAATCAATGAATAGATAAAGATGTGGTACATTTACACAGTGGAATATTACTCAGCTGTCAAAAATGACGAAATCATGATATTATCAGGGAAGTGGATGGGACTAAAAAAATCATCTTGATGGAGGAAACTAAGATCCTGAAATATAAACATTACATGTGTTCATTTATAAATAGACATCACCTATTACCTCAATGATAATCATATTAAACAATCATATGCTACAGACCCAGACATGCTAAGTAACAAATAGTACTCTAAATGTCAGAAATGGATCTCCTTGGAAGGGGAAAATAGAATAGATTTTGTGAGTGAACAGGGGTGGCTGTGAATGCAAAAAAGACGGATAAGGTGTGTAGAGGGATGGAGTGACAGAGCATGGAGGGAAATGACTAGAATTCGAGGACATTTGGGGGGCTATATGGAAACCTAGTCCAGTAGAGAACTCTCAGAGTTCTATAAGGGTGATCATAGTGAGTATTCCTAATAATGGAGTAATCAAAGCCTGATCCAGCCATCCTCTCTAATGAGGGAATGATTCCAGAATTTGGAATGGAGCACAAACCCAGCTACAAAGCCTTCAAATTATTATCTATCCTTGCTTGAAAGATGTGATGGGGCACGATAGGTAGAGAACTTATGGGAGTGGCCAGTCAGTGACAGATCTATTTTGAGGCCTATACCATGAAAGCAAGCCCATTTTTGAGACGGCCTGGACCAGGAACAGGAGGCTGGATATCTCAGAGATCTGGATAGACCCAGAGAGACATGAAAAAATCAATAAAAAGATTGCTAATTATATTCTTATTTACTCATAGATAGTTGCCTAGCCTAGTTGTCATCAAAAAGGTTTCTGTCTAAAGTTGATGGGAGCAGATCAAAAGACTGAAAGAGTTTGAAAAATAGCCCAAATTGTAGATCTTCCTAAGTCCTCCTGAGTTAGAGCTATGGGAACTCTGTGGAAGAGGAAGAGGAAGTATTCTTGGAATCAGATATTTCTAAGATACCAGGAAAACCCAGCCCACATACTTAAATGTAGAACTCAAAAACTCAAAGTGGGTTAAAAAGACTAATGCAACAATCACAGAACCTGCAAGAGCTGGTGCTGTGTTGCATACATACATACACACACACACACACACACACAAACATATATATATATATATATATATATATATATATATATATATATATATATGTTACGATTCTTATTTTAGCTTAGTGCCTAGTGCTTTTATGGATTCCTAACAGCAGCACAGACACCGAGAGAAACAATTAATAAATGGGACTCTGAAACTTAAAAGCTTCTGTAAAGCAAAGCACATGGTCAACAAAACAAAACAACAGCCTACAGAATGGGAAAAGATCTTCACTAACCCCACATCAGACAGAGGTCTGATCTCTAAAATATAAGAACTCAAGAAATTGGTCATCAAAAGAACACATAATCAAATAAAAAATGGAGTACAGACCTAAACAGAGAACTCTCAACAGAGGAATCTAAAATGGCTGAAAGACACTTAAGGAAATGTTCAACATCCTTAGTCATCAGAGAAATGCAAATCAAAACAACTCTGAGATTCCATCTTGCACCTGTAAGAATGGCCAAGATAAAAAATCTGATGACAACTTATGCTGGAGAGGTTGTGGGGAAAAGGGAACACTCCTGCACTGCTGGTGAGAATGCAAGCTGGTATGGCCCTTTTGGATGTCAGTGTGATAATTTCTCAGAAAATTAGGAAACAACCTTTTTCAAGACCTAGTAATACCACTTTTGGGTATATATCCAAAGGATGCTCAATCGTGCCACAAGGACAAGTGCCCAGCTTTGTTCATAGCAGCTTTGTTTGTCATAGCCAGAACCTGGGAACAACCTAAATTCCCCTCGACAGAAGAATGGATAAGGAAAATTTGGTATGTTTACACAATAGAATACTACACAGCAGAAACAAATAATGACTTCTTGAATTTGGTAGGAAAATGGATGGAGCTAGAAAACATTATTTTGAGTGAGGTAACCCAAACACAGAAAGACAATTATCACATGTACTCACCCAAAGGTGGTTTTAAACATAAAGCAAAGAAAACCAGCCTACAAATCACAATCCCAGAGAACTTAGACAACAATGAGCATACTAAAAGAGACTCACATAGATCTAATCTACATGGAAAGTAGAAAAGACAAGATCTCCTGAGTAAATTGGGAGCATGAGGACCTTGCGGGTGGGCTTAAGGGGGGAGGGGAAAGGCAGGGAGGGGAGCAGAGAAAAATGTAGATCTCAATAAAAATCAATAAAAAATCCTGAACATTGATTGGAAACAGAGCAGTGTCTCTGGACGGTTGGAGCAAGTAAAACGTACCTTGGCAATTGAACTATAAATTCTAATAACTTGCATCCTAATGATGAAAATTAAATATATATATATATATATATACACTACAGTTTATTTAAATTTTTATTTCTATTTATCTATTGAATCATACCTCATTTGCATATTAATCTTCTTAGTTATATCAATGGTTGTCACTCCAAAATTAAAGAAATAAAAAGTGTGGAATTGGGGTGTATGTATGTGTCGATATGTGTGTGTGTGTGTGTGTGTGTGTAGACAGATATCAGAAAGACAGAGAGTCAGAAAGGAGACATTTGTTGTTTGAAATTAACTCCATGTAGTTATGAATGTTGAAAAATCCACCAGAAATTATTACACCATTGACGTTTAATAGAAAAATACAACCTCAGTGAGATAAAATAATGGACTATGGAGGAGAACCAACAAAAAAAAAGTATCAAAATGTCCTAACAAAAAGCATATTTATTGCACACAGTTTTAAAGTGTAGTAGAAATTGGGTCAGGATGTATTGTATGAGAGAAGAATTTATTTTCTATAAAAACAAAATAAAATACCCATTAAGAATAGAATGATATTTCTTGAAAAATGTTATAGAATGTCTGCAAATGAGCAGAAAGAGCCATTATAAATCTTCAATTTCAAAACCAATAAATAATATTAATGCAAAAAATATGTTCACCACTGGAGCACCGGACTGAGCTCCCAAGGTCCCAATGAGGATCAGAAGGAGGGAGAATATGAGCAAGGAAGTCAGGACCACGACGGGTGCATCCACCCACTGAGACAGTGGGGCTGATCTATTGGGAGCTCACCAAGGCCAACTGGACTGTGACTGAAAAAGCATGGGATAAAACCGGACTCTCTGAACATGGCGGACAATGAGGGCTGCTGAGAAGCCAAGGACCATGGCACGGGGTTTTGATCCTACTTCATGTTCTGGCTTTGTGGGAGCCTAGCCAGTTTGGATGTTCACCTTCCTAGACCTGGATGGAGCGGGGAGGACCTTGGACTTTCCACAGGGCAGGGAACCCTGACTGCTCTTCCGACTGGAGAGGAAGGGGAGAGGAGTGGGAGGAGGGGGAGAAGGGTGGGAGGAGGGAGTGAGAAATGGGAAGCTGGGAGGAGGCGGAAACTTTTTTTTTCTTTTTCTCAATAAAAAATTAAATAAAAAAATGTGTTCACATTAAAGTTACCAATGTGATTCCCATGGGTCATTTAATTCTTTTTCCTTACAATGTCGGGGTAGAAACTGAAGGTACACTCCTGAGGGAAGTCTCCAGTGCTTGCTAGGTCTATATAATTTGCTCCAGATCTGCATACAGGAGTTTCTGAATCACAAATACAATTTTATGCTATGGTTTTGAAGGAAAGAAGTTCACTTTTTACTTAGTTGTTCATAGTTTTTATTTCAGTGGTAATAATTAACCATGAAGCCTTCGGACCAGAGGATTAACTAGGACCCTCAACCATGGTGAGATAAAATACACAAAGATAAATATTACACTCTTCTACTTTGAAATTCAAAGATAAGCTTTAGGTTGATATACTTTAAGATTGCTAACTTTGTCTTGAGATCTTCACTGATGTCTCTTAATTAGCCTGACAGGTAGAATCTGTAAAATATGTGGCAAATGTGATGTTACTGATGAAGACGAGAGATATTATGGTCAACAAGGACATTAATACATGTTAAATCTAATTCTATTTTTTTTCTGCAGAGGACTGAGAATCTGTTGAATGCACCTAAGAGAGCATGTGTCTGTAATCACATTTAGGCTACATTCCTTTGGTGATTTAATTCAGATTGAGTGAGCTGTGTAAACAAATTTTCCTTTTCAAGATAGATGTTATTGATGAGTATACAGTAAGAAGTTTAATTCTGTCATTCAGGGACAAATGTACCAACTGTGACTTACTGAAACATGAAAATATTGTTTTCCATTGTTTCCACAAACGAGTCCTAACTGAGATATACCTACAGAAATTTTCACCATAGGTAAATTTACTTAATGTCCTCATATACTGTGCATAGCTAAGGTTAAAACTGAGAGGAATAATACTGACAGATAAGATGATGATGTATATTTAAAATATGTTTATCTATCATAAAAGGCTGTAAAATAAACAGAAACACAATACATATATGTAATGAAGAAAAGGTTATGATCCTTGTTTAAATGTTAAAATGACCCTGAATAAATTACCAGAGAGATCCTTTGTTTTATCACTTTCTTTAAATTCCTATCATTGAGAGGAGACAGTGAATACAATCTAAATGTTGAAATCAGTTCTTGGCAGGGGGCAAATGTGGAATTGTCAAGCTATATTGAGTTTAGAAGCGAATTGAAAGATATATTTATCTGTTGTCTATTTATTTAATTGTTTAAGAACTAGTTTACATATGGACAAACCATTTTTCTCTCTAATTTAATTTTTTCATGCAATATATTGTGATCATCTTTTTCTCTCCCTTTAACTCCTTCAGCAGCCATCATTACTTCCTCCCCCCAACTTTATGTCTTCTCTATTTCTATCTCCCTCTAAAAAAACATACAAAGGGTAAACCAAAACAACTAAACAAACAAACAAAAAGCCAAAAGGACAAAAATGCTAAAGTTATCCCCTAATTAACAAAAATTTTAGAAACCCGTGGAGTTTCTTTTGTAAAGGTCAACTACTCTTATTTATGGTAACTGTTCTGAAGTGTGGTTGAAATAGTAAGACTGTATTGAAAATTATGATTTTAGCTTTGCCAGGGTGCATCACTTACAGATAGCTACTTGGTTACAAGTTGTAGCATGTGTCTACTTTCCCCTCTCCATATTGAGGCCCATCTGACTTGAATTTATGCATGCTGATTTAGCCTCTGTGAGTTGACATGTATATCAGTCCCACTGAATCTGGAAGACGCCATTTCCTTGGGGTCATAGATTCTCTCTAATTCTTACAGTCTTTCCACATCCTCTTCTACATAATCCTTTGAGCACTGTGAGGAGGAGTTTTGCTTGGGACATCCCATTTAGGATAAGGTGCTCCAAGGTCTTTCACTCTTTGCACACTGATGAAGACCATTTTATATTGAATGTATTCTTCATCAGATCTCTTGATATTTAATAGCATGAGGTTAAATTTGTAGGTAACACATTAAATAGGCAGTTAAAGTCCAGACTTTTGTAAAAAAATCTTCACAAAGAAATTGTTAGCACAATGAATGTCTATCTCTTATGTTTATACTTATCAATTTCATGTTTATTATTATTGTATTATTTTCCTTTCTAATTTTCAGATAGCATTCATAAGCAGTCAGATGATAATGATGAAGAACATGACAGAAGTAACACAGTTTCTCCTCACAGGACTCACCGATGCCCAAGGCCTTCAGCTTCCTCTCTTTATCACCTTCCTCATCATCTACACCTTCACCCTGGTGGGAAACTTGGGAATGTTCCTGTTGATTCTCTTGGACTCTCGGCTTCACACTCCCATGTATTTTTTCCTGGGTAATCTTTCTCTTGTTGATCTTGGTTACTCTTCAGCTATCACTCCCAAAGTCATGGCTGGTCTCCTAGTAGGAGACAAGATTATGTCTTACAATAACTGTGCTGCTCAGATGTTTTCTTTTGCAGCTTTTGCTACTGTGGAAAATTACCTGTTGGCCTCAATGGCCTATGATCGCTATGCAGCAGTGTGCAAACCCCTACACTATGCCAGCAACATGACTACAGGTTTTTGTACATGGCTGATTGCAGGGTGCTATGCCTGTGGCTTTTTAAGTGCCTGTATCTATACTGGAAACACACTCAGTCTCTCCTTTTGTAGTTCCCATGTGGTTCATCATTTTTTCTGCGATATGCCTGCAGTCATGGCTCTCTCTTGCTCTGATAGACATGTTAATGAGTTGGTTCTTATTTGTCTAGCCAGCTTCACTATCTTTTTTGCTCTCATAATAATATTAGTATCCTACACTATAATTATTATAACGATATTAAAGATGCATTCAGGAGCAGGGTATCAGAAGGCTCTTTCCACCTGTGCCTCCCACTTCACTGCAGTTTCTATTTTCTATGGAACTATCATCTTCATGTATTTGCAGCCCAGCTCTAAGCATGCAATGGACACTGACAAAATTGTATCTGTGTTCTACACCATGATCATCCCTATGCTGAATCCTCTAGTTTACAGCCTGAGAAACAAAGAGGTCAAGAGTGCATTAATAAAAATGTTTCTAAAGGATAAATAATCATTATGGTTACAACATTACATTTTTTGTGATATACAATATTAAAATTCATTCTTGTCAGATCTTCTGATGTACTGTGTTGTATTTTAAACATACTAGTTCAAGATCTGAGTTCTTATTCCTGTATCTGGATATTATTTTGTCCTGGGAATCAAGGAATATTATATTTAAAAGCCTAATTTTTTATTTTTTAAGGTGATTTGTCAAACATTTTTTACCATTATTGATATACTCAATTATTTCTCTTTCTGGTAGAGTGTGATAGTTAATCTTTACTGTCAAATTGACTGCGTTTGTTATGTCCATTAAAATATACCTTTCAGGATGTGAGCTACGATGTTTCCATGTTTCCTGTGTTTTGTTGCAGCAGCCCTAAGAATCTAATGCAATTCATTAGCTTATCTTTTCCTTTCAATTCAGATATTACTATGAGCTATGTATTGGGAAGATTTAGCACTAAGATTTCCTATCTCTGGAATTGTTTTTATTTGAATGTTTTTCATTACTAACTTGATTTCTGTATTTTTATCTTTTCTGAAGTTAATTTTGTTAATTTAATGTGCATACATTCACGAATTTATATTCTTTTCTGTTATACAACAAGATGCTTTGTAGGTTGTTTGGAATATTCTGCTATAGAGTGATTTGCTGTTATTGCTTCTAACTCAGAATTTAAAAGTTCAGGTCATTAGATAAATGGTCTCAATGAAGAAAAACTTAAATGAAGAATATATTGTCCCACACAATCTGAAGAACACACAGGTGTTATGAACCTTTTGTTTTGAATGAAAGGACAGATGCAACAATTTATTCTTAACAATGGAAAAACTATGTCAATAGGCTCCATACTATAGTATTTCTAGAAAATGCATTGAGATTTAAGACCTTATAATATTTCTTGAATTGACTTTCTACATTATTTATATATTTGTGCATGGCATTTTGTATGTCTTACTTATAAGTCTACTGATTTTTTTCATATTTATCACTAAGTTAATTTATCAAACGTTCATAATGCAATAGAACTGTGCAAGTTTTTTTGCATTGGGAAAATGATGAAGTTTCCTGAAACATAATCACCCAAGTGTAAATGTTTAGTGGAGAAATCAAAATAACTTTTCCTAGTATTCCTTGACAAGAATGAAACAAATAATTTGTTATCAATATATCTGTGAAGCAAGTACAAGAATCAGTGGTAATTGCTAGAAAAATGAAGTTATAGCTCACAAAATAGGTGTAATTTGAGTCAACCGCTGAGTAAACATGCCTAGCAATTCTTTGTTAAATTCCAAGGGCCATTGTCTTTCTATAGAAGCTAATAGGATGAGTTCAATAATACGTGGGAGGTGTTACATACCTATCCATCTTTTAAGACTTTAATTGTGTCACCAACTTCTGTAATCTTCTAGGGATATTATATTGCTTATGCTTCAACACTTGCTATATAGATGCAGTTCTAGCAACTTCCAGAAAAGTTATGTGAACAAGTTAATTATTACCTTTGCCTAGTGTAACTCTTTCAATTATGTGTTCTGAGACTTAGGAAATAACCATAAGGTAAGTTGTAGTCTTCAGATACAGTGGAAAACTTGTTGAGAGGAAATTGCAGTCATAAAACAATGAAGTAGGGCTAGGGGTAAGAAATTTTCTCAAGAACAACTTCTGGTGAAGCCCAGTTTGCTGCTTTGAAAAGACAGATTATATTTGATGATCATATCTTGGGTGTATGCTGTATGACAGCTTTGGAACAGGGTTAAAGAATCAAGGGAGAGGTCAGAGATGTTTGCCAAAATTATTCAGTGCTCAAAATTAATTGTGGTAAATCAAGGCATCAGAAAAAGGATTGGAGGCAAGGCATTCTTAGAAACAATGTTTTCTCTGGTGGTAATTCAAACAAAATGTCCCATCCTTCTGGAATATGCATAAAGGATGTCAAAAACCAGCACTGAACTAATGAATTCTGATTGACAAGAGACAGACAATGTAACCCTTTGCTATTAGGAAAAGTCTTAGGAGAGACACATAGAACAAGTATTTTGGCAAACTTTGATAAATGATCAAGAACCAAAGCTAAAAAAAAAAAAGAACCAAAGCTAAAAATTTGAATAAATGGCAATGTAATTAAAGTTTTACTAGATACAAGCATAAATGAAACAATAACTATATCAACATTTTTTGCATTTAGATTGGCCTTCTTCAGGAAATAAATATTCAACTTGTAGTGAATGAAACCTTATCTCAGGTAAAACAAATTAAAGGGGTGTTCAAATCATAAGGATAGGTAGGGAAATTAAAGCCATATGTAGCAAAGATAATAACGCAAGCATCTGACAACCCTCCACCAGCACAACTCAAAGAAGGGAAACACACAAACACTACCACCAGAAAAAAATAACCAGAGTTAACAACCACTGGTCATTAATATCACTTAATATCAATGGACTCAATTCACCTATAAAAAGGCACAGGTTAAGAGAATGGATACGAAAACAAGATCCAACATTCTTCTGTTTACAAGAAACACACCTCAAACTCAAAGACAGACACTACCTTAGAGTAAAGGGTTGGAAAAAGGTTTTCCAATCAATTGGACCAAAGAAACAAGCGGGTGTGGCTATACTAATATCTAACAAAATTGGTTTCAAACTAAACTCAATAAGAAGAGACAGACAAAGACACTTTATACTCAAAACAGGAACAATTTATCAGGAGGAAGTCACAATCCTGAATATCTACGCCCCTAATATAAAAGCACCTACATATGTAAAGTAAACATTACAAGAACTCAAAGCACCCATAAAACCCAACACTCTAGTAGTAGGAGATTTCAACACTCCTCTCTCACCAATGGACAGGTCAACCAGACAGAAACTTAACAGAGAAATAAGAGAACTAACAGATGTAATGAACCAAATGGACTTAACAGACATCTATAGAACATTCCACTCAAACAGAAAATAATATACCTTCCTAGAATCTCACGGAACCTTCTCAAAAATTGATCACATAATTGGTAACAAAGCAAACATACATAGATACAAAGAAATTGTAGTAACCACCTGTGTACTATTGGATCACCATGGAATAAAGTTAGAATTCAACAACAATTCTAAGCCCACAAAGCCTACAATCTCATGGAAACTTAACAGTCAACTACTGAACCACCCCTGGGTCAAGGAAGAAATAAAGAAAGAAATTAAAGTCTTCCTTGAATTAAATGAAAATAAAAACACAACATACTCAAACCTATGGGACACTATGAAAGCAGTGCTAAGAGGAAAGTTCATAGCACTAAGTGCCCACATAAAGAAAACAGAGAAAGCACACATTAGAGACTTAACAGCACATCTGAAAGCTCTAGAAAAAAAAGAAGCAGATTCACCCAGGAGGAGTAGAAGACTGGAAATAATCAAACTGAGGGCTGAAATCAACAAAAAGAAACACAGAAAAACAATCCAAAGAAACAATGAAACAAGAAGCTAGTTCTTGGAGAACATCAACAAGATTGACAAACCCCTATCCAAACTAATCAAACAGCAGAGAGAGAACACACAAATTAACAAGATCAGAAATGAAAGGGGAGACATAACCACAGACACAAAAGAAATTCAGACAATGTGCTATTGGGTACAAGGTTTATCATAGATGACAATAATGTATTATATTTTTGGAAAGACCAGAAGAAATGTAAAAAAAAATGCTAGAAAGGTAATTTTGAAAGTTTTTATTGTGAAGAAACGGTATTCTTAACTTTTATAATATACATCATGTATAGAGACATTGCATGGTATCTAATTAATATGTACAGATTTTGTGTTTTTATTTATCCATTTTTAAAAAAAATTACCTTCTAAGTAACAGAAACCAGTTTGGTCTCCTAGGCCTGTTAATTACGTTTCCCTAAGAAGACAGGATGAGGATCTTCAGATTCACTCTGTGGGACCTCTCCAGAGGTCTGTTTGTGTCTATAATTTTCTCTACATCTCTGTGCACTAGCCTCTGAAATCCCAATGTGGCACACCAAGGGACATATTGCATAGTTTTATCCATTAGAAGCTATTTATTTTCTACACATGCAGCCCTTTTAAGTAACCTAAAAATCAGCTATGGGCCTTCAAGTAAGGGGAGGAAAAATTCAAAGATAAGCATCCAATTGATTAACTATTATCTGGCAAAATTTTCATGGGTTTCCTTACAGACTTCTGTTTTTTATATACAGATGCAACCTGTGAACTCTGGGAGAGAAACAATCTTGTCTTGTTTCTTGTAGTATGTGTTCCTAATAAGGAGGTAAGTGACTCTTCCGAGGGAATGGGAGAAATGCATGCTGAATTCAGAACTTGGTCTGTGCAGAAGTTCTGTCCTCCCCTCTTTCTTTAGATAAGATTGAAATACTGATCACTCTCTAGCATGCTCCTGTAAGAGAGTTTGTGAAATATTGCATAGTGGACTTTTAATGTTTTAGAGTGACCATACCATATAAAATGCATCCCTACTAGAAACTGGTCACCTACATTGCATAACCATAATAGTGAGAAGTAAAATTCCCAGAAAAGCAGTGGTCCGTGTATAGTTACTCTGAGTTTCTTGACAACAGTTGTTTAAAAAAAGCTTTGAGGGATAAAACAGTTCAGAGGCTAAAGGTTACTCTTATTAAACCAATTTGGAAATGTAGAGTCTAGACAAAGATGTCAAAATACTACTGCAATGCCACTCTTGGGAATATACCCACGAGATACCCGATCATATGACAAGGACATTTGTTCAACTATGTTCATAGCAGCATTGTTTGTAATAGCCAGAACCTGGAAACAACCTAGATGCCCTTCAATGGAACAATGGATGAAGAAAGTATGGAATATATATACATTAGAATACTACTCAGCGGTAAAAAACAATGACTTCGCGAAGTTTGCATGCAAATGGATGGAAATAGAAAACACTATCCTGAGCGAGGTAACCCAGACCCAAAAGGATGAACATGGGATGTACTCACTCATAATTGGTTTCTAGAGATAAATAAAGGTCAGTGAGTCTATAATTTGATATCCTAAAGAAACTAAATAAGAAGGTGAACCCAAAGAAAAGCATATAGCTATCCTCCTGGTTATGGGAAGTAGACCAGATTGCCGGGCAAAAAATTGGGATCTTGGGGGTGTGGTGGGAGGGGGGTAAGGGGAGAAGGGGAGAGAAATGTGAGAAGGGGAGGGTGGGGGGAACTTGGGGAAACGGGATGATTGGGATAAAGGAATGTGGGTTAGGGGAGCAGAGAAGCACACATCTTAATTAAGGGAGCCATCTTAGGGTTGGCAAGATACTTGGATCTAGAGGGCCTCCCAGGTGCCCAGGGCGATGTCCCCAGTTAGCTCCTGGGGCAGCTGTGGATAGGGAACCTGAAATGACTCTATCTCATAGCCATACTGATGAATATCTTGCATATCACCATAGAAACTTCATCTGGCGATGGATGGAGATAGAGACAAAGACCCACACTGGAGCACTGGACTGAGCTCCCAAAGTCCCAATGAGGAGCAGAAGGAGGGAGAATATGAGCAAAGAAGTCAGGACCACAAGGGGTGCGCCCACCCGTGGAGACAGTGGGGCTGATTCTTTGGGAGCTCACCAAGGCCAGCTGGACTCTGACTGAAATAGCATGGGATAAAACCGGACTCTCTGAATTTGGCGGAAAATGAGGGCTGCTGAGAAGCCGAGGACCATGGCACCGGGTTTTGATCCTACTTCATGCTCTGGCTTTGTGGGAGCCTACCCAGTTTGGATGTTCACCTTCCTAGACCATGATTGAGGGGGGAGGACTTTGGACTTTCCTCAGGGCAGGGAACCCTGACTGCTCTTCAGGCTGGAGAGGGATGGGGAGGAGTGGGGGAAGGGGAGGAGGAGAGGGAGGAGTGGGAGGGAAATGGGAGGTGGGGAGGAGGCAGAAATTGCTTTTTTTTCCCAATAAAATAAAATAAAATAAAAAAAATACTACTAGAGTTTTAATTATTCATATAAGTTTTTCTTCTTAGAAAGAATATGAGAAGTAATTTTGCTGTTGCAATTTTATTTTGTTCACTGAATGTTTGATTTACTTGGAGATAAAATTATCACAAAAGACCCAAACATACCTGAAAGACAAAATAATCTTTCTTTACACTGATGAATCCTTAGAAATAAATGAATATTCTCTCAACCACATTTCAACACTTATGCCATGAGATCAGGCTCATTGTTGGATGTAATCTTAATTTCTACACCTTGAGTGGTTTTTACATTGCTTCAAAAACTGAGATTCCTATGTAAATAATTAGATATTAAGTTGTCCTACTAATAAAGAAAGAAATAATATTTTCAATTATGATTTATGCACACACTCCATTTGTAAATAATATGTCAAACACTGAGTATTATCATATGATGTAAAATTGGCAACTAAAATATTTCTATTATATATGTAGATAATTTAAGTGACCAAAAATATCAAGAAAATGATTATAGGAAATAACAGAGTAGATATCCTTCCAAATATGCCAAGCAAAACAAGAAAGTTAAAGTATCCTCAGACTATAAGAACATTTATAAAATAACATGAAGCCCAGAAACTGGAAGTTTGGTCTCCAGGGTCTGTGTTATTGCTGTGGAATAATATGCTGAGAAAGTAAAACTAAAAATTTAGAAAAGAGAAATATTTTGTCTCAAATAATGGGTTATAAGATGGAAAAATTTGAAAACAATGGTGCACATGAGATTGTACGATTAGTATTAATATCTTTAGAATAAAAACAAATGAAGATCCATGAGAAGAAACAGGCACAGGGGCCCCAAATGTAGAAATGGTAGTTTGGATAGAGAATTTTCAAGACTTAATGATAACTAAAGTTCTTCATGCTATCATCACATAGTAATGACAACAAGATTAGTAGTGAGGCATGTTTAAGAGCCAGTATTTTCTTGCCTCTGATATACTACTTTACTTCCACAATAATATCCTAAGTAACCCTCACTACTGTCTTAATTTTATGGATGACAATGTGGTTTTTAGAAGAGTTAAGTTCTTTTTAGGTAGTCTGGATGATCTGTTATGTATATCTTTCAAGAACTTTAGTTCTCTGTGTTTTAATCAATGATAGTTTTCATTCCTAACCTCTTATGTGATTGAATAGGATCCTCAAATACTTTTAAGCTCAACAAATCTAGTATGTAAAATGTTGAACAATATTTACTCAAGATAAAACCTCCTTTGAGCTAATCATAACTTCATGTTTCTGGGTATATCCTTATTAGTATACTAGTTGTACTGTATTGAAATCATGAGAATAGAAGTGGAAAGAATTAAATTGCACTTTAATCTCATTACTTCATTAACAACCTTCTAGTATTCAGTAAAAAAAAATTCCCATTAAGGGATTACCCGTTTGCTTGATTATTAATGAGAACAGTTATAACTGTGACCAAGATGAAATTACCACACACTGTACCACCCAGTTCACTGTGATTAAACAAAAGAATACAATTACTCATTACAATTAAGATATATTAGTTTATATCATTAGCTTGCAATGAGTGAAAAGTTTGCCCAGCTCCAGAACAGAAACTTCTAATTATGTTATTTAAATGTACACAAAATTTCTATCTCTTGTGCCTCAAAATTTACTTGTATGTAATACATTATCAAAGTCATTATGCTATTGACAGAGAACAGGCTGATTTCATAGTAGTGTTTGGTAGAGACACACAATTTAGTTTAATAGAGGCCAGAAAAATGTGAACTGGCACATAGATATATTTAAAAAAAACATTTTAAACAGTTGCAAAACTGTCTGCATGAAGATAACAAATATATGTACTTTGTATTTTTGTTAGAAAATCAGTTAAGATTCCACAGATATCAATTCTTTTATTAACCCTATTCTTAAAAGTTTAAGAAATATTAATCCTAGGTTTAGAGACATGGTTCAGATGTTAGGAGCACTAGCTGCTGAGTTTAATTCTCAGCAACCACATAGCATTTCACAACCATCCATAATGGGGTTGGTTGCCCTCTTGTTATGTGTATGAAGACAGAGCACTTATGTACATAAAAATACATAGATAAGTAAGTCTTAGCAAAAAAACTTAAAAATTAACCCTATGTGTAGGAGTGATTTACTTCCATGTATGTCTATACATAATGTGTGCCTCACACTTATGGAGGCTGTAAGATAGTGTTAGATCTCCTGTACTGAAGGTACACATAGTTGTGAGCTGAGCTGCCATGTATATGCTGAGTCTATTGGAACAGAAAATCAGTGCTTCTACCTGCTTAGCCATCTCTCCAGACACATCCTATATTTTTGAAATATTGTTTAAGGTCTTCTGTTGGTTAAATGATATCATTAATGGAGAACAGAACAGAAGTGATATGGTTCATCTTGTTGGGACTCACCGATAACCCACATCTGCAGCTTCCTCTCTTCATCACCTTCCTTCTTATCTACGCCATCACCTTGGTTGGAAACCTGGGGATGTTTGTGTTGATTCTTTTGGACTCTCGGCTTCACACCCCCATGTATATTTTTCTCAGTAATTTGTCCTTAGTGGACTTTTGTTACTCTTCAACAATCACTCCAAAGGTCATAGCTGGATTCCTTAAAAGAGACAAGATCATGTCCTACAATGCCTGTGCCTCTCAGATGTTCTTTTTTTCAACCATTGCCAATGTGGAAAACTACCTTTTAGTCTCAATGGCCTATGACCGCTATGTAGCAGTGTGTAAGCCTCTTCACTATGGCACCAACATGACAACTAGTGTGTGTACATGTCTCATCATTGGCTGTTATATCTGTGGTATCCTGAATGCTTCCATCTGCACTTTGGATGCATTAAGTCTCTCTTTCTGTGAGTCCAATGTGGTCCACCATTTTTTCTGTGATGTTCTAGCAGTTATGATTGTGTCTTGTTCTGAAAGACGTGTCAATGAGCTAGTTCTTATTTATGCAGCCAGTCTCAATATCTTTTGTGCTCTTATATTCATCTTAATATCCTACACATTCATTTTCACAAATATACTACAGATGCACTCTGCTACAGGATATCGCAAAGCTCTCTCTACTTGTGCCTCCCATTTCACAGCTGTCTCCATTTTCTATGGGACAGTCACATTCATGTATGTGCAGCCCAGCTCTAGTCACTCCATGGACATAGACAAAATTTCATCTGTGTTTTACACCATGGTCATTCCTATGTTGAACCCTCTTGTCTACAGCTTAAGAAATAAGGAGGTAAAGAGTGCATTCACAAAGATTGTATTAAAGTCAAAATAATCTTTATAGCTATGATTTTAACGTCTTCAGTTACAAAACTTCTTAATTCATTCCTTTCATCTTAACATTTATACCAAATCCCATTTACCTACCCTTCACTGCATTCAAGAACTTGAAGTGACAGTTTTGCCTCAGTAATAATGTGTTGGCTGTCAAAAATGTAACATCTTTTTCAGAAGAGTGAAACCCAAATAAATTGTTTAAGATAATATTATGTCAATTGATGAAAAAAATAATTGACTACATTATCATATTCATTCATTTTTATTCAACGCTCCCTCTGTAACATCAACACATCAATGTAATAAATTACACAAAGTAACCCACTGAGGAGAATACATACTCATGCATGTATTGTGAAAACTAATACAATTGGGGGTCAGAAATTTTCAAGAATAAAATGTAACATGGATTTGTTATGTGTCTACTTTTGTGTTCATTTAATTGTGCTCAACCCATAGGGACATTCAGATGACCATAGGTAAAATTTTATGTAATGACTAGAATATGAAGATATATTGTAAAAAGAGCTACTTGAAACAAGCAGACTTAGTTTTTTTTTTTTTTTTTTTTTGGAAAAAAAAATTTCTGCCTCCTCCCCGCCTCCCATTACCCTCCCACTCCTCCCTCTCCTCCTCCCCTCCCCCCACTCCTCCCCCTCCCTCTCCAGCCTGAAGAGCAGTCAGGGTTCCCTGCCCTGTGGAAAGTCCAAAGTCCTCCCCCCTCAATCCTGGTCTAGGAAGGTGAACATCCAAACTGGGTAGGCTCCCACAGAGCCAGAACATGAAGTAGGATCAAAACCCGGTGTCATGGTCCTTGGCTTCTCAGCAGCCCTCATTTTCCGAGAGAAAATTCAGAGAGTTCGGTTTTATCCCATGCTTTTTCAGTCACAGTCCAACTGGCCTTGGTGAGCTCCCAAAGAATCAGCCCCACTGTCTCCACGGGTGGGCGCACCCCTTGTGGTCCTGACTTCTTTGCTCATATTCTCCCTCCTTCTGCTCCTCATTGGGACTTTGGGAGCTCAGTCCAGTGCTCCAGTGTGGGTCTTTGTCTCTATCTCCATCCATCGCCAGATGAAGTTTCTATGGTGATATGCAAGATATTCATCAGTATGGCTATAGGATAGGGTCATTTCAGGTTCCCTATCCTCAGCTGCCCCAGGAACTAACTGGGGACATCGCCCTGGGCACCTGGGAGCCCCTCTAGGTCCAAGTCTCTTGCCAACCCTAAGATGGCTCCCTTAATTAAGATGTGTGCTTCTCTGCTCTCCTAACCAACCTTCCTTTATCCCAATCATCCCGTTTCCCCAAGTTCCCCCCACCCTCCCCTTCTCACATTTCTCTCCCCTTCTCCCCTTACCCCCCTCCCACCACACCCCCAAGATCCCAATTTTTTGCCCGGCAATCTTGTCTACTTCCCGTAACCAGGAGGATAGCTATATGTTTTTCTTTGGGTTCACCTTCTTATTTAGTTTCTTTAGGATATCAAATTATAGACTCACTGACCTTTATTTATCTCTTGAAACCAATTATGAGTGAGTACATCCCATGTTCATCCTTTTGCTGGGTTACCTCACTCAGGATAGTGTTTTCTATTTCCATCCATTTGCATGCAAAATTCGCAAAGTCATTGTTTTTTACCGCTGAGTAGTAATTCTAATTCACACTTTCTTCATCCATTGTTCCATTGAAGGGCATCTAGGTTGTTTCCAGGTTCTGGCTATTACAAACAATGCTGCTATGAACATAGTTGAACAAATGTCCTTGTCATATGATCGGGCATCTCGTGGGTATATTCCCAAGAGTGGGATTGCTGGGTCCATGGGTAGGTTGATCCCAAATTTCCTGAGAAACCGCCACACTGCTTTCCAAAGTGGTTGCACAAGTTTGCATTCCCACCAGCAATGGATGAGGGTACCCCTTTCTCCAAAGCCTCTCCAGCAAAGGCTATCATTGGTGTTTTTGATTTTAGCCATTCTGACAGGTGTAAGATGATATCTCAATGTTGTTTTGATTTGCATTTCCCTGATTGCTAAGGAGGCTGAGCATGACCTTAAGTGCCTTTTGGCCATTTGAACTTCTTCTGTTGAGAATTCTCTCTTCAGATCAGTGCCCCGTTTTTTAATTGGGTTAATTAGCATTTTAAAGTCTAGTTTCTTGAGTTCTTTATGTATTTTGGAGATCAGACCTTTGTCTGTTGCAGGGTTGGTGAAGATCTCACAGTCAGTGGGTTGCCTTTTTGTCTTAGTGACAGTGTCTTTTGCTTTACAGAAGCTTCTCAGTTTCAGTAGGTCCCATTTACTCAATGTTGCCCTTAATGACTGTGCTGCTGGGGTTATACCTAGGAAGCAATCGCCTGTGCCCATCTGTTGTAGGGTACTTCCCATTTTCTCTTCTATCAGGTTCAGTGTGTTCAGATTGATATTGAGGTCTTTGATCCATTTGGACTTGAGTTTTGTGCATGGTGATAGATATGGGTCTATTTTCATTCTTCTACAGGTTGACATCCAGTTGTGCCAGCACCATTTGTTGAAGATGCTTTCTTTCTTCCATTGTATACTTTTAGCACCTTTATCGAAAATGAGGTGTTCATAGGTTTGTGGGGTAAAATCTGGGTCTTCTATACGATTCCATTGGTCGACTTCTCTATTTTTATGCCAATACCACACTGTTTTCATTACTGTAGCTCTGTAATAGAGTTTAAAGTCAGGGATGGTAATGCCTCCAGAAGTTCCTTTATTGTATAAGATTGTTTTGGCTATCCTGGATTTTTTGTTATTCCATATAAAGTTGATTATTGTCCTTTCAAGATCAGTGAAGAATTTTGATGGGATCTTGATGGGGATTGCATTGAATCTATAAACTGCCTTTGGTAGGATTGCCATTTTTACTATGTTGATCCTCCCAATCCAAGAGCAAGGGAGATCCTTCCATTTTCTGGTATCCTCTTCAATTTCTTTCTTCAATGCCTTAAAGTTCTTGTCAAATAGATCCTTTACTTCTTTGGTTAGAGATTCCCCGAGATATTTTATGCTGTTTGTGGCTATCGTGAAAGGTGATGCTTCTCTGAATTCCCTCTCTGCTTCCATATCCTTTGTGTATAGGAGGGCGACTGATTTTTTGGAGTTGATCTTGTATCCAGCCACATTACTAAAGGTGTTTATCAGCTGTAGGAGTTCTTTGGTGGAGTTTTTGGGGTCGCTTATGTACACTATCATATCATCTGCAAATAACTAAAGTTTAACTTCTTCCTTTCCAATTCGAATCCCCTTGATCCCCTTATGTTGTCTTATTGCTATTGCTAAAACTTCAAGCTCTATATCGAAGAGGTATGGAGAGAGTGGACAGCCTTGTCGTGTTCCTGATTTAAGTGGGATGGCTTTGAGTTTCTCTCCGTTTAGTTTGATGTTAGCTGTCGGTTTGCTGTAAATAGCTTTTATTATATTTAGGTATGACCCTTGTATCCCTAATCTCTCCAAGACTATTATCATAAAGGGATGTTGAATTTTGTCAAAACTTTTTCAGCATCTAATGAAATGATCATATGGTTTTTTTCTTTCAGCTTATTTGGTATAACTACATAAACCTAGATAATCAGTTAATTGTTATTGGAAGAAAGCTCGTAAGCTCTAAAGTACTAAACCAGCGTAATTCCTAAGAACAATCTGCGAACATCTGCTGTTATGCCTTAGGTAAGTGTAGAAATCCAATTGCTTATAACCAAATGAAAGCATATAAGATAAGAACAAGATACTTAAGTGGGAGGATTTCTTGTATTGCTCCTAAATGCTATTGAGCTACAAAAATCTCAGTGTTGACTGTAAAATATTGACTTGTTAATTGTTGGTCTATAAGTCTGTAGAGGCCTTAAACCAATGCAGAGACTTGTAATTTCTCTTGGTTCTTCAGTGTAAATAGTTCATAAGATCTTATAGCTGAAGGCAGCATTCACACTTGTTGCAAGCTATTAAGAAATTATCCTGGAACTGAGATTTAACAATTCCAGAAGGTTAGAAAAGGTTTATGCAGATTGTTAAGAGAAAAAAGTCTTCATTGTTTTTCCCCCATGTGTGAAGTTTATAAATTACAATACCAATCTCTCAGAAAATTTGGAATCATTAGACAACAGTAGATTGACTGTTATGGGAATAGCTAACAGTCCTCTGTATTTGAAGCCTAGTATATAAGAAGAAATTCATGGGTACTACTGTCACTAAAAAGGAAAAAAAATATGACTGAGGAAGTCATGTAGCATGGGAATTGGGGTCAGGGGTCCTACTACTGTTGTTTAGCTAAATGGAAATGCTGGCAAACTTCTTTCTAAATATTTATGTTTATATCAGTAGAAAAGTAGTATACCTTAGTTTTAACCATATAAAAATGCTATTCACAGCTTTAATAAGAGGATATTTTTTTGCTATGGTGGTGAGTAAGGAAACACTTGGCTGCTCAACTTGCTAAGCCCTCCAGCTTTCCATCATTGTCATGATCATGGCAAGTTCTCCAGCATTGATTCAGCTAGCTCACCCAATGCATCCCACAGCAAGGAGTAGAGCCAGCTCTCCTGCTCTCTGGTTCCTCAGATCCAGGTACCCTGCACTCAGATCACCAGAGCTAGATCTACCATTTTGCCCAGGTAAAGTGTAGGGCTTTCTCTTCTAATTCATATAGTAGTCATATAAAGGGAGGACAAAGTCAGCTCTCATGCTTTCATGACCTAAGGGCTGTCTCACCTGTGCTGTCACCTGGGGTTTTGTTGTAATCCAGGACAGGGCTACTGCCAAATATCCTTAAAAGTATTTATCTCTCTTTCCTTCATAGTCCTCTCTATTATCCTCCTCTGCCTCTCCAGTTACATTGCTGCTGTGATTTGATACAGGGAGTGGTTGCTTACAGAATACATGGTCTAATGTGTAGTCACTGCATGTACTTCCTAAACAACAGAATACTTAACTTAGAATATAGTAACTTGCTGTTTCAAGTATAAAAAAGTAGTTTTTGCATTCTTCCTCTCACCTTGTATTATGCTTTATGAGCATATAGAAAATAAACTAGGGCATATCCAGTATTCACTGGATTGCCACAAAAAGATGGAAAATACACAGAGAGCCTGGATACTGTATATTATTGTGTTGTCTTTGAATTAATACCATTTGATTATAAATGCCTCTAGATTAATCCAACATATATATTTTGAAAATACCTTGACTTCAAAATTGAAGTCAAAAGTATGTTACTTTGAAGAACAGGTTTTGCTTTTGTTTCCACTGGAAATGAGAGGCTGTGGATTCATTCCAGGTTAAAAAAAATCAGGTTTGATTAAGAAAGACCCCATGAAAAATCTCCGATAGGAGCAGATGGCCCAAATGATCCAAAGTTTCAGAGGACCACTGCAGGAGTTTCCTTTGAGTTCTACATTCAGAACAGTTTCAAGACTTCTAGCTGAGATGATCAAGCCTCAAAGAATTTTCCAGTCAGGACATGACAATATTCTAAATTTCCTTGAGGTATCTGTCCCCAACCAGCAGTTAGTATCCTGGATAACTATGTCAACATTTCCAAAAAATGTATTGTGGATGTTTTCTTTGTTTAGAATGCTAATTACAAGTTGTATGGGTAATGGTCAGGAGAAAAGTTAACCAAAGGAGATTTGATTCAGAGTTCTTGTTTTTTTTTTTTTTAAAAGGGGAGTCTGAAGCATTGTGGGACAATGTTTTTACCCTGTAAAGATTTGTTTCTTGTACTTGTTTAATAAAATACTCATTGGATAGTAGCCTGGCAGGAAGTATAGGTGGGGTGACAAGGCAAGAAGTAGAGGTGAGGCAATAAGAACAAGAGAATTCTGGGAATAGGAAAGAGTCAGTCTGCAGTTGTCACCCAGAGAGGAAACTAGTCACAGAGCAAGCAAGAGGTGACTGCCTTGCTGAAAAAGGTACCAAGCTATGTGGCCAACACAGACAAGAATTATGGGTCATGCTTCCATCAAAAAGGTCTTACTAGCATCAGTTTTAATTTCTTAACTGAAATTTTATGCAGAGTATCTCCTCATTGGGTTGATATCAACAATTTTTGCTTGTTTATATTATGTATTAATTTCATTACTATTTCAAACCAATATGTGCCATTACTGTTTATGTTTCCCATATTATTTGAGCTTAACAAGAAAATCGTGTAGTTCTTTCCAAGAATCACAAGAATCATGAGACAGAGTCATCAAAAGTCTCCCAACCAAAAAAAAAGCCAAGACCAGATGGTTTTAGATCAGAATTTTATAAGAGTTTTGAGACAGAATTAATACTAATACTCCTCAAGTAATTCCACACAATAGAAACAGAACAGATATTACAAAACTCCTTTGATGAGGCTACAATTACGCTGATATCCAAGCCACAGAAAGACATTACTAAGAAAGAGAATTACAAACCAATTTCACTCATGAAATTTGATGCAAAAATACTAAATAAAATACTGGCCAATTGAATCCAAGAACACATCAGAACCATCATCCTCCATGATCAAGTTGTCTTCATCTCAGAGATGAAGGGATGTTTCAACATACAAAATCTGTCAATATAATCCATCATATAAAAAACTGAAAAATAAAAACCACATGATCATCTCATTAGATGCCAAAAGGCTTACAAAAAAATACAACATCTTTTCATGATAAAAGTCTTGGGGAGAGCAGGGATACAAAGAACATACCTAAACATAATAAAGGCAATATACAAAAAGCCAACAGCCAACATCAAACTAAATGGAGAGAAACTAAAAGAAATCCCACTGAAATCAGAAACAAAACAATGTTGTCCACTCTCTCCATATATATTCCATATAGTTCTAGAGGTTCTAGCTAGAGCAAAAAGATACCAAAACGAGATCAAGGGGATACAATTTGGAAAAGAAGAAGTCAAACACTCACAATTTGCTGATGATGTGATAGTTTACATAAGTGACCCCAAAAATTCTACCAAGGAACTTCTACAACTCAAAAACACTCTCAGTAATGTAGCAGGATACAATATTAACTCAAAAAAAAAAAAACAGTAGCCCTGTAACATGAGGGCCTGCTTGTAGGGGTTTCTGTCCTGCCTGGTTTCTGGCTTCCCTCTAGGTCCCAAAGCCATTTAGCCCAAAAGAAATCACACCGAGGTCTCCAACATTATAAACTGATTGGCCCATTAGCTCAGACTTCTTATTATCTCTTATAACATATATTAGCCCATTATTCTAGTATATGTTAGCCACATGGATCAGTACCTTTTTCAGCAAGGCAATTACATCCTGTTTCTTCAGTGGAAGGGCTAGGACTGTGAAGGAATGGGCTTCCCCATTCCCAGAATTCTCTTGTTCTCCTTGATCCACCTCTACTTCCTGTCTGGTTGTCCCACCTATACTTCCTGCCTGGCTACTGGCCATTCAGTATTTACTTAAAACATGATTGAAGAATATAGACAATTGTCCTGCATCACAACCCTCCTGTACACAGATCATAAGAGGGCTAAAAAAGAAATCAGAGAAACATCATCCTTCACAATAGCCACAAATAGCATAAAATATCTTGGAGTAACTCTAAACAAACAAGTGGAAGTCTTGTATGGCAAGAACTTTAAATCTTTGAAGAAAGAAATTGAAGAAGACACCAGAAAGAATTAACAGAGTAAAAATGGCAATCTTACCAAAAGCAATCTACTGATTCAATGCAAAGCCCATTAAAATCTCAGTATAATTCTTCATGGACATTAAAGAAAATGTACTCACCTTCATATGGAAAAGTCAAAATTCCAAGAATAGTCAAAACAATCCTGTATAACAAAAGAACTTTTGGAGGCATCACAATTCCTGACTTTAAACTCTACTACAGAGGTACAGTTCTGAGAACAGCCTGGTATTGGCATAAAAACAGACAGGAGGACCAATGGAATTGAATTGAAGACCCAGATATTAATCCATATACCATTGAAGACCTGATTTTTGACAAAAAGCAAAAAAATACTAAATGGAAAAAATATATTACATATAGCATATATGACAAATGGTGCTAGCATTTGTACATTTGTACATTTGCTAGCATTGTACAAATGTGTGCTAGCATTTGTACAAATGTGTGCTAGCAATGTACAAATGGTGCTAGCATTTGTACATTTGTACATTTGCTAGCATTGTACAAATGTGGTACATTTACACAATGGAGTACTACATAGCAGAAATAATAATGACATCTTGAATTTTGCTGGCAAATAGATGGAGCTAAAAAACATCATTTTGTGTGAGGTAAGACCCAGAAACACAATTATCATATGTACTCACTCACAAAAGGTTTTAAAACATAAAGCAAAGAAAATCAGCCCGCAAATCACAATCCCAGAAAACCTAGATAACAATGAGGACCCTAAGAGAGACATAAATAGATCTTATCTACATAGGAAATAGAAAAGACAAGATAGATCTCCTGAGTAAATTTGGAGCATGTGGACCTTGGAAGAGTGTTGAAGGAGAGGAGAGAGGCAGGGAGGGGAGCTCAATAAAAATCAATAAAAAATACTTTATGATCTTATATAGTTGAAAGCATGAATCTATCTTTTGTTGGCAAAACTTTATTTCCAAAACTGAAGTGAAATGGTGATAGATGTAGGTATTAAAGAAAAACACTATTTTTTTCTGAGGAAGGAACATTGAGGAGGAAGGAATGATGCCAACATAAAGTGGTATATGGGAATTAAATAAGGAAATTAGAGAGGTGAACCAACAAAAACAACAGTCTGAAATGTCATAACAAAAAGTTCATTACTTTGCACACTAGTTTATATTACAGTAGAAACTATTTTCAGGATATATTGTATGTAAGGAGAATCTATTATTAAGAAAACTAAAATATTAAAAATATTTTCTCAGAGTAGTCTTCAAATATGTTACAAAATTCTGCAAATGTGAGAGAAATAAAAAGTCATTACAAGTTTGAAATTTAAAAACTAACTAAAACAGTAATTCAAAAAGATATGTGCACATTAAAGTAATTAATGTGATTCTCTTGGGTCATTTTATGCTTCCTTGACATGATATAGGGTCAGAAACTGCAAGTAGACTCCTAGGGGGAAGTCCCAGAGCTTGCCAGGTCTATATACTTTTCACCAGATCTTCGTATTAGAGACTCTGAAACACAAATACAATTCCATAACACAGTTTTGAAGGAAAGAACTTTATATCATGCTTCATTGGTTAATGTTTTTATTTCAGTAGTAATAGTTAACCATAAAGACTTTTAAAGAGTAGATTAGCTAGAAGTCTCAACCACGGTGAGTGAAAATATAAAAAGATAAATATTGCACTGACATACTTTTAAATTCACAGGTAAACATTAGACTTATATACTTTTAAATGGATAATGTATTCTTGATAAATTCACTAAAGTTTCTTATTCAGCCTTACAATTAAAATCTGTGAAATATGTGATGTATATGGCATTACCCACAAAGGAGATAGAAATTACGGTAACTAGGACATTGATTCATGTCTATGCACATTCTTCTATTTTTTCTAAAGAAAATTCAAAAGATTCTGAATTAACATGAGTGCCTGATATGGGTGAATAAATTTTTCTCCTCAAGACAACCTATAAAGTTAAATTTACAGTAAGAGGTATAATTTATGTCAATCCAGGGGTAGATGTGACTTATTGAAAAGTAAAAATACTATTTTCCATAGTTGCCCAAAACAAGTTCTATTTGATACATATATGCATATATATACATATATGTATATATATATAATCATAAGTAATTTACTTAATGTCTTCATGTAATATGCAAAGCAAAGATTAAAATTGGAATGAATGACACTGACAGATAAGTTAATGATTTATCTTTAGAATATGTTTATCAATCATTGTAGGCAATAAAGTAAACAGATAATATAAAACACATAGGTAGGTAAAAAAATGATCCTTATTTAAATGATAAAATTACCTCAACTGAATTAACAGAGTAGGTCCTTGTTTTATCATTTTCTTGAATTCATATAATTGAGAGAAGATAGTAGATACAACCCAACTGTTTAAATCATTTCTTGGCAGGGGGAAAATTTGAAATTCTCAAACTTGACTCTGCTCAGAAGTAAACTAGAAGATATATTTGTTTGTTATCCATGTATTACATTGTTTAAAAATTAGTTTGCATATGGGTAAAATATCTTTTTCCTTTTAATTTAATTTTTTTCACATAGTATATTTTGATCATATTTTTCTTCCCTAATCCTCCTATATCCTCACTACCCACCCAATTTTGTATTTTTTATATATTTTTCTTTCAAAAGTAAGCAACATCTCACAAATGAAAACTGAACAAACAAAACAAAAAAAGTAGGACAAAAATTACCAAAAAATACCACCAAATAAGAAAAAAAAACCCACAATAACCCATGGGGTTTATTTCACCTAGGCCAACTGCTTCAGGTCATGATACCTGCTTTGTAGTATGGTTGATATGCCCAGTAAGATTGCACTGGAGAAATATGATTATATGTTTGCCAGTATGTATCAATTAGAGAAAGTTTCTTGGTTAAAAGCTGAACCCTGTATCCACTTTCCATCTCATTGTGCTAGGGCCATATTTGACTTTAACTTTGTATACTTCTATCATCTTTGCCAATTCATATGTATATTAATCATCTTATATCTGAAGTTTTTTTTCCCCTTGGAGGCATCTATACCCTCTGCTTTTTGCAATCTTTCCATGTCTTCTTCTACATAGTTCCTTGAGCCCTGTGGGAAGGAGTTTAATGGAAATATCCCATTTAGGATTAGGAATTCCAAAGTCTCTCACTCCCTGCACAAGGATGGACACCAATTTTAAACTGCATGTTTCAGATTTAACATCCTGTGACCATATTTGGATAGCACATTAAATTGGAATTCAAAGTTCAAGATTTCTAGAGAATCTTTTCAAAGACGTTGCTACTACAATGCATTTCTATAACTTCTGTTTATACTAATTAATTTTATGTCAATTATTAGCATATTACTTTTCTTTCTAATTGTCACAGAGCATTAATAGGTTGCCAGAAGACAATGATGGAGAACATGACAGAAGTGACAGAATTCCTACTGCTGGGACTCACCAATGACCCAAGCCTACAACTTCCCCTGTTTATCAGCTTTCTCTTCATCTACACCCTGACCCTGTTGGGGAACCTGGGGCTGATCCTTCTAATTCTGTTGGACTCTCGCCTTCATACCCCCATGTACTTTTTCCTGGGTAATCTTTCCCTTGTTGATCTTGGATACTCTTCAGCTGTCACTCCCACAGTCATGATTGGACTCCTAGTAGGAAACAAGATCATGGCATACAACGACTGTGCTGCTCAGTTGTTCTTTTTTGCAGGTTTTGCTACTGTGGAAAATTACCTGTTAGCCTCAATGGCCTATGATCGCTATGCAGCAGTGTGCAAGCCCCTACACTATGCCAGCAACATGACTACAGGTATTTGTACATGGCTGATTGCAGGGTGCTATGCCTGTGGCTTTCTGAATGCCTGTATCTATACTGGAAACACATTCAGTCTATCCTTCTGTGGATCCCATGTGGTGCATCATTTTTTCTGTGATATGCCAGCAGTCATGGCTCTCTCTTTCTCTGATAGACATGTTAATGAGCTAATTTCTGTATGTCTAGCAAGTTTCAATATCTTTTTTGCTCTCATAATAATATTAGTATCATATATTATAATTTTTGTAATGATCTTTAAGATGCATTCAGGAGCAGGGCATCAGAAGGCTCTTTCCACGTGTGCCTCCCACTTCACTGCAGTTTCTATTTTCTATGGAACTATCATCTTCATGTATTTGCAGCCCAGCTCTAAACATGCAATGGACACTGACAAAATTGTGTCTGTGTTCTACACCATGATCATCCCTATGCTGAACCCTCTGGTCTACAGCCTGAGGAACAAGGAGGTCAAGAGTGCATTCATGAAACTAGTATGGAAGAAAAAATAATCATTATAATTATGACATTAACTATTTTGTGATATGCAATATTAAAATTCTTATCAGATCTTATGCATGTACTGTGTTGTATTTTAAGCATACTAGTTCAAGATCTGAGTTCTTATTCTGGATTTCATTTTGTACTGGGAATCAAGGAACATTATATTAGAAACATAATGTCTGAATAAAAATATGTTTTATTCTGTTGTTTGATATGTAAAAAAATATTTTTTTTACCATCATTGATATGCTCAATTATTTGTTTTCACTTTCTTCTTCTGGTATTTTGTGGTAGTTAATCAGCTAAGTGTAACTGTTCCAAATGTATACCATGAAAATCAGGAAATGAACATAGGATGAACTGTTAACTGATGAGGTTCATCTGGATGCAAGCATAGGACATGGGTACAATTATCACTTGACCTCTATGAAATTCTAAACTTAGCTGTTGAAATACAGTAAAATTTTTATTCAAAATTTAGTCCCAATTGAAAGAAATGGCCAGTAGTTTTTCCAAATTCTAGCTACCTTTTATCTATGTCATAGTTCATAAAATCCTTGCCCAAAATCTAGGACAATTATTTATAAATTAATTTTAATTGTTATAACTCAGGACCCGAGAGAAGAATTCCATCAGAAGAGAGAAACATTAAAAGGATTCAGAGTGAATTGAAATTGAATGCAAAAACCTAGCAGCTCAAATAGAAAACTTAAAAGAAAGTACAGAAGTGTAATTAATTAGGTAAAAAATGAAATAGAAAATATAGATTAATTAATTACGGTGATAAGAAGCTATTATTAAACTATAATAAAGCATCACACATGGAATGTAATTCTGAAAACAACAATAGATGATAAAGAAGAAACCACATTCAGTGGCATAATACAGATTCTAAAAGAGATCATAGGAGAAAAGTTTTCCAAATTAAGGAAAGACACACTAATATAGATATGAGAAGTAAACAGATAACCAAATATACAAGACGAGCAAAGAAAATCTTTATGGCATATCATATTTAAAACATTAAGCATAAATAACAAATTATTTTGAAAACATAAAAGGAAAGAAATGCAAGGCACATATAATGGAAATCCAACCAGAATGATAGTTAAATTCCCAATAAAAACTTTGAAAGTAAGACTCGGGAACCATATTTCTCAAGTCCTAAAATACTAAGATGCTCCCCGTTGCTAATATACCTGGCAAATCTACCTGTCATTTTTGAAAAAGAAATAAAAAGTTTCATTGACATAGACAGGTTAAAAATATATTCAAGAAACCAAAGCTAAAGAAAACACAGGAAGCTTTATTTTTTGACTAAAGGGAAATGAGCATATCAGAGAGACGGGGAAAGAAATATGAAGCCATTAGTTATGAAACACAAAATACTGCTGAGAAGACAAACAACATCAATTATTAAAAACACAATGGCTCAATATACATATTTCTATAATCTCTATCTATCAGCTGTCTACAAGAGAGGGATCTTAGTTTTATGATAGGCACAACTGTAGAATAATAGGATGAACAAATACTTCAAACAAATGAGATGAGAAAGTAAACAGACATTATATCTCTGACTCAAGGAACATTGTGTGTGTGTGTGTGTATGTGTGTGTGTGTGTGTGTGTGTGAAAGGACTGTGAGAGCAAGAAGATTAGAAAGTTTGCTATGAAAATGTGCTGCCTAGTAATGTCAAATCCAGACACACATAGTGCTACAAACTTTCCTTCCCATACATGAACTGAATAAGAACATTATATATAGTCATGCCAAAGTGAATGAGGAAAAGCCCATAGGTGGCAAGTCTGCACTTAGGCAATCAAGAAATTTGCAGAGCAAATAAAAATTAATCTTTCATATGGAATAGCACACCAAAGGGTTATCCAATACCACATGTTCAGTCTTGAATATATACATACAAATAAATTATACAGACTGAGCAAGTTTTATTTAGGAAAATGTAAATATATAAATAAAACACCAATTAATAAAAATATAATGTAATGACCTGGAGAAAATCAAGGGAGTGTATTTAACAGACTTTGGAGGGAAAACGGGGAATAGAGAATCTTTTAAGATATATATATATATATGGGAATAATAGTTTGGGTAAGAGAAATGAGCATGGCAGAGATATTGTGAAAAGAACTGTAGATCCATGGTTGCAAACACAACAGGTATAATTGAGAAATCAAATCAGTGACACAATAAATGAAATTAGCACTTCTAATTGAAATAATTTTAAATATCAATTATTATTATTATATTCTCCAAATAAGGACATGAAGTGACTAAATATATCAAAAAACAAAACCCATCTATATTTTGTCTACAAGGAACACCTCTTAGTTCTAAATACAGAAATGGCCTCAATGTAAAAAGATGAAGTCAAATCAAGTGGGACCAGGAAGCAAGATACACCATTTCCCTAATATTTGACAAAACGGACTTCAGAATAAAACTATTTTGAAAGGTTAAAGAGTGAAAGTTGATTTTATTCAACAGAATAGCCAACCAAGAAGGTATTTCTATCCTAAAAATATCTACATCCAATTCTTAGTAGTTGAATTTCCTATAAAAATCTACAAATGTATTTAAAGACACAGATTAATATCAACTCATTAATAGTAGCTGATTTCAACACGCCATTTTATTTATGTCAGAATTATACATCATACATCAAATAAACTTAAAAGGTATCTATAGAATATTCCACTTAAACACTAAAGAATATACATTGTCTTCAGTAGTACATAGAAAGCTTTTCTAATATAGAAAATATCCTGGGACACAAGACAAGTCTTTACTACTAAAAAAGGATTGAAATCACTGTTTGCATCCTATCTGATAACAATGTCAAAATGTGACAGTATACAAAAATCAAGTAAATACACAAACTCATAGAAATTAAACAATTCATTACTGAATAATTAAGTCACAAAAGAAAATCATAAAAAATTTTTAAAATAAAACCTTGAAACTAAATATTTTTTAAAAAAAAACAATAAAACCATTAGGACACTTATAAAGCAGTCCCATGAGGGAAATATATAACTCTATATGCCTAAATTTTCATTATAGATAATGCCTATATAGAAACTTTACTCCTACTTTCTAGTGTACTTGTTATGACAAGGTAATCCGCAGGCTGCTGAAAGAGAGAGCCACAACACCTTTGATCTACAATCTATCCTCCCTATAAAATATGGTAGCAGGGAAATGGTGACACAGAACTTACAGGAGTAGCCAACTAGTATCTGATTCACCTTTAGGCCATGAGATGGAACTCATGCTCAATAGAGCTTAGTGACCAAAACCAGAGACTAGATGGCCCACAGACCTAGGGTAAAACTAAATACCACTGGTCTTAAATATTAGTGATAAGTGACTTCTAATGATATTCTGCTATACTCATAGATTTGTGATTTATTCACTTATTATCAGTGAATCTTCCTCATTCACCAGATGTGAACAAATATAGATATCCATAGTCAGAGATGATACCGAGAGTGAGACCTTAGAACACACTAAATGGTATGTCTCCATCAAATTCCTCCTCTCAGAGCTTAGAGAACATCAAGTAAGTCAAAACCAGAAGAATGTAAGATACAAAAAAGATGGAGAACTCTGGGAAAACAAGGTTGTCTAAATCAACACGAGCAAAGCTCATAGGAACTCAAAGAGACTGAGGCAGCAAATACAGATCCTTCATATGTCAGCACCAGGTCCTCTGCACATACATTAAAATTTCAATTTAGTATTTTAGAGGGTTTCTGAGTTCCTGCATGTGGAAAGGAGTGGGTCTCTGATTATCATGTCTTCCCTTGGGGCTTTTGTCCTTCTGTTGGTTTGTCTTGTCCAATGTTGATCTGATGGCTTTCATTTTACCTTATTATATTTTATGTTTTGTTATTATTTAGAAGCCTATTATTTTCTAATGAGGGACAGTAATCCGTAAGGAGGTGTGGAGAAACAGTGAGGTAAATAGTAACAGGGACAACTCTAAACAAAATATATCATAAGAGAAAAGAATTGACTGATAATAAAAGGGGACAAAGAAACAAACGTTAATTTTATGAAAAAATCAGAAAGAGCACAAATAAGTGGATTAATAAAGCACTATAAATCATTGGTGAAAGAACAAACCAGATCTAAATCCAGTAGGATTGTTTGGTATACCTATAACATGCTTTATATTATAACAAGCAAAAAACCGTTTCATTTTCTTAGAGACATATGCTGGACCATTATCTGTCTTTATTTGTGAAGGTATACTTATAATGGCCATAAATTCTAATAAATGTATGAATACTGAATTAGCCTTTTCCAAACTCAAAGCACTTGCCCTTGGAAAATATGTAAAAGTGTCAATGCTGTGGTGCACACATTTTTAATTTTACAAATATTATAAAATGGAACACATTCATCTGCTATATTTTATTCCTTTGAGTACCCTTTGGGTTACTCGTAGTAGTGTTTGGTTATAGAAAGAACGAGTAGGACATCTTTTTATAATCTTCTTAGCTTGTTGCTATGTAATAGAAAACTCTTTCTGTAAACCTTAGCTATTAACATGTTTTTTAAAAATGAAATCTAAATCTGAGGCCTTTAGTGTATTTCCAATTAATAATTGATCAATTTGCAGTACCTTGTGCTAGAGGACCTGACAGACCAGTATGGGGCCAGATGTGTGTTATGTATATGGGACAAAGCCTATTCCTGATTATATTTTGAACCTGAATAAATAATGAAGTCAATTCTGTATTATCTCATATAAATTCAGCAGTTTCATTATGCAAACCAGCTCTTTCTACATATTGCAAATCAGTAACTACATTGAGTACTCAGGACTCAGAGCTGCATCATAATGTTATAAATCAGGTAACAGTGACAGATGTACAATATTAAAGTTTTATCTTCTAATGTTACCATATTGTTTCCGGTACTAATACATTTGATAGTGCTTTTTATATTCTTTGGTGAAAAGTGTACTATCGGCAAAAATGAATACAGTACTGCACCTTAATGGGGAAAACATAGTTACACTGAGCTCAGGAATTCCTGCTAGTTAATATCATTATACTACTGAATTTACACTTATGCCTTATTTCACCTGTAGATCTTTAAATTAAGCAGTGACATTATGATGCAGCCCAAATCTTTTGACCAATGAATATTTCTAATGATTTCATTGAGTCACTTAGCCTTTGGTCCTCTTTCTGCACATATGATTACAAGGTATGAATTTTTTTCATTAGGATAACTTCTCAGCCTTGTATATCATTTGGATGGTATGCAGATTGGCTTCCTGAAGAGACACTCTATTTGCTAACATAACTTTTATTTTTTAGCAGATTTTGATTGTCAAATTCAACGGCAAGAATCCTTTTTGCTAATTTCTCAGTACCCTTTGACATGGATTGAATTTTGCCTGTAAAATTAATGTTATCCTTTTCAATGGTATTAATTTATATAGCTAACTTTTGATTTTTGGTGGTATTAATCCTGTCAGCTAGCTTTTCATTATTAGTCTGTAAAGACTGTATCGTTTCTAAAAGTGCCTGATTCTTCTCTCTGTTTTCAGTTTTCTTTTACAAATATAATATGAAAAACAAAACTAAGTCTCAATATCCAATAAATCTATGTATCAGAAAAACCATAAGCCTTGAAGAATACCACCCATAGTATAAGAAAAAAAAGGCTACTAAAATCTTGGTGATAGTATCTGTCATTATATAACTTTAAAATTTATTGTTTTATTTGTTAATCATATAAAGTTACCTTTATTATGAGTAATTTTTTAGGTGCAATAATCTTTATTGACCAGCAGGTGTCAAAATTGTAGCCACATGGCATAGAGACATGAACAGCAGTGGCAACTGATAGAGGAGAGATAAAATTAGCAGTGGCTTGAACAGTCCCACTTGGTTCCATATTGACACCTGCCTAAATACTGACAAATATGCTTTGCTTGACAAATTAAGAGCAATTAAATCAATTCCATATATGGAGAGAGCTTTTTGGTGGCTAGAATATCAAGGAAGCCAGAGCTTCACAAGCAGAGATCACAAAACAGAAGCTGTACATGTCTCTGTGCAGCAGGGAGAGCAGTGGGGGGGTAGGGGTGGGAGTGTGTGTGAGCCCGGAAATTGACAGTAGCTCTGATGTGGTGGATTTTTGAAAAAAAAAATATTTAGTAGGTGACATCAAGCCAGGTGGGTGAGAATGTGAGACCTTCTGGGCCACAGACCTTTTGGACCTTTTGGGCTGGTTCTGGTAGGCATGGAGTTGGAATTCACATGGGCACCCGATGTAGATGGATAATATAAAGTAGTCCTACACTAGCTCAGAAATGAGTATAATAAATGGCTCTTTATTTAATGGTACATTCACAGATCACAGTCCTCTGCATGAGTGGGGAACAGGAATTGAATACAGCAACTGAGAGAGATTGTGCAAGCTATGTGGTTTCATTTATAGTGCATGAAGAGACCATGCCCAAGTGGCTGATATCTTAAAGCCTATTCTCTAAAGGAGTACATACAGCAGTGAAGAACAAGGAGAACCAGAAGTTACTGACAGAAACTGGCAGAATGGCAGAATGGCTGAATCCATCATGACAGAAAGCATATTATTTTGTTCCTTTGCCCTGAAATCCCTCAGAAGTTCTCAACAGTTTAGATATTTTTTTCTCTGAAACTTTCTTGTATCCTAGAAGATGGTTCTCTTGGACTACAGTACAAAATGATGATGATGACCCATGACAAAGGCATGCAGGTCCTTTTAAGGAGGAATCCTAAGTATCTCTGTTATAATTTTAAATATCTCTGTTCTAATCGGGATGGAATTCTAAGTATCTCTATTCTAATCGGAAAGTAATTGGGAGCAGTTACATGGGGCACATGTTGATTGGATGGGACTAATGTTAGTCTTACTCATTATGAGTCTTTTAGCCACGTATGGTTAGCAACATCTGTATCCTGTAACTTTGGGTATCTCTACCTTATAAGGCCAGGTTTAGCCTTTTTAATTGATTGGCCAAACTTTGTTAAGGAATTTGCTGGAATCAGGCTTAGATCATTATTTACAATTATGGATTGTTATGCATCTAAAATAGAAACATATTCTGGCTCCTTCATTGGATGAAACTGCAAGTATACATGTCTAGATGCAATAGTTAGACTGACAAACAATTGCTGACTGATTACATTCACATGTGGCACCTTTAATAGTAGGTCTTACAGAGGTAGAGAACTTAATAGTGATGACAAGACATTACAGACAATAGGGTAAAAGAGTATCAGCAAGGGTAGGACAATAGTTATTAACTGTGATCAGAGGCTTTTATGGGATATTACACAGCAGGGTAACTATAGATAACATTGAAGGACAATGGGTTTCAGAAGAGAAACACATTTTAATCTTCATTATATAGATCCAATGAATGTTGGAGGAAGATATATTTAGCCTTATTTAAATATGAGATAATTTATGCATTTGTAAAAATAGCTCATTGTAAAATGCTTTATGATATATATTTATAATTGGTTTTACTTATTAATCAAAGGATACATTTTAATTTTTGTAGAATTAATAGTCATATTGATCCCCAGAGGTAAGTTAATTACCTCTTGTGTTAGAAGTGTGGATGAATGGGTTACATATTCTCTGGAGGGAAATCTCTAGAGATTTCCAACTCTCTGTATTTATTCCAGTTTTCCATGTATTACCCAAAGTGATTCAGCATTATGTATTTTATAAGGAGTACAGTATATGCCATGTTTCATTGGACATCCTTTATTTGTTTGAATAATAATCACTGTGAGAACATAATAGTCTTTTTCTGACCTGATGATCTGCTGTTGGCTTCAACCATGGTGAGAGATGGAATTAAGGAGAAAAAAATACGTACTTTTCAATGACGAACTCTTCATATATTTGTAGCCCTCTTTTACCTGTTGTTTGTAGACATACTTTATGCATTGTGAGATAAATGTAATGTGTCTTTTCAAATAAAAAGGTGAGTGACTCTTCAAAGGATACAGAAAGAACATAATATTCATACAAAATTTGATGTGTGTTGCTATTCTTTTCACCATTCTCCCCTGCAATACAGATGTTAGAATATTTTGATCCGTTCTTGAAAGAGGTCATTTAATAGTATTTGCTAAAAATAGTATAACTGGTTTTATGACTTCAAAATCACTTTCTAAATTGAACATTCCATCTCTTCTAACAATGCTGAATACTAAGTTTTCGTGTTCCACAAATATTAAAGTGAGAAGTATAATTATACAACAGTAGTTGGGACCCTTTCTACATGATGGGGTCTTTAAGGATAGAGATGTTTTCAAAATACTTACTAGTAAACTGAGGTGAGACTGGAATTGTAAAATTAGATATCTAATTGTAAAATTAGATAACTAATTTTAAAATTAGATATCTAATTGTAAAATTAGATAACTAATTGTAAAATTAGACATGTTGATATATATCTTATAAAATGTGAGTAGCAGTGAGAAAAAAATGATATTTTGACTAAATGAGGTAATGATTTTCTGGTGCACTGTGTTTGCATTTCATTGAAGGTTTGAAAACAGACAGACCACACACACACACACACACACACACACACACACACACACACACACACACACATATCCTAACCTCCTAACCCAGATTCACTAACCGTCTTGGGTATTTCTTTTTGCTGCCTCTATAATTTTAAATTTCACATAGTTTCTCAAATACTCATTTACCCTACCTATAAAAGGAGAATAATTTTGATTCCTATCTCATTCCAACAAAATCTAATATGTAAGAGTAACTGCATAATATCTTTAAGGGTCAGGTTCATGAACTAAAATTTCTATTGGTTTACCATAAAGAAGCCAAAATACCTATGGCATATCTGCCAGGCAAAGGCTATAACTCACAATGGAAGCTTTAAATGTGGTTGCTACACTAGAAAATTTCAAATTATTATTTTAGAAGATGGAATGGTCCAACAAAAGTGGCATGAGAACTAAATATAGACATCAATGTGGGACTTTTTCAACTTCCAGTCTGTATAATATGTTGTGATATGAATGTCTTCAAGGAAAAATGTGTACTAAGAGTGATAGACTCTTTCACCTAGATAAAAATGAAAATTTCATGAAAGTAATTGGTGTTACAGAAGCAGAAGTTATATGTTGGGAGTAAAGAAAGATAAATACTGGAAGGTGTAGACACTCACTGACACCAGTGTTTAAGAGAAAGAAAATTTGACAGGGAACTATCAATACTTCCCTCATATAAAATAAAGTTCTGTATTACAAATACTGACCAAAGCATGCTGCACGTTGTCCCATCCTAATAACAACATGACAGACTTCTCACGTGTCATAAAAACTTAAAATTGACTTTCTTTTATATACTACCTGATTTGCTTCTAAGAATGTTAATGGAAAGTAGACCTTTTTTATAATCCTATTTTTTTTCTGATGGAAAAATGACGTTTGTATATAAATGGAAGACTTCTGTTTGAAGAACCCAAATTCTCTGCTGCACATAATAGGATATACATCACGTTGAGTTTTCATTGCTGCTTGAACTTGCCTTTATTATTCCCTAATTCTCCAATTATTTAGCCATACACAGAGATGTGATATGATTTAGTAGGTAGCCTCAACTTTAACCTTAGTTTAAGAACATAAGTATGCATGGATGTGCAGGTGGTAATAATCATAAGCTAGTGCAGAAAAAAGTTACAAGTCAAATAGCTATCAGTAATAATTGCAGGCAATTTTGTTATTAAAACAGGATTCAATGCATACTTCAGGATTCTATTTGACTGGTTTCACTTCCACTAAATCTTATACTGTTGTGAATATCACCTGAAACTAGATACTAATTCTGTTCAATTGAATCCAGGGTTTAATTTTAATTTAATTTAATCTACTTAGATCTACTTAGCAATGATTAAGTCTGAGTTTGAATTTCATTTGGTTACACAAACAATATTGCAATTAAGTATTATATCAGTATGGATGAGAAACACACTTTTGTGTGCTTAATATTTACAGATATGTAACAAGTAACATTGCTGATAGGATATTGTGCAAGTACAATATTTTTATAGCAATTTTTACAGGGAATCAAATGTGTCAGTTTTATTGTAATTAGGAAAAATGAGCTGTCTAATAGGTTCATTTATACTAATAATTTTATCAAATTATTATATTGTTTATAAGTCTACTTATAAATTGATAAAATCTTCAAATTATGTAGATGATCTAGATTTGATGTTATGAAACATCAAATTTGATACATTACAAAAATGTACAGTACAAAATTGATACATTAAATTTGGTTTTCAAGTGGATAGTCTTGAGATGAAATGTATAGCTACAATGGCAGAGTAAAAACTGTACTCATACCATCTGATTACATTTCTTTATTACATTGCATATCTTTTTTCATTGCTGCAAGACTGTACAACATAATGGAGAACAGGACAGAGGTGACTCACTTCCTCCTGCTGGGACTCACTGATGATCCAAGCCTACAGCTTCCCCTCTTCATCACCTTCTTCCTCATCTACACTATCACCCTGGTGGGGAACCTTGGGATGATCCTGTTGATTCTCATGGACTCTCGGCTCCACACTCCCATGTACTTTTTTCTAGGTCACCTTTCTCTGGCAGACATTTTTTACTCTTCAGCAGTCACTCCAAAAGTCATGGCTGGTTTTCTTATAGGAGACAAGGTCATTTCCTACAATGACTGTGCTGCACAAATGTTCTTTTTTGTAGCCTTTGGTAGTGTGGAAAATTACTTGCTGGCCTCAATGGCCTACGATCGCTATGCAGCAGTATGTAAGCCCCTACACTATGCCACCACCATGACTACAAGTGTGTGCAGATGGCTGATCATTGGTTCTTATGTCATTGGTTTCCTGAATGCCTCCATCCATATTGGAGACACATTTCGGCTCTATTTCTGTGGATCTAATGTGGTCCATCACTTTTTCTGTGATATTCCAGCAGTCATGGTTCTCTCTTGTTCTGACAGACAGGTCAGTGAACTGGTTCTTGTATCTATAGTGAGCTTCCACATGTTTTTTGCCTTCATAGTTATTTGGATATCTTATGCATTTATTTTTGTCACTATCCTAAAGATGCACTCAACTGCAGGACATCACAAGGCTGTATCCACCTGTGCCTCCCACTTCACTGCAGTCTCCATTTTCTATGGGACTGCTATTTTTATGTATGTGCAGCCCAGTTCCACTCACTCTATGGACACAGACAAAATTGCCTCTGTGTTCTACACCATGGTCATCCCCATGCTGAATCCTCTGGTCTACAGCCTGAGGAACAAAGAGGTGAAGAGTGCATTCAAAAAAATAGTTTTGGAGGCAAAGTCTTTGTAACTTTAGTTTTACATTTCATACGCCCATAATACTTGAATTCATTCTTTTCTCATATTACTACTTATATTTAAAATTTACCTTTTGTAAATGTTCCAATACACATTGTTTTTTAGAAACAAACAGGAAAATTATTCCCAGAAACGAATACCTAAAGTAGGATGCCTAAAACATCAGGGGTTGCTTACACAAATCTCCAGGCAGGATCTTGATGAATTCATCCATTTTTCTTCATTTTGCAGTAGCATGTTAATATGAAAGCCCATAAGTTTAGAAGGAAGCTTGTGAACAGAGACATGTACATGGGATACTTGGGATGAAAAGCTCTCATGGATATGAGTAATTTTTAGAGCTAGATTGTACATGGCTTTTCTGGAGTTACTATCTGTTCTTTTGAGTGGATTCAGATTAACCCTGGAAAAGATGAGACAATTTCCCAATTGTGCATAAAAAGTGTTCTCTAAAAATCTTATACTTGCAGCAGTGGATTTAAAAAATTTGCCCTCGTCAGTGTCTGTGTTCAGCATTTCATACATACATTGTGGGCTCCTCTGAATGGAACAGAAATCAGAAAACGTCCCAGTTCCTTCTCTCACTGTCTGTGCAGTTGGTTCCTTACTTTTGTCTGATCTTCTCTCCCATTCTCTTTTCTTCTTCTTCCTTTCTTCTTCCATTTTTCTTTTCTTCCTTCCCTCCCTCTTGCCCTCTTCTCATTTCTTGCCTCTTTAACTAGTACATATATCTTTTTTCATTGTTTGATGTCAGAACTCCTGTCTGAGCTTCAATCTCTACAGTACCCAGACGGCTTTTTCTTTTCTTAGGATGTTGAATTTAGACTGAATTGACTACATACTTTCTTTATTCCCTAGACTTCATTTAATATGTTAGGAGTTTTTACACATTCCACCTTCACATGAAACCATACTCATAAATTTGTGTGTTTACATACATGCAGCTTCACTTGTAAACACAGAAAATGATCACCAGCATTTATTGCTGATAATTTAATATTTAACTTGGATATTATGATGTAAATGTTTCATATTACTTATTTGTCTATTGCCATTCTAGTAGTCCAGTTTCAGAAGATGCATTATTATACGACAATGAAAATTACTTTTGTTTATTTTCCTGAAAAATGAGTTGTTATGTTTCTTATGGATTAGTACTTCTTGATAATGTTCTTTTATATAGTCAGTATGTTAACATTTTAATTTTAGAAGAGAAACTTTTCAAATTATGTAAAAACATAATAAAGCTTTAAAAATTAATGTTTTCATATGTTATTAAATATTTTAGACTCCTTATAACAAAGAGAGTAGCAATGTGTACTTTTCTTTCTGAAAAAGATTGCTATTCCTTTTCTACATTGGTTGAGGTTCATTCTCGCTTCCTTATCTCCAGTATTACTGTTGCTTGTTCTTTTGGGTTACAATTATAATCTTACCTCAGGACCTTTGTTCTTCCTATTGAGAATATATCTCATTACTTTTAGGCCTTTGCACAAATGTTACTGTGTTATAGAGTACTTCACTCACCTCGTGCCCTGCCCTCTCTTGCCATTCTTAACTGTTTTGTCACTCTTCACCAACCATGTACTTGCATTATTAATACCTATTCATCTTTCTCATGTGGAATATAAATTTTATGGGGTCAAAATTATTTCTTTCATGTATTTTGTTCAAATATATTTCTCCTGTCCCACATATGCACAATTACAAATAGTTTAATACATATTTTGAACCCTTGAGCCATCCATTATAATACTGAGTCACACGTAACAATGTGGGATATCCTTCTGCATATGTGTTGTTTTATTGAATTATGAATAAAACTGTTTTTGGTTAATGGTTAAGCAGAGTAAAATCTGAGCACACCCCCACCCCCACGCACACCCCCCACCCCACCACACACATATGTATACAGAGAGAGAAAGAGAGAGAGAGAGAGAGAGAGAGAGAGTAAGATTAGGCAGAGACAAAGAGATGCCATGTAGTTGCCAAAGGAGACAGATCCTGGAACCTTATCAGAAATTTTCTGGTAGGCCACAGTCTCTTGGTTATTACATCAAGCCCTCTAATAGGTTTTACTAAGAACAGATGTCAAGTTTAGTGGCATATAGCACATAACTTAAATGCCATCTTAAAATGTTATTATGTTATATATATTATATAAATAATTTATATACATATCTAAAAAACCACACAACTGTGTAATATTTCAACTGAGAGCTAAACACTTTTCTTATCCCCATGTATTAGTATGTCTTTAAACTCCTCATCAAAGAAGATATTTTTCTGAGTAGAGGTTATTAGAGGACCATAACAGCTCTATGTGCAGAGAAGTTATTGCAGAGTGCTCATTCCCAAATGGGAGACCTGTAATAACCATTCATTTCTTTGGAGAATGTTTATTGATATATTTTTATTCCAAGTGGATAACCCCACAAGTATAAACATATGGGCAATATTGATTGGCCTCAGATAATAAAATTTTTAAAAGAGAAATGACATGGAAGCTATACGTTTAAGCCATTAACAAAAAAACTACCCAAAGAGACCTAAACAAAAGACAATACCAAAAGATATGCTATAAAGAAGGGCAAAAATCTCATCTCAAGGCTCAGAACTGCAGACAACTATGGACACAGAGAGGGAAAATTCGCTCCTTCCATGGGTTGAGGCCCATAATTTGTTATTCAATATAAAGTGGTCAGACCTGAAGTCAGATAAAGTCCACACTAAACGGACTCAGAAGGTTATATTAATATATTTATACTTATATGTGTAACAACAACAATTATAAAAGACACTATCAGTTTTATCAGATGGGGAATTTGTGAGGAGTGGGAGGATGGAGGGGAGAAAGCAATGTAATTTTATGAATTAGTGGAATATCTATGTTATCTAGGGCTTGGGAATGTTGGAGAATATTGAAGTGACTATGCTCTGACTATATGAAAGTTTGAAAGTTTAAGAGTGAATTTCAGTATACAAAATGAGTGACATTTGTTTAAAAACAAGTAGATTCAAGTTTTGTGGGACTCCTATCATTGGGAGTGAGGTTTGTCACTGATGCTTTGTAAGGTTTTGGGAACCTATTCCTTGTACTTCATCACCTTTTCAAGCCTTAAATTGAAGCGAGGAGTTTAGCTACCTCAACTTGATACACGATGTTCTGATGACATCCATGGTAGGCCTGACCCTTTCTAAACAGGGGCAGAGAAGGAGCGGATTGAGGTGGGGCAGGTGAAGGTTTAAGGAGGGAATGGGAGGAGAGGAGAAGGGAAAACTAGGATCACGATATAAAGTAAATAATTAAATTTAGTTAATAAAACATCCAATTTCAATAAAGCACAGCCACCATTTTTTTTTTTAGTTTTTCGAGACAGGGTTTCTCTGTGGCTTTGGAACCTGTCCTGGAACTAGCTCTGTAGACCAGGCTGGTCTCGAACTCACAGAGATCCGCCTGCCTCTGCCTTGGAGTGCTGGGATTAAAGGCGTGTGCCACCACCGCCCGGCTAGCCACCATATTTTTAGTTTTCATTTTAAATAATAAATGCTACTTGGTTTTGGAGATGATAAGTCCTAATTTGCAGGGTTTGTCCTTTGTTAGTACCCACGAGGACTCCTGGTTTCTTTGAGTCTAAAAGCCACAGGCAGAGTTCAAGGAGAGCTGGGAGTGCAGTCAAGGACCAAATGAACTGTTAAAGAGACCTTTCTTTCTCAGAGAGATCAGTATGAAGATTGACACTAAGTTAGGGTGATTGGACAAATGGCACATAAAAGGCCTGCGTGGCTTTCTAAAAGCCCATGTTAACTGATCCATGATGAAGTAGAAAGGGATTCATTGTCTCCTATGAGACTGACACACACTGCCTACCACACTAAGGGCAGCTTTATTTACTATGTATCTCTCCTGAAAGCCTTATTTATTAAGGAATTCACCTTGAGTCTTAGGTTATAACACATGAGTTCTAAGCTGATATACGATTACAAAACTTAGCACAAATTTATTTATACACTGCATTTTATTTACATGCCTTATTTGTAGTGTCCAATGATTATGCATTATGTTTTATTATTGCCAAATAACATTTTGTTTTGCCATACTCTCTTTCCTGATGAATTTATTAATGCTTGGTATGCTTTAGAATGCCACGACCATAAACACCAGAAATAATCTGGAATAAGTTCATCTCTAGAAATATGCTCCTTAAATCACAATCTCAAAGTGAAATTCTGGTTACATAGGGACATGAACACAAACAAAACCAATGGAATCTTTATTCATTTGTTGTAAATAATTGACTTTTCTGGCTATGGAGTATGAAAATTTCACATGTGTGAGTTAGCCACAGAATACTCCAGATTGAGGAAAGTCAATGTTGTTGAAAACTAAAGAACTACAAAGAAACTTCAGTAGTAACCAAACCAGAAACTAGCTCCTCTTTCACAGGTGCATCTTACCACTTTATACTCTTTGGTTATGAACAATATCTCTATGTATTGTATTGACACTAACAGGATAATAATAATGTCTTATCTATTATTTGCACTACATATAAAAAATTTTCAAACTAAAAATATGATATTACTTGGCTTTAAATTGATCTTTATAGTTATTTTCACCAAAATTCTTAAATCATATTTTAATTTTCATTTTAAACTCAGTTTGTTTTTCAGATTATTTTAGTATTTTAGTTAAGTATTTGCTCACATATATGTATTGTTATGTGAGTTACATAAAGGTCAGGTGCCTGTAGAGACCAAAGTCATCAGATTCCCCAAGAGGTAGAGTTACAGGAAGTTCTCTGCTTCCTACATGGGTGCTGGGAAAAAAACTTTGATCCTCTGCAAAAGCAATATATACTCTTAATTACTGAGCAATCTCTCTAGCCTTCTGAATTTTGATCTTTAAATGATAAATAATACTTAATCATATTCAAAATGCACAGTACATGTATTTGAGATGCTTTTCAGACTCTTCATTTAGACTAATGAATTAGACTACTCAAAGGGTTATTAATGACAGTGAAATATGGAAGTAATGAACTTGGAAGAAAAGTTGAGAGATGTTTAGAGATGTGGGAGGGTGATAGTGGTAGAACATTTCTGTAGAAACAAGGACTATCTTTAAAGGTTCCTTATATCACTGTATTAAACATTTTTACTTGTCAATTCTATTAAAAGACTAAGTTTTGGTCTTGAGCTATGTTTGATTTTTTACAATTTATATAAGAAAATCTCAGATATATTGATTTAGATATTGTGTAGAAGATATCCAATGCATACTACACAAAAATAGACACCACAGTGTGAGCTTTACTATTTAGATGATAAGCAGCAATTGAAATAACTCTAAAAGATACATAGCAAGTACTTTGAACACAAGTGCACAATGAGAATAACCATTTCCTATGTTTTTAAATAATGTTTAATTCATAATATGATCATTTTACATACTGATACAATGTATCTTGAGCTTATTGATCCACCACCCTCCCACGTAGCCCATTATCTCTCAACTGTTCTCCCAAGAGTATGCCTTCCTTATTTCACTGTCATTAGTAACCCTCTGAGTCCAATCAGAAGCACTTTCCATAGGCATATGGGTAACCACAGTTTTAATTGCTTTTTTCCTAGAAAGAAGACTGAGAGCTACTGGTATTCCCACAAAGGAAATCTAATCTCTAGGGCTGCCCAAATCTACATAGATTTTCTTTTTCTTCTTGCATTAGCTTCTTAAATAACATGCTTAATGTCATGTTTCAGAAAAAGTTTATTTATGCATTGGAATTGTATTCACTGTTATCTCTTTTTGGCCACTTCTTGAATGAAGTTTTTTTTTTGTCAGTATTCATGCATGACTGAGGAAAAAAGCTAAAAGGTAAAAGCTATATCAACAGACTTTTAATCGATATGATGTCATGTATACCTGCCATCTTAGTTATAAATGACAAATCAAGTAAGATATACAGCCTTCACATTTTTGTTTTGTAAGTAAGGCAAGTACGTGGCCCTTCTTTGAAAAGGGAAGAATTTATAGAGTTTTAGAAGTTGATGCATTTTACTGTTATTTCCTCTGTTTTTAAAGATTTCAGAGAACACAAAAGTGTTTGATCACTGCCTGAGAAAGAACTGTGTAACTAATATTCTGTAGCTGACTTGATTATCTCACATTCATTGATGGATTCATTGTTCTTTCTTCCAAAGAACTGAAGGGCTAATTAATATATTACATAAACAATGTCAGTGAGACTTAGAGTCCATGAAAAAGGAGCTGTGCAGCACCACCTACTGTGAATTATGTTGAAGGTTGAAAGTAATGATGGAAACAGTTTCTTAAAACAAAAACTGGAGTTGGTTATGGTATAAATGTGAAAAGTTGCATTTTATGTAATTTAAGTATTTTCTTAGCACATTATGTGCATGAGCCTTGCAAGAACCAAAACATTCTGAATAGTTATGATTTTACTTTCCTATTTCTGTTACTATTATTTCAGATAAAGAAGCAAGCACAAAAAACAAAAGCATAAGCTAGTATTTTTTAAAATTTAAAAATACTCTGAATGGTTCACTATACACATTTTAACATTTTCCCTACAATCACATACAGGTAATTATTGCACTAACTGATTGTGGAAATAATGGGTTTAATGCAGATATGAGTCTTAAAATAACTTGAATATTTTTCAAAATGAAGAAATAACTTTAGAAAAGCTAGTGATTTATTAAATTTTTGGTTTCTTCAATAAAAATGCATAAAATAATAGTAATAATATCTATTTATACATTCTGTACAAATCCCTTATTAATTGCAGATAATAGTATTTTCTGAAAGTCATCTCATATAGTGGGTTTGCCATTTAAAATTTCTGGAATTTTATGAGATTTGTGGTAGGGGATACACATTTGTTTAAATCACATATTCTTTTAAGGTTTCAGATCAAGCAAAAAAAAAAATATCCCTTTGCAGGCATTCTGAAGGCTGAGGCAAGAAGATAGCTTCATCATAGGAATTAAGGACCAAACTAGGTGTCAAAATAAACTTAGGATCCAAGGAAAACAAAACAAATACGGAAGTTGAAATGTTGTTACGTGACAGCCACATCATATCAAATGATTTTACAAAACAGAAGGTATTTGTAAGGTATATGTAAGACAAAGATGGCCCATAAACGACCAATTTTATTTTGGTCTTGGTGACATTGGTATGGTGTGACAGGATGAAGGAAAGAATGAGCTGATGAAATGTAGATTTTCATCAAATGAAAATATGCCTTTCAATTAAGAATTCAAGAAACACTGGGTCTGGGATAACTGTAGAGTCAACAAGCAGTGTTTACAGAGGAAGCAGAAACACACTGGGTAGCATAGACACTCAGGGGTGCTATTGCAGAAGAAAAGGCAACATGAGGAAAAACAGATCAATATCACCTGCAGTGAAGTCCTTATTTCCAACGTCTATGTAAATCAAATCTTCAAAAAAAGAAAAAAAAACAGAAGATCACGCTCCTGTCCAAGCATATTAACTTATAATAATAATAATAGTTAGAAAGCTAACTTTCCCTGTATGTAATAACATGAACATTTTACTGTCGGCTTCTTTTAATGGTACTTTAAGATGATGTGATTACACTGTTTAATTTTCAGTGGTCAGGGAAGGTAGTAAGGACCAATGGATCCTATATGGGGAATGGAACAAAGCTCTGTGTGTACTGTAGTTGATGATTATCTGCTGCCAGATTTCAGAACAGAACTGCATCAAGTTGAAATTGCTGCCTTCACCTAAATTTTCCCATTATATCTACTGCACATAGAAATAAACTAATTTCTTACCTAGATATTCAGTATTGCCTCTTCAACTCTTTTTTTTTATTAAAAAAATTTCTGCCTCCTCCCCGCCTCCCATTTCCCTCCCCCTCCTCCTACTCCTCCCCCCCCCCCCCACTCCTCTCCCCCCCCCTCTTTGATCCTACTTCATGTTCTGGCTTTGTGGGAGCCTAGCCAGTTTTGAAGTTCACCTCCCTAGACCAGGATTGAGGGGGAAGGACTTTGGACTTTCCACAGGGCAGAGAACCCTGACTGCTCTTCAACTCTTTTTTAACTTTAGTAAAATACTTTAGAAATAAACTAATAAGGATGTTTGAGTATCAATTTATTAGCGTTTGAGAGAAGCACAGGTAAGCTTCAAATCTAGCAGCTGTTGATAGGAGGTAGATGGTGAAAGGGGAGAGAAAATATCATATTTTTTGGGCTATTTCCATAAACCATGCTTTGTTCAGCAATGGTGATTTTAGGCAGCTTCATGGAGGAAGATGAGGAAGGATTTAAATAAAAAAAAACTAAAAATACCTGACTTTCTGAAAAGGTATGCATAGGACACTTTTCAAAAAATAGATAGAGATAAAAAGGAAATGAACTTTGTGACAAGCCAAAGTACTTATTTTAGATTGCACCCTATTTCTGGCCTTTGTGTCCCAGGACAAAAGACTGTACCAGGAATGTATGCTTTGGAATAGAATCAGAACTCTGTAACTAAAATAGTGCTGCGCTCTTGCCAAGGCAGCCGTGTAATTATATTTAATGTTATCTTCCATTTAAATTCTGATTACACTCTGAAACTTGGTCATCAGCAAGAGTTAAATAAAGTCATAGACTCAAACACAGACTAGCATCTCAAACTTTAGTAATATGTATAAATTACTAAATTTATTGTGTTCCATAATTTAAATGAAAGCAATAATCACCAAGTGTTAATATCATTGAGGGTATTCACAAAGTGGTCACCTAAAATGCTTTTCTAGAGCAATCCTTGAAAAGTTACCAACATAGAGAGATTTAAGTAACTCAGAGGTGAATTGGGAGATCATCCACACATTGTTCTTTTATATCATTATTAAGTAGTCTACATCTATTAATGACTGTATAGACTACAAAATTTTAAAGTTGGGAAAGACTCCATTAATAATCTTTAAACTCTAGCACATATAATGAATGGAAGCCTTAAAGTCTAGGGTTCTATTAAAGATGACAGGATGAGCTAAAGGAGACCTAAAAATCTGTGGGTAAAGAAGTCTACTCACAATGGGAATCATCTGTCCATGTTTCTTTTTCTATTCGATCCATCATTTCTTAGCGTTCCTTGTACTATCTTGTTCTCATCCGTACAAATGTTCCCAATCATATATATTCTTTTATATTTTTTTTTTATTTTTTGGTTTTTCGAGACAGGGTTTCTCTGTGGCTTTGGAGCCTGTCCTGGAACTAGCTCTGTAGACCAGGCTGGTCTCGAACTCACAGAGATCTGCCTCCCGAGTGCTGGGATTGAAGGCGTGCGCCACCACCGCCTGGCCCAATCATATATATTCTTAAAACTAGCAATTCCGCAATTCCTCAGGGGTAGCAAGTTCCAGGGACAGAATTCTTTTGTCCTATAAAAGTTTTTACTGAGAGGGAGAGAGAGAGAGAGAGAGAGAGAGAGAGAGAGAGAGAGAGAGAGAGAGAGGGAGGGAGGGAGGGAGGGAGGGAGGGAGGGAGGGAGGGAGGGAGGGAGGGAGGGAGGGAGGGAGGGAGGGAGGGAGGGAGGGAGAGGGAGGGATATTTGTGGAATTAAATCATCAGGAGATTTTAGAAGGGAAGGTTAGTGCACTACACTACATTTTTAGCTGGTTAGTGAAGAGCTAGAGTTTATTTTCAGTGAAATTAGGAATAGGGCCGGGATTGTTTAAATCAATGTGCTGCTTCTTTTCTCCCAGAATGCATAGAGGCTACCTGGTAACTAGGCAACTTTGTAAACAGTTGGGGGACGCTGATGGCTCTTGACCAGATAGTACACGCTCCAGAAGCTTCAGTTTCTATGGCCCTAGGTCTAGAGTTTTGCTCTAGGAGTTAAAAACAAAAAAGGGACCCAAGACTCTCTTTTCAGCTCTTCTGATCGTGAGTAACACGAGTTTGGGACCCAAATCTCTTCTGCTGTCCTTGAATGTAAAACGCAAGCAGTAAATTTCCTGACATAAAATCAGTAAACTGAGGGAAAAGTGAGAACAAGTCAGCCACTTTATTCACAAAGCAGTTATGCCCAAAACCTTGCACTTTGGTTTAAAAGCCTTTACCAAATCCCTTGACTTTGATAAGTCACTACTGAAAAGATGGCTGAGCAATTACAGTATAATATTGCAGTTAGTAGCATATAATCCTCTGTCTAATTACCACATTAGATTTGATTGGGAAAAAGATTCGTTTTTCCAGACAATCTCAAGGCACAGGTTGTTTCTTCACAAATGCATGTGTCCTCATTTATGCTTTTGTATTTTCACTCAACTTCCTTATCATTTTCCATGGCTATGGATTGAAAGATGACACTGATGCAGAATAGGACAGAAGTGACACACTTTCTCCTGCTGGGACTCACGGATGAACCAGAGCTACAGATTCCCCTTTTCATCACCTTCTTCCTCATCTACACCATCACTCTCGTGGGCAACCTGGGGATGATCCTGCTGATAGTCCTGGACTCTCGACTCCACACTCCTATGTACTTTTTCTTGGGCAATCTCTCCTTTGTTGATTTTTGTTACTCTTCAGCTGTCACGCCCACAGTCATGACTGGGCTCCTTGTAGGAGACAAAGTCATTTCCTACAATGACTGTGCCGCGCAGATGTTCTTTTTTGTAGCCTTTGCTACTGTTGAGAATTACCTGCTGGCCTCAATGGCCTATGATCGCTATGACTACAAGTGTGTATGTTTGCCTTTCTATAGGTTCATATTTCTGTGGTTTTCTGAATGCCTCCATCCACATTGGGGACACTTTTAGTCTTTCTTTCTGTGGGGCCTATGTGGTCCATCACTTTTTTTGTGATATCCCAGCAGTCATGGTTCTCTCTTGCTCTGACAGACACGTGAGTGAGCTGGTTCTTGTTTATGTTGTGAGCTTCAATATCTTTTTTGCTCTCTTGGTTATCTGGATATCCTACATATTCATTTTCATCACTATCCTGAAGATGCAGTCAAGTGCTGGATATCGAAAGGCTCTATCCACCTGTGCCTCACACTTCACTGCTGTGTCTATTTTCTATGGGACTATCATATTCATGTACCTGCAGCCCAGCTCCAGTCACTCCATGGACACTGACAAAATCGCATCTGTGTTTTACACCATGATCATTCCTATGTTGAACCCTCTGGTCTACAGCTTGAGGAACAAGGAAGTCAAGAGTGCCTTTACAAAAATTTTGCTGATAGCAAAATAGTTTATAATGATTTATTTTTAAAGTTCTAAGATAAATAATGCTTCTCATTTTGTTCACATTAAATTAAATTTCTGAATAGATTCTTGTATTTCTGCAACTCCATTGTATAGGAAAATAAAAACATTTTATTCATGATCATAGGTATGGGAAGATATTTATGTAGTTTTAATGGATATTGTTTATGTGTAATCTCATTGTCAACAAAATGTTGATAATATTTTAGAAATCAACTGTAACCATGAATCTATATATTTGGGCAGTTCTGAAAGAAGTTTCATATACAGTTTCCTACGATGACACATTTTTTAAACATTTTATGGCATTTCAGTGACAATTTTGAATATTGCTTTAATTATTCAGTGATGACTTGTAGAGTTTGTTTTATTTTTCTAACAAGAGTTGTACGTTACCTGTGCAGTATAAATTCCTAGCACATATCATAGAATAGTGCTGTGATTTTACATGCATGGTTTGTTTAAATTAGTGATCAATCACACTGTTTCAACCTGATTCTCAAACATTGAAATTAGTTACTTTTAAATAAATTCTTACTGTGTGTACAGCGTGAGTGTTTTAGAAAGTAAGAGATAGCACAAAATAAGACAAATGGAACTAGGATAAAATAAACCATAAGATGGAAGCGAGCCTAAGAAATGGAATACAAAACAGATATACAGTCAGAGAAACAATGATTCACACAGTTAGGAATCCCACAAAAGACAAAATTAGAATCCATAACGTATATGAAAATGGTTGAAAAGTTAAATAAATAATATAAATACATTAAAAATTTAAAAATTAAATAAAAACAAAAAAGAGACAGAACTGACAGGACAGTACAAGATAAGGAACCTACAGAGATGCCTTTAGTTTATTTTACGTTGGCCATCTGCTGCTGAGCATGTGATTTTCACTATATAATAATTTTTTCCACAATATTATTCACTTGAGAAAAACATAAATTTTCATTTGAAAGTGGTTATCCATCGGAGCTAAATTCTGGGTTATGGGTGGTGGCATGTGCCTACTTCTTTTAGTTCTAGAACTCCATATGGTTCACACATACGTAGGCCTATATATGCTGCCTCAGTTTCTATGAATTCATGTATAGATAGATTTTTTATGTCCCTCCCTTATGAAAGCACAGACTATAGCTTAGGCTTGTTTATAACTAGTTCTTAAAACTTAAACTCATTTTGTTAGTTTACTATTTTTTGTGGCTTTAGTATATGTATATGTATGTGTATGTATGTGTGTGTTCTATATCCAATAATGTATAAAATATACACTGTATATATATAAATCAGGAGAAAATTTACTATATACTTATTTCCACATGTTTACTAATAAAGCAGGGTCTTCCTCAATTATTATTTTGTGTTTTGATTTTTGCCACTAAGACTGAAGATAGGGTGGTGCAAACACTAGGCAGATGTTCTATCATAATCTCCTCATGAGCCCAAGAATTAATTTAATTATCAGTATAATGACTTTTAAAATAAAAATTTATTCATAACTTTATGAGAAGCAAATATAAAATCTTATAGGATTGCAAGATACATATGTGAATTTCACATTAGATATGAATCACAAATTCTATCTAAATATCACTCTTTAGCACAATATATATTTGCTTACTGTTTTACTTGAAATGATTTTTTATGTAACAGTGACATTGATAGCATAAATTAACATGAAATTCATTGATCATTTTATCAACTAAACTAGAAATTGAAGATTATTAGAAAAGCAGTTGAAATCAGAATCAGTCTGGGATTACTTATGTACTAGTATTGGAATCACAGACAAACCTACCAATCAATATAATACGGCAGTGATAGTCAAAGAAGAAAGAGGGAAGTATGCAAATGTTTATATTATTTTTGCAAATTTAATGTTTTTCCAATATGAGTATATTAATGTACTCATTTTGTAGTACATTGAAAAATGTGGGATATTAAAAATATATCACTTTTACTATAAAACTGGGCATAAATATTTTTACTATATTTCCACATTGACATTTCAAATATCATGTAGAAGTTTATTGATGCCTCAAAGATCTGTTTCTGAGAAGATATTATTTAATTAGCAAACTAAAGATGATGAGGGATTTAGTTTGTGCAAAGATAACTGTAGATGGTATGATTCTAAGACATAGGCATGCTAGAGTTGTCTATGAGTACAAAGGATTTAATGTGAATGAAATGGGTAGGATGCATATCATTGTTAACAGATTGTCTACATAAACTGCTGTTAATGTAATGGTACTAGTCGTTTCAAATTTCCAGATAATAAAGCTATTGTTATTTTGAATGGAGTCCTATTGTTTTTGTTTTAGTAAATGTGAAAAGAGAATAATTACAAGCTTAAGGATAAAATAACTCAGATTTCACCCTTTTCAAATACTTCGAAATTTTATCATGTATTTTTAACCAAATAACTCAGTAGTACATTAAATATTTCCTATTTGTCTATTATAATACTGACATCTATTGCATGTTCTATGAATAAGTGTGGATTTCATAAAATATAATTTATATATAAACCATGATGTATTTTTAGTCTTATGCCTTTATTATTTTATAAGCTTTATTATAAAACACTTGCCAATACATGTAAACATCATACACCAAATTCAACCAGACTCAAAGTCTATGTGCTTATATATCTATATCTATATCTATATTTATATCTATATCTATATATCAATTATAAGACATAATAGGATTATTAGGTATACTTCTATCTTTTAAGTTTTCCATATGATCATTAATATTTAAGTAATCAAAGACTATTAATGATTAATCAATGTGCATCAGTAAGGTACTAAACCTAAACATAACTTTGACCTTTGAACAACTCTCTTAACTGCATTTTTAACTTCTTTGTTCCTCAGGCTGTAGACCACAGGATTCAGCATGGGAATAACCATAGTATAAAACACAGAGACAAATTTATCTGTGTCCATGGAATGACTGGAACTTGGCTTTAAGTACATTATGGTGACAGTCCCATAAAATGTGAAAACTGCAACGAGGTGAGAAGCACATGTAGAAAAAGCCTTCTGGTATCCATCACCTGATTGCATCTTCAAAATATTCATGAATATGAGTATGTAGGAAATCAAGATAACAAGAAAAGCAAACATGATGTGAAAGCTAGACATAAGAATAAGAATCATCTCATTTAAGCGTTTATCAGAGCAACCTAGAACCCTCACTGCTGGAATATCACAGAAAAAGTGATTAATCACATTGTATACACAAAAATGGAGGGAGAATGTGTCTCCGGTTTGTATAGAAGCATTCAGAATGCCAAAGGTATAGGAGCCAATAGCTAGCCAAGTACATACACGTTTTGTCATAGTGGTAGTATAATGTAAGGGTTTACACACTGCAGCATAACGATCATAGGCCATTGAAGCTAAAATGTAGCTATCAACTGTGGCAAAGAACACAAAGAAGAACATCTGAACAGCACAGGCATTGTAGGAAATTGCATTGTTTCCTGTAAGGAGTCCAGTGATGACCTTTGGTGTGACTGTTGAGGAAGAACCAAAGTCTACCAAGGACAGATTACTGAGGAAGAAGTACATGGGGGTATGGAGATGAGCATCTAGCAAAATGAGAAGGATCATTGCAAGGTTCCCAACCAAAGTGGTGATATAGATGAATGTGAACATCATAAAGAGAAAAACGTGAAACCCGGGAGCTTTGGTTAATCCCAGGAGGATGAATTCACTCACTTCTGTGTTGTTGTTCATGGCTGTTTTTCTGGATCCACATAATGTTCTTTGAAATGGACAAAAATAAAAACAAAGGCTCAAATGCCTGAAAAATTATATGCAGAGATACACTTAGTATTTTCAATCCTGTGAAGCTGGTTAGATATAATTTCCATATCTATATGAACCTATACTATCAAGAAGTTTGTGGAATCATAGAAGTTTATAAAAGGCATTCACAGAGAGTACAGAATGCCAAACAAGTTAAGCAGTTAACTTTTAGGATGCTCTATTTATGAATTTAGATGCCTTTAAGTTCATACAGTTCATATTCAGTTATTACATTTGATATACACAGATAAATGCTTAAACTAAATTATAGCATAATTTACAAATATCTGTACATTTATTAAAATAATAATAATTTATTAAAATAATCATGTCATCACAGTTCAGTTCAACCAACAAAGATGATTCTTTAAAGAAGATATACTATCAAATATAAAATGTGTATGATAGGGAAAAGTTTTAAATATTCAATTATTACCATTTTTACTTACTTCTAGAGATAGTGGTTTACATTCAACTTCTCTATCCATAAGTAATTTATAGATTGCATTGGGTCTATCTAGGTGATTCTTGGAAGATTTAAATAAGATAATGAATGAGAATGGGTTGATAAATAATAATTGTATTATTACTACTAGAATGGAAGATGATGTTTTTCCAGGGTAGGAGAGGTAAGAGCCTAAGGCTTCAAGATCTAGGTGAATTTTGAAAACAGGCAGCATTGCATCAAGATTTTCTATTACCCACATGCTATGTCCTCTCATCTCTCCTCTTTTTCTAATATTTTGGTAATATTCTTTCATCTCCAATATAGGTGAGCATGTTAGTCATTCTTGTGAGCAATGAAAAACCAAGTTATCTTGAACCAATTCATTATTTGAATTTATATTTTAGCTGTGTTCAAAGATTCCCTTCATTCTTCTTCTCTTCTTCCAGCTGTACTATATTCCACATGTCTGATCTTAAATTATTTATTTTTGTCAATATCTCACCCACAGAATAGCTTAAAGTAAGAATGTTTTCTGATTAAATATGTGCTGTGATATATGATGTATGCTGTTTCATTGGTCTCCTGTAGACTATCCAGAACACTCTCAACTACATAGTCAAGTTAAGGCAAAAAGACACAAGTACCTGGGCTTAGAGTGTGGACTTTTGGAGAGCCAATTGTCAAGTTATTAAAACAATAAGACAAGTATGAAAAAATATATTAGAAAATTGTGTGTATATTTAGATGATTCAAACAGAGAAATCAATTTATAGTAATATTATAGTGTTATGTATATATATTGATTTTTATATAGTGAAGCTTTATTTTACTTGAAAATTAGATTATAATATAGTTAAAACATTTCTCTTACCCTTTCCTCACTCCAAACTATCTCAGATTATTACCCTCTCCTTTCTTGTTCAAATTCAGGGCTTGAAGAATGTTATATATATACAAGTTTATCAAAATAAGGAAGGAGAGTTACTGCATATGAACATATACATGTAAAAGTATGAATACATATTCAAATAAATGTTGATATCTGTACTAATCTATATATGTATGAGTTTATGCATGTATTTATATTTATGTATGTATATATATGTATGTTATAGTTCAGAAAATTAAGGAAATGGATCCTCTTAACAGTGTACATGTAGAATAAAATTTATTAAAAATATCAAATCTATAATTATTTTGATTTAAAAATCATTGCACTTTGTGAATTTCTAAAATTAGCAAAAGAAGACTCAGTAGAATGAAATTGTGGAGATCTGAAACCAAAGAGTAAATAAGGACCTCTATGTCATAATGATGATCCTCTAGAATTTCAATACATGCCATTCACCCTGACTGTGGAAGCTTCAATAAAATCAGAAATCTATCAACAACACAATGACAGCACCATCCAATTTAGGTTTTACCTGATTATTTTAAGAAGAGAAGGTTTGTCATTCTGTAATTATTGCTGCATTCCAGGGACTGTTATAATTTTCATTTTGAAATTCTGTGACTATTGTAATCTTTCAGGAAATTTATATAGATCAATCATTCATATCAGTCATCAAAATTTGGAAACAATCTAGGTGATCCAGTGTTTCCATGTCAATTAAAATTTTGCTGCTTTCTGATTAAACATAATATTTTATTTCTCAAATATTAAGGATAATACAACACTGAATTGTGATTCAATATACAAACATTTTTAAAGAAATTATTTCACAAAAATTATTTCAGTAAAATTTATAAGACTTCTAAGACATAAAAACACATAGTAACAAGAAGTTAGTCTGCTTTGCTTTATGTATAGCATTTACCATATATATTTTCAATATTATTAGAAGTTATTTTCTTTGATTAGTCATGTTTTCTTCACATTGGAAAAATAAATAAAATTATTTTCCCCCAAAATTTATGAAATATAGCTGTTGAAATCTATCTAACAGAGTAATAAATTTTATAATTTAATATATCACTATCTTATGATAATGTGTCAGTATAATTGATACCTTGGTAGTTTCCTCTGGCCATTGTTGAAGATTCACCATAAAAACTCAGAATGAAAGATGTTTGTGTGGACAAAATATTAGCAATCACTTAAATACAAAAGGATTCTGCTTCATCTATGGCCCAATTGAGTAATGTAATATAGAATCAAGATGGGATTACAAACCTTAGTATATAGGAATCTTGAGATAATTGCAGTCTTAGGGTTCTCCAGGGTAAATATTCCCTTTGAGGGCACTCATTTCTCTTGTCACACTTTATTCATTAAGATACATTTCAACTGCACAAGAATCTTGTTTATCATGTCCAACGCATATAGAAAATTCTTGATAATGCTTCCATTCTATCCCTCCTCTTTTTTGTTAAACTACCACACACACACACACACGTATGTGTGTGGAATAAGTTTAATACATTTACAGTTATTGGAAATGCTTATTTGTTTCCTAATTTGAAGAATTTCATACATGTGTACCAGAAAATTTTATATTTACATAACTATTCTCCAAATCATGCTCCAACTTTCCACATTACTTCCTCAATACACACTCTCTCCACTCCTTTCCTTTTGATTTTTTAATAACCCACCAAATTCAGTGAGGTATATGAATGGGTGTGGAGCTATGTACTAGAGAATGCGAAATATGTCACATTCTCAAAAAATAATGATTCTCTCTCCTACAACAACTATTGTTTCCAATAGCTCCTGACTAAGAATATATCATCTAACAAAATTGGCTTTGTATAGGTTTTGTGCAGGTAGTCACAGCTTCTGAGTTTATGATTATATGAACCATGACATATCCAGAAGATATCATTTTACAGCACTCCTTCCCATCATCTGGTTATTACATTTTCATACTTCCTCTTCAACAATATACACTGAAACTATGTAATGGTGTTAAGATTAATATAGATGCTTTATTGGGCACAAAACTCAGTTGCTTATTATATCACTTTGTTGAAGCATACATATCTGTATTGACTCTTCCTGTCCATTGAAAACAGAACTCTCTCTGAGAGATTTTTTTACTTAAACTTTTTCCTTTTCTTTTTTTTTTCTCAATTTCCATTCTTGAATTCTGGTAACTAAATATGTACTCCTAAAAAGTTTAGATGACTAGTAATCACTATTTCTTAGTTCTTCTATCAAATAGAATTCAAGAAGCAGAGCAAATGTAACATTCTTTACCTATCAGTTAATGTCACTGTGTCACATTTTTTTATGAGCTATGAGGTTACTACTATGACTAAGCCCCAGGTGTTCACATAAATAAGCCACTCCTTAGTGAAATCCTTTATTTCCATCTGATTCCTTCCTTAATGCCTTTCTCACTCCTTCATTATTTCTGCTATCAACTCCCAAGTAAGTATAGGAACTTGAATCACTGATTTTGGGTTAACATCTAGGATCCATACCTAATTCATATGACAAAATCTTGGGCCTCTTGAATCATTTCCCATCTGATTAAATTTATCAAAGAAAGAAGGATGTTTCTTTTTTCAAAGGAAGTAGGTGAAATTCCTTAGATTGATAGCAGAAGTTGTCTTCTGACTTACAGAGTAACACATGAACACCCCAATCCCACTCCTGAAAAGAGGATGAACATTCATGGGGGCATACAAATAGGTGTAATCTCATTCCTGATTGAAGACATACTGGCAGTTAACATCAGTGGATGGCAAAAGGAGAATCATTTCTTTGGGGGGTATAACATAGTGTACAATGCTCATGATCTGGTCCATGTCTCTGCACTCAAATACAAAGGAGTTAAACTGATTAAATTTCAAAGAAAATAAGAGGACATGTTGGAGTGTTTGGGGAAAGTTTGGAGAGAGGAAGTGTGGGATTTATATATTAATTTATTGTGTACTTATGGGAAATGCCTAACCTTAGGCCTAACATTTTCCTCCCCATTTCATCCTTGTTAAAACTTTTTATTCTCTTCTTTTTAAAAATAAATCACTAAGTATGGACATCCATTTAGCACTTTTTCCACAAATGCGACATTGAATCTTGGGAAGAGTATATTGGCCAGTAAAGACAATACTGCAATAGAAAACAGGAAAATGCCTTGAAGGTAAACCCTAGGTCAAATACAGATGGATAACTGTTCTTGCCTACATTAACAAAATAAAGAAAATTCTACCATGGAAATTCAAATCAGTGGTAATTATGTAAAATGAAATATATCAACATCATTTTTTCTTAATTGAGATTATAATATCATTATATGATTTCTCTTTGCCTTCTTTCATTTAATCCCTCCCATATACTCCTTGTTATCTTTAAAATTCATGGCCAATGTTTCATTTATTGTAGTTACATGCATATGATATATATTCCAAAATATTATCTTTTCTGTTTAATTTTCTTATATATATGTTTTTATGGCTGGCAACTTAGTTTTGGATGGCTAGTTGTGTGCTGTTCCCTGAACAAGACCATTTACCCAACTCTCAGCATTCCTTCGGTGTCCATAGTTCATGCATTGGGTTGCAACCTCATAATCTTTGCCTAATTCACGTTGCTATGCTATTGCTGTTTTTCTTGTTCATAATGAGGCAGTCCTGGTGAGACTTTCTGAGTATAGTTTCTGATTTTAATGAAAAGAAAGTACTTACTCCTACTAATCAACTGTAAGCATAGTACAAAATAAGATCATGTAAGCTAAGAGGAATATAGTATATTTTTAAATAACTAAAAAATGAAACTTTGTATTTTCTCCCAACAACAAATAACATATGAAGTATTGCGGGAGCTCCTTCCACTCCTTCAGCCAATAGCCGTTGAGAGACCACACCCCAATGGGCTGGTATCTCAACGGCTATTGGCTGAAGGAGCGGAAAGAGCTCCTGCAACAATGCAGCATGCTAATTTCCCTGATTTACGCATTGATTGCTACACAATAAATACAAGTGACAAAATATAGCATTCTTCTTTAAAATTTGATGAATGTATATAGTTGGTATATGGTGATAAATTTATGATATAAAAACAAAAAAATCTTAGAAGAGAACTATGGTGCTAAGACAGTGGATATTTTATTAAAACCAAATGGAGGGAAACAATAAATGATCATTAAAACTAAGTTATGAAGCCCACAAACCCGGGCTGGGGGTCTGGCCCTGGTATTCCAGTGGAATTTTTTGTGGTTACTATTGCCCAACTGGGCTGATAATTAGAGTTACTTTAATCTATTTATCTATTTACTCATATCTTCTCAAGGATTTTCCATTAAATTTCAAAAGTTTTTATGTCACCCTTAAGGTCAGAATGAATGGCCAACATGGGATGCCAATCCTCCTGAGATATCTACTGTCACAAACTGATTCCCCTGAGACATATATGGAGCTTGAGATGTATACCTTGATACTGTTAAAAACACAGTCCAAAGTTGTGTTCTACAGTAAAGCTTGTCCAGGAAGGAAAGTAGAACATTTTTTAACAAAGCTTTCCTGTGTGTTGGTGTAGGCAAACATTGGGCTTGAGGTTTTCCATACCTCATTTCCTTTGTACATTTGTATGTTCACAAAACAGTGGTTAGGACTAAAAATCTACAGTGATAGCAATTTAGAATTGTAATTGAAACAAAATCAAGTGATTTTTACTTTCTAAGTGAAAACAAAATAAAAGTAATGGCAATAAATTTTGAATATCCATACTACAGAAACACAACAAGTTTTCTTCTACCTTTTGCTTCACTGCTCTTTCAACCATAACACGGGGCTTTATATTGTTCTTATTTTGATGCAGGAGATCGGAAGATTCCTCTTAGAAGATGTTAAAGTGATGGTTATACCAAGAAGAGGGAAAACCACATTGAATTTGGCTATCCTTATAAATCTTCTTCTGCCTTGAATTAGAGTGATGTTTAGTATGTCTCAACATTTCAGAGTCAGGGTTTCTTTTAGGTGATGGGCATTTCATACTTTCCCCAGTAGCAGCCACCTGTCATTGGAACTACTCCAGAGGTAAGTAAATCAGATATGCTATGCATTGTCACTTGCTAAAGAGAGACTCTATGGAAGAATGAGAACAATTTTTTAAATTATCCTCTGTGTCCTCCCCAGTCACAAATCATAAAGATATGGTGAATGATGAGTAAGGATAAACATCAGTCTATATGACCATAAATGAAATTTAGAGAAATGAACTACAATTTTCTTCACCAATTTTGAAAATACTGTTTTTTATATTTTATCCTGCTTAAATATATGAAGATATCATGCATTTTCTATAATTGCTAGGTGTACAGAGAAAAAGAACTAAATAAGGGTTCTCATTAATCAGAGAGTAAATATGGGTGTGCCTAGATCTGCTTCCCAGACTACTATGAATCTTTCAGTTATAGGAGGATATACCAAACAAGTGAAACTCATTTTCTAGACTTTATGCTAATATCCAAAAGCCCATATATTCCTCACAGTGTTTGATGCTTCTTAGACTTCCAATGTCTATTCTTCTTCTTTTTTTTTTTTCGAGACAGGGTTTCTTTGTGGTTTTGGAGCCTGTCCTGGAACTAGCTCTTGTAGACCAGGCTGGTCTCGAACTCACAAAGATCCGCCTGCCTCTGCCTCCCAAGTGCTGGGATTAAAGGCGTGCGCCACCACCGCCCTGCTCCAATGTCTATTCTATACAAACATGCATTTAAATATGATAAGTATTGATTATGAATATCATGATTTAGTGCAGTATGCATCATCCTATTTAGTGTAATTAAGCTCCATAGATATAGTACCTATCTTTGGCAGAAAAGAAGTTCAGTGTCCATCTATATTACTTTCATATGAGCAAACGGCTCACAGTTCCCTATCATGTAGTTCACCATCTTCTAAACAGTGTCTTTTTTTCACTAGAAAAATAAATGAGTAAAGGACCTCATGATAGTTTAGAATTCTGCTGATATTCAACTAGTATGTCTTATTATTTGTCCTAGGAACTTGTCATGATCATCCCCAAATGACGCTGATGGAGAATATTTCAGAGATTACAGAATTTATTCTTGTGGGGCTAACAGATGTCCCTGAACTACAGGTCCCTTTGTCTATTGTCTTCACTCTCATTTATTTGATAACACTGGTTGGGAATCTTGGAATGATCATGCTGATTGTGCTGGACTCCCGACTCCACACTCCCATGTACTTTTTCCTCAGTAACCTCTCCCTGGTGGACTGTGTTTATGCCTCAGCAATCACTCCTAAAGTAATGGTTGGGTTTCTTACAGGAAATAAGATTATATCCTACAATGCCTGTGCTGCTCAGATGTTCTTCTTTGTAGCCTTTATTGCTATTGAAAGTTTGATCCTGGCCTCAATGGCCTATGACCGCCATGCAGCAGTGTGCAAACCCCTGCACTACACTACAACTATGACAAGTACCACCTGCATTGTAATAGTCACTTGCTGTTACATGTGTGGAATCTTGCAATCTTCCATCCATGTTGCCCTTGCATTTCGTCTTTCCTTCTGTCTTTCTAACATAATTAATCACTTTTTCTGTGACATTCCTCCTTTGCTAAACATTTCGTGTTCTAACACCTACACAAATGAGATTACACTCCTTATCTTGGCTACATTGGATGTTGCTTTCACACTCTTGGTTATCTTGAACACTTACCTGCTTATTTTCATTGCTATCCTGAGGATGCGTTCAGCTGATGCGAAGAAGAAGGCCTTCTCTACGTGTGCATCCCACCTCATCACTGTATCCATCTTCTTTGGGTCACTTATATTCATGTACTTACAACCTAGCTCCAGTCATACCATGGAGACAGACAAAATTGCATCTGTGTTTTATACCATGGTCATACCCATGTTGAACCCTTTGGTCTACAGTCTGAGAAACAAAGAGGTCAAAAATGCATTTATAAAAGTTGTTAGAAAACTAAAGTCTGCAGTGAATTTAGTTAATTAATTATAAAGTATTTCTTGAGAATGTGAAACTTTGGACCTGTATCCTTGAGGAATAATTTATATGTAATTATTTTGTATGTATGGTTAGAATTGTTAGTTTATAAAACAAAAATCTGTATTCATGCATTGGTTATATGACGAATTTATAGTGAAATTGGGGTGTACCTAGGAAGAAATGAGATATCAATTTAATATTTAAATCAATATTATGCCATAGAATTTCACATGCAATACCCCTTTATAATTTTATACATAATATTTTTAGTTTGACTTCATGTGTGCATGAAAACAGTTATATTTTTAAATGTTTTATTATTATCATTATTAATTATGACTGCTTCTTTTTAGAGTATGGTTACATAATTTTCCCATCTTTTCCCTTTATTCATAGTATATACTTCTGCTTCCTTTATAATTCTTGACATCATTTTTCAATAAATATTAAAGTTAAAATAGCTCCATGATATTTATATGAGATAAATTAATTGTTCTCAGGTATTAGTATAATAAAATTTATCTTGAGATTTTTGCCCTGACAAATTCCAGGTTCTCACCCCAAAACCTTAATTTCACATGGTTTTTAGTGACACAGAAATCTTTAACCATTATGTTAAAGTAATTTCAGTGATGGAGTTTTCATGAGTGGAAACAAATTATCTAAATTTAACTAATAATAAATTCTAGAGGGGAAATACAGACTGCAGTCAACAAACATTAATTTGTATGCTTCATAATTTATATAGTTCTAAGTTGTAGTATACGAATACTCTCAACATTTACGTAGTATTTTTCTTAAAGAAAATATGTATAAAATGCTGAAAACTATTAACAGAGCAAGAAACAAAACAATTAAAAATATCTCTTCATTTCCTGCATTCTAAAAAATGTTTAACCACATCTAATATATTTTTTTCACAGCAAATTTTTCCATCATTGTGTTTCTGTAATGTTTTTGTAAGTATACTCGTGATTCTAGACAATTAGAAGTTTATAACTGGATTCCATATGGGATGGAAGTCATC